>CM035407.1:2964324-3564324 GCA_020310875.1 Ceratopteris richardii | reverse complement strand
GCACACTAGCTTGTTTCTCTAATTCCTTGGTTTCTTTGAGCTCTTCCTGAAGCTTTTGAATTTCTTTACTCATTTTTTCCATCTCTTCTCAATTCATCTCAATAGGTTGAATTTTTGCTTTCACATGTCCCTCTTCCATCAATCGTTTGTTTATTTCTTCATTAGCTTTGGCCATAATCTGATATGAACTCTGAAGTGTCTTGAATCCGCCTTCCATTTTCTTCAGCTCACTTTCCACTTTATTGCTATGTTCCATCTGTTTAGCACATTTATCTTCAAGAAACTAGATTTTGTTTTGATTCTCTATTTCTTGTGCCTCTAATGAGAATATCCTTTTTGCCATAGCTTCATTCTTTTCTTGCAATGCTGTGATCTGATCCTCAAGCTATTCTTTCTCTTTCTTTTGTTCTTCAATGATCCTGCTTCCCTTTAGAAACTCAGACTCAGCAACCATACCTGATATGATCATGTTTCTACTGGAAGGCTTGAATTGCTCTATGTTATTCATAATAATAATGCATGCAGATCTGATATCTTTGGGTATCCTTTCAAGGCCAATCTCCAGATCTAGTTGCTTTATTTCTAGTTGCTTTATTTCTATTTGCTTTTCTTTGTTCAAATCATCCTCCTTTTCATCCTCTTCTTCATAATATGTCTCCTAATTCATTTCCTTTTCAACTTCTATTTCCTTCTCTCCTACTTCCACTTCTTCTACTTTTCCCATTATTTGTACCTCTTGAATCTATTCATAAGTCTTTAATTCTTCTTCATGGATCACTTCTTCTTGAGACATTTTTTTATTCTAGCTTCTGATCAACCTCATTTTCAGTTTGATCATCCTGTCCCTGCTCATTTCCTTCTATCACTTGATCATCTATATCCATCTGGTCTGCTTCATATTCCACTCTTTGATCATCCTGATATGTTTGCTCTTCTTGATGTCCCAAGTCTGAAAGTACTTCTTCTATTTTCTTGTTTACTTCTTCCACTGTTTCTTGGTTATCTTCATGATGATCTTTGAATTCTATCTTCTCCTGGATTTTAGCTTCTTCTTTATCTTTGTCTGTATTCTTTTTACTGAACTGTTGATAGTAGGGCTTCTCTAATGGTTTTGTAACAATGGGTTCTTCTCTTGATGCTATTATTCCTTCTTGCACTCCCTCATCCATAGCCATACTTTCTTTCTTCAATCACTTTGCCTTTCCCTTCCAGACTTCTCTCCCCTTCTTCTATACTGATATGCCCTGATTGCTCATTCACAAAAGATTCACAATATGGTTGTTCTGAAGGTTTAGTCCAAATTAGTTTTGACCCTATATCTACAACTCCTTCACTGAATCCTTCATTCCCTATAATACTCTCTTCCAATATTTTTCCTTTACCCTTCAACCTCCTCTTCTCTTCTTCAAGACTGGTTTCCTTTGTGGATTCTTCCACAATCTTGATTCCTCTTGAACTTCCAACCAATTTTCTCCTAATTTATCCACTTCTAATGTCTAGACTGATTTAACTGGTGTGCTTGGCATAGATAAATTTAAACTTCTCAATAAAAAATTCTCAATGTCATTGTCTGAGCCAGAGGAAATTTTTGAAGAAACAACTACTTCAGATTCTCTTCATTTGACCTGAATTCCTTCTTCTATTAAAACTGCTTTCCACTGGCCTTTTTCCTCTACTGATGCTTTTGTTGTCTCTTCAGCTACCTTCTGCTCTAAAGCCTTGCCTTTGTCTTTCTTAGTTGGTCTCTTCTTCTAAACATGCTTCTTCTAAATCTTTCTTTTAACAACCACAGTGGTTCTAGTTTCTGGAGGTCCGTGCAACTCCTTGAAGTATGCCAATAGCTCCACTTCTTTTTTTACAAACACTTCTTTAGATTCTGCTGTCATCATTTGATCATGCAGTGCTTCATAATGTTCAATCTCTTCTTGCCTCTAGTGAGTTGCTTTATCAAAATAACGTTCCAACCTTTTCTGATATTGGGCTCATACAATGCTCTCTTGTCCTTTCCTTGAGACAAATATGAGTATAATTGTTCTTTTGCTTGTCTGTGGTGGATGAGGCTCCTTGGAGGACTGCACTTCCTTCTGAGCTACTTCATGTTCTTCTTTTGTTGCTTCGTTCTTCCCCAGCTCTACTCTCCTTGGATCCATTCTCCTTTTCTTGCTTGGAATGACCTCTTCTGAAACGATTTTCCTCTTCATACGTGATCCTCTCATACCTATTCTGACTTCGTGTTCTTTAACTTGAACGACTTTGGCTAGACTTTTCATTCCCGCTATTAGGCTTCTAAAATAGTGAGCCTCAGGTGTCAACTTCAATTGATCCTCCATGTCTAGAACATGATATATGATTCTGGTCAGAAATTGAGCTCCATTCATAAATTTCGTTTGTTGCCAATGCTTAGCAGCTTCCTTCAATTGTTCATGAATATAAGGAGTCACATCCATTACTCCAAAAGGTTTAGTTTTATCTTTATTATTGAGCATAATGAGAGTAACCAGTTTATGGGGCATAGTAGATCTTGGTAACTTAGGAAAACAAAAGAACTGTAAGAACATCCTTGTGGCAAATTCCTCATTCTCTCTGCCCTTGAAATCAATGAATTTGGAGTATCCAGCATAAGTGGCTGCATTATTTTTGACGAAACTTCCATCCAATTTAGTTCCCATAGAATAGAATTGAAGAGTTGTTCTGATGTGTTCTGCTTTGATTGCAATTTGTATATCCTTCCCATGTTTATTTTTTAAACATCTAAAATATGTTTCATTTCCTTTGCCTAGCTCCACCAAACTGGACATGACTTGGGAAAATCTTTCAAAATCTATAAAAAACATGGGTTCTTCCAAAATTTTGTGGATTCCAACTACCTTCCACCTCTTATAATTGGCAATCACTCTCTGAAATTTATAGAATTTCTGGCATAGCATTCTGTATTTGACACCTCCAACCTTCACTATGAAAATATGTTGACCAATAATCCTAATGGTTTCCTTTGTTGGAGAATTCCTCTCCTAATCGTAGCAGAAAGTGTAGAAGACCTTCTCAAGATCAAGACTCTTGCCAACAGCTGAGCTTTCAAATGAAAACTGGTACCAACTGAAAAATCCAATGAACTTGAAACTTTGGTTATTCAAACTAGACACCTAGAGCTTTCAAACGAGCTATCAAACACTCAATTTGGAGTAGATTTGGGTTGGAAACTCTTTGATTCAAAACAGACTACCTGTCCACTCAGTTAGGCTGAAAACTGGACTTCACTAAAACCTGAATACCTCACAGAGCATAAAGAATTTCATAAACTATTTTAGACAAAGGAAGTACTCAAGATAAGCTTTCCAACGAATGTTTAAACACTAAAATTGGATACATATGTTGAGAGATATGACTCTCACAAGTAGACTATCCAAAAATGGGTGTGCGGCTAGACATACTCTATGAGAGTGAACTGAACGAAATGACTCAAACCAAATGAACTAGCTACAAGGGGACTTCCACGCCTTCTTCCTCTATCCTTGAGTGTCCTCCCTTGCCTCTTTTATAGCCAAGTCACCAAAAACTCTCATGATGAGTTTGAGAGCTCTTCTCCATCATTTCTCTACTACTTTGGACAGCCACTCCTCTTACAGTTCAGTTTTTGCATTTGATTCTCTTTTGAATGATTCTCTTTTGGCCTCCACTACTTGCTGAAGTAAATGCTTCTATTTTTCATTTTTGTATTTTTCCTTCTACTTGAAGAAAATCTTTTTGCGAAAATATATACGAGCTTACTTCTTTATTTTTAACACTCCCCCTCAAGCTCACATGTGAGCATGCACATTCAGCCATATCCTGCAAGTTGATGTCATCCTTGAACCTCTTTAGCTTAGAAGCATCTAGGGACTTTGTAAGCATGTCTGCAACCTGGTCATTAGTTCCAATGAACTTTATATCCACATCCTTGCTCAAAACTTTTTCTCGAACATAATGACAATGCACTTCTATTGGAATGGTCTCCACCTGCACATCAAGATTGTTGGTGCATTTCAAGCCTTCACACTTGGCTTGGAACCTTAGAAGATTAGCTTGGAACCCTTGAAGAATATCATTATGAGAAGCAAGAACCATAGGAACACTTGCCTATGTGTTATTACCATTTTATCTCATTGTAATAGTCTTAGTGACTTGGCATCTCATGTAATCACACCTACTTGATTAGTCATGGAAAATTAGATGGTGTAATTGGAGAGAATATCTCCATAACTTTAGAGGAGAGATTCTAGGGAGCCTAGATTTGAATTTCAAATTCAAATGATCACTTAACTCATATAAAAGTGAAGATCAAAACTCGCGGGTTAGTTAGTCCAATTGAGCTCACTCCCCGAGGCATTCTATTGTTGTAACTTTGTGTGTGTTAGTGCTACTTCATAGCCTACACCACAACACCTCATTTAGCTATGCTTATCATGCTAATGAGATTGTACAAACACATCAATCAATAGAAGTATACACATTCATCATATCTGTTTCTCTGTGTTATCATCTCCAAGTCTGTCAACTTCAAAGGAGCATATCTCAGGATCTACTGAACCAAATCAAGTGATTCAAGGCTTGTTGGAACCAGCTCCAAGCATACTACACACCTACAAAATCTCAAGGCCAAAGAATCAGCCATCTCGGAGAAATCTCACTCGAAGTCATCACTGGTATTTTTCTGCAGAGTTCCTAAAAAGTCGGGAGTGACCATAAACTTGCTAAAGTTATTTCTCTGTGCATAGTTTATCAATTTGAGTCATTTCACTTGCAAATGGTAGCTTGTTAAGCTAATTGAATAACTCTAGAAGGAATTTTTCCAATTGTGAGTGTGCTGGTTATACTGAGTGAAAGACTGAGCAGGTATCAAGACCAAAATAGAAAGTTTTCAAGTCTAGTGAAGTACAAACTTATCTGTGTTGATCTAATCATTACTCAAACCTTTTCCAAAGTACATATAGCATATTTTGGTATTATTTGGAAGCTCAAGGAGTCTACTAATCATATCTGGAGTCACTGAGGGCTGGTGCAAAGCAGGATTAGCAGCATCTACTCAATCTCTTGAGTGCATCCAACCATCACTCCCAACACTGGTATCAGAGCAAATAAGGTAAACATGGGAGATGGTTTTCCTTCATTCATTGATAAATTGGACAGGAAAAATTACCAAGCTTGGTCTCTAAGAATGAAGACCTATCTACAAGGAAGAAGCTTGTTTGGATACATAGGAATTGCCCTCATTCAAAGCTAGAGGACTACCCACCAAGGATGAACAAGAGAGACTCAACCAATGGTGTGCAAAGGATGCTTTGGCAAGGTCTTACCTTCTTAACTCTATATCTGATTTCCTTTTACCTCATATAAGGAATTGTAAGACTTCCCAAGAGACTTGGCAAACCTTGTCAACATACTTTTCTTCCAACACAAGGGCCAGGAAGAATCAACTGTGGATTGAATTCACAACCCTTAGGAAGCAGCCCAAGCAATCAGTCTCAGAGTATGTGACAAAGATTAAAGATGTGGCAGACCAATTAGCAAGTATTGGAGAGGAGATTGAAGAGGAGCAAATAGTCAGACAAGTAACAAATGGACTCAAGGCAGATGATAAGTGGGAAAGCTTTACCACTGCAATGGACCTCTACATGGATATGCATACCCCAGATCTCACAACACTTATGGGCCAACTATTCACACATGAAGCAAAGTTTACAAAGGCAGGAGATCAATCAAAAGGTAACAACCCCTCTGCTCTCTATACTGATAAGAAAGTTAAGGATAAAAGTAAACGGAAGAAGCAGGATGAAGAAGGCTCTACCTCCCAAGCTAATTATGCAGGGAGAGGTAGATCTTCTAGAGGAAGAGGCAGAGGAGGTAAGTCAGGTAGGGGGAGACCCTACAACTCATCACCATGCAACATTTGTGGATTGTCCAATCATACCACAAATGAATGCTACAAGAACTACAAGAATCAGAGAGGAAGAGGCTACTCAAGAGGTGGATACTCTCAAGGGAGAGGCAGGTTCAACCAACACCAAGGCTACAATGGATACAACAATCAATACAACAACAATTACAACAACAACCATAATGGTAATTACCAAGGTGGATTCAGAAACAGAAGGGATTACAACAATTATACAGAGGAGCAAGATGACTCTTTATTGATCATGAATATGACCTCCAAGGCAGGTACAAATGATGATCATTTATTTTATATTGACTCAGGATGTTCTAACCATGTAGCTGGCAATGTGGCACACTTTCTGATTTGGAAGAACCCAAGGGCAAACATCAGGTACAGACAGGTGATGATACTAAACACTCTGTTATAAAGATTGGAAATGTAAAGACATGTGATGGTAACCAGAACCTATTGAGCAGGGTACTCTATGTACCAACCATCACCAAGAATCTGATGAGTGTTGGTCAGATTGTGGAGAAAGGGTTGCAGGTCAGGTTCACTCAACATGGAGCATATGTGGAGGACCCAAGACATGGATTCAGAAGGATAGCCAAGGGAGAGAAATCAGGTAGATTGTTTACTTTTGAGCTAGAAGACACCAAGAACATTGCTTTATATAATTACAAGGATCAAACACTTTCAGAGTTAGAAATATGGCACAAAAGGTTAGGGCACATAGGTGAAAGAACCCTAAAGCAAATGTGCAGGGATCAATGTGTGCTTGGGATACCTAATGTGTCCAAGCAACACATGATTTACAAGTGTGGAGCATGTCAATTTGGTAAGTCTCACAGGTTGCCCTATTCAAGGAGAGGTTTCATGCATGAAGACTACCTAGACTTGGTACACACAGATGTTTGGGGACCTAGCAAGGACCCTTCCATTTCAGGCTCAAGGTATTATGTGTTCTTTATTGATGACTATAGCAGGTGGACCATCTTATACTTTATGAGGCATAAAGATGAAGTGTTTAATTGTTTCAAGAGGTATCTTGCACTTGTTGAAAATCAAACAGGAAGAAGCTTGAAGAGGCTAAGGTCAGATGGTGGAGGAGAATACTTCTCCAATGAGTTTGAAGATTTCTTGCAGGAAAGAGGCATCAAAAGGGAGATTACTACAAGGTACTCACCTGAACAAAATGGGGTAGCTGAAAGAAGGAATAGACTCATTGTAGAAACAGCTAGGTCTATGCTTAATGAGAAGAAGTTGCCAAATTATCTTTGGGTAGAGAGTGTATCCACTGCCACCTATCTCATAAACAGGTTGCCATCCAAATCACTTGATGGCATGACACCATATGAAGCTTGGCATGGTAAGAGACCTTCTCTGGATCATTGTAAAATCTTTGGTTGTGTAGCATATGTGCATATTCCCTCACATGTAAGGGGAAAGCTAGACCCTAAAGCTGAAAAGTGTATCTTCATTGGTTATGATTTGAACCAAAAGGGATACAGATTCTACAACCCAACAAACAAAGGTTTCAAGGTAAGCAGAGATGTCATCTTTGATGAGAATGACTCATGGTATGAGAATGAATGCAGGAAGGTTAGTCTACCCTATGATATGGAAGAAGATTTCCCAAAGCTCACAAAGGAGGAACCAATCCAGAAAGATGAATCAAGCTCAGATGATGATGATACAATCAACCTAGAGGAATTCAAGGCATGGAAGTCCAAAGGGAAGATGCAAATGAAGAAGCTAGAAGATACACCAGAATCCTCAACTCAAGCAATGAGGAGATCTCAGAGAGAAAAGAAGAAGCCTATCAGGTTTGGGTATGACACATCACTTGTAACTAAGCATTCTGTATATCTTGCAAAGGATTTGTTAAATGAAGAACCAGGTACATATGAAGAGGAAATCACCAAACCAGAATGGAAAGGAGCCATGGATGAAGAAATGGAAGCTCTCAAGGAGAGTGATACTTGGGACTTGGTACCCAAGAAGGACTCTATGAAGGTGATAGGATCCAGATGGATCTACAAGCTAAAGAGAAATTCAGATGGAACAATAAACAGGTACAAAGCTAGGTTGGTAGCCAAGGGTTTTGCACAAACCCAAGGCTTTGATTATGAGGAGACATTTTCTCCTGTGGCTAAGATGCCAACTATCAGAATATTGGTGAGTGTAGCTGCATCCAAGAATTGGAACATGTACCAATTAGATGTCAAGAATGCTTTCTTGAATGGATGGATATCTGAAGAAGTCTACATGTCACAACCACCTGGCTATGAAGACCCCAAGAAGGTAAATTATGTTTGTAAATTGAAGAAGGCTCTATATGGTTTGAAGCAGGCACCTAGAGCATGGAATTACAGGTTGACAACTTACCTTCAAGACCAAGGATTTGTAATGAGTAAAGCAGACACTTCTCTATTCATAAAGAGAAGTAGTACAGAGGTAATCTACTTGTGTGTTTATGTTGATGACATCATCATTATAGGCAATGATGTCAATGGGATTAGACACATCAAAGGACAGATGATGAAGGAATTCAAGATCAATGATCTTGGATTATTGAAGTACTTCTTAGGTCTTGAGTTAGTCTACACTAACTCAGGTATATATATCACTCAAAAGAAGTATGTACAGGATATGGTCAAGAAGTTTGGCTTGCAGGATGCTAAAGTCTCAACTACTCCAATGGAGGTCAACCTAAAGCTAAGTGCTCATGAAGGGGATGAAATACAAGACATTACAGGATATCAAAGCATGGTAGGTAGTTTGAATTACGCTACCTTGACAAGAATTGACATAGCATATGGAGTTAGTGTGCTTAGTCAATTCATGCACAAACCAAGGGCACCTCACCTAGAGGCAGCAAAGAAAATCTTGAAGTATTTGAAGGGAACCCAGAACCATGGTTTGTACTTTCCTTATACATCAGATATTGACATTAAAGTGTTTTCAGATGCAGATTGGGCAGGATGCAAGGACGATAGGAGAAGCACCTCAGGTTACATTTGTTTTGCAGGAGATAAACCTATTTCTTGGTCAGCCAAGAAGCAGCCTATAGTGGCCTTGTCATCCACTGAAGCAGAGTATAGAGGGCTTGCCAATGCCACTCAAGAAGCTATCTGGTTGAAGCTCTTATATACAGAGTTAGGTCTATACACTAGACCTCCAATTATCTTTGGAGATAACACTAGCTCTCTACACCTTGCAGCTAATCCAATATATCATGCTAGGACCAAACACATAGAGGTTCATTACCACTATGTGAGGGAGAAGTTACTAAGTAAAGAGATTCAATTGACATATGTGTCTACTAATATGCAATGTGCAGATTTACTCACTAAAGCTCTGGATGGAAACAAGCTATGCAGATTCAAATCCATGATTGGATTGCAGGAAGTAATTGAAGATTGAAAATGAAGACTTAAGCCAAAGTGCTTGGCTTGAGGGGGAGCTGTTGGTGCATTTCAAGCCTTCACACTTGGCTTGGAACCTTGGAAGATTAGCTTGGAACCCTTGAAGAATATCATTATGAGAAGCAAGAACCATAGGAACACTTGCCTATGTGTTATTACCATTTTATCTCATTGTAAAAGTCTTAGTGACTTGGCATCTCATGTAATCACACCTACTTGATTAGTCGTGGAAAATTAGATGGTGTAATTGGAGAGAATATCTCCATAACTTTAGAGGAGAGATTCTAGGGAGCCTAGATTTGAATTTCAAATTCAAATGATCACTTAACTCATATAAAAGTGAAGATCAAAACTCGCGGGTTAGTTAGTCCAATTGAGCTCACTCCCCGAGGCATTCTATTGTTGTAACTTTGTGTGTGTTAGTGCTACTTCATAGCCTACACCAAAACACCTCATTTAGCTATGCTTATCATGCTAATGAGATTGTACAAACACATCAATCAATAGAAGTATACACATTCATCATATCAGTTTCTTTGTGTTATCATCTCCAAGCCTGTCAACTTCAAAGGAGCATATCTCAGGATCTACTGAACCAAATCAAGTGATTCAAGGCTTGTTGGAACCAGCTCCAAGCATACTACACACCTACAAAATCTCAAGGCCAAAGGATCAGCCATCTCGGAGAAATCTCACTCGAAGTCATCACTGGTATTTTTCTGCAGAGTTCCTAAAAAGTCGGGAGTGACCATAAACTTGCTAAAGTTATTTCTCTCTGCATAGTTTATCAATTTGAGTCATTTCACTTGCAAATGGTAGCTTGTTAAGCTAATTGAATAACTCTAGAAGGAATTTTTCCAATTGTGAGTGTGCTGGTTATACTGAGTGAAAGACTGAGCAGGTATCAAGACCAAAATAGAAAGTTACAAACTTATCTGTTTTGATCTAATCATTACTCAAACCTTTTCCAAAGTACATATAGCATATTTTGGTATTATTTGGAAGCTCAAGGAGTCTACTAATCATATCTGGAGTCACTGAGGGCTGGTGCAAAGCAAGATTAGCAGCATCTACTCAATCTCTTGAGTGCATCCAACCATCACTCCCAACAAAGATCAGCCAAGAGCTTCTTAATCCACATAGCTTCACAAGTTGCAAAGGCTAAACCTCTATATTCAGCTTTTGTAGATGATAGTGCAACAGTAGGTTACTTCTTTCAGCTCCATGTGATAGGTTTGCTACCTATCATGAACACATAACCTGAAGTGGATCTTCTATCTTCCTTCGAACCAGCCCAATCAACATCACTGAAGCCCTTTACCTGCAATTCTTTATCATATCTATAAAACAATGCATGATTGATGGTGTGCTTCACATGTCTTAGCACTCGTTTGGCTGAATTTAAATGTTCACTTGTTGGAGCTTGCATAAATTGAGAAAGAACTCCAACAATATAACACAAATTTGGTCTTGTGATCATAGCATAGATCAATGAACCTATAATACTCCTGTATGTAGTTACATCATGTAACTTCTCTCCATCATTTGAGCATAGCTTCACATTCGTGTCCATAGGTTGAGTGAGTGGTTTGCATTTACTCATTCCAAATCTGAAAAGAACATCCAACAAGTACTTTCTTTGCATCAAGTAAATGCCATCTTTCCCGTAGACTATCTCAATGCCTAAAAAGTATTTCAGCTCACCAAGATCTGAAATTTTAAACTCCTTACCAAGTTTCCTTTTGATCTCTTGTATTCTTGTAACATTACTTCCTGTTATGATGAGGTCATCAACGTATATGCAAATATATACCTGCTTGCCTTCTTCTTTCTTCATGTAGAGAGAGGGATCTGCATTACTTGGACTATACCCACACCTTGTGAGGTACTTGACCAATCTTTGATTCCAAGCACGTGGTGCTTGCTTCAGCCCATACAAGGCTTTCTTCAATCTACAAACAAAATCTAGATGCTTTCTATCTTCAAATCCAATCAGTTGACTCATGTATACCTCTTCTTGAAGTTCACCATTGAGAAAAGCATTTTTTATGTCAAGTTGGTACAATGGCCATCTCCTTGTTGCACTCACTCCAATCAAGGTTCTGATTGTTCCCATCTTTGCAACCGGGCTGAAAGTCTCTTCATAGTTGATGCCATGAGTTTGCTTGAATCCTTTTGCTACTAGTCTAGCTTTATGCCTAGCTAGAGAGCCATTAGCATTTCTCTTTATTTTAAACACCCATTTATTTGGAACAATCTTCATACCTTCAGCCTTTGGAACTAGCTCCCATGTGTGATTGTCCTTGAGAGCTTTTATCTCTTCTTGCATAGCTTCTTGCCATTCTTTTTGTGTACATGCTTCTTCATATGCATCTGGTTCTTTGTCTTTGACCACCTGTGTCATATATGCAAAATGCTTTGCAATAAAACTATCATAGCTCAGCCTTTCAATTGGATACCTTGCTCTTGAAGACCTCCTTTCATTTCCTTTTGAACATTGCTTCTTCAATCGGTTCAACTTTACCTTTGGTGTGATCACCTCTTTATACTGTTCTTCACTTGCATTTGAATCACTATTTTGGGCAGCACTTTTAGCTTTAGATCTTTCATAAGCTGATGTTGGTGATGAGGAATGACTCCTTAGCCTCCCCTTCCATGTTGAGCTTTCTCCAAGTGATGTAGAAGCTTCTGGACCTAACATTTGAGTGCTTGTTTGCTGAAATTCTTCTTGGACAGCACCTCCATCATCTTCGCAATCCTCTTCAAGAATCTTCTCTTTCCCTTTGTCTCCAAACCATGGTCTTAGCTCATCAAATACCACATCTCGTGAGACTCGTAGCTCCTTTGTCACCAGATTGTAGCACCTGTATCCCTTTTGCTCCGATGAATATCCAATGAAAATACATTTTTCTGACTTTGCCTCCATCTTTGTCCTTAGTTCTTGAGGGATGTGAACATAACACACACATCCAAAAACTTTGAGATGTTTAAGGTCAGGTTTCTTATCGGAATAAACCTCCTCGGGAGTTAGATTATGCACTCCAGCCGTTGTGCACTTGTTCATCAAATAAACGGCCGTACTAGTTGCTTAAGCCCAATAGTTTAGTGGCATCTTCATCTCGTTGAGCATGCATCTTGCAACTTCTATGATATGTCGATTTTTCCTTTCAGCTATTCCATTTTGTTGAGGTGTGTACCTACATGTAAATTGTCTCTTGATGCCATTTTCATAAAGGAAATCTGAAAATTCTTTGGAGAAATATTCTCCTCCTCCATCGGACCTCAAGGTTTTTATGTAGCATCCTGTTTCCTTTTCTACCTGTGCTATAAATCTCTTGAACATGGAGAACACATCTGATTTTTGTTTTATGCAAAACATCCATACTTTTCTTGAATGATCATCGATGATCATCTATTACCAGCCACTGATGGTTGTTGTGATGGTCCCCATACATCCGTGTGTATCAAGTCGAGGACATTCCTTGCCACATAGTTGCTCTTCTTGAATGGTTGTCGAGTTTGCTTTCCTAGTTGGCATGCTTCACAAAACTCATGTAGTCCAGCATCATTGAATCTTGGAAGACCTCTTACCACTTCATGGTTGCTCATGTCCTTGAGCTTGGGAATGTTGATATGTCCAAACCTTTTGTGCCACAAATCGATTTCATCAATCCTCTTGTTTCCAAAATGAATATACATCACCATTCCGTGTGGTTGTTGAATGTCCAAGGTGAACATCCTACCTTCTTTCCTTCCTTGAGCAATGACCTTGAATCCTTCTTTTGGATTCTTTATAAAGCAGCCTTTTTCATTGAAGATAACATGATATCCTTTCTCTACCATTTGTCCTACTGAAATCAAATTCTTTGTAATAGTAGGAACATGAAGAACATCATCCAATACCTTTCTATCTCCAAGCTTGATATCTCCAACATGCTCAATTGCGTGTTGAGTTTCATCGCCGGTCTCCACACATCCTTTTCCATTTAGAGCTTGTAAGCTTTGTGAATAAATCTCCTTGGCATGTCATATGGTTGCTGCAACCTGAATCTATGAACCATTTTTGGTCATCACTTCTCGAGTTGTCGTAGTCATGCTTCATGGCAAGCATGGTTTGCTTGTCTCCTTCACTTGATGTACTCGCATAGTTATTTTGGCTCCTTTGGTTGCCTCCATTCAGCCTTCCTTTCTTTTGCCAACAATCATTTGCATAATGTCCTAGTTTACCACAATGATAACATGTTATACCTTTATGAGGATTATATGAACCTCGACCTCTTCCTCTATTTCTTCCTCAATCTCTTCCATGTGTGTTGTCATTTGAGTTGTCCTTGTTGTCCTCCGAGTTGTGTTGGCTGAAATTTGTGTTGTTGTAGCTTCTTCCTCTTCCTCTCGAGCCTCCTCTTGAGTTCCTTCCTCTACCTCTTCGTGCATATAACATTTGACTATGGCTGTCCTTACCTTTGTTGCCTTCTCCTTGTTGAGCTACCTCTTCAGCCACAAGATTTGGTATAATCTCGTCGAATGTTGGTAGAGGGTCTCTATAAAGAATGTTTGTGATGAGGGGCTTCCACTTTTCTTCACTCCTCAAGCCATTGAGGGCTGTTTGGACGATGTCTTCCTCTTCTATCTTGCATCCAACTGATGCTAGCTGATCTCGAAGCTCCTTGATCCTCAATGTATACTCACTAATGCTTTGGTTTGAGCTTTTCTTCATGTTGTTGAGCTCGTTCTTGAGTTGCATCCTCCGAGACCTTGTTGAGGTAGCATACACCTTCTCCAATGCTTCCCAAACTTCTTTGGCTGCTTCTAAGCTTTGCACATGAACAATCATAGTGTTAGAAATAACTTGTGAGATGAGGAACATCACCCTTCGATTCCTCTCTTCCCAATCAGCAAATTGTCTCCTTTGTGCCGGAGTAAGGTTGGGATCTTCAAGGTCCATCGGTTGTGGATCGTCTCCACTAAATAGACTCCATAAACCTTTACCTTTAAGATATTTTATCATTCTATACCTCCAAGAATGATAATTATCTTTTTTCTAACTTCTCAACTTGTCCTAAATCAGCCATTGAAAACTTCCAAGATTGAAGTTTACCTCAAGTATGTTGTGGCGCTCTTTCTTGACTTCACGAAGCTCCCCCTTGATTTGTAGCTTCTCCTTTGCTTCAGTTCAGTTCCAATGCTTTGCCTCTTCAAACTCCAATGCTCTGATACCAATTGTTGGAGAATTCCTCTCCTAATCGCAGTGGAAAGTGTAGAAGACCTTCTCAAGATCAAGACTCTTGCCAAAAGCTGAGCCTTCAAATGAAAACTGGTACCAACTGAAAAATCCAATGAACTTGAAACTTCCGTCACTTAAACTAGACACCTAGAGCTTTCAAACGAGCTATCAAATACTCAATTTGGAGTAGATTTGGGTTGGAAACTCTTTGATTCAAAACAGACTACCTGTCCACTCAGTTAGGCTGAAAACTGGACTTCACTAAAACCTGAATAACTCACAGAGCATAAACAATTTCATAAAACTATTTTAGACAGAGGAAGTACTCAAGATAACTTTCCAACAAATGTTTAAACACTAAAATTGGATACATATGTTGAGAGATATGACTCTCACAAGTAGACTATCCAAAAATGGGTGTGCGGCTGGACATACTCTATGAGAGTGAACTGAACGAAATGACTCAAACCAAATGAACTAGCTACAAGGGGACTTCCACTCCTTCTTCCTCTATCCTTGAGTGTCCTCCCTTGCCTCTTTTATAGCCAAGTGACCAAAAACTCTCATGATGAGTTTGAGAGCTCTTCTCCATCATTTCTCCACTACTTTGGACAGCCACTCCTCTTACAGTTCACATTTTGGATTTGATTCTCTTTTGAATGATTCTCTTTTGGCCTCCACTACTTGCTGAAGTAAATGCTTCTATTTTTCATTTTTGTATTTTTCCTTCTACTTGAAGAAAATCCTTTTTGCAAAAATATATACGAGCTTACTTCTTTATTTTTAACATCCTTAAGCTCTTTATTTATCTATTCTGCTTCAAGAAGTTCTTGTTCTACATCAGATTCTAACTCCAAGACTTCCTCAACTGACTCACTATCCAGAAACCAATGTCCTCTTGACACCCCCACTGATTCAACTTTGAAGTCATGAATGGAAAGTTCTTTTGTATTCACCATCCTATAAAGTTAAAAAACACACCACACAAAGACTTCCACAACATGAGTAATGTTGAAGACATAAAAAGAAAAGAAAGACTTTCTTCATAAGAGAAAACACTTTTCTTCAAAATTCCATCACAAAAAATTTTCAAAATTCAAAAGAAGTGAACATCACATGTGTAGCAAGATGTCTAGTATTTTGTAGTGTTGATTAGAAGAAGATATAAAAATGTTGGAAATAGAAATATTAAAAGTACAATTAAAAGGTAACAATAAAAATTGGAAAACACACAAAAACTACATCATCTCTTTAATTGTACCCTAAATCTTGCTTGTACTTGTAAATGATGCAAAAGAAAATAAATAAAAAGAATTAAAAAGAACTGAAGCAAGACTTGAAGATTTTTTGAGCTTTTTTGAGGATTTATCAAATTTTTTGTGTTTTTTCTAGCTTTTCTTCTCACTTTTTTTTCAATAAATTTTGATTGGTTTTTTTCGTCATTCTTCCTTTGTATTTTTTTCATTCTATATTTTTCCATATTTTTTTACTGATTTTTTTCTCTCTTTTTTTTCCTATGATTTTTCATTCATTTTTTTCAATTTTCTTCTACCTACAGACATCTGTTAATTCCTATTCCTGGATCCAATATTCCAAGATCCTCTACCTTATGTTCCTACTGCATAGGCTATTGCATTACATAGTCAATAACTTGAGGGAAATCTCTTCCCCTCCTACTCTTTTTCCTAGAAAACGATTTGTGCGAAGTGCATGGGACTAAACTCAGGTGCCTAGTGAATACATGGCATTGTAATGTTGCCCTATTGATGCATACTCTGGAAATGCAATTTTGAACAAAATGTAAATCTAAGGTCTTAGGTAAAAAACCCAAGTGGTTATCCCAAGATGAGGCTTTCCTATCCCTAATCTTTTAATCTTCATATTTTTGCAATTTTATAATGTCTTTGTCTTTGTTGTTTGTCACTTGTAACAGATCTGTTTCCTTCATCCAACAAGTTCTTTGTAGTCAACTGTTTTTCCTTTGATTCAAAGAGACTTTTTCCATTGAGTAGTGTTTTGATACTTTGGGTCTCCATATCCACTTTGTCATTAGGTTTGAGCTTTTTTGGATGGTTTTAGGTCTCCATACCCAAGCTTGTTTCCAGCAAGATTGCTTTCTCTCAACTTCCTTCTGCCTACCATTGAATTCTTTTTTGGCATGGAAGAGATTTTTTAGCAGATCCTCCTTATCTTCTAATGGAAAGATAAATCTTTCCAATTCTGAGCTATGAATTTCCTTTTGAACTCCCTGCTCTTCATTACTCAGAAAAGGCATTAAAAGTTTCTTGGCATTCAATTTCAATTGAAGAGTCATCTTTTTAAAATTCATAATTACTTTACCTTGTTTCAACTAGGGTTGTCCTAGAATCATCTTTTCAACCAGGGTTGTCCTAGAATCATCCTCGCAATCTGTTTTCATCTGTTCCTGATTAAATCTAATTGTGTTTGATTGTGAAGAAAAAGTTTGAACTATCTTTCCATCTAGTGTTTTGATTAGGGTTTTACTTATTTTCCTTTTGGCATTCAGTCTATCTAGCAATTTAGTACTGATCAAATTGACTTGTGCACCAGAATCTATCAAACCCTAATTTGTTCATTATGGAAATTCATTGTAATCACAGGTAAGTGTTCTCTTACTTTATATGAAGGTTTCTCACACATGAAAACTTCCTTTATTTCTTTGAACTTCCTCATTCTTTCCCTAGCTTCTTGTTGAGCTTCATAGCTAATTTTTTCCTCTTCTTTCTTTCTATTTTGAGCTATCAATGGGAAATTATATCTCTGTATTCTTCTCCATTCTTGAGCTATCAATGGGAAATTATATCTTTGTATTCTTCTCCATTCTTGAGCTATCAATGGGAAATTATATCTTTGTATTCTTCTCCATTCTTGAGCTATCAATGGGAAATTATATCTCTGTATTCTACATCCACTTATGAAATTTGGCATGATTTCTCCATTTATATTGGCTAATTGGACAGCTCCATTGGTACTTATCTGACTGATAATGTAAGCTCCATGTCCTCTTTTCTAAAGTTTCTTCTGGTGTTCTTTCAAGGTGTATGATAAGACAAAGTCTCCAGCTTGCAAGTCCTTATCCTTGATATGAATATCATGATACGATTTTTGCCTCTTTTTATTTGCATAGATGCTCATAACAGCTTGAAGTCTTGAAGCTCCAAGTTTCTCTAACTCCAGCACTCTTTCAGATAGTTCATGTCTAGTCCACTGTAATTGATTTCCCACCTTCAATGATATTGGCATTGGATAAGCTAGCACATGATCTGTAGGGTTTGGTCCATCTTGGATTCTACCTTTATAGGCTTCTATTAGTGTATCCAAGCACTTTGAGTTTTTCATCCCTCCTTGTTTCTGTGTACTTTATTGTTGACTAGGGTTTGAGTTACTATCAGTTTCCTCTTCTAAGGCTAGGGTTTTACCAGCTCTTATCTTTTTCTCCTATCTACCTTTTTGTCTATTTTTCTTTCTCTTTTGGAGATAGATTTTCCTTGTTATCTACAATGTGTGTTTCTACTCTCATGCCTTGTTGCTTGGATTGAGCTGTAGTTATGGCATTTAATGCCACTGGTTCATTTTCACTCAATCCTTCCTGTTCTACTATGTTTATTGCTTTCAATGGTATGTTACTAGATGTATTTTGTTGTTTCTGAGGGTTCCTTGGCAATCTCTGATTAAATGCTCTCTGCCATAATCCTTACAAAAAGCTCCTTCTACTCTTAGTTTTGGAGGTTGTGGAGAATCCCTAATGAAATGCTCTCCCCCACATCTATAACATGTTACCTTCTAACTTCCTTTGAATTGAGATCTCTGATTGGACATGTAATTATTTGTTATGTACATGAATGTAGTTGTGTCCATTTCTATTCTTCCATTTCCCAAATCTAAGGCTTGCAAGTCTGGTTCTCTCATTTCATTTTCCTCCTAGTCTTCCTTGTATCCTTCAAAAGAATGATAATCCTCCCTAAAAGATGGTCTAAATCTTGGACTTTCCTCTTCTATAGGAGTGTATTTCACTGGTACCACATTTGTAGGCAATGGTGGTTGTTGCCCCAATACAGGTCTAGGTTGTGGATTGTGTTGGTTCATATATTCTCTCTCTCTTACAAGTTGTTTAGTGTAAAAGCACTCCTCTCTAGTATGGTTTGTCCATTTTTTCTCTAAAGTGCAATACTTGAGTGTTTTCCTATCTTGAAAATGTTGAGGTTTATGATATGGACACTCATATGCCTCATGATTCTCTCCACAATTGTAACACTTCTTATTTGGTGTCCATCTTTTATTTACCAAATTTGCTTTTGTGCTAACCTCTAGGTCTTTGGCAATGGATTTTGCTAACTCCTCACTGGGTGGAATTCTGTCTTCATTTGTCCTTGGTTGATCAAATGCCAACAAATCATGTCCCCTATTGTCTTCTAAATCTATTGCCTCCTTGACACAGGCCCCTAAATCAGGACATCTCCTATAGTACACTAGGGTTCTCAACTGTGCACTCCTCAATCCTTGTATAAACAGAGACACTTGTCTAGCCATTGAAGGTACCTCATCTTTGGGACACCTATCAATATACTGTTTGAACCTCCTAGAAGCTTCTCTCACATTCTCATCCTTTTGTTGTTTGAAACTATGTATCAGTGTGGTTGTGCTATGTTTGATACCAGGTTTTGAAAACTCACATATGAAGGCTTCAAGGAATGACTCCATATCTGGGTACATTTCCTTTCTCAAGGGTATGAACCAAGATAATGTACTAGGTCCAGTGAGAGTTAAACCAAAGGCTTCAAATTGAACTTTATAGTCCTCTACTTCTTCAACCCAGCTGTCTGAACTCTGCTGCATGAGCATGAGGGTCTGAGTACCCTTCATACTGATTTTTCATGCATTTTTCCACCTGATAGGGTCTAAGCATTCTCCCCTAGTTTTGGCATGGTTGTCTCATTCTAATGGGAAAATCAAGTATTTCATCTCCTTCTCTTTCAAAAGGGTTTGGAGAAGTGTGTGACCTCCTTCCCTTTTGTGTTTCAATACGAGTCTGATTTCCACTTGGTCTTGGCATGTCTGTTTGCCCCAATTCTTGATCCCAAGGTCTCTTATCTGCACATTGACCAAGATCATTTGAATTTTCAGGGTCCTGTGAGAATATAGACACAACCTTGTCTATTCTCATACCTGCCATCTCTAAATTGTGCCACTCGCATCAAATTCAAAGGAATTTCTAAGTTTCTCAGTCTGATGAGGAACTTATGCATGCCATCTTGATACACATAGGCTCCAAACCTATTTGTATACATATATTTGAGAATGTTTCTAAAGTCATTTGTATCTTGAGTTTCATTTGTCTCCTTTAGTTTCTCCATGTTGACTCTGTGTTCCAATTCTCCTTCTTGAGAATTACTCAGATGTATATTCCCTCCTGATGACACTTGTGTCTTAAGTGCAAAGAGCTTGGTGCTTGATCTCAAAATCATCCACTTGCCTAGAATTTTCTTTGAAAATTGCTCTTGCTTATGTTTTCCAGGTCAAACCCTAATTTTCTCTTTTCTCTGTTTTTTTATGAGTTTTCTTTCAAATTTTTCTATGTTTTTTTTTCTCAACAATTCCCACTTGAAGTTGTGTTTGAATTTGTGTGCTTAATGAAAATCATGTTTTTACCCAAAAAATCACAATTTCCAAGTTGTAAGTTGATTTCCTCTATTTGGATTCACAATTTTCAACTGAAAATCGTGATTCTCGAGCCCAAAAAATGTATTTTCTAAGTTAAACCTCAAAAATCACAATTTTATAGGACTCTATATATTCATAATTTTGGTTTTCCTTAAAATTTATGCTAAATATCTGTTTTAGTTGAAAATCGTGGTTTCCACGATTCTCTGATAAAAATCGAGTCTTTTCACGATTCTGATCAAAATATGATTAGTTTGCTTGGGTATTTAATTTTAAGAGATATCACCTTTTGTGATCCAAAATCATGTTTTTTCATAATTTTTTAAACACAATTGTGTTTTCTACGATTTTGGTGTCAAAATCGTGTTTTTCACAATTTTTTACCAAAATCGTGAAAAAGGTGTTACTCATGATTTTGGTTGACAATCGTGTTTTTTCACGATTCTGGTGTCAGAATCGTGTTTTTAACGATTTTGGACCAAAATCATGTTTTTCACGATTTTGGTTGACAATCATGTTTTTTCACGATTATGGTGTCAAAATCGTGTTTTTCATGATTTTTTACCACAATCGTGTTTTTCACGATTTTAGTTGATAATCATGTTTTTACACGACTTTGATCAAAAGTCGTGTTTTTCACGGCTTTGATTCAAAATCATGTTTTTTCACGACTTTGAGCACAAATTTGTATTTTTTACGATTTTGAGCTCAAAATCCCGATTTTCATGATCCTATGATTTCCAGACAATCATGATTGCTCACAATCATTAAAAACACGATTTTTTGATGAAAATCACATTCTAGAAATTGTGATTTTTGGTTCTTGGACAGAATCGCGATTTTGTTCAAAATTTGTGAATTTTTTGAGTTTTGATTTTTTTGATTTTGAGTGCAAAAGAAATAATGCAAAACTTCAAAAAAATGCTATGCAAAACACAAAAAAATAGAAATTTATGAGTTTCATGTTTTCCTATTTCTACTGATTTCTTTTAACAAAAACACGACTTTGAAAATTATCTAATGCAAAAAAATGTTGTACAATCAATACCTTGCTTGCTAGATTGCAAAATATGCACAATTCTGCTAGCTGCTAAAAATCACGACTATTTGCTCACTCTCTCTCTCTAGCTCTCACTCACTCTCTCTCTCAATGACTTTTGAAATGAACTTTGTGCTTTTAGAGGCCCCAGAAAATCGCGATTGTGAGTGACTTTAAGAATCTAAGTTCCAAATTTGAGGATTCTTGCTCCCATGCAAAATCATGACTTCACTTATGACATCCCATTCTCAAAAGCAAACTTTACATGCTTCTTCACACTGATGAAAATTGCGATTTTGTGCCCAAAACCCAAATTTGATGATTTTGTGCTCAAAACTTACTCAAATTTGATTTCCTTCAAATTTGCAATGTATAAGACCTTTAATGACTTACCTAGATGCCCAAAAGTACAAATGAAGCAAATTCACTATCTTATTGAAAATCACGATTCTGAGATGAGAATCGTGTTTTTCTAGAACTCCTTGAAAATTGAATTTTTTGACTCTTCTTCCCGCTTGATCTTTTCAAATGTTCTTCAATCAACTCCAAACTAATTATCACCTGCAATTTATCAAAACTCAACAAATATTTAAAAAATAAATAAAAAGGAAATGGAAATGAAAAAACAAACATTTTTTACTTTTACTTGAAATATTTTGATTTTCTGAAGTTTTCTTCAACTTATCCTCATCCACTACTCAACACACACCTCATACATCACTTCATTATAGAAAAGAAATTTGTTTGTAGTTTTATCAAATTTTTATGATTTTTTTAGTATTTTTTATCCTAAATCAAGGATAACACTTCACCTAGGGTTTCCTTTTTTCAAGATCCACTGATCTTTGGAAATATGATTGGATGCACTCACTATACTTGCAATCTCACAATGGGAATAGGGCTTCTTAAGAAAATATGTGTTGGCAAGTGAAACTATCAATCTATGCAAAGATAAACGCAACACCTTTCCTTCAAGTGCCCAAAATAACCTTACTAAAAGACAAGCAATTCATCTAGGACAAGCAAATGGAACAATCAATTTGCACATAACTACTTTACATGACTTTCCTCATTGCAAATATGTTGTCTTTCCCAAAGAACAACAAAATTTCTTGGTACTTTGTCAAAAAGAAATCTAAATGTGCAAAGACTCTACAATGTGTTCAAATATGTTTGGGTCTTAATCCAAGGGAAAGTGCATACACGCAATGGTATTTTGCCCATTTTTCCTCATACTAGGTCAATTTTGGTTTCCCCTAAGTCCACAATTTCACTCCTAAGTTTTGATGGAGGAGGCGAGAAAACACATGCGTAATTTGATATCCACCTCCAATGGTCACTTCCTATAACCTCCCTTTTTTTCACTTAACCCCCCCTCTCCCTTCACTCCGAGTTCACCAGGTATGTCGCAGAGTTTTCTTGGAAAGGGGGATGATGAGATAACAAGCCAATTCTAAAGTCATAACTTCATACATGGAAAGGATACTATAATCATTCAAACGTCAATCACATGCTTCGATTAGTCAAACTTCGGCTATAAACAACACCCCTTAATGTTTATGCTCTTAACTTAGATGCTTCGTTACACGGAACGACATGTAGCATGCTTATGCGATTAAAAGCTTCATCCCATAAATGGTAGCTTGATTAGCTACCACATTTGCTCTACAAAATTACAAACACCACCATCGATGTAGAACTTCTCTTATTTCATACAAATTTCTATGGGTTCATATATATGCCACTTTCAAACACAACTTCAAAGACTAAATACGGATAATTCTTTCGCATAATCTAAGCCTTCGATTTCAATACACATGTTCATTTCTATTTCCCAAGGTCTTGTGGATAAGTTATGGATTAAGCAAATTTCAGTTGTAGAGCACGTCAAAGAAAACAGGTAATTACTGCTTGGGCATGTATTTCCGGTTGCTATATTGAACAAAACATCGTTACCATCATTTCCAGATTTTTGTTTTGTATACAACCATTTTCAAAAATTAAAAGTTTAGATTCACAACAAGCAAACAAAGGCGAAAAGGTTTCTCTCTTCAAAAAATTTTTTATTCACTCCATTCGCTGCTGATAGAGATTGAACAACCATAAAAAAGAGACAAAATGAACCTACTGTTCTAATCTTCTCATTTCATTCACTCTCAATAAACAACATAATCATCCTCTCTCACTTTGTCTCTTTCTTCTTTATGATTATTTGCACAAACACCCGTATAATTCAAAAATACACACACATACATTGCGCTAACATCTTCGTGTAATCTTTCTAATGTTCCGTTCCATCACATGGTTTTCCTTCGGATATCTCTGTTTGATTATGTTTATTATCTGTAGTACTACTTTCTTAAAAGGAACGCCATGTTCACACGTAAACATGCTTACGGATATCTTTTTTATGTTTGGATATGTGTACTATCCATTACAGGAAAAGACCGCACTAAAAACGAGATAAATGCATACGTTGCAACGTATAAGTCATTGAACATGTATAGATGTAAGCACCTCTAAGTAGATTGATGGCATATGTTCAAATAGCATGTAAGCTAAGTTATGAGAGAATAACCTGTGAGTAAGTAAAGCTACTTCACTTTTCATCAAAATCTCGAGCAGAGAATTTTCCCTTCCTTCATCCTGCAAATCTATCAACCCACAAAATCTGTTGCGCCAGCTCTCATCACTTTTGTATCCTCAAATCTTCAGCACAACACTACGTCAAACCTCTACATCGAAAATCTCCCTGCCACCAGTCTGAGAGCAACCGCTGCAAATCAAAACGACTCTGCCCTTCTTCACAAGTCGCACACAGAAGTAGTCATTCTATCTTCCAGATCGGTCCTCCTTGAGACTCCCAAGTTTTACTCGATGTAAGGCTCTCCTCGCACATCAGATGAGTCCCCCCTTTTCTGTTCGCGTCGAAAAAACGAGAGGGAGAGCGCCCATGAGCATTGCAGAACAAGCGAGAGAAGTAGCCTCCTCCTCCAATGGACCTCCGCTCCTCATATTCTCACTCTGCGACAGTATCTCCGCTCTCTCTTCCTGATAGAAATCGCATGAAGCTCTCTCCTTCTGCCTGATGCCTCTTGCAGGTAATGAGCACGACTGCCAGAAAAATGCCTTGAACGAAGTGAAGAGGAAGGATGCAGCCTCCCCCCTTTTCTGCGTACACCCTCGCTAGTCGAAACCTGAATGTCGGCTAAAAAAGAGAATACAGTATCGTCCCTGAGCATGCGGAGAGACCCCCCCAAGAACGACATCTCCCAAAGGAAGCACTTCATTGTCCCCCTTCATGGCCAGCTTCTCTCTGCCACACCTCTGACAAGGGTGGCAGACCACCATCCACCCCCTTTTTCACCTTTCCGTTCCCTCGTCAGAGCTGCAAAAGCGGCCTGCCACACCCCTTTTTTGGCAAAAAATGGAAAGGACCTGGGGGAAGGTTAAGACGCCTCCTGCGGAACCTAAGCAACAAGCCAGTGCATAAAACAAACATTAAAACGATCACGGGCCATCCACCGACAGAGAAACATTGTGGGTCTGATGAATTGCAGGACGGCCATACGTATGACTTCAACGAGAGACTGTGTGAAAGGTATGGCACTCGCTGATGATGCAGCATTATAGGAAGGGGGAACGAGTTCGAACGGGAAGAATGGGAGAACCCAAACGATGTGGAGGCAAGACGGATGCAAAGAGATTATGCCTCTGTTGGATGGGATGAAGCAAAGGCCTCAGTCAGGCAGAAGACGTCAGAAGTAATGGAGAAGACGAGCACTATAGCTCCCAGAAAGATCCATCTCTCCCCCATCCCCTGAAAACCATGCATAGCTTCACCCCTACTGCTCTTGATCCTTGTGTCCACATTTGAGTCGATCTTATCATCATCGGCCACCTATTCTCCTTGCAAAACAGCTATGTCCAAACAAATATTCTCCAAAAATGGAAGCATGTTAGTGCACCAAAACCAACCATTTATTGAGCTAACATACTTCCCTCTTCTTATTTGCGAAGTCGTCCTCGACGAGCCACTATTGCTGCAAGAAAATCCAAACAACCATGAACATGTCAATTTCCAATTGGTTCACATACCTTTTCATCGAGCCGTCACTTCCACTGAACCTGCACTCATCGAAGCTATTAGTGCTCAAAAAATCACTCATGAATACATACAAATCAGTCACTTCCAAAATGATCCCAGAGCATGCACATATATGCAATTCCATTTCAGCCATACGTCAATTTGCTCATACATTCCATTAAGGAAAATGGTCTCAACCAAAATAACACATGCATACCTTTCCATGTTTTACACATGCAACTACCATTGCGGAAAACAGAAAAGAAAATACCAAAATAAACAACAACAACTGAAATGAATCCAATCGGAGATGCAAAAATACCCAAAATGCATACCCCATTATTGACCTACTATTGTCTATGTACAATTATTCCCTGACTAGACGTTCCCGAAGAATCTCCATCGTCGTCCTACAGAAGCCATCGAGACTCGAGCACAAGTGAAGACATATATCAGAACCCTGGAGTGTCCCACACACTAGAAAAACCCTCAGATAGAGCACACAAGTTGTAAAGCAAACCTGTTGCATTACCTCGCTAAAGCCTCATCCATAAGTACATATAGAGTCTCCGTGCCTTCAAGAATGTTGATTCAAAGTGAGCTGATCTGTCGCAAGCCAACACATACCAGTCACACAAGAAAATAACGTTCCCTTCCAGGCGATCATCGCCCTCTCCTCTCTCTCTCCCCCTCAAGAGCGGGGAATAACTTCATATGAAAATTTTATTTTAATCACACGTTGGCCTACATTGACACTAGATGCGATTCGTGGACCCGACCACCCGATCAGGTTGATTCCACCCATCTACCAATGCAATGCAGCGCACAACACACAAACACATAATGATAACACATAACATATATCAGCTAGCCCATAACGAAGTTGGATGCGGCTCATGGTCGTGACTACCCAGCCACGATGGCTCCACCTACCTACCAACTGAAGGGGTTTGGAGTGCAGAAGAAGAGGAAGGAGGAGATGGAACGAGAGAGAAGAGAGGAGAGACGCGCGGACATGCGTGGGAGCCTCGAAACCCACATAATGATCTCCCTTGAGGCAATGCTCTATATATGATGTATATATATGAATATGGGGGTAAGGTCACATGACCCTTACATCCCCAACAATCTCCCACTTAAGGGTCAATGTGACCATAAGTGGTAACATATACAAAGAATGATGTAGGACTATACAATAATGTACAGGAAGAGTCCGGATCTCTACCCATACCAGATCAGCCTACACCAACTGCCTCGAACAAGGTGTATCCATGCACCTCAAACTGCTCTAGACTCATATCGATAAGAGTCGAGCTCATATCTGACTGATGCAAGAACTGATGAAGTTCCTGCAAAGCTCCCACTCGCTCCATGCCTATGTCAATCATCGAACGACTGACAACTCCAAGTGCAAATGCTCCAATAGCAACTGCAATGTCTGGTCTCGAGCATAACAACTTGTACATCAGACTCCCGAATGCTGACGAAACATGTGCTATCCTGGCTAACCTAAGCATGTCAGCCATGCCTCTATCCAAGGCATCCAAAGCACCATCATCAAGACCAACATGTCCTGAAATATCTGTGTCAACATCTAGCATGAGCGAATCCAAGAATGACTGCATAACTGCTGACTCCTCAGCATCTAAATCAGCCATGCTATCAACCAAGGATGTGTCTAGGTGTGCATCCTGAGAGCTAATATGCTCTACCATACACTGTGTATCATGAGAGCTATCGTGCTCTACCACACCAAGTGTATCATCATGCTCCGCATGAGCTAACTACACAACATCAACACAAAGATCAAACTGATGATCTAACTCTAACTGAGTATCATCACAATGCTCTACATGAGTATCCACATCATGCTCTAAAGCATCCAACTGATCATCCAAAGTGTGCTCCATAAGAGCATCCATATGATCAATAAAATCATGCTCTATATAAGCATCATGAGCATCGGAAACATGCTCTACATATGCATCTATCTGAGCATCTGAATCCTGCCATACATGTGCATCATGAATGTCAATAGACCTATCTATAGGTAGATAAAATGAGACATGACGAGTCTCACATCGCACATAAGGCTGAACTCCCACTGAGACGAGACTGTCTCTCACATGAAGTACCTGCAGTGGATACATGTGCCCAACCCTGGCACCTCTAACAAGCATAAGCTGTCCCAACTGCAACTGAAAATGATGGTTACCAAGGAATGCATAGCATCTGCTCTCCTTTAACTGGCTAACTGAAATCAAGCTCATAGGGAATGAAGGCACATAGCGTACATGTCTGAGCATAAGTGATGCTCCACGAGGTAGCATAAGGCATACATCTCCTGCACCCTCAATGTCATATGTCATACCATCAGGCAACTGCACACATCCACGACTCTCACCTGAGAATCGATAAAACCACTCACGATATGGAGTAACATGAAAAGTGGCTAATGCATCAAGCAACCAAGCCATATGTGTGCTATCCAATGAACAAGAGGAATCCAAAGATGAACCATAGGAGAAAGTGATATCACCATCACTGGCATAATCAACTGCCATAGACTCTCCTGAAACTACTACCTGACCTGCATCACATGCATATCTCTGACGTCGTCGTCGCATCCGCCTGAAGCAACATCGTCGAATATGGCCCTCATGACCACAATGCCAACATCGAAGTCGTCGATGTGATCTATGTCTCACATGAGTCAATGGACTCGCATACATATCATGTAGTCTCTGCCATAATGCACTACTCGTCTCCTCATACATAACAGACTCATATATAGAATCCACAAGCTGTAATCGGATAGTGGAGCTGGTCAATGCATCCATATCCATCCATACGTGATCGGGCATGTCACGAGGCCTCTGTGCATCTCTATGCACATACATGTGTAACCCTGCACGAACCAATGTATGCCACATCTGAGCTTTCCATCTCGGAAAGTCAGTACCATCGAATCGAGAAGACACCATGCTCGCAATCCAAGACTAGCAATGTAATAAGAGATTAGAAACAATACTCTATCCTCAATAGGATCAAACCTGCATATCCATATGCATAACTCACATCACAAATGTCTCACTAGAGAAGAAAACCATGTGAACCACCTGTCACATAACCATGCATCTAGCATGCACATAAAACTATGAGCATAAGCCTGCTCACCAAGTCTCCAAAGGGACCAAATAGATGTGAAAGAATCCTGGGAAAAATTCGACAGAGTATCCCCTGTAAACTGAGCAATCAAACAAGATAACCAATCACCAAAGAAGAATGAATAATCTATCACCACCTGTCACTGATGTAATCAAGGATAATGGAAAATACATATGCCCATAAACTAATGGCAATACATGCCAATACAATGGCAATACAACTCCCACTCAAGAATAAATCCTGCAAGATGGTCCAACCTGTCACAAACAACCTATGACCAAGTCCAAATGAATGGAGATCAACAATGATCCAAAGCTATCGCACAAGCTTCAAGATCCACTAGAGCTCCTTTCTAGCATAAAAGCCGATGAAATTTCGGCAGCATCTCCTCTGTAAAATGGACTCTAGAACCAAAATAACCATGTGGGAATCACCATCCACATATGCCAAGAATCACACTGGCAAATACATATCAATCAATGACCAAATGCTAATAATGGTGACAAACGAATGTGTAACTGAGGCTCAAATCTGGATCATGTACCTGCAAAGAAAACAAAAGATACAAGTACCAAACAAGATCCAAAATCAACTCCCATAAAAGTATGTGCAACCGGCAAGTAAATCCATAACCAAGTGGCATAAGCAAGATATAGACCACAATGCCACTATACATCCATGATCGAACTCATGATGACATAAACCTCAAAAAGAGTATACCACAATGTCATCTTACATGTCAAACACATGTAACAAGATCATGCTCTACTCTCATATGGAGGAGCTAACACAATGATCATACATGTACAATGTTTTGAAGCTCTGAAAATAAGAGCTTGCACACCATAAATTCTCTCTCGAAGAAGTTCCAAAGCAAATTCAATCTCCAAGTGCAATTAAGGTTGTTTGGGCAAAACTGTACTGCTCTGTGTTTTGCTGTTTCAGAGGTGATAACCTCTGAATCTGAACTTTTGGTCTTCAGAAAACTTCAAGATCTAACTCTTGGCTACGTAACGAGATAAAGAACACCTCAATCGGAGGTGTATAGCTCAAGATATGCTCAAAACAAGCACATGCTGTCAATTTCACTTTCACTTGCAACAGTACTGCTCTGTATTCTGCAATTTCGGCAACCTAAAACTCAGAATTTGGATCTGAGTTCTTCTACAAAGTTGTAGCTATCTTTCCAAGCTACAAGCAGCAAGTTGAATCATCGCATTTCGAGCTATAGAACTCAAGTTATGACGAAAAAACCGACCTGCTGTCCTATTCAATGTAGATTCGTCTTCTACAATTTTCTGCGTTTTTCGAATTTTCGGCACTTCAGAAGTCCGAACCAGGTTCTGCGCTCTTCTGTGAAGTTGTAGCTCTCTGTGTTAGCTACGCACAGAACTTTAAAACGCGTCAATCCGAGCTTCCTAGCTCGAGTTATGACCGAAATACTAAACAGCTATCAAGAGATGCCGACCTGCACTTTCACCTCTTGTGACCTAAGCTTCCATTGAAGCTTCTTGCACACCAGCCCTCAGCATGCTCTGATACCAATGAAGGGGTTTGGAGTGCAGAAGAAGAGGAAGGAGGAGATGGAACGAGAGAGAAGAGAGGAGAGACGCGCGGACATGCGTGGGAGCCTCGAAACCCACATAATGATCTCCCTTGAGGCAATGCTCTATATATGATGTATATATATGAATATGGGGGTAAGGTCACATGACCCTTACATCCCCAACACCAACCCGTTATGGCGCGTAGCTAAGACACAACATATACCTCCCAAGCCTATGGCGAAACTAGCTGCGGCTCGTGGTCCTAACCACCCGGCGAGGATAAATCCACCCACCTACTAGCCCACCATAGCGCATTGGTACGATCACAGTAACACAAATTTTTTCTTTTCTTTTTCTTCGTTTTTTTTTTTTTTCATAGTTAATTAGTTCACCCAAGTCCTGAGAATTAGGGAGAGGAAGAAAGGGACTTTTCCCACTGTTCCGACATATACATGCAAACATATACACTCTAGCCTTTGACAGATCAACCACCTCTTCACTCCATTCTCTCAATTACAGACACTACATATGTATTCATCGAGTTGACTTTTCACTTGGTAACTACAGCCAGCTATGCCTTAGTCCCTCGTATACCTATCCCTAGGTGTCCTAGAATGTGAGTCTTCGGGGATGTCTCATGTAGTCTCACATCGTACTCGCATCCCGACAACTTCCCTAGGGCGAGTCAGGCTCAACCTCAGGAGCTCCGTCATCACTTCCTATCGTTAGCACATTTGCCCAAGCCCATGTGATATCGTTTTCCTCATTAGGCATTTCCCTAAGAAGGATCAAAATAGTAATATCGATCTCCTGCCCACCCTACATGTTGAGTTAGGTATTCCTCAAAACACTCAATGTAAAATGCAACACCCAAACCCTGGTTTATAAAGCATACCAGCCAATGCGCTTCCTCAACATCATATTCCGTCTCAAAGTCGTCGACATCTATGTCCATGCGGGCGAATGTTTGGTCCGAGAAATATATCCTTAACTCGTACAAGTAGAGTTGCGTTATTTGATCTGCCATTTCGTTACTTAGCTCCTAACAGTCTCTGCATAACACAAAAATATTAGAAGTCCAAAATTCTTGAGCTAGCAAGGAAGAATATTTATGACACATAAATCATAGCTTACATATGCGCATATATATATATAACTATACATGTATGTACAAGGAGTCTACTTTGTCATTTCGTTAGGATCTCGTCTGGCTTCTCCCGTCCTAATATCACTTGAAATATGGTTTAACTCGAAGTGCGTTAACCTTCACGGGAGCATATTCTTCTCCTAAATCTTGAATTTGCATGGAACCATTGGAATTGAGTTCCACCACCTTAAACGGTCCTGCCCATCTTGCCTGTAACTTCCCCGGGAATTTATAATATTTACTATCATAGACTAGTACCAAATCCCCTTCTTGAATCACATAGGTTTTGAGATTCTTGTCATGCCTCTCCTTACGTCTCTTCTGAATAGCTTCCAAACTTTGTTGTGCGAGGAGTCTCTTTTCTTCCAGCTTGACTAGTTGTATGTACCTCTCCTTTAATGACTCTTCCTCGCCCAACCTGGCTTCGATGGCCACTCTTAATGTCGGAACTTCTTTTTCGATGGGAAAGATGGCTTCCTCGCCATTTACTAGGGAGAACGGAGTGCTCTTTGTCGTCACTCGGTAGGATGTTCGATATGCCCACAAGGCTTCCAAAAGTCTCTCATCCCAATCTCGCCTATGCACAGCTACTGTCTTTGTTAAAATCTGTTCAAGAATTTTGTTGGTGACCTCCACTTGTCCATTTGCCCTCGGATAATATGGAGTGCTTTTTCTATGTTTGATCTTATATAATTCCATTAATTCTTCGATCAGTTCGTTGACAAAATGTGTTCCTCTATCACTCACTATTTCCAACGGGCATCCAAATCGGGTGATGATTTGTTCATACAAAAATTTCGCTACATCAACAGCTCGGTCAGTCTTCAGAGCTTTGGCATCCACCCACTTGGTAACATAATCAGTACAGACCAAGATATACCTATTGGATCTTCGTCGTGAGGGAGGATCAATAGGCCCCACAAAATCAATTCCCCGTTTCTCAAACGGCTTAAGAGCCAACACCGGCGTAAGAGGAGCAGCATGTGCTAATGTGGGTTTGCCCATTGGTTGGCATTTGTCACATTTCTTACAGTATGTATGTGAGTCTTTGAACAGCGTTGGCCACCAATACCCAGCCAATAAAATCTTTCTTGCCGTCAGTTCACCAGCAAAATGCCCACCGCAAGGTTCGTCATGCAAAGCCCTCAACACTAGGTTTGCTTCTTCTTCCTCGAGACATCTCCGATAAATGCTCTCATGAACAAAATATCGATAGAGTTGCCCCCCAATGATGCTATGGTGCTTTGCCAATGCTTACAGTTTTTGCTTCTCTCTCTTGCTTGCTCCTGGCGGATATTTAGTAGTGCACAAGAAATTCACCAAGTCGGCATACCAAGGTACTTTAGCATCAACCTGGAATAGATGCCCATCAGGAGCATCGTGGGGCACACCAGAGATTGGCTCCTCATTAACAATTCCAGATAAATGGTCGGCCAATATATGCGCTTTGCCTGGTTTGGTTACCACTGTGAACTGAAATTCTTGGAGAAGCAGCATCCACCTCATCAATCGCCCTGATAGCTTGGGTTTATTAATGATATACTTAAGGGCTTCATGATCCACATAAAAAGTGAAATGCTTTCCCATCAAGTAATGCCGATACTTGTTCACCGCAAAGATCATCGAGAGACATTCCTTTTCTGTAGTCGTGTAGTTCCTCTCAGTGCTATTCAAATTGCGACTTGCGTAATAAATAGGGTGGTCCAACTTCTTTTCATCGGCTTGGCATAGTACTGCTCCAACCGCAGTATGAGAAGCGTCGGTATGCACATGGAATTCTTTCGTCCAGTCAGGTGCTACCAAAATCGATGCATTTATCAATTTATTTTTGATCAATTCGAATGCAACTTGACACTCTTCAATCCATTGGTATTGTTGGTCTTTCCTCAAAAGATTCGTCAGTGGTGCCGCTATTGATGCAAAATTTAATATAAAACATCGATAATAATTCGCATGGCCCAAGAATCCTCTGAGTTGCCGCAAGTTTTGAGGAGGTAGAAGTTGTCCGATCTTTTCCACTTTATCCTCGTCAATTGCAATCCCTTTTTCGGAAATAACATGTCCCAAAAGCAATCCTCTTCGCACTCCAAATGTGCACTTTTCAGGATTCAATGCGATGCCTTTTTCAATGCTTCTTCTTAAAATAGCTTCGATCCTCTCCATCATGTTTTCATCATTGCCTCTGATCGCAAAGTCATCGAGAAATATCTCCATCCAATCCTGCAAATAGTCTTGATATGCAGCTATCATTGCTCTCTGGAATGTGGCCGGTGCATTGCATAATCCAAATGGCATCACACGATATGCCTACGTACCCCATTGTGTCGTGAAAGTAGTTTTTGATTGATCCTCTTCATGGATTTGGATATGGTTGTACCCACTGAAACCATCCAAATATGAGTACAATTTATGGCCAGCCACTCTGTCCAAGATCTGATCAGTAAAGGGCAAGGGGAAATGATCCTTCTTCGTGCGCTCGTTCAACTTTCGATAATCTATGCAAATACGGATTTTCTTATTTTTCTTCGGAACTACTACAATTGGTGATACCCACTCGCTGGATGCGATGGGATATATGAATCCTGCTTCCAATAACTTAGTCAATTCCAACTTGATCAATTCCGAGTAGACTGGATTCGTTCGCGTGAGTCGTTGACATATTGGTCGTGTGCCTTCTTCCAAGTCTATATAATGTTGGCAAATTCGGGGATCAATTCCTCTCAAATCATTTTAATACAATCTCGTACTCCATCTGGTAGCTCTGACCCTACACTCAAGAACTTTTCTGGAAAAACTTCCCATTTTTCCAACCAAGCTTCTCGCGAGTATTCCTTATTCCTCGATGACACTGTGATTGGAATGTGCTCTCCGATCACGCGTGCATGGTTGGCCAGTAAATCATTGTCTTGTCCTTTTTCAACCGTACCCAATTTCTTTAGTTCAGCTTTTGCAATGGCTTCCGACGCTTTAGTCTTACTCTTCGCTTCCTTTTCCGATTCTCGACTTCTCTTTAGAATCTCTGCTTCTAGCACTCTAACTCTTTCTCTCAACTGTTGCACTTCCATTGCCGGAGCTAACTCTAGTTTCAACTCTTCTCTTGAAGTTCCCTTTTCCAGGGATTGAGTAACTTTGTTTTTACTTGCATCTATACTCAACATGTAGCACTCAAATTCTCTTGTGTGTGTCAACCATCCTAGCAACTCCTGATCGGAATCGTCGTTATAGAGCAATGGATTTTGATACTCTCCCATCTTCGTGTCTTGATTCTTAAAGAGCTGCAAGTTGAACCCGTCTTGAAGCAGATTCTTGTAGGTGTCCGTGTTCAAGGAAAACCTAGCTCGTGCAATCTCTTTCCTTGCTTTCTCCTTTTCTTTCTTTTCCATCTCATCGACTATTATTGTTTTATTCTTGTTGCTTGAGGGTGGGGATACTTGTATTTGAATCCAATCAGACTTTGGCCCTATTGAAATAAAACCTGTGCGCCAGTCATGCACACACTCGGCTTGCACCAGCCATGGCCGCCCAAGTAGGATCGAGAAGGTAGCCTCTGAGGTCCTTGGTCTTACTATCAGATAATCAACTTTAAACTCTAGACCGCCCACAACTGTGCTTACATTCTTCAAAAGACCTGCAGGCTTTACTTGTGTTTGATCTGCCATTCTCAAGGACATCGGAGTTTCTTCCATGTGGTTGAGGCCCAAAGCTTTCATCATGAACTCAGTCATAAGGTTGACTGCGGCTCCACTATCTAACTGAGCACCGGGGACTGCATATCCTTTAATCTCGACCGTCACAGCTGGAGCATTTGAATCAATTTGTGTCGTAATACTTTGAATGATCCCTTGGACATCTTTACCTAGTCTCTTTTTCTCTCGAACTTTCCTCGGCTTCTTGATATATTCATTGTAGAATTGTTTCCTATCAACAGGTGAACATTTCAGCAATGTGCCAATGTCCAGCGTGACTTCTGTGTCAGCGAGCAGCTTTACAATGTCCACTTCCTCCAAACTTTGTTTTTCCTTCCTACACTTCGGAGCTCTTAATCTTTCAGGGAATGGTGCTATGCCTGGCACAAACTCCTTGGTCACTGGTGGAAGGATCTCAATCTCTTCCCCATCCTCAAACTCTTGCTGCTCATCAAATCCTCCAACTTGGTTCTCTACCTCGCCCTGTTCGGTTATCTTCTCCTGGCTAGCTTTTTCGCGTTCGCCTTCCGGATGCTTCTTTGAATACTCTTGAGTCCTTGTGACTACTGCCACAGTTGGCTCTTTATGTGGTTTCTTGGCTTGGTAAGCATCCACAAAGTGCATTGACGAGCTAGAGCCTTCTTGAGGGTTCGGTGTCTTGAACACTACTCCTATCGTAGGAACGTGCTCTTGAGCTCTTGATGTGGAATGCATCTGAGTATCAACATAATTCGAGGACCCTACTGGTCCCTTATCCTTGCCAGTGGAAGCTCTTCGTTTTGGACAATCTTCATCAAAGTGGCCCTCTCCACTACAGTACCTACATAGTGGGGTATAATCAATTGGCTTCTTTTCGTTTGGACATCTAGATTGAGTATGGCCAAAGCCATGGCATCTCCAGCACTGGATTGGACCATCTCTCCTTTGATCACGTACGGCTCCTCTTGGATAGTCCCCTCCTTGACCCTGAGCACCATATCCATAAGTCAGTCTGTTTTCCCAACGAGATGTAGGTGGGACACTTTGAGCGGGCAATCCCGTGTAAGGTCTCTCTCTTGTATCTCCTGATTTCATGGTCCTCTCTTCGTAGGCTCTCTTGTTGTAACATCGGTCCTCCGTGTGATTTGTTCTTCCACAAAAAGTACAACGCATCCTAGGTGGTGATCTATCTGTGAATACTCTCGAGACTGTAGGGCATTCTGAAGCCAAATGGCCGTAACCATGACACTTTCGGCACCATGTATTTGATCGAAACACTTGATTCGGGTTTGTTGTGACCTCTGGTTTTATTGTGTATGTCTCCTGAGTCATTGTGGCAGCTTTTATAGCTTGTGTGACCAACTCCAATATTCGTTCTTCAGTTAGTGCAGGCTTTACCTCGCCTGGCGTGCTAGTGGTGGCTACAAAAGCTGGGGTCGTCGATGCGGGACTTCCTTGGCCCGGATCTTTCATTGGTATGCTCCCTGGGCCTCCCATAGGCTCGTATAAGAGCTCCATCTTCCTTTGTTGGCATAATTGTACTTCCTCCCAAAGCCTCGCTTGTTCTTTAGCATCCATTAAAGTTGCAGGTCTTGTTAGGCTGATATGCTGCTGTGCCGTAGGATCTCGCAATCCCGAAATGAACCTTCGTTTCAATGTTTCATTGTTCGGGGCATTCGTGCCCATCTTTCTTACCAACATTTCCATTCTCTGAATGTAGTTATCGATGCTCTCATTGACTTCTTGTCACAAATAATCCATCTGTTGGGCCAATCTATCTTGGAAGCCTTGTCGTCGAAACTTTGCCAAGAAGGCTTCCTTGAGCATTTGATAAGTTCCACGTTCTTGTGGTGTCAGATTCCCATACCAATTGGCTGCCTCATCACGGAGAATAGCCGGAAAAATTCTCAACCTTTGATCCTGGTCAACTACATCATTGGCCTCACAGGTAACCTCAAATAGTTGGATAAAACTATCCGGATCTTCGTCCCAAGTACCTGAGAACTTGGTGAAGTCCCCCAAGTGAACCGAAATCCGCTGAGCCATTTCGAACAGAGGTGTGATGTCAATATCACTTCGATCCCAAAAATTTAGTACACGTGGCTTCAGGATCCCTCCTTCAAACTTCCGCACTTGATTCGCGACTCTCCTATGGGAGTACACGTTTTTGACTGATTTCTTCGAGCCAATCGAGGTCCACTCACCTGGTGGTTCCCACCTTCTCCTTTCTCTTTCAAGGGCTCTTCTCTGAGCGCGTTCCTCTCTTTGAGTTTGTGTTGCTCCTGATGATGAGCTCCCCTCGCTCATGTACTAGATCGTGGGTCCGCAAGCTCGGCCAACCTGTGCCGCTAGGCGAACCTATGGCACTCTCATATAGAGACGTACCAAGCTATTCCCGGCAAACGCACCAAAATGTTTAGTCCCTATGCCCAAGAAAAAGTGCTTATACGAGACTTTATTTGGTTTAAACCCCTCGGAATCAGTCTACTTGGATTACCTAGAGCCCACAATTATCGCACAATGGATTCTTCTTATGGCTATGCACTAGCTCATATGTTTCCCGGCAAACGCACCAAAATGTTTGGGTCTTAATCCAACGGAAAGTGCATACACGCAATGGTATTTTGCCCATTTTTTCTGATACTAGGTCAATTTTGGTTTCCCCTAAGTCCACAATTTCACTCCTAAGTTTTGATGGAGGAGGCGAGAAAACGCATGCGTAATTTGATATCCACCTCCAGTGGTCACTTCCTGTAACCTCCCTTTTTTTCACTTAACCCCCCCTCTCCCTTCACTCCGAGTTCACCAGGTATGTCGCAGAGTTTTCTTGGAAAGGGGGATGATGAGATAACAAGCCAATTCTAAAGTCATAACTTCATACATGGAAAGGATACTATAATCATTCAAACGTCAATCACATGCTTCGATTAGTCAAACTTCGGCTATAAACAACACCCCTTAATGTTTATGCTCTTAACTTAGATGCTTCGTTACACGGAACGACATGTAGCATGCTTATGCGATTAAAAGCTTCATCCCATAAATGGTAGCTTGATTAGCTACCACATTTGCTCTACAAAATTACAAACACCACCATCGATGTAGAACTTCTCTTATTTCATACAAATTTCTATGGGTTCATATATATGCCACTTTCAAACACAACTTCAAAGACTAAATACGGATAATTCTTTCGCATAATCTAAGCCTTCGATTTCAATACACACGTTCATTTCTATTTCCCAAGGTCTTGTGGATAAGTTATGGATTAAGCAAATTTCAGTTGTACATCACGTCAAAGAAAACAGGTAATTACTGCTTGGGCATGTATTTCCGGTTGCTATATTGAACAAAACATCGTTAACATCATTTCCAGATTTTTGTTTTGTATACAACCATTTTCAAAAATTAAAAGTTTAGATTCACAACAAGCAAACAAAGGCGAAAATGTTTCTCTCTTCAAAAATTTTTTTATTCACTCCATTCGCTGTTGATAGAGATTGAACAGCCATAAAAAAGAGACAAAATGAACCTACTGTTCTAATCTTCTCATTTCATTTACTCTCAATAAACAACATAATCATCCTCTCTCGCTTTGTCTCTTTCTTCTTTATGATTATTTGCACAAACACCCGTATAATTCAAAAATACACACACATACATTGCGCTAACATCTTCGTGTAATCTTTCTAATGTTCCGTTCCATCACATGGTTTTCCTTCGGATATCTCTGTTTGATTATGTTTATTATCTGTAGTACTACTTTCTTAAAAGGAACGCCATGTTCACACATAAACATGCTTATGGATATCTTTTTTATGTTTGGATATGTGTACTATCCATTACAGGAAGAGACCACACTAAAAACGAGATAAATGCATACGTTGCAACGTATAAGTCATTGAACATGTATAGATGTAAGCACCTCTAAGTAGATTGATGGCATATGTTCAAATAGCATGTAAGCTAAGTTATGAGAGAATAACCTGTGAGTAAGTAAAGCTACTTCACTTTTCATCAAAATCTCGAGCAGAGAATTTTCCCTTCCTTCATCCTGCAAATCTATCAACCCACAAAATCTGTTGCGCCAGCTCTCATCACTTTTGTATCCTCAAATCTTCAGCACAACACTACGTCAAACCTCTGCATCGAAAATCTCCCTGCCACCAGTCTGAGAGCAACCGCTGCAAATCAAAACGACTCTGCCCTTCTTCACAAGTCGCACACAGAAGTAGTCATTCTATATTCCAGATCGGTCCTCCTTGAGACTCCCAAGTTTTGCTCGATGTAAGGCTCTCCTCGCACATCAGATGAGTCCCCCCTTTTCTGTTCGCGTCAAAAAAACGAGAGGGAGAGCGCCCATGAGCATTGCAGAACAAGCGAGAGAAGTAGCCTCCTCCTCCAATGGACCTCCGCTCCTCAGATTCTCACTCTGCGACAGTATCTCCGCTCTCTCTTCCTGATAGAAATCGCATGAAGCTCTCTCCTTCTGCCTGATGCCTCTTGCAGGTAATGAGCACGACTGCCAGAAAAATGCCTTGAACGAAGTGAAGAGGAAGGATGCAGCCTCCCCCCTTTTCTGCGTACACCCTCGCTAGTCGAAACCTGAATGTCGGCTAAAAAAGAGAATACAGTATCGTCCTTGAGCATGCGGAGAGACCCCCCCAAGAACGACATCTCCCAAAGGAAGCACTTCATTGTCCCCCTTCATGGCCAGCTTCTCTCTGCCACACCTCTGACAAGGGTGGCAGACCACCACCCACCCCCTTTTTCACCTTTCCGTTCCCTCGTCAGAGCTGCAAAAACGGCCTGCCACACCCCTTTTTTGGCAAAAAACGGAAAGAACCTGGGGGAAGGTTAAGACGCCTCCTGCGGAACCTAAGCAACAAGCCAGTGCATAAAACAAACATTAAAACGATCACGGGCCATCCACCGACAGAGAAACATTGTGGGTCTGATGAATTGCAGGACGGCCATACGTATGACTTCAACGAGAGACTGTGTGAAAGGTATGGCACTCGCTGATGACGCAGCATTATAGGAAGGGGGAACGAGTTCGAACGGGAAGAATGGGAGAACCCAAACGATGTGGAGGCAAGACGGATGCAAAGAGATTATGCCTCTGTTGGATGGGATGAAGCAAAGGCCTCAGTCAGGCAGAAGACGTCAGAAGTAATGGAGAAGACGAGCACTATAGCTCCCAGAAAGATCCATCTCTCCCCCATCCCCTGAAAACCATGCATAGCGTCACCCCTACTGCTCTTGATCCTTGTGTCCACATTTGAGTCGATCTTATCATCATCGGCCACCTATTCTCCTTGCAAAACACCTATGTCCAAACAAATATTCTCCAAAAATGGAAGCATGTTAGTGCATGTTAGGTCCAAGACTTCAATGAAGCTTTTGTTTTCTTCCCCGTCAGCGGTGCCAAAAATGTTTGTTGTTAGCCTTTGGAGTTGTCCTCTCTAATCATTATAGCACAAAAGATTAACTAATACTTCATCAAATTGTCAATCCGGGAAGTATGCAAAGACCATAGCCCCTTCTAGTTCATGGAATCCAAGAATAAGAGGAAACATGACTGAGTTCTGAGAAATTATTGAAGATGAAGATGGAAAACTAGGGTTTTGAATATCTTGAGCTATACAATAGAATTTTCAATGATCTTTGTGCCTAAAGTGTGTCATTTTCTCTATAGATTACAAATATAAAGTCAGATTTCAAAAAAAAAGTACATGTATCACACAAACGAGACAATCATGATTTTGTAAAAACTAAGAATTTTTATTTCCAACAGTGATCTCTTCCAACACTCACTCAATAGATTGATAAAAACCTCTCTTCATACACTTCACTCAGAAATACACAAGAAAAGATCACAAATTTCATAGATTTCACAAGGGAAAGACTCAACAAATCAAGAAGATACTCAAGAGAAGTAGAAACACGCTTTTCTACAAGGAACTCTTCACATTACTTGAGTAGCATGAGTAATAGTAGCAACAACCTTTACAAAGTAGAAGAAATTATCCTTTATACTTTTTCAAGTGTCCCTTTTCACACTTGAAATTTGATCCTTTCACTTTCAAATCTAGAATATGCTACTCTAGAGCTTCTAAAAATTCTAAGAAAAATATATATGCTTCTACTTTACATGAGGAAGACTCTTCCTCTTTTTTACATCATTTTGGATAATTATAACTACATGAAAATGTCAAACTATAAGAAATTTCTTTCAAAATTGCTTCTTCCAACACACTCCCAACAACAAGGGTCTATCAAGGACAACAAATGTGGTAGAGGGGGGGTGTTGGTAGTAGACAAGGAAGTCAAGGCCTTATGAGACAAGGAAGCCACCAAAGGGAGTGAGAACAAAGGGAGAGCCAAGAAGGACTAAGCACGCAAAGCAGACAATGGAGATCCTATACATAGAATAAGATGCATGTGAATTTACATATCTTCATTGATATGCATATATACACACACACACACACACACATATATATATATATATATATATATATATATATATATATATATATGCACAAACATAATAAATTATGCATTTGCATGCATATTTATGCATATACATAGATTTATGCACTAAGGTGCATGGGTAGTTACTTACATGTCTTATTCAAAGTGTAATTGTTGGAGTTAGATGTCTTGGGAATCACGTGAACAATACAAGGAAGAAGAAGCTTGGAGCACAACACACAATACTGAATGTATTACCACTAGAATGTACAAAGATAAGTAGCCCATTAAGGCAATAGGCATATATACATGCCGGGGGAAAAAACCTCCTAAAGAGGGAAAAAAGTGCCCTGATAGTCCTAGAGTGATCACTTACATCACTACCTAAATATATCAACAAACTCCCCCTAGGATTGATGCAGTGAACAGGGAGCTAGCACTCATGTATAAGGAAGTGCCAAGCTATGTGGAATCAATCCACAAAAGGAAGTAAGCCCAAAGATTTGTGGAAAGCTACAAACTTCTCCCTAGGCAAAGCCTTCATAAAAAGTTCTGCAATGTTCTCCTGTGTGGGCACATATGCCAAGCTAATCTCCCCAGCAGAGACTCTCTCCCTGACATAATGATAATGCAACTCAATGTGCTTTGTGTGAGCATGGAACACAGGGTTCCTCGCAAGTGCCAATGCGCTCTGACTCTCAGTGAAGACGGTGGTGGCAGAAGACTAACCAACACCCAAATCAGCCATAAGGCATTTGAGCCACACACACTCAACACTCGCGTCAAAGCTACTCTATACTCAACCTCACAACTGGAGGTGGCCATAGTAGGCTGCTTCTTGCTCAACCAAGATATACATGACCTACCAAGCATGAAGCAAAAGCCACTAGTGGACACACGAGTGTCATAGCAACTAGCCCAATCACTGTCAAAAAAGCATGCAAATCTGGTGGTAGTGATCCCTCCTTGGGATAAAACAATTCAAGTAGCCAGGTTCCACTCAAGTAGTGAAAGATGCACTTAACCGCCTGCCAATGCTTGACACCTGGGCAATGCATAAACCTACTCATCTGTGAGACAGTAGACTCAATATCTAGCTAAGTAATGCATAAGTAAATCAAGCATCCAATAGCTTGCTGATAGAGAACAACATCAAATGCATCTCCAACATCATGAAGACTCAATCGTAAACCTCTCTCCATAGGAGTGGAAATAGGCTTACAGTCTTCAAGGCCAAATTGCTGCTATAATGTGTCAATATATTTCCTTTGAGACAAAGCCATTCCACCATCAACTTGCATAAACTGAATGCCCAAATAGTGATGCAAATGCCCCCAATCAGACATCTCAAATGAGGTATGCAAATCAGCCTTAAAATCCGCAATATGCATGTCATGAGGACTACTGAGGAGCATGTCATCAACATACACCACAATGATCAGAAGCACATCATTAGCACGCTTAACATATAAGGTGCTTTCAGTTGGATTGTTCTCAAAACCATGTGCAATGAGATAGGCATGTATCGTTTCATACCAAGCACATGGTGCTTGCTTTAAACCATATAATGCCTTTTTTAACCTACACAATTGGTTCTCATGCCCTTTCTGCACAAAGCTACGGGGTTGAAAAACATACACTTCTTCATGCAAGTCACCATTCAAAAATGCTATTATAATGTCCAACTGATGTACATTCCAACCATGATGAGCTGCAAGTGCACAGATGCTATGAACAGTAGTCATTTGACAAGTAGGAGCAAAAGTTTCATCAAAATCAATGCCTCTTTCTTGCACATAACCCTGCAACAAGCCTAGCTTTATACCGGCCAAACGTTCCATCTGGTTTATGCTTTAGCTTGTATACCCACTTAGTGTCGATGGCCTTCTTGCCACGAGGCAAATCACATAAAGACCATGTACCATTTTTCATGATAACATCATATTCAAATTGCATTGCCGCCATCCAATGTTCAGAATTTTGTGATTCATCAAACAAAACAGGTTCAGTCTCATCACAGAGATTAGAGGCAGCCATAACATAGCAATCTGATGCAAAAGAGGCACTATGAGAGCCTGAGTGAGTACGATATGACAGAGGTGCATCTAATTTGCTCTCGTACAAGGTTTGCACTTGCCATTTTGGCATAGTTTTTGCTGCTCAATATTAGCTTTCTCATCAACAAGTGCATCATGTAAATGCGCATCTGAAATGGAATGATCTGCATCATCACATGAAATCTGCAAAGGCTGAGAAGTTACCTCATTAGGACTAGCACTAGACTATCCACTTGTAAAAAGAGGCAACAAAGTAGCATACATGTCTTTGGAGCTAACAAATGTCTTCTTTGTACATGAAAGCAATGGCTGAATAACATCTTCCACAAAAACAACATCAGGGCTAACCAAAATGTGTTTAGTTTGTGGATGATACAGATGATAGCCTTTACTTTCAGAACTGCACCCAACAAAAATACATTTTACTCCTTTATCATCCAATTTTATGCGATGTTGTTCAGGCACTCATGCATATGCCAGACAACCAAAAACACGCAGATGAGCAACATGGATTGCAACCATGCGAAGCCTCATATGGATTGATAGACTACAGTGCTTTAGTGGGATACCTCTTCAGTACATATGCTGCACACATAATAGCTTCAAGCCAGAAACTATGTGGTAAAGCCTGAATCTTGACTATACACCTAGTCATCTCCATGAGTGAACTATTCTTTCATTCAACAACTCCATTCTCTTGAGGTGTATATGGCATTGTACACTGATGTTTTATCCCATGTTCAGCTAGAAATGCATTAAAGTCAGAAGGCATATATTCCCCACCTCAATCAGAACAGAGGATGCCTGTTTTACATGCTGACAAGGCCTTCTTAAGTCTGCGTACATGATGTGGAAACCTCTCATCTTCAAAGGCTTGGGCGTGCTCCACGAAGACTACCTGTTCAAGCTCTCCATTTAGGAAAGCATTCTTCACATCCAACTAGTACATCTTCCAACCTTTTGAGGCTGAAATTGCAATCAAATTTCTTATGGTGGACATCTTAGCTATTGGAATAAATGTTTCCTAAAGTCTATGCCATAGGTTTGAGCAAAACCTTTGTCAACCAACCTTGCTTTATACCTAGAGATGCTCCCATCTACATGCCTCTTTAGCTTGTACACCCATTTTTTGCCAATGACTTTCATGTCCTTTGCTCTTCGCACCAATGACCAAGTATCATTTTCTTCAAGTGACTTGACTTCCTCCTCCATAGCTTCAATCCATTCCCTATTCTTATTTGATTCTTCAAAAAAGTTCCGTTCTTCACAAGCTATAGCTTGACTCATGTAGGCATAGTGTCTTGCAATGAATGAGCCCTAAGTTAACCTTTGAATAGGGTATTTAACCCTATTGGATGACCTTACCTCACCATTACATGGTAGGAATCTCCTCCTCCTTGGTTTAGATGCTTTAAATCCTAGAGTTTCTAATTTTCCCATATCTTCATCACTTGTAGATTCCATGTCTAGCCATGGATGGTCTTCGTCATTTGCCTTTTCCTTTCCTTTGCTACTTCCTTCACTTGAATGAGCTTCATTCCTTGTCCTTCCATGCCAAGCTGATGTAATACTCTGCTCTGATGGTGTGCTTGAAGTGGTTGGACCACTCATCTCCATGCTTTGTTGTTGTTCTTTGAAGTTCTTCTTGGCTTAATATGCATCATCAACCTATACACATCTTTGCTACCATACCAAGGCAGCAACACATCAAATATTTACATCCCTAGATACCTTAAGCTCTTTGGTGCGAGGGTTATAGCATCTTAAACCCTTTTTCTTTGAAGAATATCCAAGAAATATACACCTATCTGCCTTAGGGTCTAACTTGTGTCTCAATTCTTGAGGTATGTGAACATAACACACACAACCAAATACTTTGGGTTTCTTACCAAACCAAGCTTCATAAGGTGTAACTCCATGTACTCCTGAGGTTGGACACCTATTCATAATGTATATGTATGTATTTGTTGCATCAGCCCAATAAGAGTTAGGAACATTCATTTCATTTAACAAAGCTCTAGCCACGTCTACTATGTATCTATTCGTCCTCTCTGCCACCCCATTTTGTTGAGGTGTATACCTACAAGTGAATTTTCTTTTGATGCCATGGTCATGTAAAAAATCTGAAAATTCATTTGAAAATTACTCTCTCCCTCCATCCGATCTGAGAGTCTTTAGATACTTCCTTGTTTGCTTCTCCACTAGGTTTTTAAACCTCTTGAAGCGGTAAAACACCTCTGACTTTGACTTCATGCAATACATCCAAACAAACCTTGAATGATCATCAATAAATGTGACAAAATATCTATTACCCCCAATGGATGGCTCCCTTGTAGGTCCCCATACATCTGTGTGTAAGAGATTCAACACTTCATTGCTCACATGTGCTCCCTTCTTGAATGGCAATCTACTTTGTTTCCCTAATTGACAAGCATGGCACAAATGTTGCATATTTTGAGATGTAAGATCAAGTACACCATTCACCAAACCCTTTCTTTGCATGTCCTTCATCTTTTGTAAGTTTATCTGTCCAATTCTTTTATGCCATAAGTAAATTTACGCAATCTGTTTATTTCCAATTGACAAATAGATAGTGTGAGGGGTTGATGGCTTTACCTCCATGGTGAAGAGTCTTCCTTGCTTCTTTCCTTTTGCTATGAGCTTGTAGTCATGCATGGGGTCTTCAACAAAACATCCTTGATCATTGAACCTCACCTCATAACCTCTTTCAACCATTTGACCTACTAAAACCAAATTCTTTGTGATGGTTGACACATTCAAGACATCCTTCAACACATTAGAGCTTTGAGATCCATTCAATGCAACATCTCCCACATGTGTAATCTTGTGTTTAGTGTCATCCCCTATCTCTACATGTCCTTGAGTGATGGTTGAGTGTAAATTAAAGAAAACATATTTATTGCAACTCATATGGTTGCTACAACCACTATCAATGTACCATGTAAAATCTGAATTGACTCTTTCACTTGAACCATACATCATAAGCAAGTTCCCATTTTCTGAATTTGCTAAAGTACTAGCATATTTACCTTGGTTCCTTTTTTATGCTTGATTGCCTCCTCCTTTGGACCAACAATCTCTTGCATAATGGCCCAATTCTCCCCAATTGTAGCATTCTCCATTGGATGTTTCTCTTCCATGTGATCTTCCTCCTCTTCCTTTACTCCTTCCTCTTCCTCTTGATCCATAGCTTTGGTAGGAGCCTTCTTGGTTGCTTGATCTTGAGTTTGACCTTCCTCTCCCTCTATCTTGGGAGTTTTGTCCACCTCTTTTGCCTTTGCCTCTACTTGCATAGAAAACTTGGGCTTGGCTGCCCTTTGATTGTGAACCTCCTTGGTTCATCTCCTTAGTCACCATCAATGTGACTAATTGATCAAATTATGGTAGGGAATCCCTCACATAAACTGATGTGGTGAATGTTTTCCACCTTTCATCCTCTCTCAAGCCATTGAGAGTGTGCGCGACAAGATCCTCATCTTTGATTGGGCTCCCAATTGAGCCTAGGGCATCTACAAGCTCCTTAACCTTCAAAATGTACTCATTTATGTTAGTACTTGGTGCTTTCCTAAGATTATTTAGCTCATTCTTGAGTCGAATCTTCCTTTCCTTGGTTGATGAAGATTACAATCTCTCCAAGGTCTCCCAAACCTTCTTGGATGTGTCCAAGTCTTGTATATGCCCTATCATGCTATTGCTTATGTGTTGGGATAGAATGAATATGATTCTCCTATCCCTTTCTATCCATTCATTAAGTGCCTTGACCTGCCCTTGAAGTGGTGCATCATGTACATGAGGCATTGGCTCCATGCCGCTCATTAATCCCCACAATCCTCTACCCATAAGGTATTTGCTAACTCTAAATTTCCATGGTTGATGATCGCCATTCTCTAACTTCTCTATTTGTGCATTATAATCAGCCATATTGAGCTCTAAGATGCTCCTCTAGCTTCTCCTCAAGTGTTTTTATGATTTAGAAGGTGTGGATATTACCTTTTGATGCTTTTACCTTGCAAACCTTTGACTAGTTGAGATCTCGATCGATGTAGCCCCCTTTCGATGTCTTCTTGCTTTGATGAGTCCCACTTGTGCTTCCACGAGTTGTCTTGATCCCTTCAAGTCTTCAATATTATGCCACTGATGTCTCCAAGCCTCCAAAATGGCTCTAATACCACTGATGGGGGATGATTCTAACACCCCAATGCAAAAATGGAAGATGGCTGCCCTCCACTTGGTCCACAAGCAGTGATATATGCTCACTATTCTGATATTTTCTCTGCACGAGTACAGAGACTTAAAATAAAAATTTGCAAACATACGTTAGACTATAAGAGCTACCCAACAAGGTTTAAATAATCCAAAATGGATATTCCAGTTGGGAGAACCAGCCTCTGCAAAATAGGCTGCCTATTTGCAACACTCTACCTATGTGCAGAGATATACCTTCACAAAGTTGGCAATTTCTCACAGCTCACTCAGCCAAATAACTTGAAACTTTGGCAAAGTTCAGGGCACTATATGAGAGACCAAATGAACCTTGAAATCAATGAAAATGAGTACAATCGCATCACTAAACTAAGTGGGAAACGCATGGAATTCATACAACTCAAGAAACAAAGGCGGGATGATGCTTATATAGAGTTTTACTTTTCCTACAATCTAGCTAACCACCCATCAATGAGTGTATGTTGGAAGCAGCCAGAGGCATAGAAGACGCGGAAGCATGTAATGACAGAGCAGGGAGTTAGTGGAATCTTTTTTCAAAGAATCATGTTTTAGAAATACTTTTCAAAAACCTCCAACAATGATTTTTATCACTAATGTAACATATGTAACATAGAAAAACCCTTTTCTTAATTTCTATCTCCATTTTGTGCAAGCCAAGGAGTCCTCGAGCTTGAGGAGCTTAGGTAGAACAAGCGTATCAATTTTTGTTATTTTTAGACACCGTTTACCCTTCCAAATAGCATCTAGGACCTAATTTTTAACTATGCCGGTCACTAGATGTGAAACCGGTCAAAACTATTCTAGAAACTATAAAAAGAGCTAGAGAGCTCATTTTTGAGGTTGGTTATGTGAGCTTAGAGTTATTTTGAGCTTGTAATAGTGTTCTTGAGCAATAGAATGGATTTCTCACCTTCCATTGTGTCTTGCTTGTCTCTTCATTGTGTGTGTGTATGTGTGTGTGTATGTGTGTGTGCATCTTTGTGCTTCTCACCTTCACTCTCACTTCATCTCACATTCACGATCTTCATATCACTCCTATCTCTTCCATGGATTGACATTAAGGAGGTGAAGCTTCTTAACGTGGTACTTACCATTGTGCTAGAGCAACACCAAATTTGGCGCCGTTGCTGGGGATCGAGTCTAGGACTAATGTGTGATGGTAAGAGTATAGCAAGAAGTGGCACTGGAAGGTAAAAAAATTTCAGTTTTTGTTGTTGTTTTTACTTAGTTTTTAGTGTTTTTCACCTCCCCCACACTCCATCTTCATCACCGCATCATCATCTTCATCTCCAAAAAAATCAGAAAATTCACCATATCCACCCATTCTCCTCATTTCCCCTCATTTGTGCATGCGAGAGAGTGAGAGAGAGCTTTTGTGCTTGCATGTACTTTTGTTTTCTTGAGTTTTCTTGCAGGTACAGTGCTCCAGAGCATCAAGAAAGCTTGGAAAAGGTAAAAACTTCACTTTCTATCAGAGATTTCCGTCTGTGTCAGACCATCGCGATTGTCTGCCAAGTGCGGAATTTTTGGTAAGCGACCACACCACGGGATAGGCGACACAAGCACACACACGAATCCATAGATGCATCTGCAAAATTCTCATTTTGGTGGACCATCACGACGGTCTCAGACCATCGTGATTGTGTCACACCATCGCGATAGGCTCACGCCATCGCGACGGCTCGGCCGGACCAGGCGACGGTCTCACGCCATCACGACGGTTCATTTGTACCATCGCGACGGTTCGCGGACCATCGCGACTGTTCGGTTGACCCCACACCATCGCGATTGGCTCACGCCATTGCGCCGACGGTGCCACGTGGCAAGCTAGACCATCGCGACGGTTCACACTTCACGCCATCGCGACGACACCCTTACACCATCGCGACAACTCGAATTTTGGACCATCGCGATTGGCTCAAGCCATCATGCCCTGACCATCGCGATTGGCTCATGCCATCGCATTTGTGACCATCACGATGGTTCACTTTGGACCATCGCAATTGTTCACGTTGACCGTTGACTGACGCCATCACGATTGTCTGCCTGATCGAGCCATCGCGATTGCTCACTTTTGGACCATTGCGACCGTGCACTTCAGACCATCGCGATTGCTCACCTTCACGCCATCGCGATGGTCCCAGACCATCGCGATTGTCTCACACCATCGCGATTGTGCACCCCCATCGCAAATTTTAGGGTTTCATTTTTTGGCTAATTTTGGGGCTATTTTTGGGAAATTTTTGGGTGATGAGACTCATAGGAGACCCCTTAGCTCATATTTGGAGAAAAACCTGTTTGTCAGTTTTTACCCCCGGGGCCTGAACAGTCATAACTTTTTCATCCGAAGTACATCTTAAGTACGCAGCCAAACAATACCAACGAGTTTGACATGATTCAGCCAGATACGGAAACTAAATCTCAAGGAAAAGAACCATTAGAAGAGCCTAGAACACCTAGAGGGAAATCTGTACTGACACGAGTACTAATCCCAGAATGGATCCCTCAGGACAACAGAAGCATAGAGTTATTTGTAAATAAAGAAACTGATGAAGCCTTTTGGAGATACAAGACAGATTTACTTAGTGAGGTAGGTATCATCACGATATACGAGTTCAAGGACCCGGATACACCTGGAAAGGTTGTATACCTGGATGAGACTTCGGAAGAGTCTTTGTGGTGCCTGACCACGCTAAAAACATATAACATGGAGAGGTGAATTGGTATTCCCTCCATCTAGAACGAACATGAATACAAGTCAACAAGGGGCAGGAACATCCTCAGCCCATGGAAATCAAAGAGAGAAAAATAAAGAAAGACCGGAAGTAAGCTTCACTCATCCCATGGGGAGAGATAGAACAACCACGGACACTAATAGAGCGGATAGACAAAGAGATCATGGAATACCAGGTGGTAGAGATGATTTTCCTCTACCTAGACCACGTGAACACGCAAGAATATTGAGACCCACTCAGTTAGTGAAATCCATGAAAAACTACTTTGATGGGACAGAAGATCCCTATGACCATGTTGCAAAATTCAAGCAAGTACTAAGAGCCGAACAAGTTGAAGACATGTTCACGCAATACAATGCATTTGGACTAACGTTAAAGAAAACCGCTTTAACTTGGTTCCAACCATTGCAACAAAGGCAATTTAGAGACATCCATCACTTTTTAGAGTCATTCATCACTGAATTCTCTAAAAGTGGGATTAGACATGACACGTCTTCGCTGATTCATAGCTTCAAACAAACCCCGCAAGAAATGGTTAGACTGGCAGGATGTAGGTTTAGACAATATGTTGAACGATGTCCAATGCAAGAGCTACCCTCACAAGCCAAACAAGTGTCATTGTTCCTAAATGGCTTGTTGAGCTCTAAACTACGCTCCTATGTGTACCTAAAAGAACCCAGAACGCTAGAGCAATGTGTAAGAATTTGTATAGACATTGAGGACAACTTAGGAGATGAGTTAGAACTCTCAAAGTTCTATAAGGACTCAGACTGTTCATCTCTAGCATCCACAAAATTGTTTTACTCGATAGGCAGAAAAAGTGGCCCAGAAACTAGGAGTTTCTAGTAAACCTAGGGTACTAACAAACAAGCATTGTTACACTTGTGGTGGAAATCATTTGGCAAATGTGTGTCCCAATGCACCACAACCTCAAGCCAACCCTAGTGGCCAATACTGTACAATTGAGAGAAGATACACGAATCATACGGCTCAAGACTACCCATACAACAAGCAAACCGTGAGACAGAACTACGCACAAGCATACACACAGCCAGGTAGGTATCAAGGCCAATACAATGCTCAGCCTTATTACTATAGGCCTCCTCAGAGCTACCCATATCAGGCTCAACAGAGACCTCAACCTGTCTTAGCTCAACAGCCACCCCCACCAGCGAATGTCATCTCAGTCAAATACGCTGCAGAAGAGAGCCTAAGTAGGGCCTTAGTGCCTTCTTCACCTTTGATCACAGAGAGTGACCCGAACTCAAACAGTTTTGACTCCACTCATGTAGATAGTCCACCCGCATATTACACGAAGTCACCAGAACATGTGGAGACATATCATTACGATAGTCCACCAGTGGAACCTAGTTGGGAGCCAGATTATGCTAATGTGATGTACACAAACCCAAATCCACGGCCCCAATTGAGACAACAAAGACCACAGGGCCCTAGAGGACCATGCTTTAGGTGCCAAGGAGACCATTTCATAAAGGATTGTCCGTATCCTCTGATAGCAGGACAATCACAGTACTATAACATCCAAGGCTTTTGTGCCGATTGTGGTAAAGAGCACATCATAAAAGATTGTCTTAAGAACCCAGTTAACGCTTCAAATGTGACACCGATCAATGTGATAGGTATTGTAAACAACACAGATGGATCCAACCCTACATACGTGCCTATCCAAGCTATCACCAGAGCCCAGGCGCTCTTATAGAACCAACAGCTTAATCAAGAGAAAGCAGCCGAAGTAGTGAAGTTGCAGAATCTAGCAGTAAAAAGACAAAATCTTGGAAAGATTCTAGAGAAAGGATAAAGAGAAAGTGGAGTAAAAAGATAACTGAGTTGGAAGGAAGTTTGAAGGAATCTAGAGCCAAAATCCTAGAATTGACTTCACAGGAATTGAATCAAGAGAATTCAGCTCAGAAATCAGGATCAGTTTTAGCAGAACCCATACCAAAAAATCTAGACATGATGTTTCGTGCATATCAGGCTAGATTAAAAGAGGGACCTCAGAAAGCTGAAATGAGTAAAAACTACCCTCGAGCTGATCTAGAAATTGAGAGAACTAAACTTTGCATGAAGATGGTAGAACTAGCACAAGCTTTGTTCGAAGCCTCTAGATATCTTAATTGGAATAACATGGCCAAACCGGAATTACATTTTCAAGGACAAATGGAGAGGCTAGAACACTTGATAGAGAGCAAAGAGAAAAAGGATCAGCCTAGGAACCCTATTGTCCCAGAGACACAGGAAAATAATGCACCATCCATGTCTCAAGTACCCAATACAGAAAGTCAAGACAATTTGTCTTCCATACATAGGTACTCACATGAATTTTTGAGAGAGATCCAAGAAGAGAAATGGAGAAAAGAACAAGGAACCCATCCTCCTATTCAAGAAATAGATGACTTGCAGGAGCAATTTCCCCAAGACATTCCCTCTATTTATGATGATGTAGAGGAAGAACAACTGAGTGAACACACAAGATTTGAATCTAATTCTTTACAAGAATTACCTCAGTTCACAGGACCTTGGGAAGCAAAGTCTATTAGTATGAGAGCACCCATAATAATAGTGAGGAATGAAGAATCAGTAATCTCTAGAAACACGGAAGTGATCAAGAACACTAAGGTACAGTGTAATCTCACTCTAGAGGAGTTATTAAAGGTAAAACCAGAATTGTGGAAGCATGTAGCAAATCAATTCCCTGAGCTTGCTACTACTCCCTCACAGATAGGATCATGTAAGAAGGTACCAGAGATACCAGTAGAAAAGATTGGAGATGTAAGTGAAGGAGAGGAAGGTAACACTTATCTTCCAATAACCCATCAGGGCTACACTACGAAAGCCATCTTAGATTCAGGAGCCAGAGTAGCCATTGCTACCACCACTTTATGGAAACGTTGGGGTAAGCCAGCACTCAGACCCACGAGGATGAAGCTACAAATGGCTGTCGGACACATAGAAAAACCATTAGGCTTACTAGAAGGCATATCTCTCACCACTTGTGGTGTGGAGTTTGAGCATACTTTTGCCATTTGTGACTTTGCAAAAAATCATGCTTATGAGATGATATTGGGACGACCATTCATGCGTCAGTTGCAAATTGTACAAGATTGGGGAACTAATTCTTTGTACTTGCAACATTTAGGAGTGACTACCAAAGTCAATCTTAAAGACTATTCACATAGAGACGTACCCCCAATACAATGGAATACCATCCATAAGACACAGGTAGAGACGGAATCCGTGCACTCATTAGAATCAGATCCTTCTTGGTTGCATGAGGATACTCATTTCTGGATGTGTAAAGTTGCAAAACAAGAGGAAGAAAGATTAGAAGCAAGGACCTTAGGTGCAGAACAACATCCACGAACCCTTCAAGATCCAGCCTACGCACCTGTAGTATTCCTTGACGAAGAGTTTGAACCCCATGGTTGGCCAGAAATCCTAGCAACCATGGATGTAGCCATCAATGAAGAACAATGGACACCCCACTGTGACGAGGATGGCTATGACATTTCAGTTTTCACGATAGAGCCAATCATGTGCGATGCAATTTAAGAAGAGTGTGAACCTAACACTGATGCATTTGAGGATGCAAGTGATTTTGAATTAGGATCAATTATCATGGACCCACCCTTTGCATCAGAGGAAGAATATTTCTACGAAGTGGAAACTATCCCTCAGAGACACGAGGAAATTATGAATGATGTGAGAATAGCCACTCAAGTGACTCGCAAAAGTGAAGGCAAGAAAAGAAAGAAGAAAGAAACCATGTATGAAAAAGAAGAATCTTTGTTAGAAGTACCCGAGAACTTCAAGAAATATGAAAATCATGGTACGAATGCCTAATAGAAAGGCGAATGACGGACAAGTATATGATAACCGAGAGAAAACCAAGAAAATAATAATAGCCGTAGAAGGAGAAGAAGAAAAATGTACATACATAGGAGTTACAAAGATTTGAAAGGAGTAGATCCAGACATATGCTCTCATAGAATCCCTATGACTCTAGATGCAAAACCGACAAAACAGAAACCGTACACGTACAATGATAACTACGCTGCGAAGATTAAAGAGGAGATAGATCGGCTGATAGAAGCACGATTCATTTACGAGATTGAGCATACCGAGTGGGTATCACCCATTGTGGTAGTGCCCAAGAAGAATGGAAAATTGTGTGTGTGTATTAACCTTAAAAAAGTTAATGCCGCCACGATTAGAGACAGTTATCCTCTTCCTATTACGGAACACTTATTGGAAAGAGTTGTGGGCAAGGAAGTTTATAGCTTCCTTGATGGTTTTTCAGGCTATAATCAAGTAGCCATTGCTCCAGAGGACCAACACAAGACGGCTTTTGCCACTGAATGGGGCATATTTGCATTTCGTGTAATGCCTTTTGGGCTCACAAATGCACCCGCCAGTTTCCAGCGACTCATGTGTCATGTTTTTAAGGAATTCTTATGCAAGAGTTTGGAAGTATATGTCGATGACATATGTGCTCATTCTAATATCAGGCAGACACATACCCCAGAGTTAAGACAAATATTTGACAAATGTCGAGAATATCAGGTTTGTTTGAACCTAGAAAAGTGCGTTTTCATGGTCAGACAAGGCAAAATTCTAGGACACATTGTGTCAAAAAATGGAATCTCTACGGATGAGGAAAAAGTGAAGGTAATTGCGGCTCTACCTAGGCTGACGAACATCAAAGAGGTACAAGCATTTATGGGCCATTGCGGTTATTATAGGAGATTCATACACATGTATGCAATCATAGCCAAGCCTTTGTACTCTCTTTTAACCAACTTTGAATGGACAGATGAATGTGAAAATTCATTCAATGAACTTAAACGACGCTTGTGCTCAACACCTATATTGACTACACCAGATTGGAGTAAGCCATTCCATGTACATGTGGATGCATCCAACTATGCCATAGGATGTGTGTTAGCACAACCCACGAGTGAAGGTAACATAGATCTCCCCATAGCTTACGCGAGTAGACAATTGAACGCAGCAGAAAGAAATTATACCACGACGGAACGAGAAGGATTAGGGATGATCTACGCAGTCAAGAAGTTTAGGCACTACTTGTTGGCCAACAAATTCAAGTTCTTTACAGATCATCAAGCCCTATTGTACTTAGTCAACAAGCCATGTAACACAGGACGACTAATACGTTGGTTTCTATTACTCATGGAGTACGATTTTGAAGTAGTAGTCAAGAAAGGAAAGACACATCTTAGAGCTGACCACCTTTCAAGATTAACCTCAGGAGAAGCTCCTCAAGGAGTAATGGATGATCTACCAGATGCATATTTGTTTAACCTTGAGATAGCACCAGAATGGGTTAAGCCTATAGTCCCTATTCTGACATACAGACCCAAGAATCCTAGGATAAGGATCAAAGAAGGAGAGATCACCAAATCTCAGAGATATCAAATCATAGCAGGAAGCATATATAAACAGGATAATCAAAAGATTCTTGCCTGTTGTGTAGATGAATCAGAACATGCGAATTGGTTGCAATTAGCACACGTAGGTGCATTAAAGCAACATCATTCGAAACATCAAACACTACAGACTCTGCATAGACTAGGAGTATATTGGCCTTCGATGGAAGCAGATGTCTACAGGTTGTGTAAGGAATGCAATGTTTGTTGTGAAAGACCACCAGTAGAACATGCTACATTATATCACGTGTCTCTCACACCAGACTGAGTGAACCTTTAGTGACATACTTGAGGACGAAGACATTCCCTCAAGGAATGACCTTAGCTCGACAACGAAGTCTGGAGCAGGAGGCTCAAGACTATTCACTTATTGGCGATAATCTATACAAAAGAGGACGAGATGGATATCTAAGACAATGTGTTCATGAAAGCGATTATCTGAGCATACTAGAGACTGCACACCAAGGTGTTGCAGGAGGTCATTTTGGACCTGATAGGATAATCAAAGCCATCCTCTTTGCAGGATTATGGTGGCCCACTCTTCACATGGATGCTCATACCTATGTTAAGAGATGTGATGTGTGCCAAAGAACTCAGTTTCCTACTCGCAGAGATGAAATGCCATTGAAACCCATGATGGGAGGACGTGCATTTTCTAAGTGGGGTATAGACTTTGTAGGACCCATTAACCCCCCTGCAAAAGGTACACATGCTGAATACATTATTGTCGCGACGGATTATCTAACCAAATGGGTAGAGGCAAAAGCCACAAAAAAGAATGATGCACACACAACTACAAAAATCTTATTTGAAAATGTCTTTACAAGATATGGATTGCCTATAGAGTTAGTGAGCGATCGCGGAACTCACTTTCTAAACCAAGTCATTGAATATTTGTTACAGGATTTTATGGTGATTCACAAGAAATCCGCACCATATCATCCTCAGGCCAATGGTCAGGCTGAAGCACTAATAAGATCCTTTGTAATGTACTGACGAAACTCGTGAACAACAAACATTCAGATTGGGACAAACAGTTACACCACGCTGTTTGGGCATATCAAGTGGCCTACAAGACCGTACTCAATGCAACTCCCTTTCAGATGGTTTTTGGTCAGAATGTTGTGCTTCTTTTGGACTTCTTGATACCGACCCTTAAGGTTGCACAAGAACATCAGTGGACCGGCCATGAATTATCAGCAAGAATAATGGACTTGGAACGATCAGGAGAAACCAGGCTAAAGGCAGCAGCAGGAATATATGCAGCGAAGAAGCCACAGAAAGCATATTTTGATGCACATGTGAAAGATAAAGGCCTAAAAGAAGGAGATTTAGTTCTAGTACATACGCTGAAACAACACGCACGGAAGTTAGAAAAGCGAGGTTATGGACCTATGATCATTAACAGACTCTCAACAAGTGGAACAGTACAATTAGCCACTTTAGAAGGCGATATAATGCCTAATTACATTAGTGGCTGTAGAGTCAAGTTATATCAGGAACCTCTTACTGAGGATATGCTTAGACGACTCACGTTGGCAAAGAAGCGTAAGGAGGAAGAACATAGAATACGAGCGGAAGCTCAGGCAGAAGCAATAGAACGCATTAAGCGCATGAAGCTAAGAAGACAAGGACTAGGGAGAGAACATTATAACCATCTGGAAACTAAACCCAGATATCCCATGGCCATGTGTCAAGTAAAGTCAACCACTCATCCTAGTATAGTGGACAGGAGACCATTCATTACAGTCAGGCTAGAGCACGACAACCCTTGCAAAGAGCTCAGGGCTTTAATTGACTCAGGTGCTGCGACTAGTGCGATTAGATGTTCCCACTATAAGGATTCAGGAATAGAAATGCAGCCAATTGAGGCATACCTCATAGGGCTAGGAGGCATGGAAACCCCTTGCATGGGCGAGGTGGACCTTCCTATCCTCATTAAGGATGTGACCATGACAACGAAGCTACTAGTGTGCCATGATGACGACCTGATAGAACCCCTAATCCTTGGCCAAGATTGGCTATACGATCACTCAGTGGACCTAAATCTTAGACAAGGCTCCTTACAGATTGGAACCTTAGATGAGAAGCGAATGATACCGCTTGACTTCCCTAATGGCATTCCGACTGAGGTTTGTAACCCTAGACCCTATGAAATGCATGCGACAGAAGACCGGAAGATCTTTCGTCAGATCAGTCACGTTATGTCTACACCAACCCACTCGGGTTTGGCTATAGACAGTTGCCAATCAGAAGGACGTCAGGAGATCTTTCCTGGGGCTTCCTGCAAACTAGAAGGGACCATTACCCAACCGCTAGGGCACATGGACACAATCAGCGGTCAGATGGGTTGCATCAGCGGCCAAATGAGCACAATACCCTGCGGTGCTCATCCTTCCAAACTTGCTGCGGACTGGCCTAGATTAAAGATAAATAACCAATCACTTCCTAATGGGCAGGTCACGCAAGTGTTGGATCTCCCTTCTTTTCCAAAGCAGAGCGTCCAATGGACCTCTCAAACCCAACCACGAAGGAGTCAACCACAACAGAGGAACCCAGACCGACGACACCACCAGACGAGGCAAAGAAAGCAACAGTATCAACATCACAGAACAAGTGGCACGAGACAAATATGGGTGCCAAAAGGACAACAACCACAGGCTATTGGCAACACTGTAGACAAGAACAGGACAAAGTTTCAAAAGAAGCAGAGTCAGTATCCAAAGTCCCCTCGATCTTCTTCTACAAGTACAAATACTCGACAGATTTGGATCGCCACGAAGTATCTTATCAATCGACCCACACCCATGCAGATTTGGGTACCCAAACAATGTATTATAGCCCAACCCTCTAGCCATGTAATATATACCCCTCAGAAATCTTTCCATCCTTCAAGACCACCAAACCCGATACCACTTTTTGTCCCTCAGCAGAAACACCCCACCCACTCAAAGACTCTTAGGAAATGGATACCGAAACGTATCCAGACGTCTTCTTGTACCCCCTTATCTAACAATTCTCCCACCCCGTTTAAACTCCACCCTTGTAATAATTCACCCTCAACCAAACCTTGTAGGAATTCATACACCAAAACCCCACATCATGCATTATAAAAGCTCATCAAGAAATGTATGCATAATCTGACAATGTAGGCGTCTAGAGACATGCATTAGCTCTGCAAAAAAATCATAACATCAATCACTTCACGACACTTGGCTACACAGGTTACACATCCGTTATGGAAAGGGATTGCGGTCTCACCTTAATGGGATCATAATTAATTTCCATACTAATGTGCTAATCTTTTGTAGCAGATCTTTTCCATTAGCTCGTCAATCATCATGCAAACCGAAGAAGGACCATCAGAAGCTGGCCCAAGCACATCAATGGCCAATATTGGACAATTACTCGCGGAATCTCATCCGACTATGCAACCACCAGAGTTTCAAGGTTTTCCAGGACCCATGCCAATAGACGATCCTCCTAGAGGATATACTGAGAAGATTCATCGTAATTCTCACTAGTTTCAAGGCCTAGCAGGACCATTAACAGATGCTGATTTCATATTTGAGGCCAATTTGGCATTTGATCTTCGCACGTGGGCCAAGTACTAGTTCTTTTCAAGAGAATTTGAAGGACTACAGAATACACAAGATTTAATGCACGTTTGGGCACGAGCAGGATTTACAGAATATTTTAGTGACCCTCTGCCTAAACCTGATTTTTACAGATGCTTTTACCTAGTAACCACCTTGACAGCTTCAGAGAACAAGGATCTACCTGGCACATTTATGTTACCGTCCTTGGTAAATGACCCTCCATTCAGAAGGTTTTATTTGTCTAAAGATTTAATTCGCGCAGCCCTCAAAATACATTGAACGCATACTCCGATGGAGCGAGAACGGCTAGTTCCAGAGTCGATGAAACGTGGTGATGTAACTAAGTGGGAGGATATTTTAGCTATAACCCCTGAGCTCTCCAAGCATTGCGGATATGCATGCAACATTTTGCTTTCCCAGCTCAGGATCGTTTTACCATGCCCCACAAAAGAATCTGGTTTGGCTTATACTTAGCATGTACTAGACCCCAAACGGTTGATCTAGCTAGTTGGATAATTGATCAGCTCTATTTGGCACAACATAGATGGGAACGAAAGAAAGTCATCAATGGGTGTTGTGCACTTACAAGGATTATATATATGTGTTTGGCATATGATTTACCCATTGAGCGTGCCATGACCAGTGAGGAACTAAAGGCATTTAAAGGAACCACAAAGAAAGCTAGTGTTGGAAGGTGTATTTTTGGAAAGCATTTTTGATGTAGAAAATTAGTAAAAAGCCAAAAAACTTGTAAAATATTTATGCAATGGTTGTAAAAATAAGGAAGAGTCTTCCTTATGTAGTCAAGGACCTCATGTAATTTTTGTAGAATTTTTAGAAACTCTTAGATAGCATATTTTTAGAAAATTAGAGAAAAAGACCTAATTTCAAGTGTGAAAAGGGACACTTGAAAATGTATATAAGTCAATTTTCTCTAATTTGGAGAGGTTGGTTAGTCATTTGCTCATGTTATCAATAGAGAAGAGAGAGTTTCTGCAAAAATCGTGTTTTCTCCTGTTGAGTGTATTTTCTTTGATGTGAGAGCTTGTTTCTTGCTTAATCATGGAATTTGTGAGTTACATTTGTGTATTACTGAGTGAGTTGTATGAAGGAAGAGGTTTACTGATGTAATGAGTGGAAAAGGATTGAAGAAAGTTCCAGAATTGTGAAAATCGTCTGAATGTACAGAATCGCGATTGTCTCGTCTCTGTGATACAGGTGATATTTTTCAATTTTGAGTTCATATTTGTATTCTGCTGATAAAATAGCATGGTTTTGACACAAAGATCATAGAAAATGATGGAGATTTGCCTTAGATATGGTAAACCCTAGATTTTCTCTTCATCTTCAATTTTTCTCAGCAATCCAGCCATTAATCTCTTATTTCCTTGAATCTATTATCTTGAAGGGGATGTGGTCTTATGGATATTCCTAGGATTGACAAAATAAAGATGATTTGTTGATTCTTTGTTACTTCATGATTGGAGAGGACAACTTGGAGTCCAAAACAAAACATTTTTTGGCGCCGTTGCCGGGGAACATTCCAAGAACTTCTTTGAAGTTGGACCTTTGCTGGATCTTCAGTTGATGATGGTAACCAACACAAGAACAAGGTAAAGCTCATCAATTAGGAAAAGTGCACAGGAATAGGTAGATATCATTGTTTGTCTTTAGGGAAGAAGAAAGCAATGGATGTCTTGTAGAAGTGGAAGTGCTGAAATCTTTGTAAATTGATAGTTGCTCATCATATTGGTGAAGTAAAAGTGCAGGTGTGTGGAGGATTTGAGCCAAGAAGCTGAAGATGGAGGTAACTTGAATCTATTCTTGCATTTCTAGATTTCTTTTTGCCCAAGTATTAGACACCATGGGTGATCTTGGGAAGATAACATGGTGATACTAAGGAAAGGACAGTTAAAGTAGCTAGATGTAAGAATGAGGGATTCAGTTGTTTACCAAATCTGAGCATTAATCTTGAGTTGTTCTGCATTTTGAAAAAAATAAATGAATGAGTTTATCTTTACAAAAATTGATTGCCTTTCATAACACTTTTTCATTTGAGGAACTTTCTTTTGTACTTTAGTGATAGCTAAGGACATAGAAACTCATAACCAATCAAGAACCATGGGATCAGCAGATCTCCAAAACCAGAAACCCTAAGTAAAGTGTTCACCTTTATTTTTAGGGCAAAAATACCAAACAAATTCACAAAACCTATAAAAAATTATTAAACAAATTTCTTTTCTGGTTAGAAAGATGGAGTAAGGTGTTGTGGATAAGAGTGATTGTGGAGAAGTGAGAAAAGAAACCAAAAAAGGAACAAGAAATCAAAAAATTAGAAAACACGATTCTCTGCACAAAGTCGCGATTTTTTGAGGAAGATTGTGATTTTGGTGCAAAAGTTCAGGAATGGAGTGAATTACAAAGGAAAGAAGGAATTGAAGCAAAATAAAGAGAAAGAAAGTTAAAAAAAAAAAAATAATAGAGATAAAAAAAAAAATTCCAAAAACCCAAAAAATTAGAAAACACGATTCTCTGAACAGAATCGCGACTTTCTGAAAAAAGTGATTGATTTTGAAATAACATTTTAAGTGAAAGTTGAATTGAAGTTGTTGAAGGGTCTTGAAGGTAATCAGGAAGAGAAAAATACTCAAATTGGCATAAAATCAAAAGTATGAAAAAACACGACTTTCTGTACAAAATCGCGACTTTCTGAGAAGTTGGTGGTGGGTGCAATAATTCAGGATTTGGGTAAGATCATCAAGGAGAGAAGGTATTGAAAGAAGGCAAGGACATAGAATACTCAAATTGCACAAGAAAAGATCTACAGAAAAAACACGATTCTCTACACAAAATCGCGATTTTTTGTAAAGAAATTTTTTTTTTTGGAATATCTAGCAAATTTGAGTACATTGAGATAAAAAAGTGTAAAGGAGACCAGTAAGATTGAGTAAGTGAATTGGAACAAGGGAAAGAGTGTGGAAAATTGAAAATCACACAAAATCGCGATTTTTTGAGCACTATATAAACAAAAAATTGAAGAAAAAATTCATTAGAGAGTGAGAGTGAGGGAGAGAGAGTGAGCAGAGCTGCCGGAATCGCGATTTTCAGCAAACAGTGGCCTTTGGAACAATTTTCATCCAAGAAAGAAAGGTAAGAATCCTAACATCATTCTTGAGTACATATTTTTGGTTTTGAGTGAAAAATAACACCAAAAAATAGAAAAAATAAGAGGAGAACAGAATCGCGATTTTCTGATTTCTTGAGTTTTTACTAAGAAATCATTAATTTTTGGTTTAGTTGCTTTATTGCATGTTAAAATTTTGATAAGGCGATTCTATAGGTGAAAAAATATTGAAAAATCAATATTTTGAGATTTTGTCAAAGACTGGACAAAATCGCGATTCTGAGTTTTAACTCAAAATCGCGATTCTGTGAAAATTGCCATCAACATCGCGATTCCCAGAACGCGATTTTCATTAGAAAATCGTGTTTAACAATCTGTGAGCAATCACGATTGTCTGGGAACAAAATCGTGGAAAACACGATTTTGTGGTCAAAATCGTGAAAATCACGATTTTCACACAAAATCGTGAAAAACACGATTTTCAACAGAGAATCGTGAAAATCACGATTTTCACACAAAATCGTGAAAAACACGATTTTCAAGAGAATCGTGAAAATCACGATTTTCACTCAAAATCGTGAAAAACACGATTTTCAACAGAGAATCGTGAAAATCACGATTTTCACTCAAAATCGTGAAAAACACGATTTTCAACAGAGAATCGTGAAAATCACGATTTTCACTCAAAATCGTGAAAAACACGATTTTCAACAGAGAATCGTGAAAATCACGATTTTCACTCAAAATCGTGAAAAACACGATTTTCAACAGAGAATCGTGAAAATCACGATTTTCACTCAAAATCGTGAAAAACACGATTTTCAACAGAAAATCGTGAAAATCATAAATTCCACAGAAAATCGTGAAAAAAACACGATTTTATTCAGAAAATCGTGAAAATCCATAACCTAAGCAGAAAATTGTGGAAATAGGTGAATGATACTTAGGTCTGGAAATAAAATAAATACACTTTCTAAACAAGACCTAGCAAGGAAGGGAAAAGAGCCAGGAAGTAGTAAAAGATCGGAAGGAAGTTTAGGGCAAGAAAATAACATGGAAAACCTAAATGAAACAAATGAGTCAATAGAAACTGGGGATTTTAGAAACATCCTCAAATACATGTATACAAATAGGTTTGGAGCCTATGTATATCAGGATGGAATGCATAAATTCCTCATTAGATTGAGAAATTTAGAAGTTCCCCTGAATATAACCCTAGTAGCACAATTTAAGGATGGAAGATATGAAGATAGGCAAGGATGTGTATACATCCTCTCTCAAGACCCAGAAAATTCAAATGACCTAGGGCAATGTGCTGATAAGGGACCTTGGGAGCATAACATAGAACAAACAAATTTACCCAGGCCAAATGAAAACCACACTAGCAATGAACAACAACATGGGAGGAGGACACATATTTCCCCAAATCCCTTTGACAAGGAACCAGAGGGATACAATGACTTCCCACTTAGAAGAAGGCCTCATTGGCAGCCTCAGGGTAGAATGCTTAGACCATACCAAGTAGCCAAATGCATGAAGAACCAATATGAAGGGTATTCAGATCCTCATGCTCATGCAGCAGAATTTAGACAACTAATTAGAGCTGAGGAAGTAGAGGATTACAAGGTGCAATTTGAGGCATTTGGACTAACCCTAACAGGACCAGCCTTATCTTGGTTCATTCCCTTGAGAAAGGAAATGTATCTGGACATTGAATCTTTTTTAGAAGCTTTCATTGGGGAATTTTCTAAGACTGGGATAAAACATAGTACAGCCACATTAATACATAGTTTCAAACAACAAAAGGAGGAAAATGTTAGAGAAGCAGCCAGAAGATTTAAACAATACATTGATAGATGCCCAAGAGAGGAAGTACCTTCCATGGCAAAACAAGTATCCCTATTCATTGAAGGTTTGAGAAGTGCTCAACTAAGAACCCTAGTGTACTATAGGAGATGTCCTGACTTAGCAGCCTGTGTGAAGGAGGCAATAGACTTGGAGGACAACAGAGGTCAAGATCTGTTGGCATTTGATCAACCTAGATCATATGAAGACAAAATTCCTCCAGCAGAAGAATTGGCTCAGGCCATTGCTAAAGCCCTAGAGGTAAACACTAAAACTAATATGATTAACTCTAGGATAAACACAAACAAAAAATGTTACATTTGTGGAGAAAACCATCTGGCACAACAATGCCCATATCAGAAGCCTCCACACTTACAAGATAGGAAGACACTCAAATACTGCACACTAGAGAGAAAATGGACAAACCATACCAGGGAGGAATGCTTCTATAACAAACAACCCGTCAAGGAAAGAGACTACATGGCTCAGAGGGAATCAGGTTATACGGAGCAACCAAGACCAGTGTTGGGACAACAGCCTCCTATTCCAACTAATGTGGTACCAGTCAAATATACACCCATAGAGGAAGGAAATTCAAGATTCAGATCACCTTATAAGGAAGAGTATCAATGGAGTGAGGGACATCAGGAAGAATGGGAAGATTATGAAATAAGAGAACCTGAGCTTAAAGCCCTAGATTTGGGAAATGGAAAAATTGAAATGGACACAGCAACATTCATGTACATTACCAACAACTACATGTCCAATCAAAAACCTCAATTCAAAGGGGGACCAAAGATAACATGTTATAGGTGTGGGGGAGAGCATTTCATCAGAGACTGTCCACAACCTCCAACATTCAGGATAGAGGGAGCATACTGCAAGGATTGTGGCAGAGAACACCTGATCAAAGATTGTCCAAAAAATCCCCAAAAACAACAGAACACACCCAATAACATACCACTAAAAACAGTCAATATTATGGAACAGGAGGAATTGAGTGACAATGATCAAGTTGGAATCAATGTAATAACAAGGGCACAAGCTAAGCAACAGGAAAAAAATAAGGAACAAAGTGAAGGTTCAGCCTCAAAGGTGAAAAGGAATAAACAAAAAGGGAAGTGGGAAAAGAAAAAAAGAATGGGCAAAAACTTGGAAGAAGACAATAAGGAACAATCAAAAAGTACTCCTCCCCAAAACACTCAAAATCAGTCTGAAATAGGACACTCTCAGAGTCTAGAAACCCTAATCAAAGCATATAAGGGAAAAATCCAAGAAGGACCAAGTCTTGCAGATCATGCAGTGGCTTATCCTATACCAGAGTTAGAGCAAGAAAGAATGCTAAAGTGCAAACAAATTATCCAAGAAACACAACTCAGATTAGGGGAAGAAGACAGTTCTCAGAGAACAATTGAACAAATTGAGAAAACAAGAACATGGAAAAGCATTAACAAAGAGGAAAATCCACAATTAACATTCCAAATGATCATAGATGAACAATGTAGCATTACATGTCATACAACATGGGAAAACTTGTTAAAACAAAATCCTCACCTACAAAACAAAATGAATAAAGGGGAAACAATACCTGGAAACCTTCATTCACCAACACAAGAATTAGAGGAATTATGGTATATTCCTATTGATAAAATAGGAGGATATTGTGAAGGAGAAGAAGGGAATTCAACCCTAAAATTACAATATGGAAAAAATTCAGCTAAAGCCATTTTGGATAGTGGATCAGGAGTGGCCATAATGACTAAACAAACTTGGGAGAAATGGGGAAGAAATGAATTACTACCCACTAAGATGAGGTTACAACTTGCAGATGGGCATATAGAAAAACCCCTAGGAATTTGGGAGAAAGTGATTGTGGACATATGTGGTATAGAAATAGAGCATACCTTTGCCATAGTGGAATTTCCACAATCCACTTCATATGAAATTATCCTAGGAAGACCTTTTATGAGGCAAATGCAAATTGTACAAGATTGGGGTAATGATTGTTTATATCTCCAAAGCAAAGGAAGAATAACAAGAGTGAACTTGAGAAATGGGCACTACTGTGATGTACCTCCTCAAGAATGGTATAAAATACATCAAAATCAAGAAGAAAGTGAGGAATCAAACATGGAGGATCAGGAAGAGAGTGAATCAGCAATATGGAAGTGCAACATGATAAGAAATCTCACCAATAGAAAGAGAAGACTGAAAAGAGAAGAATGTGTGAAAGAAAGAAAAGTACAGGATGAAAGCTATGAGCCACAACAATTTAAAGATGAAGAGTTTGAGCCTTATGGGTGGAATCAAATCTTGGCTACTATGGATCTGGCCAGTGAAGAATATGTAGGAGTGAAATTCCAAAATGAAGAAGGCTTTGATGTTTTCCACATTAGCATACACATGATAAGTGTACCAAAAACAGAAGAGGAGCAAAATAAAGAAATGACGTTACAAAAAGGAAAAACACAGTATTTGGAAACAGTAAAAGCCGAGGATGCAATCAAGGACAAAATCTCAGGCAAATACAAGGAACATAAACACAAGGAAATAGAAAGAGATCAGACAAAGGAGAAGAAAGAGAAAGAGATCAATAAGGATCAATATTTTGATGTACCAGCAAATTTTAAAACTTATGAGGTAGAAGACAGACTACTCCTGAAAATGAAACCAAAAAGAGAGAAGAAAAAAGGAGAAGTATATGACAATGAAGAACAAACAAAAAAGATTGTGATTACTCAGGAAGAAGGAGAAGAGAGACAGATAGTGATAGCTGATGATATGACCACACAAGAAGAAGAAGCCTTAAGGAGCCTGGCAAAGAACTATAGGGATGTATTTGCTTACAGTTATAAAGATTTAAAAGGGATTGATCCAAAAATCTGTGAGCATAAGATTCCTATGACACCTGATGCAAAACCAAGCAAACAGAGACACTACACATTTAATGATAAATACTCTGCCAAAATAAAGGAAGAAATTGACAAGTTGTTGGCGGCTAATTTCATTTATGAAATAGAGTACACTGAATGGATATCACCTATAGTTGTGGTGCCAAAGAAGAATGGAAAACTTAGGGTTTGCATCAACTTGAAGAAAGTGAATGCAGCAACTATAAGGGATAGTTATCCACTGCCAATAACAGATCATCTTCTTGAGAGAGTTGCAGGAAAGGAGGTTTACAGTTTCCTAGATGGTTTCTCAGGCTACAATCAAGTGCCAATAGCCTTAGAGGACCAACACAAGACTGCCTTTTCTACAGAATGGGGGGTTTATGCCTTTAGGGTTATGCCCTTTGGACTAACCAATGCTCCAGCAACCTTTCAAAGATTGATGTGTCATATTTTCAAAGAATTCCTGAGAAATGTAATGGAAATCTATGTGGATGATCTGTGCACTTTTTCTTTAAAAAGACAAGATCATTTACAAGATTTAGAAAAAATATTCAAGAAATGCAGGACATACAGAGTATGCTTAAATCCTGAAAAGTGTGTATTCTTTGTGAGACAAGGTAGAATGTTAGGTCACATAGTTTCAAAAAATGGAATTTCTACAGATGAGAAGAAGATAAAAGCAATAATAGAACTTCCAAGACCTACAAATGTGAAGGAACTCCAAACTTTTATGGGACATTGTGGGTACTATAGAAAATTTGTACACAAATTTGCTGATATAGCTAAACCCTTATATGCCTTAATCACAAAGTTTGAGTGGACTGAAGAATGTGACCAAGCCTTTGAAACATTAAAAACTTGTTTGGTGACAGCACCAATTTTAAAAACACCTCAGTGGGATAAAATTTTTCATGTACATGTCGATGCTTCAAATTATGCTCTGGGATGTGTGTTAGCACAACCTATAGAAGGAAGCAAATTAGATTTCCCAGTAGCATATGCAAGTAGACAATTAAACATTGCAGAAAAAAATTACACAACCACTGAGAGAGAAGGATTGGGAATGATATTTGCTGTCAAAAAGTACAGACATTATCTATTGGCCAACAAGTTTAAATTCTTTGTGGATCATCAAGCTCTACTCTATTTAGTAAATAAACCATGTCATACAGGAAGAATAGTAAGATGGTTTCTTTTACTAATGGAATTTGAATTTGAGGTGGTGGTTAGACAAGGAAAAACACACTTGAGAGCAGATCATTTGTCAAGAATCCAGTCAAAAGAACCTAGTTCACCTATAGATGATGATTTGCCAGATACATACTTATTCAAGGTGGAAAGTGTTCCTGATTGGTCTATGTCATTAATTCTGTTGCTAACCATGGGACCGTGTAGCACATTTGGGAATAACACACATCTGGTGTTACAAAGTAGAAATTTCATGTTGTTAGCTGGACATTTGTATCACCTCAGTCAGTCAGGTATACTGGAATTTTGTACTCCAGAGGAGGAGCAATATGAATATGTAAGAAGAGCTCATTACTGGAACCCATGTACTCATGCTTCCAAGATAGTCACTTTAAGCAACCTTAATAGGATGGGAGTACATTGGCCAAACAAGATTCAAGATGTGGAGAGATATGTTGATAATTGTAAAAAATGTCAAACATTGAAGGAATCAGAATTGATAACTTTATATTGGTTTCAAAAAAACCCTGAATGGAGTGAACATATTGTAGAGGAATTGAAGAGAAAGAAGGAAGGGAAACAGGTAATAGCTGGTGCTAACTCAAGAAACTTACAAGTGATCTCGGAAGAATATCAACTCATAGGAGAACAACTATATAAGAGAGGAATGGATGGATATCTGAGAATTTGTGTTCCTGAAGGAAAGTATTTAGAAATGTTGGAAATGGCACACTCAGGAGTGGCAGGAGGACATTTTTCAAGTGATAGAACAGCCAAGCTCATATTGTACTCTGGCTTTTGGTGGCCAACCCTATTTGCTGATGCAAGAATTTATGTAAAAAGATGTGATGTCTGTCAAAGGGTGAGTCAACCAAACAAAAGAGATAATATGCCATTAATTCCTTTAATTTCAGCCAGAGCTTTTAGCAAATGGGGATTGGATTTTATTGGACCAATACATCCTCCAGCCAGACAAACCCATGCAGAATACATAATAGTAGCTACAGATTATTTGACAAAATGGGCTGAGGCCAAAGCTACTAAAAGAAATGATGCTCACACTACTGCCAGATTTTTGTATGAAAACATTATCACTAGATTTGGACTACCAATTGAACTGGTAAGTGATAGGGGAACTCATTTTTTAAATCAGATCATAGAAAACATGACCAACCACTTTTTGATCAGTCATAGAAAATCAGCCCCATATCACCCACAAGCTAATGGCTTAGCAGAAAGTACTAATAAAGTACTCTGTGCAGTATTGTCCAAACTAGTCAACACAAATAGAAATGACTGGGATTCTCAACTTAATCATGTTCTCTGGGCTTACAGAGTGGCATACAAAACTGCAATAGGAACTACCCCATTTAATTTAGTATATGGCCAAAATGCAGTTTTACCCATGGAATTTCTTATTCCAACATTAAAAGTGGGTAATCAATATAATTGGACAGGACATGAATTATCTGAGAGAGTCTTAGATTTGGAAAAACTGGGAGCTTCTAGACTCCAAGCAGTGATGAGTATATACACAGACAAGAAAAGACAGAAAGCTTATCATGATGTTCACATAAAAGACAAGGATCTACAAGAAGGAGACCTGGTCTTGGCTTACACAGTTAAGGAACATCAGAGAAAATTTCAGAAAAAAGGTCATGGGCCATACATTATACATCAGATAAGTAAAAGTGGAGCTATTCAGTTAGCTAATATTGGTGGAGAAATCATGCCAAATTTCATAAGTGGATGCAGAGTTAAGAGGTATGATTGTCCATTAACTTCTGATGAATGGAGAAGACTGCAAAAGGCCCAAAATAGAAAAAAAGAAGAGAAGAACATCAGAAAAGAGGCTCAACAAGAAGCCAAGGAGAGAATAAGGAAATTGAAAGAAGTGTGTTTATGTGAAAACACTCTAAAGCAAAGAGAACATTTGCCTATGATAGTGATGGATTATCAGAATAAAAACATTAGGGTTTTAGTAGATTCAGGAGCTCAAGTGAATCTAATTAGCTCAGCCTTGGTCAATAAGTTTAACTTTAAGAGGGCTGAAAGCAGAATTCTGATCAAAACCCTAGGAGGGAAAATGATTCAGAGCATATCTTCACTTTCTATTAAAGTTAAATTTAATGATGAATATATGGATATAGATTGTGAAGAGTGGCCAGACCAATTCATGACTGAAAAGTTGATTTTGGGACAACCTTGGCTCAAACAAGGTAAAGTTGTTTTGAACTTTGAGAAAATGAAGCTTAATTTGACCATAAATGACAAAAAGTTTTTAATGTTTTTTTTGAGTAATGAAGGTCAGGAGGAAGGTCAGGAGGTTTATCTAGATGTTCTTGACCCAGATATGGAAGGATTTACTTTCTCAATAAAGGACAGGAACATATTACCAATACCAAGTGCTCAAGCTTCATACAATCAAACCACACAAGAGATCTCGGGAGTAAAAACAACTGGTGAGACAAAAATAAGAAGACAGTTATGGACACATCAACAAAACAGAACTACAAACACATGGAAAAAGGGCACGCACAGATGTTATCCACCAAAACAAGAAGAGGGAATAAAATGGGTATGGAAACCAAAAGAGGCTACAAGAAGTTTGTCTATGAAACATGGATACTTGTATGATACAAAGAAAGTGAGAGTGAAACATTGTTGGATAAAAAATCAGAATTGAGTCAATGGAAGAGAGATCATCCACACTTAACCTATTTTCAGATCTGTGGAATAAAATACTATTAAAAAAAGGAGAGAGAAAGAAAAAAAAAAAAGGGAGGGAGAATGAATGACAAAAGCAACATGTTCTTCTAAATTCTTTTTCCTTAAAAGGGAATTAGGAGGGGAAGGAAAGCAGAAAAAATGTCATTATTATTAAATAAATAAATAAATAAATAAATAAATAAATAAATATATATATATATATATATATATATATATATATATATATATATATATATATATATATATATATATATATATATATATATATATATATATATATATATATATATATATATATATATATATATATATATATATATATATATATATATATATATAGATCAAATTGAAAAAAAAAAAACAAGAGGATAAATTGAAAAAAAAAAAAAAAGAGAGAAAGAAAAATGTATTTTAATTTCTATCTAAAATTAAAAGCACAAAAGCAAGATATAGGGAGGGAGAAAATAACTTATCATGGAAAATCTGTATTATTTTGTTCAAAATTTTGTGACCATCTTTTTTATTTCTATTTTTTGAAGTCTTTACATTAATCATCTTTTCCATCATCTTCTTTCTATTTAAGAATTGTTTTCTTTTTTGAGTAAGGAATTGACAATTGGAGAGAGCACATTAGATATCTTGCTACACCTGTATTGCTCACTTAAAAATTGAGTCCTTTGGAAAAAGAAAAAATTGTTTGGAACTTGTCTCTTTCATTTGTTTATATCAGTGACATACCAGAATGAGACAGTATTTTTCTTGTGAATTCTTGTGACTCATGTGGGTGGAGTGTTTTTTCTTTTCTTTTATATATAAACACAGGATGGTGAATACAAAAGAATTGACCATTCATGACTTCAAAGCTGACTCAGTAACCTTGTCAAGAGGACATTGGTTCTTGGACAGTGAGACCACAGTGGAGCAGGTGGACCTGGAATCAAATGAAGATACAGAAATTCCAGAAGCAGAAGGAGCAGTAAAAGAACTGAAGGAAATTCTGGGAGTAATAGGTCAGCACATCTTCACAATAGCAGTGGGAGGTTATAAATACACAATGTTGTGCCAGGAGTTTTATAGGTTTCAAAGAACTACTATCAATGTAAAAAGATGGAAAGCTGTGGGATTGCATAAACTATTGGAGGAACCAATCTTCTTCATTGACTTTGAAAGGGTAGCACAGGTAATGAGCAGTTTGGAAGAAGTTGGAACAAGGAATGATGCTTATTTCAGGTGCAAAGTGAAGAACAAAGATGAGCAGGAGGTGCGTATTACCATTAAGGCAGAACATATTAGAGCTGCTTTACAATTTTATCCAATGGGCACCAAACTGGATCAAAGCTTTGTAAAAAAGAATAAGGATACTTATACAGGATATGTAAAGTTCACAGATTTTAAAGGAAAAGAGAATGAAGAATATGCAATCAGAATGTTTTTGCAATATTTTTGTTTTCCCAAGCTGCCTAGATACACCATGCCTCACAAATCAGTAACTCTGTTGATGTTCAACAATAAAGACAAAACCAAACCATTTGGAGTCATGGATGTCTCACCATACATCCATGAACAGTTAAAGGAAGCAGCCAAACATTGGGAGCAGAAGAAATTTATGAATGGAGCCCAGTTTTTGACAAGAATTATTTATCATATCTTGGGTATGGAAGAACAATTGAAATTAGCTCCAGAAGCACAATACTTTAGAAATTTGATGTCAGGAGTAAAAAGTCCTCCCAAAAGGATGCAGGCTAAAGACACAGTGGGACAAACCAATATGAGGGGAGCTGGGATGAAGAGGAAAATTATCTCTGAAGAAGTAGTGCCTGTTAAAAAGAGGAAAGTGGATCCAAGAAAAATAGAAATGGAGCAGATTGAAGCAACAAAAGAAGAACATGTGGCAGCCCAAAAAGGGGTACAATCCTCTAGTGAACCTCACCCCCCACAGACAAGTAAAGAGCAATTATTTACTTATTTAACTCAGGGAAACAATAAAAGAGCAATGTACGAAGCCCAATATCAGAAAATGCTGGAAGACTATTCCTGCAAGGCTACAGATTGGATACAGGAGGAGGTGGAGCATTATGAAGTTTTACATGAGGAAATGATGGCAGCCGAGACCGAAGAAATATTTGTGAAAAAAGAAGTAGAGTTGCTGGCATACTTCAAAGAGTTGCAAGGACCTCCAGAGGCCAGGACCACTGTTGTGGTAAAAAAGAAAGTGCCAAAAAAGCAAGTCCAAAAGAAGAAACTAGTCAAGAAGGGAAAAGAAAAAGCAGTAGCTGAAGCTACAACAGTTAAAGACACAGAAGCAATAGTCATTGAAGCAACTCAGAAGTCTACCACAGCGAAGGAAGTATCAAAGTCTAGAGAACAAGAAGTAGGAGGATCTTCACGATTCTCATCTGATTCAGATAGTGACATTGAGAGTTTTTTGTTGAAAAGTTTAAACTTGTCAATACCCAACACTCCTAATGTAGCTATACAGGCTGTAGAAAAAATGAAGACACCTGAGGATACAAATAAGAAGTCTCAAGAAAGGCAGAATCATGAAGAAACTGTTCAACAGATGAGTGCTGAAGAAGAAAGAAGACTGTTAAAAGGAAAGGCAAGAATGACAGAAGGGGAAAACCAAAGGAGAGATGAAGATAGCTTTGGAATAGTGAATGTTGGCATAAAGTCAATATGGACCAAGCCTTCACAGACATATTTCAAAATGAATGCAAGTTTAGAGGAACTAGCAAAAAAGGTATTCAGCAGTTCAGATATTCAGCAGAAGGATGCACCTAAAGAACAGGAAATCAAGAAGATAGAACCAGAAAAGAGTGCTCAAGAGGTCTTAGGACAGGTGATAGAAGAAGGAATTATTCAAAGTATAAAAGATGTACTGCAGGAGATAAACAGTAATAAGGAATCTACATACAATGGTGAGCAGGAACAGGAAGAAGGAATAGATTCTATGGATATGGATGAGCAAGATCATGAATATACAAATCAGGGGAGTGATGATCAAATAAAAGCTTTTCATGCAAATGTATCAGACACAACTCAAGAAACGGGAAGACAGGAAAATAATGATCAGGTTATCCATGTGGAAGATATTGAATCAATAGTAGTTCAAGAAAAATTGGTACAGGGAGAGCAACTTATGGAGGATCAATCAGGTCAGGATGAAAAAGAGCTAGAAAACAATCAGGAAACCCTAGGACAGGGAGAAGAAATGCAAGGTCAAGAAGGAAGGAATTCATTGGAAGAGAATAGAATTTCAAACTTCTCAGATCAGAAAAGTGCAAAGGACAGAGTATTGGAGCTTGAAGAAGATGATATTAATCAAGAAACAGAGAATGATGCTTCCAGTAATGAAGAACAAGATACAAAGGATATAGAGGATGAAACAAAAGCAGAGGAAGATGAGGAAGGTAAAAGAGATAAGCAAATTGAAATCAGACAGGCAGAAGTGGAAGTTTGTTTGGAAAGGATACCCAAGAATATAAGGTCAGCCTGTCAAATAATCATGAATAATATTGAACAGTTCAGACCATCTAGCAGGAATATGATCATATCAGGCATGGTGGCTGAATCTGAATTTGAGAAAGGGAGTATGATTATCAAAGAACACAAAAAGGAAAAGGAGCAGATGTCAGAACAACTAAGGTCAATTCAGAAGAAAAATGAAGAGTATGTCAATAGAATAATTGCTTTGGAAGAAATTGAAGTTCAGAAGCAGAACAAAATACAATATTTGGAGGATAAGAGTGTGAAGTTATCATAACAGAATGCCAAGATGGAAATGGAACTAAAAACCATAGGAGGAAGATATAGAACACTACAAACCTCATATCAAATTTTGACTAGGGCCCATGAAGATATTAATAAGTTGCTGCTAGAAGAAGGTCTAGTAAAAGATGAAAGTAAACCTACCCAATTGACAGAGGAAGAAAAAGATGAAATGCATAAAGAAATTCAGAAACTCTAAGAAGAATTGAAGGAAGCCAAAGAACTAGAAAAGCAGGCAAGTACACATGCTGCTACAGCTATGAGAGGGTATAACAAGTTGTTTTTGAATACAGAGCAAGAGAGGAAGGATTGCCAGGACAAGTTGGAAAGAGAAAGAATGGACTGGATGAAAGAAAGAGAAGATTTGATAACTCAGAATAAAAGTTTAATGATGACCTTAGAAGACTTACAGAAACAACTGGAGAAATCAAAAGCTCAGGAAGAGGTTCAAAATCAGGTACATGCAGAAGATACAAATACAAGAGAGTATGAAACAGGAGATGTTGATAGAGAACAGGAAAACTATGAAGCAGTAGCCAAAAGATCTGAGGAAGAGTACACTGAGGAATTTGTTCAGAAGTTGCTGACTAGCAGAGAATCAAGAATGGAGTTTATAAGAAAAATGCATGATGATTATGAGAACCAGATTGTCACATTTGCTTTAAATAAAGGCATCAATCCAGATCAGCACCATTGGGCTGCAGATGGATTAGGAATTCCTTTTTGTATGGTATTGAAAAGCATAAAAAATTATCAGTTAGCCAGAGTGGGATTATCTCCAAATCAATATTTTGAATATGAAGAGGATATTAATGTTACAAAGGAATTATTTGAAAGAGCTAACCCAAAATGGAGGAATAAATGGTTGGATGCTAATAAAGAGTGTAGGAGAATCTGGAAGGAGGCACCTTTGCACTTAAAGATTAACCCAGCTTATTGCCCCGTGGCCAGAAGAAGGGAGTGGACGGTTTTTTGGGAAAGAAGAAAAATAGGGTAGATTCCAGCAAAATGGCTGAACTTTCCAAAAATAGCAGGTCCAAAGGCAGGAACTTGGCCTACTAAAAGTTACATGGTGACTACTGCTGAGTCTGTCATATCAAATTATAAAGATGTTAATGACCTTGCTTGTATACTACTTGTCAGAATAATGAGGTTAATTCTAGCCTGTATAGAGACCTACACTGATACAGATGTTAGAATTTTGAACTACATAGGTTTTAATTCTCCAACAGATGCTCTATTGTTTGATCTAAGTGAGACACCAGACAGGATTTGTTTGATGGCCTACTACAGTAGAATAATATTTTTGGGCAGTCATTTTTTGCAAATATTTGAAGATGCTTTTGATTATGGATCCTTTGAAAGGGAGTCAGAAATTTTTGGAAACTTATCTGTTGTTACAAAAGCAAGACTTACTGCCTATGAAGCTGCTTACACAGAATACTTGAAGAAGGATGTCATAGATAAGCCTGAAGCTGCAGTACAATGGAGGAAAGCCTTGTTTGAAATGGTCAATAACTTGAATGTCACAGAAAGGAAGAGCCATGATTTGGTGTCACAAGTGTACCAAAGGAAGAAGAAATAAAGCTGAGCTCACATAAGGAAGTCTTTTGTCAGGAGCCAAAAGCTCTAGGAGGGGAAGAATGTTGGAAGGTGTATTTTTGGAAAGCATTTTTGATGTAGAAAATTAGTAAAAAGCCAAAAAACTTGTAAAATATTTATGCAATGGTTGTAAAAATAAGGAAGAGTCTTCCTTATGTAGTCAAGGACCTCATGTAATTTTTGTAGAATTTTTAGAAACTCTTAGATAGCATATTTTTAGAAAATTAGAGAAAAAGACCTAATTTCAAGTGTGAAAAGGGACACTTGAAAATGTATATAAGTCAATTTTCTCTAATTTGGAGAGGTTGGTTAGTCATTTGCTCATGTTATCAATAGAGAAGAGAGAGTTTCTGCAAAAATCGTGTTTTCTCTTATTGAGTGTATTTTCTTTGATGTGAGAGCTTGTTTCTTGCTTAATCATGGAGATTTGTGAGTTACATTTGTGTATTACTGAGTGAGTTGTATGAAGGAAGAGGTTTACTGATGTAATGAGTGGAAAAGGATTGAAGAAAGTTCCAGAATTGTGAAAATCGTCTGAATGTACAGAATCGCGATTGTCTCGTCTCTGTGATACAGGTGATATTTTTCAATTTTGAGTTCATATTTGTATTCTGCTGATAAAATAGCATGGTTTTGACACAAAGATCATAGAAAATGATGGAGATTTGCCTTAGATATGGTAAACCCTAGATTTTCTCTTCATCTTCAATTTTTCTCAGCAATCCAGCCATTAATCTCTTATTTCCTTGAATCTATTATCTTGAAGGGGCTGTGGTCTTATGGATATTCCTAGGATTGACAAAATAAAGATGATTTGTTGATTCTTTGTTACTTCATGATTGGAGAGGACAACTTGGAGTCCAAAACAAAACAGCTAGAAAGGCTAGCAAAGGTAGAGCCGGAAAGCGGATGAGAGGCACTATCCCATGCTTACAAGTCCCAGAATCACCCTCCCCACAACCATCTCCAGAGCAGTCACCGACAGCAGCCACTCCCACAGTACAACCTATTCGTATCAGATTATCAAGACCAGTTGTAACCGAGGGCACCACCAGTACTATTGCACCTCAAGCAGACACAACCCCAGAACCTATCCCCACGGCAGCAGAACTTCCCACCACTATTGGTGTGGAAGCGTTCTCTTTTCCAATACCCCATCTAGAAGCAGAACAAGCAGCGCCATTGAACGCAACGTTCGATTTTGAAATGCCCGATGCATTCTTCAATGAGTTCCAATTTTCAGAAGGACAAAATTTTTCTCAAGAATTTGAAAGGCCTAGCTATCCTACCACACCCAGGGATCAGCCACAAGGACAGATTGTGTCTAGCTCTGATGACGAAAGAACAGCAACTGATGACGACGAAGGAGACGATGAAGCTAGCCAGGGAACTCAGGAATCCCAAGAGCATGAACAGACAGATGGCCAAGGCCAACAAACAGACACACATGGTGATACAAGTACCCATGAAGATGAAACTTGTGAAGCAGCAGCTTACACACTGGCTATTAAGAAGCTGTATAGAACTATGGAAAAAGTTTGGGCATGCAAAAAGATGACTGAGGAAGAGACTCAAGACATAATAGAACAGGAACTTGTCACAAGCGGATTCGAAGACGCATACATCAAAGGATTCAGAGAGTTAGTCAAATCAGTAGGCTCCAACGAAGCCCTCAGGTACTTGCAAAGAAAGCCACTACCACAGTTTGACCCCTGCCAAGTACGACTACTTTCAAAGCCCGGCGAATACATTCGTGTACCAACAGGAGCACAGTCTTCAGAACAAGCCAGGGAGGCACGCCTCGTCCCCGAAAGCTCGTTGGCAGCAGAAACCATCCTTGTAGATTCCCCACCCCGCACTACCACTGTACATACCTCAGTCATCACTGAAGTACTGACCACCCCAACCGCTCCTCCATCACCGCCAGTCCATCCAGCCTCCCCTCTTCACCCTCCTTCTCCCCGACTAACATCTTCTATCGCTGGTGACGTAGCAGAAATCGTCTTTACGACCACTCACCCCACAAGTCCCGCACCCACTAGACCTAGTCTACCCCCTCACACATCCACCTTTCCATTCAACCCATTCCTCCATCCAGCTTTTCCATCCTTCCCCACAACTCCAAGACCCCTTTTTCCATTCCCACCACCCTTAACCTTCTCCCCCGTCTCACCTCCCCGACCCACTGTAACCCCTCTTTCCCCTTTCCACCCAGCTACACCAGCCAGTCCCCCTGTAGATTACTCCTCAACCTTTGTAAATCCCGTATTTACACCAGCACAAGCACCCACAGTCACACCCATATTCACGGTCACCGCACTGGACACGTCCAATGACATGAACATCTCACCACCCACCGCACCATCACTCACTTCACTCACAGCACAAACATATTTAGGCACCACAATTTTCAACAATCACCACAGCATCCACCTTCCCAACCCCATTCCTCGTTCCCTTTGCATCTACACCCACTGCATCTTCATTTAGCACCCCATTAATATTATCACCCACTGTAGATAATGCATTTCGACAGATGTTCATGTGTATGACGCAAGTAAGAGATGAGTTCACATCTCTTGGCAATAATTACCAGCAGTTGCAGACAACAACCACTGACTTACAGTCGCAGCTTAATTTATTGTCTATTGAGAATGCCTCACTGAACAGCCGCTACCAAGAATTATGAGAGGCCTATCATAAATTAGAACTAGAGAGCGAAGAAAAGACCAAGGAAGCCACTGCTGACCTGGATAACTTATTAAGAGCCCAGACAGTCCGCAATGCAATGCTAACACGAAACATGGGCTTACTCAGAAGACATCTAGCAGCAGCAAAGGAGGAAAACAAGCGCCTACAAGATCAGAACCGAGAAAACTTAGAAGCAGCTCTTGACCACCCAGACCAACCTTTGAGTCCTAGTCGGTTCAAAGCCATTCCCTCAGACTCGATGAGGATGCTGCTAGAAGATCATGTAAGACTGCTAGATGAATACGATCGCATGAATGAGGAGTTACAGAAACTCAAAGACGATCATAAACTACTCGAGTTACGAGCACCGGCACACCAAGACATACCAACACCTGTGGACCCCTCTCCTGACATCTTAGAGGAACTCGACGCATAACGGGCCCAGGTATCAAACCTTGAATCAAGGATTGTAGTATATGAAGCACCACCAAGGCCAGATTCCCCACCTGAGCTTCCAGCTGAGGAAGAAACTGTCACCATCCCGGTGGAGGAAACGTTTGAAGAGGTGTACGAGCCACAACCCATCCCAGGCGGATGCGTCACGGCCGAAGGCCAGATGACTTATGAACTCCCGACTCCCGCGTGGATGAAGACAATTGAAGAACTTGGGACAACACACTCAGCTAGAGTAGAGGCACAATTACATGCCATGGCGATGATAGAAGAAAGAATTTTATAGTCTCCATTCTTTGCTCATTTGGCCCTGCGACGATACATATCTGGGCATGAGCTACAGTATAAACCATATTTTATGTTAATGGCTGAATACCAGTTAGCCATTGAGAAAGAAACAGGTAAAAAACCATCACATGCGACTCAATTCGAGGAGGACGATCTACCACTCGATGCGCAACAAGGAGAGATCTATCAACCAGAGTGGCGCAAAGATTTACTACAGAAGTATCCAGAAATGATGACTACATGGGTAAAGGCACCTTTGCACTTAAAGTACAACCCATGTTGGGGACCAGTACCACGATGCCGCTCCTGGACAGCCTTTGCTATTAAGGTACAAAACAATAAGCAGTGCCATGACTGGTTGAATTACCCCTATTTTAAGCCACCCATTGAGTTACCAACTGTAGGCTACATGATGGCTACAATTCGCCACTGGCTCCCTAGATTAAAGCATATGGACGATATAGCGGCGCATATGACTGTCAAAATCTTTGACATGATGCAAATGATTTTTAAAGTCTTCCGATGCATCAAGGCACCTCATGTAAACACCCCAGGCTTTGAGCATGGCAATTTTGATCTGGTATATGATATGAGTACAACGCCATCGCTACGGGTGTGTTATACCTGACATTGCAGAATAAAGTACCTACCGGCATGCTACAAGCAGACTTTCGAAGAGATGTTCACAACCGGCTTCTGGGAATACCATTCAGAGGTATTCATAAGCAGGCCTACACATTTATTACACTTATTTGCCTGTGAACGAATGGTCTACTCCACACACTATTAGCTCCCGCCACCGGAAGAACCGCAACCAATAGACTGGGAGAAACTCGAGGCCGATCTGGCCCGAGGCATTCGTACCTCCGAGCACACCCTCGCTCAAGACCTCCTACAGAACTATATTCGGCAGACCTCACAACAAGGTTTTGTCAGGGACGACAGAAGCGAGAGGGAGGGGGGTGTTGGAAGCAGCCAGAGGCATAGAAGACGCGGAAGCATGTAATGGCAGAGCAGGGAGCTAGTGGAATCTTTTTTCAAAGATTCATGTTTTAGAAATACTTTTCAAAAACCTCCAACAGTGATTTTTATCACTAATGTAACATATGTAACATAGAAAAACCCTTTTCTTAATTTCTAGCTCCATTTTGTGCAAGCCGAGGAGTCCTCGAGCTTGAGGAGCTTAGGTAGAACAAGCGTATCAATTTTTGTTATTTTTAGACACCGTTTACCCTTCCAAATAGCATCTAGGACCTAATTTTTAACTATGCCGGTCACTAGATGTGAAACCGATCAAAACTAGTCTAGAAATTATAAAAAGAGCTAGAGAGCTCATTTTTGAGGTTGGTTAGTGTGAGCTTAGAGTTATTTTGAGCTTGTAATAGTGTTCTTGAGCAATAGAGTGGATTTCTCACCTTCCATTGTGTCTTGCTTGTCTCTTCATTGTGTGTGTGTATGTGTGTGTGCATCTTTGTGCTTCTCACCTTCACTCTCACTTCATCTCACATTCACGATCTTCATATCACTCCTATCTCTTCCACGGATTGACATTAAGGAGGTGAAGCTTCTTAACGTGGTACTTACCATTGTGCTAGAGCAACAGTGTAGGTGCACTTTTTGGTGGCTGATTTGATGAGATTTGAATTTGATTGAGTTTGGTGTAGCCTCCAACTTTATTCCATGATTTTGGATCCTCCTTTTGGATTGGTCCACTTGCAAAACTCATGGTTGAGCCTTTTTGCATGATTGAGACTTGATTTTCAACAAGTCGGACACTTCCAGAATTGGAAGTATGGCACAAAAGGTTAGCACATATTGGTGAAAGATCATTAAAGAAAATTTGTAGGGACCAAAGTGTACTTGGACTCCCTAATTTTGTCCAAACAACACGATTTATAAGTGTAGTGCATGTCGATTTGGAAAGTCTCACAGGTTACCATTCATGAAGAAAGGGTATACGCATGGAGATCTCTTGGATTTGGTTAATATAGATGTATGGGGACCTAGCAAGGATGCTTCAATATCAAGATGAAGGTATTATGTCTCCTTCATTCATGATCACAGTAGATGGACTATATTATATTTTATGAAACACAAAGATGAAGTCTTTTCATGCTTCAAAAGATATTTGGCTCTTGTGGAGAATCAAACAGTTAAGACATTAAAAAGGCTAAGGTTAGATGGAGGGGGAGAGTACTTCTCCCATGAATTTGACTCCTTTCTTCAAGAGAGGGGAATCAAAAGAGAGATCACTAAAATCCTAAACAAAATGGAGTGGCAGAAAGAAGGAATAGGACAATTGTTGAAGCTACAAGGTCTATGCTAAATGAGAAGCACTTACCTAATTACTTATGGGTTGAGGTTGTATCCACAGTCACTTATTTGATTAACAGGTTACCTTCAAAATCACTTGATGGCATGACACCATATGAGGCTTGGAATGGAAGAAGACTAATCTTGGATCATTGTAAGATTTTTGGATGTATTGCTTATGCTCATGTTCCTTCACAGGTTAGAGGGCAGATGGATCCCAAAGCAGAAAGGTGTGTATTCATTGGATATGACAACAATCAAAATGGCTACAGATTATACAACCCAACAAACAAACGATTCTTGGTGAGTAGAGATGTAGTATTTGATGAGAATAGTTCTTGGTATGAAGATTGATGTAGGAAGGTCAAATTACCTTATGATCTTGAAGAAGATTTTCCAAAACTTGTTAAGGAAAATCCTCCTAAAGTTGAAGAGCAGGATACCTCCGAAAATGATGAAGCAACTCAGTATGAAAAACGCAAAATGTGGAAGTCTAAAGGTAAAGCAAAAATGCGGGAACTTGGACAAGAGGAATAATCATCACATCATGGCCTAAGGAGGTCCATGAGGGAGAAAAGAAAACCAAAAAGGTATGGGTTTGATACTTCTCTAGTCACTAAACATTCAATCTATCTAGCACAGGACATAAATCAAGAGGAACCCTCAACATTTGAGGAAGCAAAGAAGAAATCGGAATGGAAGCATGCAATGGAAGAAGAAATTGAAGCTCTTGAGGAAAATACACTTGGGAGTTAGTTCCTAAGTCTCCATCAATGAAAGTGATAGGTTCAAGATGGATTTACAAATTGCAGAAGAACTCAGATGGCTCCATTAGTAGGTATAAGGCAAGGCTTGTGGCAGAAGGCTTTGCACAAACTCAGGGAATTGATTATGAGGAGACCTTCTCTCATCTGGCAAAGATGCCTACAATTAGGGTTCTGCTTAGTATTGCTACTTCCAAAGATTGGAAGATACTTCAATTGGATGTAAAAAATGCATTTCTTAATCGATGGACAACAGAAGAGGTGTACATGGCACAACCACCTGGTTTTGAGAATCACATATATCCTGATTATATGTGTAAACTTGAGAAAGCTTTATATGGACTCAAACAAGCCCTAAGGGCTTGGAATCAGAGGCTTGTCTCATTCTTGCAGGACAAAGGATTTCAACCTAACAAGGCATATCCATCACTCTTCATCAAAAAGAGTTATTCAGAAGTCATCTATTTATGTGTGTACGTGGATGATATTATAGTAACAGGAAATATTGCAGATGGGATCAAGAAAGTCAAGGATCAGATGAAAGAAGAGTTTAAGGTAAGTGACTTAGGGTCACTTACATATTTCCTAGGATTGGAAGTGGTATACAAAGATCATGGTATATATCTTACTCAAAGAAAGTACATTAAAGGCTTGTTGACAAAGTTCAAAATGCAAGATTGCAGGATTGCAGGTACTCCAATGGAGGTTAATCATAAATTGAGCTTGCATGAAGCTGAACTCATAGAAGATGTCACAGGTTATCAAAGCCTTGTGGGTAGTTTGGACTATGCCACATTAACAACAGTAGATATATGTTATTGTTGGGGGATTCTTGTGCAGAAAGGGATTTGAGCGTTTGTAGAAGAAGGGAGAAAGATAAGAAGAAAGATATAGACATTGGAAGCTTCTGTAGATTGATTATAAGGAGGAAAGTACAATGGTGATGTACAATACAACCCAAGTGCTTTCTATGCAAAATCCTAAAGAGTGCATAATCACAAAGTACAAAATACCCAAGGTTCTTGTTGTTGCCGACCTTCTCTGCACTGACCTCCAACTTCTCCAAACTTGCACTTGTGCACACCTTGCACTCAAGCTTCCACTAGGGGGAGGGATGGATACCTTTTGTCGGTGCGTGCACAACTTCAATGGGACCTTACGACCTTTGGTTGTATGCTTAGCACTTCTTTGCACACTTCTTAGTCACTCTTCATGCACACCTTGCACTTCACTTCTCTACGTCGCATACTGTAGATGTCTCTTCCACTTCTCTTGCTTAGTCTAGAGTATGCTCACCTTGCTTAGTCTTCAAAGAATAATGCCTTGCCTTGATTTGAGTGTCAGTTCACGTACGCTCTTAACTGCTAGAGTATCTTGGTGCTCACTTTGATGTCTGAAAATTGTCTCCAAAAGTGGGCAACCAACGAATCCCTGTTTTGTCCTCTAATGACTTTAGAATAAAACAAAATTTTAATTAGGGGGCCATACTTTCACTTGTGTGTACGCTACCACTTCACATACCTTCACATTTTGCCTTTTAATTCTTCAAATGTGCACCTAGAGAAGGTTCACTTGAACCTTCCAAACACTTTAAAAAACACTTTGAACCTTAGAGAATGACAAAAATACCTCTGCAACCTGCAAACAACTTTCTACAATTTTACCCTTTGTGAATCAATTAATTGTGCACTACCTGTGCACCTTGACACCCACCTTTGAATGCTTTGACGTCACCCATGTTGACCATTGACCTTGAACATGTTGACTTTGACTGGTTTGACTTTGGCCTTTGGACATTGATTGTAGTTGACTTTGAGCAATATGATTTTTATGGGCTCAACAGTTATAGTGTGAGTGTGCTAAGTCAATTTATGCACACACCCAGGAAACCTCACATGGAAGCTGCCAAGAGGATACTCAGATATCTCAAAGGGACCATGAATGAAGGATTATAATACTGTTATGTATCTGATTTAAGATTGAAAATGTTCCTTGATGCAAATTGGGCTATCTCCAAGGAAGACAGAAGGAGCACCTCAAGATATCTTATATTTACAGGATCAAAACTTGTCTCATGGTCATCTAAGAAGCAACCCACAGTTGCACTCTCTTCTACTGAAGCTGAATACAGAGGTCTTGCTATAGCTACTCAAGAAGCAATGTGGATGAAGATACTATTCACAGATCTTGGATTGGAGATGGGAACTCCAAGTATTTTTGGTGACAACATGAGCTCCATTCACTTGGCTACCAATCCAATTTTTCATGCAAGGAATAAAACATCTTGAAGTACATTATCACTATGTAAGAGAGAAGATTAAAAGCAAGGAAATTCAGCTATCTTATGCATCAACCCATCAACAATGTGCAGATATCTTAACCAAGGCACTAGATGGCACCAAAGTTAGCAAATTTAAACGTATGATTGGCTTGTAGGTAATCTTGGAAGATTGAAGACCTCAAGCGCACTTGACTTGAGGGGGAGCTATTGGAATGGCAAGTCTAAGTGGTGGCTTGAGTCATCAAAAGACATAGGAATTTAAAGGACATGCCAAACCTTTGTAGATTTCACTTGTGAACTCACCCTTGTAAGTTTTGAGTTTCTACTTGATGTAAAAGTGAAAGAATCTAAGTGGTTGAGACCACTTGATGAGTAGGAAAGAGAAAGCCACAAATTCATGATTAAATGAGTTAGAGAATCAATCACTAAAACATTTGAGATTGATTTTAGGTGAGATTCAAATTCAAATTTGGGCTCCAAACATCACTATATATACATGGTTTTTAGTCGTAGTTTTTGTATCTCCATTCACAGGGCTTCATGCCATATCAGAGTGTGGTCTCAAGGCACACATATGTACTAGTAAGTCCATTGTACTTTACAATCAATATACATTTATTTTCCTGATCATTTGTGTCCATATCTTCATGCTTATGTGAGTGTACTATTCACTACCACACTTCTCTGTGTTTCAATTAGATTGTAGAGATGATTTCTCTAAGCATGGTGCATCATTTTCAGTGATTCAATTGGTAACATTAGCTCTTTAGATCTACTACATACTCACTGTCTTTCATTTCATTTGGAGTTCAAAACTTTGAGATATGTTCAATTGAAGTCAGTTGTGTCTGTGCATCATCTAGCTCCTGAAAAGTTAGGATCACATACCTGACTTTTAAACTTATTTCTCTTAGTATGGTTATTTATTTTTGATGAAATGACTCCTAATAGGTTGCGTTTTTTCCTAATTAGATTCCTCTAAAAGTTCTCTAGTCAATTGTAACTAGAGAATGAGCACTAAGTGAAATACTAAAACACTCTTGACCAAAATAAAAAGTTTCTTCATGTTGACTATTAGTCAAACTAGTCTATCTTGATTCAATCTTTTGAGAGTGATCTTCCAAGGTACATAGGGTGTCTAATACATCCATTGAGAAGCATGTCCTTGGAGTTTATTTGGCTGGTGTAGTGCAAAGTTTCTGCAGCACCTTTTCATCTTCTCCAAGTACAAATCCATCTCTTCACATGAGTATCATACCAACCATCCAGTCAGAGTTAGATAAAGCATGTAAATCTGGCAGTAGTGACCCCCCCTTGGGATTAAAAAATCCAAGTACTGAGGTACCACTCAAGTAGCAAAAGATGCGCTTAACCGCCTGCCAATGCTTGACACCTGGGAAATAAATCTACTCATCCATGAGACAGCAAACTGAATATCTAAGAGTAATGCATAGGTAAATCAAGCATCCAACAGCCTCTTGATAGAGAACATCATCAAATGCACCTCTAGCATCATGAAGACTCAATCGTAAACCTATCTCCATAAAAGTGGCAATAGGTTTAGAGTCTTCAAGGCTAAAATGCTACAATTATGTGTCAATATATTTTGTTTGACAAAAAGCTATTCTGCCATCAACTTGCATAAATTGGATGCCCAAATAATGATGCAAACACACCAAATCAGACATCTCAAATAGGGCATGCAAATCAGCCTTAAAATCAGCAATATGCTTGTCATGAGGACCAGTGAGAAGCATGTCATCAACATACATAACAATGATGAGAAGGACATCATTAGCATGCTTAACATATAAGGTGCTCTCACTTGAATTGTCCTCAAAACCATGTGCAATATTATAGGCATGTATCTTTTCATACCAAGCACATGGTGCTTGCTTCAAACCATATAATGCCTTCTTCCTCCGCAATATCATCTCTCTCATCAACAAGTGCATCATGTAAATCTGCATCAGAAATAGAATGATCTACATCACACTCCAGCATGAGATTCATCAGAACATTAGAAATTGTCTCGCTCTTTCAAAGAGGCCCAAAGCACCATAATTCTATGATTGTATCATTTTTAGATTTGCATCTCCAACAAAACCCAACTCGCATAGCATGCCTCTTCAGAAGCTATCTCACGAAGCCTTGTATTGCTCCCTCCTCTACATCCTTCAACAGCTACACACCTCTCTATTTTTTCCTGTTAAAAACCCTTGATACCTGCCACAGAATCACCACAACCCTGCCCCCCTAAAAAACAAGATGCCCTCCTCCCGTGCATAATAATAGGGCATCCCCCAGCAATGCTAGTGACACTAAAGAACCTCATTCCAAAATGAATCATAAAAACCCTCCATATACCCTAATTTCTTCTTCATAGCATATGATATCCTGCCATGACATTCCAAGTTGCATCCGTTGATTACTTTGAGCGAATAAGCTTAGAACCTTTGCAACATTCCTAACAACATCGTTGCTTCTCGAGACCTCAATCTTTAAAAAGGGGGATGAACCTGTTCGATAGTACATAAGGGGATTTTTTTTGTAATGCAAACCTATTGGAGCAAGAAAAGAACTATCAATATTTGTTTGCCATTTCTTCGAGTTGAACACCTGCTCATCAAGGATTTTTCTCAAATCATCAAGTTTTTCTTCAGATAAGTCATTGTCCATGTCACTCATTATTGGTGCTGGAAACCAAAAATATGGCCTGAAATCATTTATGATGTAGCATATACGTTTTCCATCCCACATAACTCCATATAAATGCACCAATATTGGAAATCAATGCTCTTTGATGCTCATCCTACACAATTATCCTCCCTTTTGTCCAGAGTTTGCTTTTAGCACCACTGATTGGTTGCTCACCTTTGCTGCATACCTAATTTAAGCACACATGTGAAATAAACACCTATTAGTACACCAAAAAATCAACCACAACCGGGGCTAACAATGGATTTCACAGGGTTTCATATCATCTAATGGGACCACATATTTATGGTGGTTATTTTTAATTACAAGCTCATGGAAGGACTAGTCCTATAGCACTTTGGCTTGCTTTAGCCAAGGTCTGATGGAGAGTGTTAATCTCCAAAAGAATAACCTACTCTTGTGATTAGAGCACCTCTACACCAAGAGTAAGTCAAAACCTTCACAACACAGAAAGTCTGCTGCACAATTTCTTCAAATTAATCTGACAAACGTGTAAAGTTTTTTTTTATGAAACTTTGTATGGAGTGTTGTCTAGAGATTGCGCATCTTTTCAAGTTATATCTCTTCAAAAGATTTAGTATAACTTGAGAAATCAAATTCACAAGTTATCTATGTTTGACACTGTTACTCTGAACAGTCGACTTCACACCTGTAACTTTTAAGACTTGGTTCTCCTTGAATAGAACCCGTTTAAGCAAATGCTTCTAGTTACGAGTAGCTTATCTTCTAACTTAAAGACTAAGCCCTCACTCATGCAAAACTTTAAAGTATGCACTGAGAAATGATCAAAACATTGATCACTGGAAATGCGCCTGTTTCAGTAAACTCTGAACACTCAACACATATGAATGTTCCTACTGACAATTCTAGTTTTCTGTTTACAATTAAACTCTGAAACTTAAGCTATAGATTGATTAGCTATAGACTTAGATATCCTCAAAAGGATTTCACAAATCATCTATCACAGATGAAGAATACACAGAAATTTCGGCGCAATATTTCTTCGATTACTCAGAAAGTTACAGTTAAGTGATGAGAGGAAAACTCAACTAACTTTTCATATGTCTCATGACATCTAACTTCTCATTCTCTCTCATTGTCTCTCATTCTATCATCTATGCCTCTCTCATATCTGCCCCGACACTTTCTAAGGTATTTATAGATAAATTTGTACAAGCTTACAACTTTGACTATACTACTGTACATATGTGTACATCCTTTTCCGGTTTTCTTCCAAGCTCCAAAATTTGTTCTTTTCTTCCTCCTTTTATCTTCCAACTCTTCATAAACTGAAAAACTGTAAAAGTGACCATTTCCGGTAACATTCCGGTGACTTTACTGTGAGTTTCCGGTAGTGTTCCGGTGACCTTCCGGTGACCTTTTTTTAGGAAATTTTTGATGACGTCTCTGCGGACTTAAAGACCTTCAATTGTTGATTGTCTTGCACCAACAAGGTCGCCCAAAAAAGAGGTTGTAATCTATGCTAGATTCAGGGAGTTCCATAACAACAAAAGTCATTTTAAACACTGCACCCTGCAATGTGATAGGGATGTTACACACTAAACCCACCGGGTGGCCTCTGGACTCTTGACTGATCAAGCATTCTTACAAAAAAATTGACCAATTCTATATTATTCCAACCCAACGTTTTGTAGATTCCTGTTGTAGCTATGTTAAATATGGACCCACCATCAATAAGGAATTGCAAAATTTTATGATTCTTAAACCAAACAATAATTAGTGGGACTACATATTCTACCATAGAATCGGACTCCAAGCTGATCGTTGTTGTGGTTGGTGCTCGAGTTGGGCTTGAATCAATTTGTTGTTGGAACTGTTATCGAATGCATGGACTAACATTAGTAATTTTCCCAATGGAATAGTAATCGAGGCCTTAACTAAAATATCCCACACCAAACTTGGACTAGGCAATTTTGGTGCGATTTTGGGTGAGTTCAGTGGTTGCACGGTCACTGGTTTTGGTGTAGACTTCACTGGCTGATCCTCTTTTGTCGAGTCATAGGTATGTCTTGCTCTAGCACAATGGTAAGCACCACGTTAAGAAGCTTCACCTCCTTAATATCAATCCACCAAAGAGATAGGAGTGATATGAAGATCGTGAATGCAAGATGTAGTGATCAGAGTGAAGGTGAGAAGCATGGAGATGCAGACACACATACACACAAGAAAGAGACAAGCAACACACAATGGAAGGCTGAAAGTAGAATCTATTGATCAATAACACTCTTAGAAACTCAAAATAGCTTTAAGCTCTTCTCAACTCATACAAGCTAACCTCAAAAATGAATTCTCTAGCTCTTTTCATAGATTCTAGACTAGTTTTGACCGGTTTCACAAATGGTGTCCGGAACAGTTAAAAAAAAGGTTCTCGGAACTATCTGGAGGTTTAAAGGAGATCTAAAAATAGCCGAAATTGGTATGCTTATTCGACCTAAGATCCTCAAGCTTGAGGACTTTTTGACTTGCACAAAATGGAGCTAATAGTTACAAAAGTGGATGTTTTATGATCCATATGGTACAAAAGTTATGAAAATCAACGTTTGGTGTTTCGAACAAGTAATGTAAAACATATTTCTTTGGAAAAAAGTAGATTGCATGGCTCCCCACGACTCTTTGTAGTCCGCCTTCACATGCTACCTTTGCCTCTGTGCCTTTGGCAACTGCCAACACCCCCCATCCCTCTCGCGTCTGTCATCCCCGACAGATCCTTGTTGTGGGGTTTGCGTGATATAGTTTTGCAAGAGGTCGTGCATGAGGGTGTGCTCCGTGATGCAAATCCCTCGGGCGAGATCAATTTCTAGCTTTTCCTAGTGGATGGCTTGAGGTTCATCAGGAGGGGGAAGTCGGTAGCGTGCTCAATATACCTGTTGTTCGCAAGAAAATAATTGAAGTAGATGTGTAGGCCTACTCATAAAAACTTTGAAGTGGTACTCCCAGAAGCCGGTCATGAACATCTCTTTAAAGGTCGTCTTATAACATGGGCGTAAGTACTTTATATGGCAGTGCCAAGCATAACACACCCAGAGTGATGGCGTAGTGCTCATATCGTACGCCAAGTCTTGGTTACCATGCTCAAAGCCCCGGGTGTTTGTTGACATGGTGCTTTGATGCAGCAAAATATCTTAAAATTTGTCTGCATCATATCAAATATCTTGACAGTCGTGTGTGCTACAGTGTCGTCCATTTGTAATTGGGGGATCCAGTGGTGAATTATGGCCATCATATAGCCAACTATAGGGGGCCTGTAGGGTGAAGTGAAGTAAGGATAATTAAGCCAATCTTGGCATTGATTATTATTTTGAACCTTGATGGTGAATGCCTTCCAGGAGTGGCATCATGGCATAGGACCCCAACACCAATTCTACTTTAAGTGCAGTGGAATCTTGACCCATGTGTGCATCATCTCCGGATATTCTTGTAGGAACTCTTGGCATCAATTTAGTTGAAAACATTTACCTTTTTGCGCTTCTGATGGCTGGTCATTGGGCGCCAACTAAGTTGCATGTGTTGGTTTCTTTCCCATCTCTTTTTCAATTGCCAAGTGATATTCTACCATCAGCATGAAGCATGGTTTATATTGAAGCTCGTGGCTGGAGATGTACCTTCGAGGGGCCAGGTGAGCAAAATAAGGTGATTCTAATATTTGTTCCTCGATCATGGCCATTGCATGTAGCTGTGCTTTGACCCGTGCAGAGTGGGTTTTACCAAGTTCTTCCATTGAATTAAGCCATGCAAGTGTAGGAAGTTCAAAAGTGTTGTGGCCTTTAGTTGTAACACATCCGCTTGGTATTGGTTGTTGTAACATAATCCTGGTAGGAGATGGTTGAACCACACCCTAAGAGAGAGGATTAGGAAGTAATCCTCAACCATGGCTTTTGGGGCAAGTGGTTAGCCCATCACATTCCTAACCAAGAGGTTGTGAGTTCAATCCCTTACAGTTGTGGTTCATAGGCCTCTTCATATGTTTCCTCCACCGGTATAGAAATAGTTTCTTCCTTGATCGGAACTTCGGGTGGGGAATCTAGCTTGGGAGGCTCCACGTGAGCTACAATCTGTACTTGAAGAGTAAGCACCTCCATGCGTAGAGTATTGAGTTCCTCGAAAAGCTCTAGGGGGTGACTTCAAGGGCTGGTTGTGGTTGTTGAGCAGGTTTCTGTAACAGTAGAAGTTTATGATTATTCTGCAGCTTTTGTTATTCCTCATTGATCTTATCATAGTCCTCTAGGAGTCGTGCATGATCTTCTAAGAGTATTTGCATGGATTTGGAGGGTACTGCTCTAAATCGACTGGGACTGAGGGGTTCATCTGGTCTATCTAGAGCTACTTCTAGATTCTCACAATTCTATTCCTATAGCCATTGATTCTCCTCTTTCGCAGTTGTGAGATGGTGCCCTAAGAGACCCATATTTCTAGTGAGCATGGTGTTTCTTATGGTTTGGGCCTGTAACATATTCTATATATCCGTAAGTGCTTCTTTAGTGTTTCATTCCCATTTTATCTCTAAAGAATGATAAGCTTCTCGTAAATCCTAATGTCGCGCATTGAGGGAAGCATTCTCGATTGTTAAAGAATTCAGCTGTGCCTGGAACTGTGTAGTGGTGTGTTGTAGTGCTTGGTAGCTACTATCGAGAGATGCAAATTCATCTCTAACTTGGGTCATACAAGAAAACATTTTTTGGAATGCAGTGTCGATCGTGGGTGACAATATTGATGGTGCAGTGAGTGTGGGTGTTGAAGCAGTGGGAAGGGGAAAGGGGGATGGGAAGGTGGATGCAGTGGTGACCATGGAGAAGTGCGATATGCCTAAATGTGGTTGGGAAATAGATAAGGTGAGTGCGGGTGCAGTGGGTGGTGAAATGCATATCATTGGATGTGGTATCGAGTGCAGTGAAAGTGAAGAGTGGTGTGATGGTGGGTGCATGAGTAGGTGTGAACACATGATTTACAAAAGCGGACGAATAAATTACAGAGGGTGTCTGTTGCTCTAGCACAATGGTGAGAACCACGTTAAGAAGCTCCACCTCCTTAATGTCAATCCACGGAAGAGATAGGAGTGATATGAAGATCGTGAATGTGAGATGAAGTGAGAGTGAAGGTGAGAAGCATAGAAATGCACACACACATACACACACACTACGAAGAGACAAGCAAGACACAATGGAAGGTGAGAAATCAACTCTATTACTCAAGAACACTATTACAAGCTCAAAAGAACTCTAAGCTCTTCTCTACTCCAACAAGCTAACCTCAAAAATGAGATCTCTAGCTCTTTTTATAGTTTCTAGACTAGTTTTGACCGGTTTCACATCTAGTGACCGGCATAGTTAAAAAATAGGTCCTAGATGCTATTTGAAAGGGTAAACGGTGTCTAAAAATAACAAAAATTGATACGCTTGTTCTACCTAAGCTCCTCAAGCTCGAGGACTCCTCGGCTTGCACAAAATGGAGCTATGGATTACAAAATGGGGTTTTCTATGTTACATATGTTACAATAGTGATAAAAATCACTGTTGGAGGTTTTTGGAAAGTATTTGAAAACATAATTCTTTGAAAAAAGATTTGACTGGCTCCCTGCTCCGTCGTTACATGCTTCCGCGTCTTCTATGCCTCTGGCTGCTTCCAACACCCCCCTCCCTCTCGCTTCTGTCGTCCCTGACAGAACCTTGTTGTGAGGTCTGCTGGATATAGTTCTGTAGGAGGTCTTGAGCGAGGTTGTGCTCGGAGATACGAATGCCTCGGGCCAGGCGGCCTCAAGTTTCTCCCAGTCTATTGGTTGCGGTTCTTCCGGTGGCGGGAGCTGATAGTGTGTGGAATAGACCATTCGTTCACAGGCAAATAGGTGTAATAAATGTGTAGGTCTGCTTATGAATACCTCTGAATGGTATTCCCAGAAGCCGGTTGTGAACATCTCTTCGAACGTCTGCTTGTAGCATGCCGGTAGGTACTTTATTCTGCAATGCCAGGCATAACACACCCGTAGCGATGGCATTGTACTCATATCATATACCAGATCGAAATTGCCATGCTCAAAGCCCGGGGTGTTTACATGAGGTGCCTTGACGCGTCAGAAGACTTTAAAAATCATTTGCATCATGTCAAAGATTTTGACAGTCATGTGCGCCGCTATATCATCCATATGCCTTAATCTAGGGAGCCAGTGGCGAATTGTAGCCATCATGTAGCCAACAGTTGGTAACTCGATGGGTGGCTTAAAATAGGGGTAATTCAACCAATCCTGGCACTGCTTATTGTTTTGTACCTTAATAGCAAAGGCAGTCTAGGAGCGGCGTCGTGGTACTGGTCCCCAACATGGGTTGTACTTTAAGTGCAAAGGTGCCTTTACCCATGTACTCATCATTTCTGGATACTTCTGTAGTAAATCTTTTCGCCACTCTGGTTGATAGATCTCTCCTTGCTGCGCATCTAGTGGCAAATCGTCTTCCTCGAACTGAGTCGCATGCGATGGTTTCTTACCTGTTTCTTTCTCAATGGCTAACTGGTATTCGGCCATTAATATAAAATACGGTTTATACTGTAGCTCATGCCCAGATATGTATCGTCGCGGGGCCAAATGAGCAAAGAATGGAGATTGTAAAATTCTTTCTTCTATCATCGCCATGGCATGTAATTGTGCCTCTACTCTAGCTGAGTGCGTTGTTCCAAGTTCCTCAATTGTCTTCATCCATGCGGGAGTCGGGAGTTCGTAAGTCATCTGGCCTTCGGCCGTGACGCGTCCGCCTGGGATGGGTTGTGGCTCGTACGCCTCTTCAAACGTTTCCTCCACCGGGATGGTGACAGTTTCTTCCTCAGCTGGTAGCTCAGGTGGGGAATCTGGCCTTGGTGGTGCTTCATATACTGCAATCCTTGATTCAAGGTTTGATACCTGGGCCCGTAATGCGTTGAGTTCCTCTAAGATGTCAGGAGAGGGGTCCACAGGTGCTGGTATGTCTTGGTGTGCCGGTGCTCGTAACTGGAGTAATTTATGATCTTCTTTGAGTTTCTGTAACTCCTTGTTCATGCGGTCGTATTCATCTAGCAATCTTACATGATCTTCTAGCAGCATCCTCATGGAGTCTGAGGGAATGGCTTTGAACCGACTAGGACTGAGTGGTTGGTCTAGATGGTCTAGGACCGCTTCTAAGTTTTCTCGATTCTAGTCCTGTAAGCGCTGGTTTTCCTCCTTTGCTGCTGCTAGATGTCTTTTGAGTAAGCCCATGTTTCGTGTTAGCATTGCATTGCGAACTGTCTGGGCTCTTAATAAGTTATCCAGGTCAGCAGTGGCTTCTTTGGTCTTTTCTTCGCTTTCTAGTTCCAATTTGTGATATGCCTCGTGTAATTCCTGGTATCGGGTGTTCAGAGAGGCATTCTCAATAGACAATAAATTAAGCTGCGATTGTAAGTCAGTGGTTGTCCTCTGCAGCTGCTGGTAATTATCGCCAAGAGATGTGAACTCATCTCTTACTTGCGTCATACACATGAACATCTGTCGAAATGCATTATCTACAGTGGGTGATAGTATTAATGGGGTGCTAAATGAAGATGCAGTGGGTGTAGATGCAAAGGGAACGGGGGATGGGGGTGGGAAGGTGGATGTTGTGGTGATTGTGGAAAATTGTGAGGTGCCTAAGTATGTTTGTGCGGTGAGTGAAGTGAGTGATGGTGCAGTGGGTGGTGAGATGTCCATGTCATTGGACGTGTCCAGTGCGGTGACTGTGAATATGGGTGTGACTGTGGGTGCTTGTGCTGGTGTAAATACGGGATTTACAAAGGTTGAGGAGTAATTTACAGGGGGGCTGGCTGGAGCAGCTTGGTGGAAAGGGGAAATAGGGGTTACAGTGGGTCGGGGAGGTGAGACTAGGGAGAAGGTTAATGGTGGTCGGGATGGGAAAAGGGGTCGTGGATGTGTGGGGAAGGACGGGAAAGATGGATGGAGGAATGGGTTGGAGAGAAAGGTGGATGTGTGAGGGGGTAGACTGGGTCTATTGGGTGCAGGAATTGTGGGGTGAGTGGTCGTAAAGACGATTTTTGCTACGCCACCGGCGAATGAAGATGTTGGTCTGGGGGAAGGAGGGTGAAGAGGGGAGGCTGGATGGACAGGTGGTGATGGAGGAGCGGTTGGGGTGGTCGGTACTTCAGTTACTACTGAGGTATGTACAATTGTAGCGCGGGGTGGGGAATCTACAAGGATGGTTTCTGCTGCCAACGAACTTTCGGGGACGAGGCGTGCCTCCCTTGCTTGTTCGGAAGACTATGCTCCTGTTGGTACACGAATGTATTCGCCGGGCTTTGAAAGTAGTCGTACTCGGCGGGGGTCAAACTGTGGTAGTGGCTTTCTTTGCAAGTACCTGAGCGCTTCGTTGGAGCCTACTGATTTGACTAACTCGTAGAATCCTTTGATGTATGCGTCTTCGAATCCGCCTGTGACAAGTTCCTGTTCTATTATGGCTTGACTCTCTTCCTCGGTCATTTTTTTGCGTGCCCAAACTTTTTCCATAGTTCTATACAACTTCTTAATAGCCAGTGTGTAAGCCGCTGCTTCGTAAGTTTCATCTTCATGGGTACTTGTATCACCATGTGTGTTTGTTTGTTGGCCTTGGCCATCTGTCTCTTCATGCTCTTCGGATTCCTGAGTTCCCTGGCTAGCTTTGTCATCACCTTCGTCGTCATCGGTTGCTGTTCTTTCATCATCAGAGCTAGACACAATCTGTCCTTGTGGCTGATCCCTGGGTGTGGTAGGGTAGCTAGGCCTTTCAAATTCTTGAGAAAACAGTTGTCCTTCTGAAAACTGGAACTCATTGGAGAATGCATCGGGCATCTCAAAATCAAACGTTGTGTTTAGTGGCTCTGCTTGTTTTGCTTCTAAATGGGGTATTGGAAAAGAGAAAGCTTCCGCACCAATAGTGGTGGGAAGTTCCGCTGTCGTGGTCATAGGTTCTGTGGTTGTGGCTACTTGGGGTGCAACAGTACTGGTGGTGCCCTCCGGCGTAACTGGTCTTGATAACCGTATACAAATTGGTGGTACCGTGGGAGTGGCTGCTGTCGGTGACTGCTCTGGAGATGGTTGTGGCGAGGGTGATTCTGGGACTTGTAGGCATGGGATAGTGCCTCTCATCCGCTTTCCGGATCTGCCTTTGCTAGACTTTCTAGCCTTCTTAGTGGTCCCTTTGAATGCCTTCAGCTCCTCACTGGTCATGGCACGCTCAATTTGTAAGTCATACGCCAAGCACATATATATGATCCTGGTGAGGGTGCAGCATCCATTGATGACCTTCTTTCGTTCCCATCTATGTTGTGCCAAATAGAGCTGATCAATTATCCAGCTACCTAGATCAACCGTTTGGGGTCCAGTACATGCTAAGTATAAACCAAACCAGATTCTCTTGTGGGGCATGGTAAAACGATCCTGAGCTGGGAAAGCAAAATGCTGCATGCATATCCGCAATGGCTTGGAGAGCTCAGGGGTTATAGCTGAAATATCCTCCCACTTAGTTACATCACCACGTTTAATCTGCTCTGGGACTAGCCGTTCTCGCTCCGTCGGAGTGTGTGTTCCATGTATTTTGAGAGCTGCGCGAATTAAATCTTTGGACAAATAAAACCTTCTAAATGGAGGGTCATTTACCAAGGATGGTAACATGAATGTGCTAGGTAGATCCTTGTTCGCTGAAGCTGTCAAGGTGGTTACTAAGTAAAAGCATCTGTAAAAATCAGGTTTAGGCAGAGGGTCACTAAAGTATTCTGTAAATCCCGCTCGTGCCCAAACGTGCGTTAAATCTTGTGTATTCTACAGTCCTTCAAATTCTCATGAAAAGAACTGGTACTTGGCCCATGTGCGTAAATCAAATGCCAAATTGGCCTCAAATATGAAATCAGCGTCTGCTAATGGTCCTGCTAGGCCTTGAAACCAGTGAGAGTTATGATGAATCTTCTCAGTGTATCCTCTAGGAGGATCGTCTATTGGCATGGGTCTTGGAAAACCTTGAAACTCTGGTGGTTGCATCGTAGGATAAGATTCTGCGAGTAATTCTCCAATATTGGCCATTGGTGTGCTTGGGCCAGCTTCTGATGGTCCTTCTTCGGTTTGCATGATGACTGACGAGCTAATGGAAAAGATCTGCTACAAAAGATTAGCACATTAGCATGGAAATTAATTATGATCCCATTAAGGTGAGACCGCAATCCCTTTCCATAACCGATGTGTAACCCATGTAGCCAAGTGTCGTGAAGTGATTGATGCTATGATTTTTTTCAGAGTTAATGCATGTCTCTAGACACCTACATTGTCAGATTATGCGTACATTTCTTGATGAGCTTTTATAATGCATGATGTGGGGTTATGGTGTGTGAATTTATGCAAGGTTTGGTTGAGGGTGAATTATTACCAGGGTGGAGTTTAAACGGGGTGGGAGAATTGTTAGATAAGGGGGTATAAGAAGACGTCTGGATACGTTTCGGTATCCATTTCCTAAGAGTCCTTGAGTGGGTGTTGTGTTTCTGCTGAGGGACAAAAAGTGGTATCGGGTTTGGTGGTATTGAAGGATGAAAAGATTTCTAAGGGGTATATATTACATGGCTTGAAGGTTGGGCTATAATACATTGTTTGGGTACCCAAATCTGCATGGGTGTGGGTCGATTGATAAGATACTTCTTGGCGATCCAAATCTTTCGAGTATTTGTACTTGTAGAAGAAGATCGAGGGGACTTTGAATACTGACTCTTCTTCTTTTGAAACTTTGTCCTGTTCTTGTCTGCAGTGTTGCCAATAGCCTGTGGTTGCTGTCCTTTTGGCACCCATATTTGTCTCGTGCCACTTGTTCTGTGATGCTGATACTGCTGCTTTCCTTGCCTTATCTGGTGGTGTCGTCGGTCTGGGTTCCTCTGTTGTGGATGACTCCTTCGTGGTTGGGTTTGAGAGATCCATTGGACGCTTTGCTTTGGAAAAGAAGGGAGATCCAACACTTGCGTGACCTGCCCATTAGGAAGTGATTCGTTATTTATCTTTAATCTAGGCCAGTCCGCAGCAAGTTTGGAAGGATGAGCACCGTAGGGTATTGTGCTCATTTGGCCGCTCATGCAACCCACCTGACCGCTGATTGTGTCCATCTGCCCTAGCGGTTGGGTAGCTGCCCCTTCTAGTTTGCAGGAAGCCCCAGGGAAGATCTCCTGTCGTCCTTCTGATTGACAATTGTCCTTAGCCAAGCCCGAGTGGGTTGGTGTAGACGTAACGTGACTGGTCTGACCCAAGATCTTCCGGTCTTCCATCGCATGCGTTTCATAGGGTCTAGGGTTACAAACCTCAATCGGAATGCAATTAGGGAAGTCAAGTGGTATCACTCGCTTCTGCTCTAAGGTTCCAATTTGTAAGGAGCCTTGTCTAAGATTTAGGTCCATTGAGTGATCGTATAGCCAATCCTGGCCAAGGATTAGGGGTTCTATCAGGTCGTCATCATGGCACACTAGTAGCTTCGCTGTCATAGTCACATCCTTAATGAGGATAGGAAGGTCCACCTCACCCATACAAGGGGTTTCCATGCCTCCTAGCCCTATGAGGTATGCCTCAATTGGCCGCATTTCTATTCCTGAATCCTTATAGTGGGACCATCTAATCGCACTAGTCGCAGCACCTGAGTCAATTAAAGCCCTGAGCTCTTGGCAAGGGTTGCCGTGCTCTAGCCTAACTGTAATGAATGGTCTCCTGTCCACTATGCTAGGATGAGTGGTTGACTTTACTTGACACATGGCCATGGGATATCTGGGTGTAGTTTCCAGATGGTTATGATGTTCTCTCCCTAGTCCTTTGCTTCTTAACTTCATGCGTTTAATGCGTTCTATAGCTTCTGCCTGAGCTTCAGCTCGTATTCTATTTTCTTCCTCCTTACGCTTCTTTGCTAACGTGAGTCGTCTAAGCATATCCTCAGTAAGAGGTTCCTGATATAACTTGACTCTACAGCCACTAATATAATTAGGCATTATGTATCCTTCTAAGGTGGCCAACTGTACTGCTCCACTTGTCGAGAGTTTGTTAATGATCATAGGTCCATAACCTCGCTTTTCTAACTTACGTGTGTGTTGCTTTAGCGTATATACTAGAACTAAATCTCCTTTTAGGCCTTTATCTTTCACATGTGCATCAAAATATCCTTTCTGTTGCTTCTTCGCTGCATATATTCCTGCTGCTTCCTTTAGCCTGGTTTCTCCTAATTGTTCCAAGTCCATTATTCTAGCTGATAATTCATGGCCGGTCCACTGATGTTCTTATGCAACCTTAAGGGTCGGTATCAAGAAGTCCAAAGGAAGCACAGCATTCTGACCAAAAACCATCTGAAAGGGAGTTGCATTGAGTACGGTCTTGTAGGCCACTCGATATGCCCAAACAGCATGATGTAACTGTTTGTCCCAATCTGAACGTTTGTTGTTCACGAGTTTCTTCAGTACGTTACAAAGGATCTTATTAGTGCTTTCAGCCTGACCATTGGCCTGAGGATGATATGGTGCGGATTTCTTGTGAATCACCATAAAATCTTGTAACAAATATTCAATGACTTGGTTTAGAAAGTGAGTGCCTCGATCGCTCACAACTCTATAGGTAGTCCATATCTTGTAAAGACATTCTCAAATAAGAATTTTGCAGTTGTGTGTGCATCATTCTTTTTCGTGGCTTTTGCCTCTACCCATTTGGTTAGATAATCTGTCGCAACAATAATGTATTCCGCATGTGTACCTTTTGCAGGGGGTTAATGGGTCCTACAAAGTCTATACCCCACTTTGAAAATGCACGTCCGCCCATCATGGGTTTCAATGGCATTTCATCTCTGCGAGTAGGAAATTGAGTTCTTTGGCACACATCACATCTCTTAACATAGGTATGAGCATCCATGTGAAGAGTGGGCCACCATAATCCTGCAAAGAGGATGGCTTTGATTATCCTTTCAGGTCCAAAATGACCTCCTGCAACACTTTGGTGTGCAGTCTCTAGTATGCTCAGATAATCGCTTTCATGAACACATTGTCTTAGGTATCCATCTCATCCTCTTTTGTATAGATTATCGCCAATAAGTGAATAGTCTTGAGCTTCCTGCTCTAGACTGCGTTGTCGAGCTAAGGTCATTCCTTGAGGGAATGTCTTCGTCCTCAAATATGTCACTAATGGTTCACTCCAGTCTGGTGTGAGAGACACGTGATATAATGTAGCATGCTCTACTGGTGGTCTTTCACAACAAACATGACATTCTTTACACAACTTGTAGACATCTGCTTCCATCGAAGGCCAATATACTCCTAGTCTATGCAGTGTCTGTAATGTTTGATGTTTCGAATGATGTTGCTTTAATGCACCTATGTGTGCTAATTGCAACCAATTTGCATGTTCTGATTCATCTACACAACAAGCAAGAATCTTTTGATTATCCTGTTTATATATGCTTCCTGCTAAGATTTGGTATCTCTGAGATTTGGTGATCTCTCCTTCTTTAATCTTTATCCTAGGATTCTTGGGTCCGTATGTCAGAATAGGGACTATAGGTTTAGCCCATTCTGGTGCTATCTCAAGGTTAAACAAGTATGCATCTGGTAGATCATCCGCTACTCCTTGAGGAGCTTCTCTTGAGGTTAATCTTGAAAGGTGGTCAGCTCTAAGATGTGTCTTTCCTTTCCTGACTACTACTTCAAAATCGTACTCCATGAGTAATAGAAACCAACGTATTAGTCGTCCTGTGTTACAGGGTTTGTTGACTAGGTACAATAGGGCTTGATGATCTGTAAAGAACTTGAATTTGTTGGCCAACAAGTAGTGTCTAAACTTCTTTACCGCGTAGATCATCCCTAATCCTTCTCGTTCCGTCGTGGTGTAATTTCTTTATGCTGCGTTCAATTGTCTGCTTGCGTAAGCTATGGGGAGATCTATGTTACCTTCATTCGTGGGTTATGCTAACACACATCCTATCGCATAATTGGATGCATCCACATGTACATGGAATGGCTTACTCCAATCTGGGGTAGTCAATATAGGTGCTGAGCACAAACGTCGTTTAAGTTCATTGAATGAATTTTCACATTCATCTGTTCATTTGAAATTGGTTAAAAGAGAGTACAAAGGCTTGGCTATGATTGCATACATGTGTATGAATCTCCTATAATATCCGCAATGACCCATAAATGCTTGTACCTCTTTGATGTTCGTCGGCCTAGGTAGATCTGCAATCACCTTCACTTTTTCCTCATCCGTAGAGATTCCATTTTTTGACACAATGTGTCCTAGAGTTTTGCCTTGTCTGACCATGAAAACACATTTGTCTGGGTTCAAACAAACCTGATATTCTCGACATTTGTCAAATATTTGTCTTAACTCTAGGATATGTGTTTGTCTTACATTTGAATGTGCACATAAGTCATCGACATAAACTTCCAAACTCTTGCGTAGGAATTCCTTAAAAACATGACACATGAGTCGCTAGAAAGTGGCGGGTGCATTTGTTAAGCCAAATGGCATTACCCAAAATGCAAATATGCCCCATTCAGTGGCAAATGCCGTCTTGTGTTGGTCCTCTAGAGCAATGGCTACTTGGTTATAGCCTGAGAATCCATCAAGAAAGCTGTAAACTTCCTTGCCCGCAACTCTTTCCAATAGATGTTCTATGATAGGAAGAGGATAACTGTCTCTAATCGTGGCGGCATTAAATTTTTTAAGGTTAATACACACACGCAATTTTCCATTCTTCTTGGGCACAACCACAATGGGGGATACCCATTTGGTATGCTCAATTTCGTAAATGAATCCTGCTTCTATCAAGCGATCTATCTCCTCTTTAATCTTCGCAGCGTAGTTATCATTGTACATGTACGGTTTCTGTTTTTTCGGTTTTGCATCTGGAGTCATAGGGATTCTATGAGAACATATATCTGGATCTACTCCTTTCAAATCTTTGTAACTCCAAGCAAAAACATCTCTATATTCACGCAATAGGGTAACTAATTCTTCTTCTTCTTCCTTTGTCAAATCATGCCCTATATATGTACATTTTTCTTCTTCTCCTTCTATGGCTACTATTATTTTCTTGGTTTTCTCTCGGTTATCATATACTTGTCCGTCATTCGCCTTTCTATTAGGCATTCGTACCATGATTCTTCTATCTTCGATTTCATATTTCTTGAAATTCTCGGGTACTTCAAATAAAGATTCTGCTTTTTCTGACATGGTTTCTTTCTTCTTTCTTTTCTTGCCTTCACTTTTGCTAGTCACTTGAGTGGCTATTCTCACGTCATTCGTAATTTCCTCGTGTCTCTGAGGGTGAGTCTCTACTTCGAAAAAATATTCTTCTTCTGATGCAAAAGGTGGGTCCATGATAATTGATTCTAAATCAAAATCACTTGCATCCTCAAATGCATCAGTGTTAGGTTCACATTCTTCTAAAATTGCATCGCACATGATTGGTTCTATCGTAAAAACTGAAATGTCATAGCCATCCTCGTCATAGTGGGGTGTCCATTGTTCTTCGTTGATGGCTACATCCATGGTTGCTAGGATTTCTGCCCAACCATGGGTTTCAAACTCTTCGTCTGGGAATACTACAGGTGCGTAGGCTGGATCTTGAAGGGTTCGTGGATGTTGTTCTGCACCTACGGTCCTTGCTTCTAATCTTTCTTCCTCTTGTTTTGCAACTTTACACATCCATAAATGAGTATCCTCATGCAACCAAGAAGGATCTGATTCTAATGAGTGCACGGATTCCGTCTCTACTGGTGTCTTATGGATGGTATTCCATTGTATTGGGGGTACATCTCAATGTGAATAGTCTTTAAGATTGACTTTGGTAGTCACTCTTAAATGTTGCAAGTACAAAGAATTAGTTCCCCAATCTTGTACAATTTGCAACTGACGCATGAATGGTCGTCCCAATATCATCTCATAAGCATGATTTTTTGCAAAGTCACAAATGGCAAAGGTATGCTCAAATTCTACACCACAAGTGGTGAGAGATATGCCTTCTAGTAAGCCTAATGGTTTTTCTATGTGTCCATCAGCCATTTGTAGCTTCATCCTGGTAGGTCTTAATGTTGGTTTACCCCAAGGTTTCCATAAAGTGGTGGTAGCAATGGCTACTCCGGCTCCTGAATCTAAGATGGCTTTCGTGGTGTAGCCCTGATGGGTTATCGGAAGATAAGTGTAACCTTCCTCTCCTTCGCTTACATCTCCTATCTTTTCTACTGGTATCTCTGATACCTTATTTTGTGATCCTATTTGTGAGGGAGTAGTAGCAAGCTCGGGGAATTGATTTGCTACATGTTTCCACAATTCTAGTTTTACCTTTAACAACTCCTCTAGAGTGAGATTACACTGTACTTTGGTATTCCTGATCACTTCCGTGTTTCTAGGGATTACTTATTCTTCATTCCTTACTATTATCGTGGGTGCTCTCATACTAATAGACTTTGCTTCCCAAGGTCCTGTGAACTGAGGTAATTCTTGTAAAGAATTAGATTCAAATCCTGTGTGTTCACTCAGTTGTTCCTCCTCTACCTCATCGTAAATAGAGGGGATGTCTTGGGGAAATTTTTCCTGCAAGTCATCTATTTCTTGAATAGGAGGATGGGTTCCTTGTTCCTTTCTCCATTTCTCTTCTTGGATTTCTCTCAAAAATTCATGTGAATATTTATGTATGGAAGACAAATTGTCTTGACTTTCTGTATTGGGTACTTGAGACAGGGATGGTGCAGTCCTTTCCTGTGTCTCTGGGACACTAAGGTTCCTACACTGATCCTTTTTCTCTTTGCTTTCAATCAAGTATTCTAGCCTCTCCATTTGTCCTTGAAAGTGTAGTTCAGGTTTTGCCATGTTATTCCAATTAAGATATCTCGAGGCTTCGAACAAAGCTTGTGCTAATTCTACCATCTTCATGCAAAGTTTAGTCCTCTCAATTTCTAGATCAACTCGTGGGTAGTTTTTGCTCATTTCAGCTACTTGAGGTCCCTCTTTTAATCTAGCCTGATATGCCCGAAACATCATGTCTAGATTTTCTGGTATGGGTTCCGCTAAAACTGATCCTGATTTCTGAGCTGGATTCTCTTGATTCAAGTCCTGTGAAGTCAATTCTAGGATTTTGGCTCTAGATTCCTTTAAACTTCCTTCCAACTCAGTTATCTTTTTACTCCATTTTCTCTTTATTCTTTCTCTAGAATCTTTCCAAGATTTTGTCTTTTTGCTACTAGATTCTGCAACTTCACTACTTCCGGCTACTTTCTCCTGATTAAGCTGTTGGTTCTGTAAGAGCGCCTGGGCTCTTGTGATAGCTTGGATAGGCACGTATGTAGGGTTGGATCCATCTGCGTTATTTACAATACCTATCACGTTGATCGGTGTCACATTCGAAGCATTAACTGGATTTTTAGGACAATCTTTGATTATATGCTCTTTGCCACAATCGGCACAAAAGCCTTGTATGTTATAGTACTGTGATTGCCCTGCTATTGGAGGATGTGGACAATCCTTTATGAAGTGATCTCCTTGGCACCTAAAGCATGGTCCTCTAGGGCCCTGTGGTCTTTGCTGTCTTACTTGGGGCCGTGGGTTTGGGTTTGTGTACATCACATTAGCATAGTCTGGCTCCCAACTAGGTTCCACTGGTGGACTATCATAATGATATGTTTCTACGTGTTCTGGTGACTCTGTGTAATATGCGGGTGGACTATCTACATGCGTAGAGTCAAAACTGTTTGAGTGTGGGTCACTCTCTGTGATCAAAGGTGAAGAAGGCACTAAGGCCCTACTTAGATTCTCTTCTGCAGCAGCGTATTTGACTGAGATGACATTCGCTGGTGGGGGTGGCTTCTGGGCTAAGACAGGTTGAGGTCTCTGTTGAGCCTGGTATGGGTAGTTCTGAGGAGGCCTATAGTAATAAGGCTGAGCATTGTATTGGCCTTGATACCTACCTGGCTGCGGGTATGCTTGCGGGTAGTTCTATCTCACGGTTTGTTTGTTGTATGGGCAGTCCTGAGCCGTATGATTCGTGTATCTTCTCTCAATTGTACAATATTGGCCACTAGGGTTGGCTTGTGGTTGTGGTGCATTGGGACACACATTTGCCATATGATCACCACCACAGGTGTAACAACGCTTGTTCATTAGTACCCTAGGTTTGCTAGAAACTCCTAGTTTTTGGGCCACTTTTTTTGCTAGGTCTTCTATTGAGCTAGACAATTTTGTGGATGCTAGAGATGAACAGTCTGAGTCCTTATAGACCTTTGAGAGTTCCAATTTGTCTCCTAAGTTGTCCTCAATGTCTATACAAATTCTTACACATTGCTCTAGCGTTCTGGGTTCTTTTAGGTACACGTAGGAGCGCAATTTAGAGCTCAATAAGCCATCTAGAAACAATGACACTTGCTTAGCTTGTGAGGGTAGCTCTTGCATTGGACATCGTTCAACATATTGTCTAAACCTACGTCCTGCCAGTCTGACTGTTTCCTGAGCGGTCTGTTTGAAGCTATGAATCAACGAAGACGTGTCATGTCTAATCCCACTTTTAGAGAATTCAGTGATGAATGACTCTAAAAAGTGATGGATGTCTCTAAATTTCCTTTGTTGCAAAGGTTGGAACCAAGTTAAAGCTGTATTCTTTAACGTTAGTCCAAATGCGTTGTATTGCGTGAACATGTCTTCAACTTGTTCTGCTCTTAGTACTTGCTTGAATTCTGCGACATGGTCATAGGGATCTCCTGTCCCATCAAAATAATTCTTCATGGATTTCACTAACTGAGTGGGTCTCAATATTCTTGCGTGTTCACGTGGTCTGGGTAGAGGAAAATCATCTCTACCACCTGGTATTCCATGATCTCTTTGTCTATCTGCTCTATTAGTGTCCATGGTTGTTCTATCTCTCCCTATGGGATGAGTGAAGCTTACTTCGGGTCTTTCTTTATTTTTCTCTCTTTGATTTCCATGGGCTGATGATGTTCCTGCCCCTTGTTGACTTGTATTCATGTTCGTTCTAGATGGAGGGAATACCAATTCACCTCTCCATGTGTATGTGTTTTTAGCGTGGTCAGGTACCACAAAGACTCTTTTTGAAGTCTCATCCAGGTATACAACCTTTCCAGGTGTATCCGGGTCCTTGAACTCGTATATCGTGATGATACCTACCTCACTAAGTAGTTTTGTCTTGTATCTCCAAAAGGCTTCATCAGTTTCTTTATTTACAAACAACTCTATGCTTCTGTTATCCTGAGGGATCCATTCTGGGATTAGTACTCGTGTCAGTACAGATTTCCCTCTAGGTGTCCTAGGCTCTTCTAATGGTTCTTTTCCTTGAGATTTAGTTTTCGTCTCTAGCTAAATCACGCCAAACTCGTTGGTATTGTTTGGCTGCGTACTTAAGATGTACATTATTCCTTCTTTGTCTATGTACGCGTCTCTCTCGAATTTCACCACTGGATGTTCCAATCCAATGGGTTGATCGGGGTTGTGCATTTGCACCACTTGCCTTCGCAAACCATCCTCATAGATGCGAGCACCTAATCGGTTGGTTCGGAGAAACTCTAGTTGCGTTCTATAGGGTCCTTCTGGTTTTTCTAAATAGGCTACATTCGACCCTCCTTCTGGTCTGTCTGTGCTAAATGTCATTTCTGATTCGCTAGTATTTGAGCTCTCGTAGGGATAATTGATGTTCAATTGTTGAGCCCACGATCGTGCAGTAGTTCTTACACTTGCCTCTGATGATCTAAGGCTTCGTCGGTCTGACTTACCTATATGTTTGCCCGATCTAAGGTTCATTAATTTCCTTCCTTGCACACTCAGTATACGCTCAGATCGTCAATGATTCTTTGTTATTGCTTTCTTAATTCTTTTTAGATTCCTTTAGATTCTTGTCTTAATGTATGCGTCAGGAATTCGACTTTCTGTGGTATTTTGAGTTCTCGTTCCGTCAGACTTATGTTCTTTCCTTTAGGTTTTCGGGTCACACACCTTTATCTTTAGTCTTGGACTTGATAAATTTAATTCTCTTGAACTTGAGGCGTTCCTATCGTCTTGAATCCACAATGCTACCGTTTATCCTAAGCTAAGAGTTGACTGAGGGGGTTGAGTAATCTTCCAACCTCGAGTCAACTTTTTTGGTTGCTCTGATGCCCAAGAAGCCGCGCTTCCCAAGCTTTATGCCCTTCACTGCCTTGCCTTGGTTGCCCTTGATTGCCCTTGCTAGACCTGGAAAAATCCAATATTAGACCAATTCACAGTTGGATGATCAAGCACTTGAGTATATACACCTTTTAAGTCCCTTCCCTTTTGCCCAACTTTTTAATGCTTGCCCCCTGGCTTTCTTGTCTCAAACTAGGTCAACCTCAAAATAGCTTATCTAACGAGCTATTAAGCTCAAAAAACGGACTTCGGATGAAAAAGTTATGACCGTTCAGGCCCTGGGGGGTAAAAACTGACAAACAGGTTTTTCTCCAAATATGAGCTAAGGGGTCTCCTATGAGTATAATCACCCAAAAATTTCCCAAAAATAGCCCCAAAATTGGCCAAAAAATGAAACCCTAAAATTTGCGTTTGGGGTGGACAATCGCGATGGTCTGAGACAATCGCGATGGTCTGGGACCGTCGCGATGGCGTGAAGGTGAACAATCACGATGGTCTGAAGTGCACGGTCGCGATGGCGTGAAAGTGGACAATCGCGATGGCGTGAGTGTGAACCGTTGCGATGGCTCGATCAGGCGGACAATCGTGATGGCATCAGTCAACGGTCAACGTGAACAATTGCGATGGTCCATAGTGAACCGTCGCGATGGTCACATATGCGATGGCGTGAGCCAATCGCGATGGTCAGGGCGCGATGGCTTGAGCCAATTGCGATGGTCCAAAATTTGGGTTGTCGCGATTGTGTAAGGGTGTCGTCGCGATGGCGTGAAGTGCGAGCCGTCGCGATGGTCTAGCTTGCCACGTGGCACCGTCGGCGCGATGGCGTGAGCCAATCGCGATGGTGTGGGGTCAACCGAACAGTCGCGATGGTCCGTGAACCATCACGATGGTCCAAATGAACCGTCACGATGGCGTGAGACCGTTGCGATGGTCCGGCCGAGCCGTCGCGATGGCGTGAGCCTATCGCGATGGTGTGACACAATCGCGATGGTCTGAGACCGTCGCGATGGTCCACCGAAGTATGATTTTTTGCAATGCAAGTATGGATTCCTAGAGGTGCAAGTGTGCTCTACACGCTGGTGTGGTCGCCTTCTTCAAAATCCAAACTTTGCAGACCATCGCGTGACACAGTCGGAAATTTTTGACAAAAACTGAGAATTTTACCTTTTCCAAGATTTCCTGATGCACTGGAGCTCTGTACCTGCAAGAAAACTCAAGAAAACAAAAGTACACACAAGAACAAAAGCTCTCTCTCACTCTCTCGCATGCACAAATGAGGGGAAATGAGGAGAATGGGTGGATATGGTGAATTTTTTGATTTTTTTGGAGATGAAGATGATGATGCGGTGATGAAGATGGAGTGTGGGGGAGGTGAAAAACACTAAAAACTAAGTAAAAACAACAACAAAAACTGAAATTTTTACCTTCCAACGCTACTTCTTGCTATACTCTTACCATCACACATTCGTCCTGGACTCGATCCCCGGCAACGACGCCAAATTTGGTGTTGCTCTAGCACAATGGTGAGAACCACGTTAAGAAGCTCCACCTCCTTAATGTCAATCCGCGGAAGAGATAGGAGTGATATGAAGATCGTGAATGTGAGATGAAGTGAGAGTGAAGGTGAGAAGCATAGAAATGCACACACACATACACACACACTACGAAGAGACAAGCAAGACACAATGGAAGGTGAGAAATCAACTCTATTACTCAAGAACACTATTACAAGCTCAAAAGAACTCTAAGCTCTTCTCTACTCCAACAAGCTAACCTCAAAAATGAGCTCTCTAGCTCTTTTTATAGTTTCTAGACTAGTTTTGACCGGTTTCACATCTAGTGACCGGCATAGTTAAAAAATAGGTCCTAGATGCTATTTGAAAGGGTAAATGGTGTCTAAAAATAACGAAAATTGATACGCTTGTTCTACCTAAGCTCCTCAAGCTCGAGGACTCCTCGGCTTGCACAAAATGGAGCTATGGATTACAAAATGGGGTTTTCTATGTTACATATGTTACAATAGTGATAAAAATCACTGTTGGAGGTTTTTGGAAAGTATGTGAAAACATAATTCTTTGAAAAAAGATTTGACTGGCTCCCTGCTCCGTCGTTACATGCTTCCACGTCTTCTATGCCTCTGGCTGCTTCCAATAGTGTCACATGGATTGTTTGTTGGAGAGGGGAGGATAAAGGGGATGTTGCGAACATTTGTTTTATGTAGGGTACAAGTTTCAAATTATGTAAATACCTTTGGGAAGTCTTCAAATACTTCAAGAAGGCTCATATTATTCATAAAATGTAGCAAAAATACCACGTGAGTTCTAGAACATGGTGAGTCAAATTAGTGAGTCACAAGGGAGCTGCAGTGGTGTCCTAGTGGAAGGCCGATGTGGCTAGTTCTCAAAGTCCATCAATACTTTGCTTATTTGAGCACTTGAGTCATGTAATACCTCCATCCAAGTGTCTACCATGAATTTAGATGTATTAGGAAGGTTTTAGATTAGTTTCCCATGCTATAAAAAGAGGAGAAAAGTCATGATCTTGTGGGATGTCCAAGAGAGTCATATGTGTATCTCTATGCTGCTGTAGTTTTGTATGCAGAGATTGCAGAGCTTGTATCTCCCTCATTATATATCCAAATTACATGTTGGATAGCTCATTTGAAAGCTCTTACTGTCTACTTGCTTCCTGTAAATTTGCATAATCATTGGAAGTGTGAGCTGAGAGCAGTACTCTCTGCAAGTAGTGTGTGTTCTCTGGTTTTACCCCCTACTGAAGGTCTCCATTAAACCTCAAACTTGGAGAGGTCATATCTCCTTTTGTATGTATCCAAAGCATGTGTTCTTTGGCTTGTTAAAAAGCTCTCAAAGTCTACATGTATTCTAGAAAGTTTAAGATTCATTGGAGTTGTGAGTTAAGAGCAGTAGTCTTTGCAAGTGATGTGTGTCCTCGGGTTCATCTCTGTTTCAAGGTCTCCATTAAAGCTGCATATTGCAGAGGTCATAGCTCATTGTGTATTTATCCATTTGAGGTGTTCTATAGTTTGTTCGAAAGCTCTTAGAGTCTAGTTTATGTGTGTGGAACCGTTTTGGAAAATTCTAAGTGAGTGAAGAGCAGTTTGCTTTGCAAGAAAACTGGTCTGTGCATACAAGTTTGTGAAAAAGTCAACTAGGTCTTGTTGGGTTTTACCTACTTCTATCTATACTTTGGAGATCAATAAACTCCAACATTGGTATCAGAGCAAGTACTTGGAGGCTTGGAGAAGGTTATCATACCTTGATGAAGAATTTGAAGCTATCAAAGAAGCAGTTCATCATCAACACTACACAAAGGTAGAAGAAGATCGCAAGGAGGCATCTCAAGCAACATCCAAGCAAAGAAAGGTGCACATACCTCATTTACAAGGTAAATATTATATTTCTTCTCATCACACACATTGGAAGGAAGGCTTAAAGGAGGAGGCTTAGCATTTGTATTATGGGAGACCAACATGCACAAATGGAGAAGCTTGATAAGACCAATTATCAAGCATGGAAGTTTAGAATCACAGCATACTTGCAAGGTAGAGGCTTGTATGGTTTGATTGATGGAACGGATATCAAACCTATATTACCAGAGGATCCAAATCAGCATCAATTGAGGGAGTTTAGACTTTGGAATGAAAGAGACAAAAGGGATATATTCATTTTATCACAAAATATTCAAGATTCAATGGTAGGACACGTACAAGATCTAGACACAAGTAGAGATGTTTGGCTTGCATTGGAAAGGTTGTATGCTACAGGTACAAGAGCAAGGAAGATTCAACTCAAAAATGACTTGAATAACATAAAGAAAGATACAAGGACATCGGTCGATGATTACTTGTTGAAGGTTAAAGAGATTGCAGATCAACTAAGATCAATTCAAGCTCATGTGGAGGATGACGACTTGGTTGCACATACTCTCAACGGACTCAAGGATGATGAGAGATGGGAACCATTCATTACTTCAGTTTATGTTAGAGGAGAATTACCAGACTTTGATCAGCTTATTGCTCTTATGGTCACGGAGGAAATGAATCTAAATGGTTCTTCTTCAAATCAAAAAGGATCTCAAGGACAAGCTCTTTATGTAGGATCATCAAGAGGTGGAAACAGAGGAAGAAGAGGTTCAAATAGAGGTCAAGGAAGAAGGAGCGATGATCAAGGGACTTCAAGTGGCTTCTTCAACACAAGAGGAAGAGGAAGATCAAGCGCTAGAGGTACAAGAGGCAACTACAACTACAATCAAAGACAAAGGAGTGAAGATAACAACAATTGCTATATATGTGGAAGGTATGGACACTATGCCAAAGATTGTTATCAAAATGAAAATAATCAAGGTGGTAATCGAAGAGGAGGATATTCAAGAAGAGGTAAACAACAAGGAAATTATGTGGGTGAAGGTAAAAGTGATGATTATGATTCTCTTCTTATGATGAATGTAGAAACTAAGATGAATTGCAATAGTGATGTATGGTATGTAGATAGTGGTTGTTCTAACCATATGTCACATGATGCTTCATGGTTTTCTAATATGCATAATCCTTCATGTAAAGGTCATGTTGAAACAGGAGACGATACAACACATAAGATTATGCAGGTTGGAGATGTTGTTATGCAGGATAAGAGCAAGACAAATCGCTTGAAGGATGTACTTTATGTGCCAACAATTACTAAGAATTTGATGTCAGTTGGTCAAATGGTAGAAAAAGGTTTGCAAATAAGATTTATTCATGCAGGTTGCTTCATTGAGGATCCAAAGCAAAGGAGGTTAATTGCTAGAGGTAAAAAACAAGGTAGATTGTTTAGATTCAAGGTAAACCCAAATCATACAAACTATTTCTCTTATGGTATGCATCAGATAGCAGAGCTTGATCTATGGCACAAAAGGATTGGACACATGAATGTACACAGGTTAAAGGAGCTATCAAAGAAAAGGATTGTTGAAGGATTACCTGATCTTACTAAGCAACATATGGTGCATCTTTGTGAAGCATGTCAAATGGGTAAGGAGAGTAGACATCCTTTCAAGCATTCAAGCTATGTAAGCAGTGGATTGCTAGACCTTATACACACGGACATATGGGGTCCTACTAAAGAGGCATCCTTGGCTGGTAATAAGTACTATGTATCATTCATTGATGATCATAGTAGAATGACATTTGTGTATTTCATTAAACATAAGAGTGAAGTCTTTGATTGTTTCAAAAATTTTAAATCATTTGTCGAGAAGCAAACAGGAAGATATGTTAAGAAGCTAAGATCCGATGGAGGGGGAGAGTATTTCTCTCAAGCTTTTACTGATTTTTTGTATGATGAAGGTATCAAAAGAGAAGTTACATGCAGGTATACTCCACAACAAAATGGAGTTGCAGAAAGAAGAAACAGAATCATAGCAAAAGCATCTAGAAGCATGCTAAATGATATGTGTTTGCCTGATTCTTTTTGGGCTGAAGCTGTTAGCACAAGTGTGTACATTATGAATAGAGTACCTACTGCTGGAGTTCATCATTTGACACCATATGAGGTATGGCATGGAAGGAAACCAAGTGTAAGTCATTTGAAAGTATTTGGTTGTGTATGTTATGTACATGTACCTAGTGAGGTGAGATCTAAACTTGATGCGAAATCTGAAAAATGTATATTTATTGGTTATGCAGATACTCAAAGAGGATATAGATGCTATAATCCTCATACCAATAAGGTTGTTGTGTCAAGAGATGTAAACTTTGATGAATCACTTTCATGGTATGCAGATAAGAATTGTTTGCAGGTCATGGATGAAAATGAAGAAGGTGTGGTTGAAGGAGATGAATGCATAGTTCAGCCATCAGGAAGTTTAAATGATGAAAGGAGTGGTTTGGATGAAGAAAGAGGATCACCTTTCAATGGAAGATTAAGGCAAGAGTCACCTCCAAGTGTTAAAAATAAAGGTAAACTCAAACTTGTTGAAGTTAATGATGAAGGAGAGGAAATTAGTGATGTATGTGAGTATGAAAAATCATCAAAGGTTCCTAATAAGAAAGGAAGAGCATCTACATTGGAGGTAAACTTCAAGAGTGAGTAAGCAACGTCAAAGGTATACTTATGAATCTTTTATGAATACTCATTATGATTTTATGAAAAAAGTTGAGCAGGAAAATGAACCCACATGTTATGATGAGGCAAAAGGAGATGAAAAGTGGGAGAAAGCAATGAGAGAAGAAATGGAAGCACTACAGGATAACAAGACTTGGAATTTAGTTCCAAAGACACCAAAACAAAAGGTAATTGGTTGCAAGTGGGTTTTTAAGATTAAAAGAAATAGTGATGGTAGTGTGTCAAGATATAAGGCTAGACTTGTAGCAAAAGGATATAATCAAACTCAAGGTGTGGACTATGAGGAAACATTTAGTCCAGTAGCAAACATGGCAACGGTAAGAACTTTGTTGGCTTTAGCTACAAGTAAAAGGTGGAATATATATCAACTCGATATAAAGAATGCCTTTCTTAATGGTGAGTTAAATGAAGAAGTGTATATGTCACAACCAGATGGTTATGTGGATGCAAAATGTCCTAATCATGTATGCAGGTTAAAGAAGGCATTGTATGGTCTTAAGCAGGCACCAAGGGCATGGAATGCAAGGTTGGTAAAGTATCTTATGCTGCAAGGATACACAGCGAGTCATGCTGATCCTTCACTTTATGTAAAACATGTAGATGACATGTGTGTCTATGTATGCATTTATGTGGATGACTTGTTGATTACAGGGAATGATGCAAAAGAAATTGATGAGATAAAAGCTAATTTGGGAAAGGATTTTAAAATTTCAGATCTTGGTTTGCTTAGATACTTTCTTGGGATTGAAATTGTGTATAGCGATGAAGGTATGTGGTTGATACAGAGAAAGTATATATGTGATATGCTGAAAAGGTTTGGTATGCAGGAATGCAAATTTGTTTCTACTCCAATGGAATGTAATGTAAAGCTGAGTGCAAAGGAAGGTGATGAGTTGCATGATATGAATGTATATAGATCCATGGTAGGATCTTTGATTTATGCAACAAAAACTAGACTTGATATATGCTATGCAGTGGGAGTATTGTCACAGTTTATGCATGAACCTAGAGTACCTCATATGCATGCAGCGAAAAGAGTGCTTAGGTATTTGAAAGGTACCATGAACGAAGGATTATTTTATAGTCATGATGTTGATCTAACTCTTAAAGTCTTTAGTGATGCAGATTGGGCTGCAAGCAAAGATGGCAGAAGATCCACAAGTGGATATGTGGTAATAGCAGGAAACAAGACATTAACATGGAGTTCAAAGAAACAGCCTACAATTGCTTTATCTTCTACAGAGGCTGAGTATAGAGGTTTAGCATTGGCTACTACTGAGGTTATGTGGTTTAAAAAGTTGTTTCATGACTTGAATGTGCAGGTTGATGTACCACTGATATATGGGGATAACTTGAGCAGCATTCATATGATCTCAAATCCTATTTTTCATGCTAGAACAAAGCATATAGAGGTTCACTATCATTATGTTCGAGAGAATGCCATAAATAATGAAGTACAAGTTTCTTTTGTGGGAACAAAGGATCAAGTTGCAGATATCTTCACCAAATCCTTGGATGGACCAAAGCTTCAAAGATTCAACTATATTCTTGGCATGAAGGAAATACCCTTTGAAACTTGAGGGGGAGAATGTTGCGAACATTTGTTTTATGTAGGGTACAAGTTTCAAATTATGTAAATACCTTTGGGAAGTCTTAAAATACTTCAAGAAGGCTCATATTATTCATAAAATGTAGCAAAAATACCACGTGAGTTCTAGAACATGAGTCAAATTAGTGAGTCACAAGGGAGCTGCAGTGGTGTCCTAGTGGAAGGTCAATGTGGCTAGTTCTCAAAGTCCATCAATACTTTGCTTATTTGAGCACTTGAGTCATGTAATACTTCCATCCAAGTATCTACCATGAATTTAGATGTATTAGGAAGGTTTTAGATTAGTTTCCCATGCTATAAAAAGAGGAGAAAAGTCGTGATCTTGTGGGATGTCCAAGAGAGTCATATGTGTATCTCTATGCTGTTGTAGTTTTGTATGCAGAGATTGCAGAGCTTGTATCTCCCTCATTATATATCCAAATTACATGTTTGATAGCGCATTTGAAAGCTCTTACTGTCTACTTTTTGCTTGTAAATTTTCATAATCATCGGATTTGTGAGCTGAGAGCAGTACTCTCTACAAGTAGTGTGTGTTCTCTAGTTTTACCCCCTGCTGAAGGTCTCCATTAAACCTCAAACTTGCAGAGGTCATATCGCCTTGTGTATGTATCCAAATCATGTGTTCTTTGGATTGCTAAAAAGCTCTCAAAGTCTACATGTATTCTCGAAAGTTTAAAATTCATTGGAGTTGTGAGTTAAGATCAGTAGTCTCTGCAAGTGATGTGTGTCCTCGGGTTCATCTCTGTTTCAAGGTCTCCATTAAAGCTGCATATTGCAGAGGTCATAGCTCATTGTGTATTTATCCATTTGAGGTGTTATATAGCTTGTTGGAAAGCTCTTAGAGTCTAGTTTATGTGTGTGAAATAGTTTTGGAAAATTCTAAGTGAATAAAGAGCAGTTTGCTCTGCAAGAAAACTGGTCTGTGCATACAAGTTTGTGAAAAAGTCAACTAGGTCCTGTTGGGTTTCACCTACGTCTAGCTGTACTTTGGAGATCAATAAACTCCAACAGAGGATATATTGGGGCGGGGAGGTGACATTGGTAAGAAGGTCACTAGAGGTGGAAATGGGAACATAGGCCTTGGAGGGATGGAAAATTTAGGAAAGGATGGAGTGAGGAATGGTTTGGGTGGAATGGTGGTAGCTGTAAGGGGGAGGTTAGGTGGAATGGTTGCAGGAAGATTTTGGGGTGTTGAGGCAGCGATGGCTTTTGCAACAATACTTGTTATAAACGTGCATGGTCGAGGTGAGGTGGGGTGTACTGGGGAGGCTAGATGTATGGAAGGTGAAAGAGGAGCACGTGATGTGGTGGGGATTTTGATTGTGGTTGTGGATGTTATAGTGGAAGGATGAGGGAGGGAGTCAACGACGATGGTCTCTTCTTCTAGCTAGGTTTCCGTCGTGGTTTTAGGGATGACTTGAGCTTCCTTGGCTTGCTGCAAAGATTGTGCATCCATGGGTATGCAGATGTACTAGCTTGGCTTGGTCATTAAATGGATGCATCGAGGGTCAAACTTTGGTAGTGGCTTCCTCTTCAAATAATGGAGTGCTTTAGTGGTTCCCACGGATTTGATTAACTCTTTAAAACCTTGAATGAAAGATTCTTCAAAACCTCCACTAGCAAGTTCTTGCTCGAGAATTGCTTGAATTTGTTCCTCAGATAATTGTATGCGCACCCATACAGCTTGCATATTGCAGTATAAATTCTCAATTGCCAAAGTATAGGGGGCGGCTTCGAATGTGTCTTCTTCATGAGTACTCGTGTCACCTTGAGCTTCGGTTTGCTACTCTTGCTCTTCATTTTACACATCCTCTTGAGAGTCATGGCTATCCTGACTGGCTTCATCATCGCCCTCATCATCATCGATCTTTGTTCTCTCTTCTTCTGATCTGGAGACTACCTGTTCTTATTGATGGTCGGGGGGTGTAGTGGGGTAGCTTGGACATTCATACTCTTGTGAGAAAAAAATGCCCTTCTGAAAATTGAAACTCGCTGGAGAATGCATCATGCATTTCGAAGTCAAAGGCGGTATTAGTGGGCTCTGCCTCCAAGTTCGGTATGGGGAAACTAAAGGCTTCCGCACCAATAGTGGTGGGAATTTCTCCTACTATAGTAGTAGTTTCTTGAGAGGTGGTTGCTGGAGGAGTAACCGCACTGGTAGTGCCTTCTATGATAATGGGTTGTGAGAGGCAGATAGATATTGGGGGTACAGGTGGGGAGGGGTTTCCATTGGAGACTGTTGAGGAGATTGTTGGTGCAATTCACAACCCTACACATTTGGCTTGTATTTCATACACATATGAAGATGCATAGGAATCAATGCTAATGGTTAATTACCATTTTATCTTTTTGTAAAAGTCATATTTGACTTGGAATCTTTGTAAACACCTACCAAGAAAATCTCATGAAAAGTTAGAGCTTTGATTGATGGAATATCTCCTATAATGGAGGATCACTTTTTAGAGAGAGCCAAAATTTGATTTCAAATTCAAATTGAATGTAAACACTTATATAAACCTCTACACCATTAGGCAATGATCTTCATGCCTATGGCATTGTACAACATTGTTCATCAATACATATATCTACATTGTTCATTTCTTAGTTCTCTCTCATAGTCTCTAAAAGTCACTCAACTTGTGGAAATCATATCTCACTCATTTCATGACAAAATTCAAAGATCTATAGCTTGTTGGAAGCAGCTCAAAGTATTCTACATGCTATCAAAATGTTAAGGATTTCTATTTAGCCATTTCAGAGAAAAGTCCATTGACGTGATCACTGGTTGAAGTCTGTAACAATCCTAAAATATCGAGGGTAAAGGTTTACTTGCTAAATTGATTTCTCTGAGCATAGTTAATCTTTTTAAGTGATTCCATTTGGAATAGTTAGCTTGTTAAGCTAATTAGATACCCCTAAAACGAATTTTTCCAATTCCTATTGTGCTGGTCATAATCAGCAAAAGATGCAGTAGGTATATGGTAAAAAATAAAAGGTTTTCTTGAAGACTTGATGTTCAAAGTTGTCTGTTTTGATTCATCCTTTTCATACATCATTTCCAAAGTACATAGGCCAGTTTATGGTGTCATTGGAAAGCTAAGAAGGTCCACTTATCAACTATGAAGCATCAAAGGGCTGGTACAAAGCAGGATTTGGTAGTACCTACTCATCATCTTGAAGTGTCCATCCATCATTCCCAACAGTGGTATCAGAGCAAATTTAAGGTAAAATGGGAGATGGTTTTCCTTCATTTATGGATAAATTGGACAGGAACAACTATCAGGAATGCTCTCTCAGGATGAAGACATACCTACAAGGAAGGAATCTTTATGGATACATCTTAGGAGATGAGGAATTGCCCTCATTCAAAACCAGAGGACTACCAACAAAGGAAGAACATGAAAAGCTCAACACATGGTGTGCCAAGGATGCATTAGCATGTCTTACTTACTCAACTCCATCTCTGATTTTCTTTTGCCACGTATTAGAAACTGTAAGACATCCCAAGAGACTTGGGAAACCTTGTCATCCTATTTCTCTTCCAACACAAGGGCCAGAAAAAGTCAATTGTGGATTGAATTCATCACACTAAGGAAGCAACCTAAGCAGGCTATTTCAGAGTTTTTGACCAAGATTAAGGATGTAGCAGATCAGTTAGCAAGCATAGGAGAAGAGATTGAAGAAGAGCAGATAGTAAGGCAAGTGCTCAATGCGATTAAAGCTGATGACAAATGGGAAAGCTTCACCACTGCCATGGACCTATACATGGACATGCAGATTCCAGATCTTACAACTCTCATGGGACAATTGTTCACTCATGAAGCCAAGCTCGACAAGAATGGAGACTCATCCAAAGGTAATAGCTCTTCTACCCTATACACTGATAAAAGTAAGTCTAAAGATAAAGGCAAGAACAAGAAAGGAGAGGATGAAGGCACTACCTCCCAAGCCAACTATGCAGGGAGAGGTAGATCATCAAGAGGAAGGGGCAGAGGAGGTAAGCAAGGTAGGGGGAGATCTTATAACTCCTCACCATGCAACATTTGTGGTTTATCAAATCATACTACAGATGAGTGTTTCAAGAACTACAAGAATCAGAGAGGTAGAGGATATCAAAGAGGTGGATACTCACAGGCAAGAGGCAGATTCAACCATCAACAAGGGTACAACAACAACTACAACAATAAGTACAATGCGAATAACCAAGGAGGATTCAAATCCACAAAAGATTACAACAACTGTAGAGAAGAGCAAGATGATTCTCTTCTGATTATGAACATGAATTCAAAACTAGGTACAAATGATTACCATCTCTTCTACATTGACTCAGGATGCTCAAATCATGTGGCTGGCAATGTAGCTCTACTCTCTGACCTTGAAGAACCAAAGGGTAAGCATCAAGTACAAACAGGTGATGACACCAAGCACTCAGTAGTTAAAGTTGGAAATGTTAAGACTTGTGATGGAAATCAAAACTTGTTGACTTGGGTACTATATGTACCAACCATTACCAAAAATTTGATAAGTGTTGGACAGATTGTGGAGAAAGGTTTGCAGGTTAGATTCAACCAATTTGGAGCATTTGTGGAGGATCCCAAGCATGAGTTCAAGAGAGTGGCTAAAGGAGAAAAGACAAGTATACTTTTTACTTTTGAGCTAGAAGACACAAAGAATATTGCACTCTACAATTATAAAGATCAAACACTTTCAGAACTTGAGATTTGGCATAAGAGATTAGGGCATGTAGGAGAAAGAACCTTGAAACAAATATGCAGGGATCAATGTGTAATTGGAATACCCAATGTTTCCAAACAACACATGATTTATAAATGTGGTGCTTGTCAATTTGGGAAGTCTCACAGGTTACCCTTCTCAAGGAAAGGTTACATGCATGAGGACTACCTAGAACTTGTTCATACAGATGTATGGGGACCAAGCAAAGACCCCTCAACCTCAAGATCAAGGTACTATGTATCTTTTATTGATGACTATAGCAGGTGGACTGTATTGTACTTTATGAAGCATAAAGATGAAGTGTTCAATTGTTTTAAAAAATATCTTGCACTTGTTGAGAATCAGACAAGAAGAAACCTAAAAAGGCTAAAGTGAGATGGAGGAGGTGAGTACTTCTCCAATGAGTTTGAAGCATTCTTGCAGGATAGAGGAATCAAAAGAGAAATCACCACAAGGTATACTCCTGAACAGAATGGGGTAGCTGAGAGAAGAAATAGGTTGACTGTTGAAACATCTAGGTCAATGTTAAATGAAAAAAATTACCTAACTACCTATGGGCAGAGAGTGTATCTACTGCCACTTACCTCATAAACAGATTGCCATCTAAATCTCTTGATGGGATGACCCCTTATGAAGCATGGCATGGTAAGAGACCCTCACTTGATCATTGCATAATATTTGGATGTGTAGCATATGTACACATTCCTTCTCAGATAAGAGGTAAGCTAGACCCTAAGGCTGAAGTGTATCTTTATTGGATATGATCTAAATCAGAAAGGGTACAGGTTCTACAACCCTTCAAATAAGGGATTCATGGTTAGTAGAGATGTTGTCTTTGATGAAAATGATTCTTGGTATGAGAATGAATGTACGAAGTTTAAACTACCCTATGACTTGGAGGAGGAATTTCCAAGTCTTGCTAAGGAGGAACCCACTCAGAATTAAGACACCACTTCAGATGATGAAGACATTATCAATCTTGAAGAATTCAAGGCATGGAAGTCCAAAGGCAAACTCAAGATGAAAAAACTTGAAGATATACCTGAATCTTCAAATCAATCAATCAGAAGATCACAAAGGGAGAGCAAAAAACCTATCAGATATGGGTATGATACCTCTCTTGTTACTAAACACTCTCTTTATCTTGCCAAAGATTTGTCAATTGAAGAACCATGATCATATGAAGAAGCAAAAACTAAGACAGAATAGAAGGAAGCTATGGATGAGGAGATTGAAGCACTCAAGGAAAGTGACACATGGGAACTAGTACCAAAGAAAGAGGCTATGAAGGTAATTGGATCCAGATGGATCTATAAACTCAAAAGAAATTCTGATGGGTCAATAAACAGGTACAAAGCTAGATTGGTGGCCAAGGGTTTTGCACAAACCCAAGGCATTGACTATGAAGAAACATTCTCACCTATGGCCAAGATGCCAACCATCAGGGTATTGGTAAGTGTGGCTGCATCTAAGAATTGGAACATGTATCACCTAGATGTAAAAAATGCTTACTTGAATGGATGGATTTCAGAGGAGGTATATATGTCACAAGCTCCTCGCTATGAGGATCCCAACAAGGTAACATATGTATGCAAGTTGAATAAAGGTCTTTATGGATTAAAGTAGGCACCTAGGGCATGGAATCATAGGTTAACCACATATCTTCAAGACGAAGGTTTTGTCATGAGCAAGGCAGACACTTCTCTATTCATCAAGAGAAGTAATTTAGAAGTAATATATCTATGTGTATATGTTGATGATATCATACTTACAGGTAATGATGTCAATGGAATTAGACTAATCAAGAACTAGATGATGAAGGAGTTCAAGATCAGTGATCTTGGTCTACTAAAGTATTTCCTTGGACTTGAGTTAGTTTATACTAACTCTGGAATCTATATTACTAAAAAAAAATACATGTAGGATATGTTGAAGAAGTTGCATTTGTAGGATGCCAAAGTTGCAAGTACTCCAATGGAGGTAAACCTAAAACTAAGTGCCCATGAAGGTGATGAAATTGATGACATTACAAGTTACCAAAGCATAGTTGGAAGCTTGAACTATGCTACCTTAACAAGGATAGATATTGCATATGGAGTTAGTGTGCTAAGTCAGTTCATGCACAAACCAAGGCTACCTCACTTAGAAGCTGCCAAAAGAATTCTAAAGTACCTCAAGGGTACTCAACATCATGGTTTGTATTTTCCTTACACATCAGGCTTGGATATTAAGATCTATTCAGATGCTGATTGGGCAGAAGCAACCTACTGTTGCTTTATCTTCTACAGAGGCAGAGTATAGAGGATTGGCAAATGCCACCCAAGAAGCCATATGAATCAAGTTATTGTATACAGAATTGGGTTTGTATACTACCTCACCATTGACCTTTGGAGATAATACAAGCTCACTTCACCTTGCAGCTAATCCTATTTATCATGCTAGGACCAAGCATATAGAGGTCCATTACCATTATGTGAGAGAGAAGTTATTAAGCAAGGACATTCAACTAACATATGTATCAACCACCATGCAGTGTGCAGATTTGAAGACAAAAGATGAAGACCAAGCCAAAATGTTTGGCTTGAGGGGGAGCTGTTGGTGCAATTCACAAGCCTACACATTTGGCTCTTATTTCATACACATATGTAGATGCATAGGAATCGATGCTAATGGTTAATTACCATTTTATCTTTTTGTAAAAGTCATATTTGACTTGGAATCTTTATAAACACCTACCAAGAAAATCTCATGAAAAGTTAGAGCTTTGATTGATGGAATATCTCCTATAATGGAGGATCACTTTTTAGAGAGAGCCAAAATTTGAATTCAAATTCAAATTGAATGTAAACACTTATATAAACCTCTAAGAAAAAGTCGCGTGGAGGACTGATCAATCCTGAGCTTCTCATTATCATTTCTGAGTGTGTGTGAGGCCTACACTCTAACCCACACCTATCTACACCATTAAGCAATGATCTTCATGCTTATGGCATTGTACAACATTGTTCATTAATACATATATCTACATTGTTCATTTATGAGTTCTCTATCATAGTCTCTGAAAGTCATTCAACTTGTGGAGATCATATCTCACTCATTTCTCCACCAAATTCAAAGATCTATAGCTTCTTGGGATCATATCAATGTATTCTACATGGTAAAAAATTTGAAGCATTTCTATACAGCCATTTCAGAGAAAAGTCCGTCGAGGTGATCACTAGTCGAAGTCTGCAACAAACCTAAAATATTGGGGGTAAAGGTTTACTTGCTAAATTGATTTCTCTGAGCATAGTTAATCTGTTTAAGTGATTCCACTTGGAATAGTTAGCTTGTTAAGCTAATTAGATAGATACCCTTAAAGGAATTTTTCCAATTCCTACTGTGCTGGTCATACTGAGCAAAAGATGCAGTAGGTGTATGATAAAAAATAGAAGGTTTTCTTAAAGACTTGATGTTCAAAGTTGTCTGTTTTGATTCATCCTTTTCATACATCATTTCCAAAGTACATAGGCTAGTTTATGGTGTCATTGGAAAGCTAAGAAGGTCCACTTATCAACTTCAAGAAAACTATAGTCAACAACACAGAAAGATACAGAATAACTCAGAGTTTTCAAACACACCACGGAAACTACATAGACATCATCAACCAGACAAACAGTCTGGTGACTCCTCTGCTCATCACCGAAGCGTCTCTTTTCATTGATTTATAAGAAGGTTACAATGTCTATGCAACGACCTTTCGGTTCGTGCAGAATATAAAAAGAGTCAGACTTTAGAATTGCCAATCCGGCGGCTTACACTGGCACGCACGGTGGACTTGAACCTGCAGGTATACAAAAATTACGGTTCATCTACTATACCTTCTAAATACATAGTTCTGGCTAACTTAAATGTCCGGGAAATTTTCTTTTTCAATGACTCTAACATTTGCTTTAAAATTTCTGGTTCTACGAGCTGAGCATCTGTCCGTACTGAACTTAAAGAAATAACTTGGCTCATTAAACTCTCTGCCTGTGTCTGCAAAAAAGCTTCCTGTAAGTAAAATTCATTTGACAGAGCCACAACACGACTGAATTTCATATCTGCAATTTGCTTATCAAGTTTGGATAATCTTTCTTTTTGAACATTCAGTTGATACTCCCTTCTTTCTAACTCTTGATTGTGAAACTGTATGGTTTTGTAATACGCATCGCGCTCTCTTCTTATTCCTGGTATCTCCTTCTGTAGTTGAGCGACTAAATTCATCTGTATTTTAAGATCTGTATTCGATTCAGATAAATATGCTTCTGTTCGCTGGAGTTCTTCATTAGTCTTTTTAGCCAAATTGGCCATCTCTTGTCCTTTCTCTACTGCTTCATTCAGTTGTGCTCTAGTCTCTTCTAAAAGATTGCCCAGAGCTATGTGTGCGTCCTCTTTATCTTGGACTAACTGCTTCAACTGGACAAGTTCTACATCAGCAACAATTAATAACTCATCTTTTTCTCGAACTTCAGCCATTGCCGCATCTCGTTGAGTGGTTACTGTTTCCTGTTCGGCAAGTCTGGCCTGTAATTCTTTAATTTGTTCGTTTAAAGCTTGATTTTCTGCTTTGATTGCAACTAGTTCTTCCTGAAGTGGGCTATGTTGGTGTAAATCACAAGCCTACACCTTTGGCTTGGAAGACATCATGAAGATTCCACATGCATGAAGAACCATAGGAACATATGCTAGTGGTTTATTACCACTTTACCTCATTGTAAAAGTCTAATTTGACTTAGAATCTTTTGTAATCACCTACCTAAGTGATTCGTGGAAAAGTAGATCACTTGATTGAGAGAATATCTCCAAAATTTTAGATGCTTGATCATAGGAAGCCAAAGATTTGAATTTGAATTCAAATCCTAAGTCATTTCCTATAAAATTGGATGTGAAAAAGTCGCGGGTAGATCACTCCATTCCGGAGGCTCATTCTGTTGATCTTGAGTGTGTGTAAGGACTATACCATAGCCTACACCTCTCTACACCATTTGGCAATGCTAGACATGCCAATGGGATTGTACACAATTGTTAATCAATAGATACATTTACATCATTCATCTCTGTATTCACTGCTTGTCTACTCCAAAGTCTGTTAACTTGTCAAGGGCATATCTCGGTCAATACTACTCAAATTCAGTGATTCAAAGCTTGTTGGATTCAGCTCAAAGTCATCTACATGTGGACAAAGTTTTGAAGTGATTTCATTCCGCCAATTCAGAGAAATCATCGTCGAGGTGCTCACTGGTCAATCTCTACTACAGTCCTAAAAAGTCGGGGGTATAACTAATTTTGCTAAATCAATTTCTCTGAGTATAGTTTGTCATTTTACATCATTTCACTTGCAAATGTTAGCTTACTAAGCTAATTGAATACCCCTAGAAGGAATTTTATCAATTGCTATTGTGCTGGTCACACTGAGCAAAACATTGAGCAGGTGTCAAGACCAAAATAGAAGGTTTTCTTGACTTTGTGACTTCCAAAGTTATCTGTTTTGATTCAATCATTGCACACATCATTTCCAGAGGACATAGGCTATTTCTTGGTGTCATTGGGAAGCTAAGAAAGTCTACTAATCAAGTCTGAAGCTAAAGACGGCTGGTACAAAGCAGGTTTTAGCAGTACCTACTCAATCTCTTTGATCATCCATCCATTTTTCCCAACAGTGGTATCAGAGCAAATAAGGTAAAATGGGAGATGGTTTTGATTCATTTATTGATAAATTGGACAGGAACAACTATCAAGCATGGTCTCTAAGGATGAATACCTACTTATAAGGAAGGAGTCTCTATGGATACATCTCAAGAGATGAGGAATTGCCCTCATTCAAAGCAAGAGGTTTGCCAACCAAGGAGGAGCAAGAAAAACTCAACACATGGTGTGCAAGGGATGCATTGGCAAGGTCCTATTTACTCAACTCTATATCTGACTTTCTTTTACCTCATATCAGAAATTGTAAGACTTCCCAAGAGACTTGGGAAACCTTGTCATCATATTTTTCCTCCAATACAAGGGCTAGGAAAAATTAGTTGTGGATTGAATTCACAACACTAAGGAAGCAACCTAAGCAAGCTGTTTTAGAATTTGTGACCAAGATCAAAGATGTTGCAGATCAGTTAGCAAGCATAGGAGAAGAAATTGAAGAAGAACAAATTGTAAGGCAGGTAATTAATGGAATCAAGGCTGATGACAAGTGGGAAAGCTTCACCACTGCAATGGATCTCTACATGGACATGCACACTCCAGATCTTACAACTCTCATGGGTCAACTATTCGCACATGAAGCAAAGCTTACCAAGAGTGGAGATACTACCAAAGGTAACAACTCTTCTGCTCTATACACTGATAAGAAATCTAAGGATAAAGGCAAGAGTAAGAAGGTGGAAGATGAATGCTCTACCTCCCAAGCCAACTATGCAGGGAGAGGTAGATCTTCAAGAGGTAGGGGCAAAGGAGGTAAGCAAGGTAGAGGGAGACCCTATAACTCATCATCATGTAACATTTGTGGTTTGTCAAACCACACCACAGATGAGTGTTACATGAAGTACAAAAATCAGAGAGGAAGAGGCTACCAAAGAGGTGGATACTCTCAGTCTAGAGGAAGGTTCAACCATCACCAAGGCCACAACAACAATTATAACAACAACTACAACAACAATTACAATGGCAACTACCAAGGAGGATTCAGAAACAGAAAGGACTACAACAACTACACAGAGGAGCAAGATGACTCTCTCTTGATCATGAACATGACTTCAAAGTCAGGTACAAATGATGATCACCTATTTTATATTGATTCAGGGTGTTCAAATCATGTGGCTGCTAATGTGGCACTACTCTCTGATCTTGAGGAACCAAAAGGTAAACACCAAGTCCAAACAGGTGATGATACAAAGCATTTTGTAGTTAAAGTTGGAAATGTGACAACTTGTGATGGTAATCAGAAATTGTTGAGTAGAGTACTTTATGTACCTACAATTACAAAGAACTTAATGAGTGTTGGTCAGATTGTAGAGAAAGGGTTGCAGGTCAGATTCAATCAGTATGGAGCATTTGTGGAGGACCCAAGACATGGATTCAAAAGGATAGCTAAAGGAGAAAAATCAGTAGACTTTTCACTTTTGAGTTGGAAGATACAAAGAACATTGCATTATACAGTTATAAATATCAAACACTTTCAGAGCTTGAGATTTGGCACAAGAGATTAGGGCACATAGGAGAAAGGACCTTGAAGCAAATGTGCAGGGACCAATGTGTGCTTGGGATACCTAATGTATCCAAGCAACATATGATTTACAAGTGTGGTGCTTGTCAATTTGGTAAGTCTCACAGGTTACCCTTCTCCAAGAAAGGATATATGCATGAAGACTATCTAGAGCTTGTACACACACATGTATGGGGACCTAGCAAAGACCCCTCAGTCTCAGGTTCAAGGTACTATGTGTCTTTTATTGATGACTATAGCAGATGGACTGTATTATACTTTATGAAGCACAAGGATGAAGTATTTAATTTTTTTAAGAAATATCTTGCATTAGTTGAAAATCAGACAGGAAGGAATTTAAAGAGGCTAAGGTCAGATGGAGGAGGTGAGTACTTCTCCAATGAATTTGAGGACTTCTTGCAGGACAGAGGCATCAAAAGGGAAATAACAACAAGGTACTCTCCTGAATAGAATGGGGTAGCTGAAAGAAGAAATAGGTTAATGGTTGAGACAGCTAGATCTATGCTTAATGAGAAGAAATTACCTAACTATCTATGGGCAAAGAGTGTCTCTACTGCCACCTATCTCATAAACAGGTTACCATCAAAGTCACTTGATGGTATGACACCATATGAAGCATGGCATGGTAAGAGACCATCATTGGATCACTGCAAAATTTTTGGATGTGTAGCATATGTACACATTCCTTCACAGGTAAGAGGAAAGCTAGATCCAAAGGCTGAAAAATGTATTTTCATTGGATATGATTTAAATAAAAAAGGTTACAGGTTTTATAACCCTACCAACAAGGGATTTATGGTAAGCAGAGATGTGATCTTTGATGAGAATGATTCTTGGTATGAGAATGAATGCAGGAAGGTCAAACTACCCTATGATTTGGAAGAGGAATTTCCAAAACTTGCAAAGGAGGAACCAACTCAGAAAGAAGACTCAAGTTCAGATGATGAAGATACAATCAACCTTGAAGAGTTCAAGGCATGGAAGTCCAAAGGCAAAATGAAGATGAAGAAGCTTGAGGACATACCAGAATCTTCAACTCAATCAATCAGAAGGTCTCAAAGAGAGAGCAAAAAACCTATCAGATATGGGTATGATACATCTCTTGTTACTAAACATTCAATTTATCTTGCAAAGGATTTGCTAAATGAAGAACCAGGATCATATGAAGAAGCAATCACAAAATCAGAATGGAAGGAAGCTATGGATGAGGAGATTGAAGCACTCAAGGAGAGTGATACATGGGAGTTAGTACCCAAGAAGGACTCCATGAAGGTAATAGGATCTAGATGGATCTATAAATTGAAAAGAAATTCTGATGGCACAATTAACAGGTACAAGGCCAGATTAGTAGCCAAGGGTTTTGCACAAACCCAAGGCATTGACTATGAAGAAACATTTTCTCCTGTGGCCAAGATGCCAACAATCAAAGTGTTGGTGAGTGTGGCTGCATCAAAGAATTGGAACATGTACCAATTGGATGTCAAGAATGCTTTCTTGAATGGATGGATTTCAGAAGAGGTTTATATGTCACAACCTCCTGGCTATGAAGACCCTAAGAAGGTAACTTATGTTTGCAAATTAAAGAAGGCTTTATATGGATTGAAGCAGGCACCTAGGGCATGGAATTACAGGCTAACTACATACCTCCAAGACCAAGGTTTTGTCATGAGTAAGGCTTACAGTTCTCTGTTCATTAAGAGAAGTAATTCAGAGGTAATCTATCTTTGTGTTTATGTTGATGACATCATCAGTACAAGCAATGATGTAAATGGAATCAGAAGCATCAAAATCCAGATGATGAAGGAATTCAAGATCAATGATCTTGGATTATTGAAGTATTTTTTGAGACTTGAATTAGTTTACACTAATTCAGGAATATACATTACTTAGAAGAAGTATGTGCAGGACCTGTTGAAGAAATTTCACTTGCAGGATGCTAAAGCAGCAAGCACTCCAATGGAGGTGAACTTAAAGCTAAGTGCCCATGAAGGTGATGAAGTCCAAGACATTACATGTTATCAAAGTATGGTAGGTAGCTTGAACTATGCTACCTTAACTAGAATTGACATTGCATATGGAGTTAGTGTGCTAAGTCAATTTATGCACAAGCCAAGGATACCTCACGTAGAGGCTGCCAAAAGAATCTTGAAGTATCTCAAGGGTACACAGAACCATGGTTTGTACTTTCCTTACACTTCAGATATTGACATAAAAGTTTATTTAGATGCAGATTGGGCAGGATGCAAGGATGATAGGAGAAGCACTTCAGGATACATTTCTTTTGCAGGTGACAAACCAATTTCATGGTCTGCAAAGAAGCAACCAACTATTGCATTGTCTTCTACAGAAGCAGAGTATAGAGGACAAGCTAATGCCACTCAAGAAGCAATTTGGATTAAGCTTTTGTATTCAGAATTGGGCTTATATACTAGGCCTCCAATTATCTTTGGAGATAATAGAAGTTCTCTTCACCTTGCAGCTAATCCTATCTATCATGCCAGGACCAAAAACATAGAAGTTCATTATCATTATGTGAGAGAGAAGTTGCTAAGCAAGGACATTCAGCTGACCTACAAGTAACATGCAATGTGCAGATTTGCTGACTAAAGCTTTGGATGGGACCAAACTTTGCAAGTTCAAATCTATGATTGGATTGCAGGATGTACTTGAAGATTGAAGATGAAGACTTAAGCCAAAATTTTTGGCTTGAGGGGGAGCTGTTGGTGTAAATCACAAGCCTACACATTTGGCTTGGAAGACATCATGAAAACTCCACATGCATGAAGAACCATAGGAACATATGCTAGTGGTTTATTACCACTTTACCTCATTGTAAAAGTCTAATTTGACTTAGAATCTTTTGTAATCACCTACCTAAGTGAATCGTGGAAAAGTAGATCACTTGATTGAGAGAATATCTCCAAACTTTTAGATGCTTGATCATAGGAAGCCAAAGATTTGAATTTGAATTCAAATCCTAAGTCATTTCCTATAAAATTGGATGTGAAAAAGTCGTGGGTAGATCACTCCATTCTCGAGGCTCATTCTGTTGAGCTTGAGTGTGTGTAAGGACTATACCATAGCCTACACCTCTCTACACCATTTGGCAATGCTAGACATGCCAATGGGATTGTACACAATTGTTAATCAATAGATACATTTACATCATTCATCTCTGTATTCACTGCTTGTCTACTCCAAAGTCTGTTAACTTGTCAAGGGCATATCTCGATCAATACTACCCCAAGTTCAGTGATTCAAAGCTTGTTGGATTCAGCTCAAAGTCATATACATGCTGACAAAGTTTGAGGTGATTTCATTCCGAATTCAGAGAAATCGTCGTCGAGGTGCTCACTAGTCTATCTCTGCTACAGTCCTAAAAAGTCGGGGGTATAGCTAATTTTGCTAAATGAATTTCTCTGAGTATAGTTTGTCATTTTACATCATTCCACTTGCAAATGTTAGCTTACTAAGCTAATTGAATACCCCTAGAAGGAATTTTATCAATTGCTACTGTGCTGGTCACACTGAGCAAAACATTGAGTAGGTGTCAAGACCAAAATAGAAGATTTTCTTGACTTTGTGACTTCCAAAGTTATCTGTTTTGATTCAATCATTGCACACATCATTTCCAAAGGACATAGGCTATTTCTTGGTGTCATTGGGAAGCTAAGGAAGTCTACTAATCAAGGTTGAAGCTAAAGAGGGCTGGTACAAAGCAAGTTTTAGCAGTACCTACTCAATCTCTTGGATCATCCATCCATTTTTCCCAACAGGCTAATGTCTGCTTCCAGAACATCAACCTTGTGTTGAAATTCTTCTCGGATGTTATCAGTCACTTCCTTCATTTGTGTTGGTAGTCGCTACGATAACTGGATTAGCATTTGACCCATGGATGCGAGTTCAGAAAACATGGGAATTGATGGAAACAGAATAGAAGGACGTGGTTGAGAAGAAGAGGCTGTCAGAAGTTGATGTGAAGAGGGGGGAGAGTAATTCGGTGAGGAAGATGAAGCAGAAGGTTCTTCAGTAGGTTGTACAGGTATAATAGGGTCGATTGGGAGGATGGGTGGCGAAGTGGGTTGGAGAATGTTATTCTCTAATACCTTTTCGGTGGATTGATGTGTAGAGTCATCAGGGTTGGCAACTGCAGACTCGACTGCCTTAATCAGTTCTTCAAAAATTTTGTTAATAATAGGTTGTCCATCTTCTTGCTTTTCCTGTTCGCATTGTTGCTGAGATTCTTCTTTAGAGGAGCTGGCTGCAGAATCAGTAGTATCATCATGCTCTTGTTGCGGATGTGGAGATGACTGCGCTGATGAATCCTGGTGCATTGATGTTGCTGTGTCGTGGAAAGTCTCTTCTTCATGTTCTCCTTCTTGATTGTTGTCTGCTTCTTTTCCTGCGGCCGAACCCTGTACTTGACTGTCAGATGAACTAATTCTGATGTGTTTTCGGCAGAGTAGCTGGAAGATTTCTTCGTCATCCTCTTCATCATCTTCCAATATCTGTGCAGATTCTTCATGGTACAGAACTGGACCTCGTGAAGGCGGTTGTGCTGCTTGTATGGCCGGAAACAAGAAAGTTAGTATGTGGGGGAGACGTGAACGCGACATATCTCCTTTGTTGACCTGTTTAATTACTGAAACGCATTCTCTGTGAATGCGGCGGAAATAGTACGAGGCAAAGTTAACAGGCTCTCTGGTAGCCAAATCTATCGTTGAATAAAAAGGGCGAGATATGCCATATGTACGTTTCTGCAAATTTAGTATTGCTACTAAAAATTGCAGGGCTATTCTCTCAGGTTAAGGGCGACAAAGGATTGCATATTCATTAGAAGAATGTCTAGGGAATAACTGGATCATTGTAGCTATCGGTAAATTAGGGCCATTTTCTTGACCTTCCAAAGAAAGTCGGAATGCATCAGCAAAGGTCTGTAGAGTAATTACGGTACGAGATGGCAAGGAAGTGATTGGCCAACTCTGCTCCGTACCAGGTGTGGCAACGATGGCGGCAATGATTTGGGCATAGAATGGGTGACATTCCACTGAATGTCAAGGCAATTCAGCGAAATTAGCTAACCCACGGACATGCAGGAACTCACCCACATCAGCAGGGAGTCCGTCACGGAATGCAGCAAAGTTTGCTAACGCTTCCATGATGCGCACACGAATAACAATCACAAGAACACAATTGCTCAGGGTATACAGGGAGCACAAGCACATAAAACACACAGACACAATAGCGATTAACAGTGGAATGAAAAAGGTTAAGTAGATACTTGGCAGCGGGAAGCAATTGAAATCGTTAATCATCGTGCGATGTTGAGATGATGACCTCATAACTACTGTGTGCATGCATGAGCGGAATCGATAAGAAAAGGCGGCGATTATTCATGGTTTTGTATCCAAACCAGGAGTTTATGATTATGTAGCAAAACGAGGCTTTTAAGGATTTTACTCAATCAGCACGCAAAACTAAAAGGAAAAGAAAAGAAAGAGAAAAAAAAGAAAAATATGCGGGCCACCACAGAATATTCAGGATGAATCAGGTGCTTGTTGATACGGCCGCAACTTTGAACCATTTATCACCTTTGGAAGAGGAACTCCGGTCAAAGTAGCCAACCAAAAAGTTGCTGGGCCCACTTGTTCAATAATCCAGTAAGGACCAAACCATCGTAACTTGAATTTTCCAGCAGAACAATTTGATTTTGCATTACAAAACAGCACAAGTTGTCCTACCGTAAAAACTGGAGTTTTAAGATACCGATCATGTGTACGAGCTTGCCTCAACTGCACTTTTTGAAGAGTCAGAAAACTTTCCCAGCAATGCTCATCTAATTCTCTGAGTGTGTCCAACCGAAATGGCAAAGAATCTTCAGGTAACAATTTCTGAGAGATGGCCACACGTAAGCTTGGTACTACAATTTCCATTGGTGCAATTGCCTCCATTCCATATGCAAGTTTGAAAGGATCCAGTCCGATGGCAACTTTGTAAGTAGTCCGGTATGCGCATAATACTGCAGGTAGTAACTGATCCCATCTTTCTAGTGATTCCAGAATCAGTTTACGAAGCATATTCAACAAGGTCTTGTTTGTACTTTCAACTAAGCCATTAGCACGAGGATAATAAGGAGAACTGAATTTGTGTAGAATCTGAAAAGAGTGTGTGAGAACTTTCATTAAATTGTTAACAAAATGTGTGCCTTGATCTGTCACAAGTTCCACAGGTAACCCAAATCGTGGAAATACGTCCTTCATTAAACATTTTGCTACCGAAATAGCTGTAGCGGACCGTAAAGCCCAAGCTTCTGCCCATCTGGTAGCATAATCTGTACATGTCAGAATGTATCTGTTGTTGCTAAGGATTGCTGGAGGTGTGATTGGTCCAATAAAGTCAAGACCCCATTTCTGAAAAGGCTCCAAAGGTAATACAGGTTGGAGAGGGAAAAAATGTCATTGTAAAGGCTGTCCAGACCGTTGACAATTGTCACACTATTTGACAAACTGAGATACATCTCTGTACATGGTAGGCCACCAAAGCCCACTTTGTAGAATTTTCTGGTGTGTTAAATCTGCTGCAAAATGTCCACCGGAAGGTATTGAATGTGCTAGAGCGATAACTGAGTTTACTTCATGTGGAGGAATACAACGAAGTAAAACTCTAGTGCTATCCATATAATACAATTCTCTAGCAATCAACCGGAATTTGCGACTATAAACTACAATTTTCCTACGCATTGCAGGAGAAGTCTGAGCAGGAAGATATCCATCAGTAAGAAAGGCTAATAACTGATCATAGTAAGTAGATGTCACAGGAGGTTCTGCAGATTCATCATTAGTTGGTTCAGTAACATAAATTGTAGGTGTAGTTTCATCAACACCGACCGGAGCTTCACCGGAATCTAACCGAGAAAGGAAATCTGCTAATGCATGTGCAGTTTCGGGTCGATGAATTACTTCGTAATCAAACTCTTGTAACAGTAGAACTCAACGTGCTAATCGACCACCTAAATGCTGTTGCCAAACCAGATATATTAATGTCACATGGTCTACATGAAAGATGAATTTACGGCCTAGCAAATAATGCTGAAATTTCTTTACAGAATATACCAAACCAAGACATTCTCTTTCAGTTACAGAATAATTCTTTTCTGCAGGAGCAAGCCTTCTACTTGCATAATAAACAGGCCTAAACCATTTATCGGTTTGTTGCATTAAGACACTTCCAATGGCTATATCTGATGCGTCTACAAAAACATGAAATGGGCGATCCCAATCAGGAGGTTGTAGAATTTGAACGTGCGTTAATAAACCTTTTAGACGATCAAATGTAGTTTGACATTCCTGAGTCCAATCAAACTGTCGAGGAGTACTAGTTATTAACCGGTTTAGTGGTATTGCCAAGTGAGCAAGCCACCCGTAAATGTCGACCATGCCATCTGACTTGACCTATGAATCTCATCACTTCTTTCGGTGTAGTAGGCACAGGTGCTTTTAACACAGCTGCAACCTTATCTAGATCAACTTGTATGCCCTATGCAAATACAATGTGGCCAAGGAGCTTACCACATGAAACCGCAAACACAGATTTGTTTGGGTTCAGGCAGAGTCTGTATTCACGACATTTCTCAAAACAACACCGTAAATGATACAGGTGTTCTACCATCTTACCAAATAAAGAGAAATCATCTAGATATACTTGCATAAAGGAAGTAAGATAGGGTGAAAAGATTTCCTGCATACATCGCTGAAAAGTGCTAGGAGCATTTCTTAATCCAAACCACATAACTATACAAGCAAAAACACCCCAATTGGTAATGAAAGCGGTTTTCGGTACGTCTTGTTCAGCCATTCTAACTTGATTATACCCACTGTAACCATCCAAAAAGGAGTACATTTCATGTCCTGCTACTCTATCCAGCATTGTATCAAGGAATGGAAGCGGAAATGGATCAGGTACGGTGGTTGCATTCAATTTTCGATAATCGACACATATTCGTAGTTGCTTATTTTTCTTAGGAACGATAACAATGGGTGATATCCACTCAGCATGTTCTACTAGTACAATGAATCCGACTTTTAATAACCTATCAAGCTCTGCCTTGACCTGTGCTGCATAGTTGGGATTCATATGGTAGCTGGGTTGTTTAATCGGCTTGGCTTCTGGTTTGGGCACAACCCGATGCTAATAGATTCGAGGATCTAGACCTTTCATATCACGATAGTCCCATGCAAAAACATCAGAGAACTCACGAATAAGCTGTATCAAATCTGCTTGAAATGCTTCAAAAAATCCTTCCTTTATCTTGATAGGTCGCTGATTAACTTCATCCCCTAAATTATAGGTGATCAACTGATCTTCAGGAACATAGAGTTGACGAGGTTTTCCTGAATCATCAACTGACTGTAAAAGTTGTTGTATATCAGCTTCATCCTTAAGAGTAGTATCTTCTGTCTCTACTTCTTCGGTCACAGGCATCACTGTACAAACTGTCGGATTCCAGTTATCTACAACAGATTGTAGATCAACAGTCCCAAAGGAGATTAAATCTATGTTCTTCTTTAAAAATTCTTCTTCTTCGTCATCGGATAAACCATCTAACATGTGAACTGGTTCTGCCACATAAGGTCTAGCATGTAGTTCACAGGGATGAATAGCATCTAATTTGACAACATATTTACGGTTATTGTCTTTGAAAGTGAGTTCTTGTGCAGACCAATCCTGTATAACCTTAGCTTGTTTCAACCAAGGACGGCCAAAAAGAAGATTATAATCAAGACTAGATTCCGGTAATTCTAAGATGACAAAAGTCATCTTAAACGTTGTACCTTGCAGAGTGATTGGGACATTCCGTACGAGTCCCAACGGATGAACTCGAGATTGGTCGGCCATTCTGACAAAAAACTGGACTAGTTCGATTTGCATCCATTCCAACTTTTTACAAAGTGTTGCAATAGCTATGTTTACACCAGATCCACCATCAATTAGTACTTGAGTAATCTTATGATTTTTGTACCATACCGTAATCAAGGGGACCAAATGATCCACCGTAGAGTCAGTTTCCGGTTGTACCGTTGTCGTTGCTGGAATACAAGAAGATCCCAGACTGAGTTGTTGCTGAAATTGTTGCCGAACTCCCAGTACTAATGCAAGTAATTGTCCAAGAGGAAGAGTAATGGATGCTTTAGATAAAATTTCCCATGCCTGCTCTGCTTGACTTGTACCTTTTACTGATTCTGAAGACGATGCATCAGTTACTAGGATTGACTCATGCTCATGCGTGGTTTCCTTTGGTAGTGGAACTTGTGTCACCGGAATTGGATGTGGGAACACTGGAGGTTCTGTGGTGGTCCACTGACTAGCTTTGTCATACATTCTTTGTTGCTCACGAATACCTAGTTCAAATACTTCAGCTACTGGTTGCAACGGCTTACCGAATCGGGTCTGAACTACTGTGGCTTGTGTTTCTATTGGTGTGATATGAACCATATTTGTCATTGGGTTCTGGCGCTCTTTCTTCCTCTGATCATATTCGGCTGCATCTTTACAAAATCTTTTGATGTGACCAAACTCACCGCAAAAATGACAGCAAGGTGGTGGCAAGGCATTACCTTCTTGTGATGTTCCTGTCTGCCAGCGATTCCCATTGTAGTTGGTATTCCTCTGTCCTCTATAATTTCTATATCCTTGCTGCTGATTATTTCTCATCTGAGGTGGTACATAGTGGGTGGCAAGCTGTCCTGGTTCTTGTATAATTGCGTTTACTGTTGCTGTTCCCTGCACTTTAGCGTTATAGGCATAGTTTTCGGTGGAATGTCCGTTGGTATTGCAGATAGCGCAATACGACTGATTAAGGGCACAAGTGGCACTGGTATGCCCTAGATTCTTGCACTCAGTGCAGTACATTTGTCTAGCCGGATCTTCTGCAACACTTTTACTAGCTTTTAACCACTCCAAGTCTTCGGTAAAACCTCCAACTTTATGCTCGAGCTGCAAAGCCATTGCAATAACCGCATCTAATGTCATATCTCCCACACAACATATGATCATAATTTGTCGGAGCTGCGGAGTTAAACCATTAATAAACCACTACGTGATGACATCATCCGGTAAATTAGCATGTGCCGACGGTAGTTGTCTCAAATGAGTTCTGAATAGGGTGGCATATTCCTGCACTATTTGATTCAGCTTCTGTCTATTATTCTGCAGGTAATCAAAAATTTCGGCAGGGTTCTTCTTTAACCGGAATCTCTGCAGAAACGCATCCCTTACCGCTTCATAGGTGCCAAAATGGTTGATATCATATTCTGTATGCCATCTGGCGGCTTCATTTACGAGTGTTGACTGAAAGACTATGGCCTTGTATGCCAGATTGGGTGGGTGATTAAGTACTGCATAATTAATTTCAAAGGTACGTACATGAGCATCAAGATCATCACCTGGAAATCCACCGAATTTGGTGTATGTTACTCTTGTTGGAGCCGGTCGGGGTGGAAATGGATGTTGTTGTTGTTGCTGCTGCTGTTGCTGTTGTTGTTGTTGTTGTTGTTGCCCACTCATGGTGCTGGTTGTTGTAGTACTCCAATACATACAGTAGGTATTGCTATCTCCTGAGTTCCGAGGTTGAATTTCTTGACCGTTGGAATCTGTATCGTCAGTCTGTGCACTCTCCGGCTTGATCATATCATTCAATCTCTTTCGGATTTCAGCTTCGAATAAGCTACCTTCCTCCTTGATATCAAATGTAGGGAAGCTTACTCTGAATAGTGGTGACCGGAATGAAGATTCACCAGGAAATGGTAAACTGTCACCGTGAGGCTATGAATGCTCTGTAACTGGGACCAAAATATCACTAGAATTTATCAAATTTTTACCAAAACAAGGTACTTTTTCACCTTCACTGATTTCTTTGGCCAACACGCTTCTATCCTCAGATAAATTCGAATCTTGACTAGATGGTGTTCAGTTAACTGCATACTACATCCTGGTAGACTCTGGAGTTACTATATCTTCGATAGACTGTGCCGAAATTGCACCAAAATCTGCTGAAATTGTAGTACGTTCCACCGGAATGCTACCGGAATCACTACTAACATTCTTCGCTTCCTTGACAACTGGGTTAAACTTATCTGTGCTTCTAGCTCCTGGGGGCGTCCTTAGCAAATTAGGTATCGCCCAAGACTGTTGGTTTCTCCTATACTTCGGGTATGTCTCACCGGAACGAGTAACCGGCATATATCACGTTTGCAGTATTTTGCGTACTACTCTTCCTTACTGTCGATTTACAATCTATGACCACTTTCTCACAATCAGTTTACAACGCTCTGGTGCCACATTCCCACAGACGGCGCCAGTGTTGAACGTGGGTCTTGCCATCAGAGACGCGTTTAAACATCTATTCGGGTTCTTGGGAGTGGAAGGGGTCTGTTAAACAGAGGCCCTATACTTGATTTTCCCAAATCAACTCACTCACATGACAGTCTGTTCAATAACTTTACTAATCCAACTTACTAACCGAAAACTCAGACTTCGTCTGATTCATCTACTCACAGAATGTCGATTCATACACAGATTAAGACTTCCTCAGTGACCAACGCACAATACAAAGATGACCGTCACACAAACTCACAGTAATAAACTTAGCGGAACCATAATTCAGTACTTAACTTAAGATAAACATACTGTAACTTAATCTTTACTGGACAGGTACAGATAATCAACAACACAAAAAGATACAGAATAACTCAGAGTTTTCAAACACACCACGGAAACTACACAGACATCATCAACCAGACAAACAGTCTGGCGACTCCTCTGGTCGTCACCAAAGCGTCTCTTTTCATTGATTTATAAGAAGGTTACAATGTCTACGCAACGACCTTTCGGTTCGTGCGGAATATAAAAAGAGTCAAACTTTACAATTGCCAATCCTGCGGCTTATAGATGGCCACAATGCAATCTGAATATGATGCTATCATGAAAAATGGTACCTAGTCTTTATGTCACTTACCTCCTGGCAAGAAGGCCATTGGCACTAAATGGGTATACACGCTAAAGCATAAACCTGATGGAACACTTGACAGGCATAAAGCTAGGCTTGTTGCAAAGGGTTATATGTAGGAAAGAGGCATTGATTTTGATGAAACCTTTGCTCCTACTTGCCAAATGACTACTATTCGTAGCATCTGTGCACTTGCAGCTCATCATGGTTGGAATGTACATCAGTTGGACATTAAAACAATATTTCTGAATGGTGACTCACATGAAGAAGTGTATGTTTTTTAGCCTCGTGGCTTTGTGCAGAAAGGGCATGAAAACGAGGTGTGTAGGTTAAAGAAGGCATTATATGGTTTAAAGCATGCACCACGTGCTTGGTATGAAAAGATACATGCCTATGTCATTGCACATGGTTTTGAGAACAGTCCAACTGAAAGCACCTTATATGTTAAGCATGCTAATGATGTACTTCTGATCATTGTGGTGTATGTTGATGACATGCTACTCACTGGTCCTCATGACATACATATTGCTGATTTTAAGGCTGATTTGCATGCCTCATTTGAGATGTTTGATTTGGGCATTTGCATCACTATTTGGGCATTCAGTTTATGCAAGCTGATGGTGGAATGGCTTTGTGTGAAATGAAATATATTGACACATTATTGTCGCGTTTTGGCCTTGAAGACTGGCCTATTGCCACTCCTATGAAGACATGCTTACGATTGAGTCTTCATGATGCTGGAGATGCAGTTGATGTTGTTCTCTATTAGCACGCTATTGGATGCTTGATTTACTTATGCATTACTTGGCCAAATATTCATTTTTTTGTCTCACATATGAGCAGGTTTATGCATTGCCCAGGTGTCAAGCATTGTCAGGTAGTTAAGCATATATTCATGAGCTTTGTATGAAAAAACAAAATAGCTTTGTGTGAAATGAAATATATTGACACATTATTGTCGCGTTTTGGCCTTGAAGACTGGCCTATTGCCACTCCTATGAAGACAGGCTTACGATTTGTGGAATGGCTTTGTGTGAAATGAAATATATTGACACATTATTGTCGCGTTTTGGCCTTGAAGACTGGCCTATTGCCACTCCTATGAAGACAGGCTTACGATTGAGTCTTCATGATGCTGGAGATGCAGTTGATGTTGTTCTCTATTAGCACGCTATTGGATGCTTGATTTACTTATGCCTTACTTGGCCAGATATTCATTTTTTTGTCTCACATATGAGCAGGTTTATGCATTGCCCAGGTGTCAAGCATTGTCAGGTAGTTAAGCATATATTCATGAGCTTTGTATGAAAAAACAAAATAGGAATTTTTTGAAAACTTTTGTAGGCCCCGGCTTTTCTTCTCTCTTTTCTCCTCTTTGTTCTTCTTTGCAACACTCTCCCCCTCTTGGTCTCTATCATCTCAGATAGGCTTCATTCAAGATTTCTTGACATGCCACGAGTAGCAGACATTGACCTAACCTGTCATGACAAGTGATTATGGAAGTCCTCTTGAGAAAGGGATTTTTTCACCATTGCCCGTTCTAAATTATGTTCCAACCTACTAAGGGTTGCTTGATCATCTTTGGTGTGCTTCATTTGTCTTTGTATATCTTTGTTATCCTGATACATACCCCTACTAGGCTCTTGATAGAGGCTGGTTCTTACCTTAATTTGCTTCCTTGTGCTTTCTTCCTTTTCTTTTCTTGCTTGATTCTCCCTTCACATGTCCCTCCTCTTGAATGGTGTCATCCTCGTTAGGCTTTTTTTGGCAGCCAAGTAAGTATGGAAGATTGTTTGTTCTCTTGTGTTAATAAGATTTTTCTACTTGATCATAAATTTTTGACATTGTTCTAATTTCATTGCATCATGAGGTACTTGATGATGATTTGCAAGAAAATGTGATTCATAATCTAGAAGTCCAGCATTCAAATTAGTTGACATCTTCAAAACGATCTTTGAATCAAGCTCAACAAATCTCGTTCAAATTCCTTCTTCAAAGGCTTGTAAATATGATCTTGGTAGAAACATAATACGTGCAAAGTATGCCATAATAATGGCATTACTTGGAGTGACGAATAAATAAATCATTAATGATATGGTAGCTTGATTAACGTTGTTGAGGTTAAAAAATGTGTGCTCAGCAAACATGAAGAATTTTAGTACTCTCAATATTATACTAAGCATCTTGTTCATTAGTTTCATTAGATCCAACATAGTTGCATGCTTGGAAAGCCAAAATTCTATTGATGGCACCATGTATTCTTCTATTGATAGGTAGCCATGAGGTAGGCTCATTAAAAGAGGAAAAGCGATCCACCTTTTATTCGTTGTACCCTTGTGTCATCCTTCCCAAAATGCTAGCCATTATCGTCCTCTTGGCACATGGATTGACATGTAATAAATGAGGAGCATCTGACAATGTACACGTAGAGTAGGATTCTTTTCCAAAATCTTCTTTCTCCAAGCAGCATGAACTTCATTAAATTATTCATTTGTGTAGTTGAAAGTACTTGCATTAAAATTTAATTCTTTGTGAGGATCTTTCTTAGTTAGTCTACATATATACCTTCTCATCTATTTTCATGATCCCAAAAGGTATATTCAAGGGCTTCATTGTTTTGTCCAAATCTCTACTCTTGATTTTAGGGTCTTTCATGCATGGTACCATGGCCTCTTCAAGTTCTTGGCTCATGCTAAATATGAGGATTTCCCATTCCTTTTGGTGTAGGTCTGCTATGAAAGGCATAAGTATTTTGTCATGTTCTACTCCATGCACATCCCTTATAGGTGAATGAACAATGGGGAGAGAAAGATCACGAATACCTTGATATTCACACTATTCCCTTTGGGAATGGGTGATATGGGTCTCCCCATCTTCTCTACTTGATTCACTTGTTGTGCTTGCATGTGCTTAATTTGATCCCTTAATTGCATTACTATCTAATCTTTATCTTTTAGTTGATATAGGTCTCCCCATCTTCTCTACTTGATTTCTTTTAGTTGGTCCATGTCTTGAGCACATTGCTCCACCTAAAGTTTTACTGCTGATTCCCCATTCTTATTGCATTTCTTCATTTCTATATGGTGGTTTTCTTCTAGCTAAAGTCTTTGAGATTTCTCTATAGTGAGTTGTGCATGAAAATCTTCTTATTGTTTCTTCAATGCTTGTATCTCTTCATTGTCATTTGTTGGTACTTCCACCCGTTGATTTATAAGCAATGATGTCATTCGTTCCATATTTTGTTTTCTCAAAGATTCTGCTTCCTCCATGTAGACTTTCATTTGAGATTCAATTAACGTTGCTCTACTGATCATGTGTACATTCTCAGACTCTAGTTGTGCATATTTTCTTTTCAATTCCACATTCTCTACTACTAAATTCTCATAGTCCCCTATAACTTCTTTGACTTGGATTTCCCATGTTAAATTCTCAGACATCAATGAATTGATCTTGATCATGGCATCTACTAACTCTTTCTTCAAAAGTTGTTCACGGAGAATCTTGAGTCTATTTTCCTCAATGTGAGCTTGCTCATATTCTTTTTCAACCTCCATATGCTTGAGTTGTGTGTCCATTGCACTTTGAATCATATTCATGACCACCAATTTTAGCTAGTTAACATTGACATTTAGCCATTTTGTAGGGAAGATACATGGTTGTTCAAGTCCCACTTCTTTGGATCTAATAGTGTGAATCATCTCATTAAAGGGTTTCCTTACATGTAGATGCAACTTTGGTTGTTCTTCTACCTATGTGTGCCCTTCTTTATCACTATTTCCCATTGTAAAAGGGTTGATGATTTTTGTTGGAGTTAGACGTATGTGGAAGCATGCAAACAACACAAGCAAGAAGAAGAAGCTTGGAGCTCAACACACAAAACTCAATGTATTACCACTAGAATGTACAAACATAAGTAGGCCGTTGGGGCAATAGGCGTATATACAAGCCAAGGGAAAAAAACCTCCTAAAGAGGGAAAAACTTGCCCCTACGGTCATAGTGTGTTCACACACATCACTACCTAAATATATCAACAAATCCCCCCTGGGAGTGATGTGGTGAACAAGGAGCTAGCACTCATGTATAAGGAAGTGCCAAGCTATGTGGAAATCATTCCACAAAAGGAAGTAAGCTCAAATCTTTGCGGAAAGCTTCTAACTTCTTTGTAGGCAGAGCCTTCGTGAAAAGGTATGCAATGTTCTCCTGTGTGGGCACATATGCCAAGCTGATCTCGCCAAAAGAGAACCTCTCCCTGACATAATGATAATGTACCTCAATGTGCTTAGTGTGAGCATGGAACACAGGGTTCCTCGCAACTACCAATGCACTCTGACTCTTAGTGAAGATGGTGGTGGTAGAAGATTGACCAACACCCAAATCAGCCATAAGGCATCTGCAACACACACACTCAACAGTCGCTGTGAAAGTTGCCCTATACTCAGCCTCACAATTGGAAGTGACCACAGTAGGCTGCTCCTTGCTCAACCAAGATATACATGAGCTACTAAGCATGAAGCAAAATCCACTAGTGGAGACACGAGTGTCATAGCAACCAGCCCAATCAGAATCAGAAAAAGCATGCAAATCTCGCAGTAGTGATCCCCCCTTGGGATAAAACAACCCAAGTAGCCGAGTACCACTCAAGTAGCGAAAGATGTGCTTAACCTCTTGCCAATGCTTGACTCCTAGGCAATGCATAAACTTGCTCATTTTTGAGACAACAAATTGAATATCTGGCTGAGTAATGCACGAGTAAATCAAGCATCCAAGAACATGCTGAAAGAGACTCACAGAATCAAATGCATCTCCAGCATCATAAAGACTGAGTCGTAAACCTGCCTCCATAGGAGTGGCAATAGGTTTACAATCTTTGAGTCCAAAATGCTGCAATAATGTGTCAATATATTTTGTTTGACACAAAGTCATTCCACCATCAACGTGCATAAAATGAATGCCCAAATAATGATGCAAATGCCCCAAATCAAACATCTCAAATGAGTCATGTAGATTAGCCTTGAAATCAGCAATATGCTTCTCATGAGGACCAATGAGCAGCATGTCATCAACATACACCACAATGATCAGAAGTACATCATTAGCACGCTTGACATATAAGGCGCTTTTAGTTGGACTGTTCTCAAAACCATGTGCAATCAGATAGGCATGTATCTTTTCATACCAAGCACATGGTGCTTGCTTTAAACCATATAATGCCTTCATTAACCTGCACACCTCGTTTTCATGCCCTTTCTGCACAAAGCCATGCAGCTGAAAAACATACACTTCTTCATGCAAGTCACCATTCATAAATGTTGTTTTATGTCCAATTGATTTACATTCCAACCATGATGAGGTGCAAGTGCACAGATGCTAGAATCAGTAGCCATTCGGCAAGTAGGAGCAAAGGTTTCATCAAAATCAATGCCTCTTTCCTGTGCATAACCCTTTGCAACAAGCCTAGCCTTATACCTATCAATTGTACTATCAGGTTTACGCTTCAGCTTGTATACCCACTTACTGCCAATGGCCTTCTTGCCAGGAGGCAAGTCACATAAAGACCAAGTATCATTCTTCATTATAGCATCATATTCAGATTGCATAACAACCATCCATTTTGAATTTTGTGCTTCATCAAATGAAATAAGCTCAATCTCATCACAGAGACTAGATGCAACCATAGCATAGCAATCTGATGCAAAACAGTCACTATGAGAGCCTGATCGAGTACGATACGACAAAGGTGCATCTAATTTGCTGTCACGCAAAGTTTGCACCTACCATTTTGGCATAGTTTTTGCCTCCTCAATATCAGCTCTCTCATCAACAAGTTCATGTCTCTGGAGCTAACAGATGTCTCCTTAGTACATGAAAGCAATGGCTGAATAGCATCTTCCACAAAAACAACATCACGGCTAATCAAAATGTGTTTAGTCTATGGATGATACAGATGATAACCTTTACTTTCAGAACTGTACCCAACAAAAATACATTTTACTACTTTATCGTCCAGTTTTTTGCGATGTTGTTCAGGCACTAATGCATATGCCAAAGAACCAGAAACATGCACATGAACAACAAATGGCTTGTGATCATGCCAAGCTTCATATGGAGTGATAGACTGCAACGCTTTAGTGTGACACCTGTTAAGTACATATGCTACACACATGACAACCTCAAGCCAAAAACTATGTGGTAAAGCCTGACTCTTGACCATACACCTCGCCATCTCCATGAGTGACCCGTTCTTTTGTTTAGCAACTCCATTCTATTGAGGTGTATACGGTACTGTACAATGGTCTTTTATCCCACGTTCAGCCAGAAATGCATTAAAATCAGAAGACATATATTCCCCCCCTCGATCAGAATGGAGGGTGCCCATTTTACATGTTGACAGATTTCCAACCAAAACCAAAAACTGTTTGAAGCACATGAACACTTTGCACTTTTCCTTCAATGGATATACCCATGCATGCTTGGTTGATGAAAGTCACGAAGTAAAGATAACTTCCAAAAGAAGCTCTCTGCATATGACCACAGACATCACTATTTACAAGCTGCAATTTCTGGGTAGCCCGAACTCAGCCATCTTTTGGAAAAGAGGAACGCTGCATTTTGCCCAAAATACAGACTTCACAAACATGTTTTCAAGGTGCCTCAAGTTTGGGCAAAGAGTACACCATTTCGCATTTATGTAGGCATAGAAAACTAGCAAAATTTAGATGACCAAAGAGTGCATGCCAAAGCTTTGCATCCGACATAGCCTGAGAATCATCTACTACACATGTCGAATCATTTACAAATCTTTCATAGTCTGTGAGCTTATACAACCCACGGTATAAAATGCCAGATGCAATAATCACATCTCCATTTGATAGATCATGAACTATGCATCTGTCATCAACAAATTTCGCAACCAAGCCAATCTTAGCTAATGCAAAAACTGATAATAGATTTTTCTTGATCCCTGGCACAAACAAAGCACTTGACAAAGTGAAAGAACTACCATCAGCAGTAGTCAAAATGATCTTACCAACTCCCATAACAGGATAAGAGGAGTTGGCGCATGTAACAATATTCTTTGTAGGGACAGGCTTGAGTGAAGAGAAGAAACTGCGTCGCAAGGAAATATGTTTGGTCGCCCCACTGTCAAAGTACCAAACATCTGAGTCTACTATAGACATGCACTGCTCATGACAAGATGGGTCAAAACTGCAAATAGTAGTAAATTCCCATTCTTCTTCCTGCACAAGATTAGCAGACTTTGTTTTTGGTGTAGAGGCCTCTACAACAACCATTCCAGCCTCTTTCTTCTTTGCCTCTTTAGCAGCCAGTTTTGGACAGTTCTTTATGATATGATCATTTCCTTTACAGTACTTGCAAAACAATTCCTGCTTCTCTAATTTCTTTTCATCTTTGTCTTCCCTCTTTGATTGTGTAGAATTAGCAGATTTTTGCTTACTAGTTGAAGAGCTCCATTTTCCTTTGCCCTTCCGACTAGCTAGGAAAGCTTGATATGCAACACACATAATGGACCTCTTCTGCCTCGAATGATATTCTTTGCAATAGAACAGAGACTAACTCCTCAAATGACAAGGCATTTGGATTTTCTTTCATCATCAAGCGAAGAGTAGAAGCAAAAACCTGATCGAAATCAAGATGACCATTCAGAACGGTGTGCACAAGTGAGCTATCTGGTATAACCTCATCAACAAAAATCAAGTGTTCCTTCAAGTCTTTGATCTTTGTTAGAAAATATTCCATTAGATGTTCTACAAGAGTGAATGTGAGGAATAATGGCATGTTTGACAGAAAAAACTATCAATGCATGTGCCTAGGCATCTCTGCTATCCCAAAAAAATTGCTCTATAGTAGGTGCAGAAGAAACTACAGCATGAATAGGAATATGCAGAATATCATCATCTTTGACACCTTCTACATCAGCTTTAGTACCTACAGTTGTAACAATTGCAGATGTGATAGGACGTTTTTCAACACCCTTCACAATGTTTCACAGTCCTTTTGCAACCAATACATGTGCATCATATAAGCCCACAACGGGTAGTTGGTACCAGCCAACTTATCCTCAACAACCAACATACGAAATACATCACTGCTTTAAGCAATGGTCGGTGACTAAAATACATTGATGCAGAAAATTGACTGTATCTCAAAAAGTCGAACAGAACTTCCTAGACAAATTCTACTAAACTTGTAGCAGACTTCAAGACGCTTATACTAGAAGACCAAAATTGGTATATACCTTTGGCACAAAAAGATGAAATAGCCTACACAAGTGCTTCGATAGTGCATTCGAAGGTTGAAACGAGCTCAGATCGTGATTTTGGTACCACATAACGAAGCTATTTTGATCTCAGAAACACGCTGAGTATGCTCACCAAAATTTGTGCGATTCTGAGACTGCAACCAGAGAGGTGATGACAATGCACTAGATGAAGTGGCACCTTGCTCTGATACCAATTGTTGGAGTTAGACGTCTATGGAAGCACGCGAATAGCACAAGGAAGAAGAAGAAGCTTGGAGCTCAACACACAATACTGAATGTATTACCACTATAATGTACAAAGATAAGTAGCCTGTTAGGGCAAGAGGCGTATATACAATCTAGAAGGAAAAACCTCCTAAAGAGGGCAAAAAGTGCCCCGACGGTCCTAGTGTGTTCACACACATCGTTACCTAAATATATCAACAATTTTTTCTTCTACCATAATCCTAACTTGCAATGTGGGTTCCTTTGAGTGTTCCTCTTACTCTTCTTTATCATTAGTATGTATAGCATCCACAAACACTAGTTGTTCAACCTAATTATTTTTTGCTGCATTGAAACAAATGTTGAAGTACATGCATGGCCTCCATGTATGTAGAAAATTGTTGGGGGATTTGTAGACAAGAAGGAGTTTGAGGGTTTGTAGGAGAAAAGGAAAAGACCAGGAGAGGAAATACACCTTGGAAGCCTCTGCCGATTGATTACAGTAAGACAATTACAATGTTTGAAGCACAATACAAGCCAATACTTCTGTGCACAATCCCACAGAGTGCTCAATGACAAAATACCAAATACCCCAAAGTCTTCTTGCAGCCGGCCTCCTCTGCACCAGACCTCCACCTGCTTCAAGCTTATCCTTGTGCACACCTTGCACCAAGCTTCCACTAAGGGGGAGGAATGAATACCTTCTGTCGGCACGCGCACACTACAAGGAGACCTTGAGATCCTTGGGGGACTAGCTTAGCACTCTCTGCACAATCCCTTAGTCACTCTCCATGCACTCCTTCAACTCCACTTCTCTGCATCGCACATTGGTGACTCCTGCACTTCTCTCTCTTGCTTCACTTAGACTATGCTTCTCTTGCTTACTCTAGCATGCCCAAGAATAGTTACTCTAGCATGCCCAAGAATAGTTCTTGCCTTGATTTGAGTGTGCCGATTCACGTACGCTCCTAACTGCAAGAGTATCTTGGTGCTCACTTTGATGTCCCAAGATTTTCTTCACAAGTGGCAGCCAATGACTCCTTGTTTTGTCCTGTAGTGACTTTAGACTAAAACCAAAAATTTTAATTGGGGGGCCATACTTTCCCCTATGCGTACGCTACTGCTTCACATACCTTCACATTTCCTTTTAAGTCTTCACTTTTGCACATAAGAGAGGGTTCACCTGAGCCTTCCAAAATACTTTAAAAACACTTTGAACCTTAGGGAAATTAGAGAAATACCTCTGCAACTTGCAACCCACTTTCTCCAATTTACCCTTTGTGGACAATTAATTGTGCACTACCTGTGCACTTTGACACCTGCACTTTAGCACCTTGACTTTACACATGTTCACTTTGACTTTGACTTTATTGACTTTGACTTTATTGACTTTGACCAATTGACTTTGATCTTTTGACTTTGACTACAATTGACTTTGACCAATATGACTTTTATGGGCTCAACAGTTGCCCACCACCTAATGTGCTCTCCGTCCTGGAGAGCTATAGCCAAAACTTTGAGCAGAGAGGACACTATGATTTAGGAGCTGCATAATCTTGAAAAGTGCACCTGAGCAGCAACCGATTCCACCAGAACAAGCACCAAAGGAGAACCAAGAGTGGGATTATGTATGGAAAAGCAAAGGGGGGCAATGGGAGGGTAGAAAGGAGGTGGAGGGGAGGGCTGAGGGGCGGAGATGGAAGGGTTTCGGATGGTTAAGGATGTGGCTAGGCACATGAAAATGACTCCAGCTTTGTAAAAAACAGCCAACCGAGGCACAATCCAAAGCCAAAAGTTTTCAGCCATGAAAATTAAAAAAATATAAAAATAATAATAAAAAAATAATAATAATATAAATAAAATGCTGATTGATTTTTTTTTTTTAGCTTTTGGCAAACACCCAGACCTAAGCTAAAAAAATGAAAAAGAAAACTAAAATAAATTAATTAAATGAAATAAATAATAAAAAATATAAAAATAAAATAAAAAATATTAAATTAAAGAAAAAGAAAATAAAAAGATAACAAAAATCGGGGGGCAGGGGGGGGGTGTCAGAACGGGGGGGGGGGGGGGAGGGGGGGGAGGGGAGGGGGGGGGGGGCGGGAGGGGGGGGGGGGAGGGGGGGGGTGTGAGAACGGGGGGCAGGGGGGGTGGGGTCAGAACAGGGGGCGGGGGGGGGGGAGGGGGGGGTTTGGTCGGTGGGGGGGAGGGTGGTGTCAGAACGGGTGGCGGGGGGAGGGGGGGTTGGTCGGTGGGGGGTGGTTGGTTGGTTGGGGGGGGGGTTTAATTTGGGAAAAACAAAACGCCTAGGGGGGGCCTTATATATATATATATATATATATATATATATATATATATATATATATATATATATATATATATATATATATATATATATATATATATATATATATATATATATATATATATAATAAATTGTGCAAAAAACGGAAAAAAAACATAAAAAATCCAAAAAATCTTCAAAAAATTCTGAAAAAATTTCCTACAGGTTTAGACCAGTTTTTTCACTCAAACCCACAGAGAGCTTCCTTTATTCCTCCAATTTGGCAAGAAAAAGACACATGAAAAAGGAGAAAAAGGCTAGAAAAATTCTAAAAAATGCTTGAAAAATTCTGAAAAAAATTCCTAAAAATTCCAAAAATTGTACCTTTGCAAATTTGATGAAATGGCTACTAAATTTGCTAAAAACTCAAGAAACAAGCATGAAAGGGATAAAGAAAACTACTAAAACTTAAGAAAAAATGACAAGAAAAGACTATGTACAACCTGGACAAATTTTGCAGGTTCCAGGAGATCCATAATTCTTCAGTTGGCTTGATGATAGGCCTTTAGCCATGATCTTTATATGTTGACCCCGAGAAACTCCTCCATAATCTCCAATTGTATTGCATTTCATTTGTTTTAGCTTCTTGTTGGGCACACTGATGATCTGATAGGGGTATCTTGAATTTTTCAGAAAAATATTATCTCCTTCATACTACATCCTTTGTATCTTTGTTTCAGCCACATTATGACTTAATCTGCAAAATTTTATTTTTGCTATTCTGGCTTCTTCATCCAATGGAACCCTTTGATTCCAAAGACTGGCAGGTACACCTTCCACATTCTTGTAAAGCCCTGCACTTGCTATCATAAGAATTGACATAACAGATGATAGCCAATACCAATATCCATAAAAAAATGGCCATTGACATATGAATTGGAGTAGCATCATCACTACTGCATGTAAGGGCTTTGGTTTTCTTCTCTTTGCTATGGCCTTTGACTGAGACTGTTTCAACCTGAGTGATTTCCTCTTTTTCTTCATATGCTTCTTCTTTACTTGAGTTAGGAAAAATTCCATAGCAGGAAGATGGGTCTTCTGCATGGAGCCAAGCCAACATGTTTTCATCTTCATATAAATCTGCTCCTTCAAATAGGTCTGCTTCTGGGTTGTCCACCACTTCTTCTTCCATACAAATACCAATTGTTTGCATCATGCTAGTATTTTTCTGATTGTCTGGTCCATCTTCTAAAATTATCTGCTGCAACTCTTTTCCCTCTTGTTTTACCCACATTGTGTCCTTGCCCCAATCATGCAGCACATTGGCATGCCTTAACCAAGGTCTTCCAATTAACAGAGGGAAACTTCCTTCTACCTGTGGCAGCCTTAAAACAACAAAGTCCAAGTTAAAGATGGTACCTTGTATCTTGACTGGAACTCCAGGGACCACTCCCATAGGCCTTACTATGCTTTGGTCTGCCATTGTTATAGTGAAGTTGGCAGGTCTTGAAGGGTATAGTCCAATCTTTTTCCTGGTATATTCAGGCATCAAGTTAATGCCAGAACCACCATCCACAATAACTCCTTGGAACTCATGACCTTTGATAGAGACCGTTAGCCGAGGGCTCTTGTAATTTGTGAGGGGTGCTTCCCCTACACTTTTATCTTTATGCATAACAGCAGCCTTTGCCACTAAGCTTGTTGTGGACATTTCATCAATTATCTACAAGAGTTCTGACCTGAACTTCCTATCCATCTTTATTAAATAAAAAATACTAACCTCCTTTTTCATGGACTTGAGTAGTCTGGAAGCTTCTGATTCCTTAAGAGCCTGGGCTCCCTTCAACTTATCAAACTCCTCATGAGCCCTATTGAATGCATGTCCAATGGCATCACTGGTACATATGAAATTTTCTTTTTGCCTTGTATCTGCACATGTGGTGGCTTTGTCTTCATATGCAACTTTGTTTTTGTTCAATCCATTAATCATTGGTTCTTGACCTATGTCCACTTGAGCCTTCCCCTTACTTCTTGTCTGCACTGTAAAAGATTCAAGTTCTTCTAACTACACCACCCTGGTAGATGGTGATGGCTCATTAACGTGATGTAACAATTCTTCTTTGTGTATAGAAATCATTTGAATATGGGGCCGAGATGAAGAGGCTTGATTCTTAGGACAACAATTTGTATAATGGTCTCTGGCCTCAAGGCAGTTCCTGCAAGGCCGGGCATTTTCTAAGAGAGTGCACCTACTTTGATAGTGCCCACATTCTCCACATCTGAAACAAATAATTGGCCTTCTAGGCCCATTTCCAAAATTATCCCTCTGTCTAGGGTTGTAGTTGTTACCTTGATTCGGTGCAGCAGCCATGACATTTGCTGGTGGTGGGGGTCCTCCTTGTGTCCAGTATGTTGTTGCAGGCATTCCCCTTGATTGGCATTCATGGGCCTCATGACCAACTTTCCTGCATAATTGGCAAGTTACACTTAACAGAGGACATTCACTTACTATGTGACCTTGCTTGCTGCACATGGTACACCAAAGCCCACTCTTGATGCCACTCCCTTTGAGTTCCTATAGCTCCTTTCGCAGCTGAGCCAATTCCTCTGCTTGGGCCTCCTCCTCCTTTTGGAGATTTAGTGCTTCAATCTCCCTTCTCAACTGAGCAACAACATTCCCCTCCTCTTTGTAGGGCTTATTTCTTTTTAAGCCCTCCAGCTCCTTCCTTAGCTGGATCACTAGATCCTCCATTTCTGTACCATACTTTCCCCTGTGCGTACGCTGCCGCTTCACATACCTTCACATTTACTTTTAAGTCTTCACTTTTGCACATAAGAGAGGGTTCACCTGAACCTTCCAAAATACTTTAAAAACACTTTGAACCTTAGGGAAATTAGAGAAATACCTCTGCAACCTGCAACCCACTTTCTCCAATTTACCCTTTGTGGACAATTAATTGTGCACTCCCTGTGCACTTTGACACCTGCACTTTAGCACCTTGACTTTGCACCTGTTGACTTTGACTTTGAATTTTTTGACTTTGACCTATTGACTTTGACCTTTTGACTTTGATTGCAGTTGACTTTGACCAATATGACTTTTATGAGCTCAACAAAAATCTTGTTCTTCATCTTCATGTTGTTCTTGTGGCTTGAATATTGGTTCTTAATCATCTAGTATTTGATTAAGATCTTCCAATTTTCCCTCTTAATCATCATTGTTGTGTAAATTAGCATCCAATGGGGATCTTTCTCCTTGATCCTGTGATCAAAAGTATGAGCTAGAATCATCCAAGCCCAAACTTGCATATCTTGATAGTCTTGAGATCTTCCTTCCTTCTCTGTACTCTCCTTTAGAGTCACTTTCCTATCTCTAATGATGTCCTTGTATTGTTAATATCACTTATCCTTCTATATTGGCATGTGTTTCTTGAAGTGCCTCTTCAAACTCTTATTGAGTAATCAATGGTGGTTGAGCTAATGTCGAAGTTGGTAGATGCTGCACTCTTTTATCCTAGGAAGTTGTACTTGCCTCATCTTAATCTAGAGCTATGTTTTATCCTATAATTTTTGTCTAGCACTTGTTGCAGCTTCTGAGGTGCTCGTCCATTTTTCTCTTCTTTGTCACTAATGCAGATTTGACATACTGCGTCATCTCTAATGTTTTTGGCATCAAAAGTAACGTTTTTCTAATTTGTTGTGCATGGTAAATCAAAATAGTTATGTAAATGATTCGAAAAAATTCTTTAATCCCCATTGTTTCTTTGCTTCAAATAGTCTATCTTGGACATATATGGTAAGATTGATATGATTCCCTTCCTGATTTACTATGTGAGATAGCTACTCGACAATGATCTCTTGTGGTGGAGAGTATATATTCATACTTGGAAAAACAAAAGTGTTGATGCACCAACCTTACTTCTTCTTTGAGTTGTATTCTCTTTATATCTACAAATGTTCTCTTCTTGGCATCATGATTGTCATCTTTTAGATTGACTATTCCATACTTCACTTATTCCAAAGATTCTTTTATGAATTCATGAGTAGACCTAGATGTTCTCAATCTTCCTTTCATTGTATCTTCTAGAAAAAGGTTTGTCGATAGTTGTTTGTAATGTATTAATGAGTTGAGCACATCTTTTCAAAATCACACATATAGATAGGTTGACCCATGACTAGGAATTGGTGATCATGATCCATTATACTGATGACGATGAGAAATAGGTGCTCCCTTGCTATCTATCCATTTCTCAGCCAATGACCTCTTGCTTTTGTTGAAATTTCCAATGAAAAAGTCCCTACTTGTAGCATTTTAGTTGTGTGTTTTGTGGCCATTTGCACTCGAATCATGGAGTACTTCATTAGTATCATACAACATTAGAGTTATTCGATGCTTGTTCATTGGTGCTCATGCTTTTAGATGCCTAATCCTCATGGTGCTCCCTATGATGTAGGGCCAAGGGCATATATTACAACCTTGTTCATCCCTAATATTTTCTTCTTTGATTTTTTTAGCAATGAAACATTAAAGTTACTAATAGTTGAAGCAAAAGAATTATCAATGTTAGTTAGAGAACTATCCTATTGTAATGGTACAAGTGAATTTCTATTCCTCTCTCTAGAAATACACCTCTAAATAGACTAAGAAGGAATATGCCAAATGCAAGGCCTTGTAGTGTGGTTCTATTGTGCATACTCTAGGTTCATTCAGCTCATTATGTTTGAAATAAGCATAAAGCTTCTCGATTTGGTGACTTCAATTACCATTCCTTGGTCTCCACACTTTTCTATGCCTAGTTGTTTGACATTGAATTTTTTGTCCTTTTGACTTCATATGCATCATTTGCATCTCTTTGGTTTTAACTCTTCATACTAGGTTGTTTCAATCATTCCTCATCTTTGGTGTTCTTTTGATAGGTAATCTCTTATTGTTTGGTGTCCTTTGTTGAGTCTCTGATTCATATGTTGGTTCTTTGTGCATTGCTTGTAGTGTGTAACTTTTTTAATATCTTTTCTAGTATCCTGATTTGCTGATGATTACATCGGACATCCATTAGCTTGGGTACTTAGATTTGAATCATTTTTGGAGGAGATTGTTGGATTGATCCAAAAACTCTGCTTTTCCTTTTTGTCTAAGGACCCTTGTGTTGTGGCTTCATTTGAATTTGTTGATGGTCTTTGAGTTAGTCCTTGTGAATCCATATCTACGTTACTCTAGTGGTATAAGTGCATTTTGACTTTTATACTTGCTTTTCCTATATGACATGTTTATTCCCCTCTTTGGTAATTTTTGCCTCACTAGATCTCTCTTGAGCTACCTCATCAACAAATTTCACAAGCACACCAATCTTGGCTAATGCATAAACTGATAACAGATTTGTCTTGATCCTTGGCACAAATAAGCATCTGACAAAGTGAAAGAACTACCATCAGCAGTAGTCAGAATGAGCTTACCAACTCCCATGACAGGATAAGAGGAGTTGTTGGTGCATGTGACAATATTCCTTGTAAGGGTAGGCTCGAGTGAAGAGAAGAAACAGTGCTACAAGGTAATATGTTTGGTCACCCCACTATCAAAGTACCAAACATCTAAGTCTACTGTAGACATGCACTGCTCATGAGAAGATGGGCCAAAAATTGCAAACAGTAGTAAATGCCTATTCTTCTTCCTACACAAGACTAGCAGACTTTGTTTTTGTTGTAGAGGCCTCTACAACAACCATTACGGCCTCTTTCTTCTTTGCCTCTTTAGCAACCAATTTTGGACAGCTCTTAATGACATGATCATTTGCTTTACAATATTTACAAAACAATTTCTGCTTTTTTTTATTTCTTCTCATCTTTGTCTTCCTTCTTCAAATGTGCAACATTTGCAGATTTTTGCTTACTAGTAGATGAGCTCCATTTACCTTTGCCCTTCTGACTAGCCAGGAAAGCTTGATCTGCAACATTCATAATAGACTTGTTCTGCCTAGATTGATCTTCGTGCAATAGAACAGAAACTAACTCCTCAAATGAAAAGGCATTTGGATTGCCTTTCATCATCAAACAAAGAGTAGAATCAAAACTCTGATATGAATCATGAAGACCATTCAGAACAGTCTACACAAGTGAATTGTCAGGAAGAACTTCATTAGCAAAAATCAACTGTTCCTTCAAATCCACAAAGCAAAGCGTTTTTTATCTTTGAAATGCCTTGAGTATGCTCACTAAAATTTGTGTGATTCTGAGACTGCAATTGGAGAGGTGTTGACAACGCCCTAGATGAAGCAGCGACCTACTCTGATACCAATTGTTGGAGTTAGATGTCTACAGAAGCACATGAAAAACACAAGGAAGAAGAAGAAGCTTAGAGCACAACAGAGAATACTTAATGTATTACCACTAGAATCTACAAAGATAAGTAGCCCGTTAGGGCAATAGGCGTATATATAACACGGGGGAAAAAAACCTCCTAAAGAGGGAAAAAAGTGCCCTGGCGGTCCTAGAGTGTTCACACACATCATATTTAAATATATCGACACTTAGGAGAATCTTTTCACGAATTATTTGGTGATGATATATGGCAAACCAAGACCCAAAACCTTGGAAAGACTCGAATTCAAACTTGAATCTTGGCTACAACACAAAGGCTATAAAAGAGAACTATCTAGTCACGTGGATAATAGCCAGAGATAGCAGAGAATTCAGAATAATTTGTGTGGCATATTGAGCTCATATTATAGCTCTTCCAGTGCCCTCACATTGTGAAATCATTCATGCCAATTTCAATGTATTTTATGGGCACTAATACATATAGTTTTCTCATATTTCATCTCTTCTGCTCTGTCATATACTACTCAGAACACTGAGCTTCTCTGATCCATTTCTCATCGTGTACTTGATCATTTGGAGTGATTTGAATTGGTATAAATTCATTAGATAGTATATTTATATATTTGTATGTTAGAAAGTTTCAATTCAATTGCGTTAGCCATTCTTGAGTCATGTGCAAAATATTACTCTCTAGTCTGCATGCTCTTAACTCCCTAAAATATCAGGATAGTCATCTGATTTTCTAAGCATCTTTCTCTCAGCATATTTGATCACTTCAAGTGAAATAACTTGTGAAAGTTAGCTAGATTTATTCAATTAGATATTCTCAAAAGGATTTTGACCAATTATTACCAAGAAAGAAGTACTGTTCATTTCTCTGAACATGTGGAGTGACCAAAATAGCAAGTTTTTGGCTCACAGCAAAAACTCCAAGTTATCTATTTTGATCCGATGATTTGAGGATCATCTTCCAAAGTACTTGGGTGATTGTTTGTGCTTCTTGGAAAGCTAAAGAGATCTAGTTTGCAATCTGTCACTCTAGCACAATGGTGAGTACCAACGTGAGAAGATTCACCTCATAATTGTCAATCCGTGGAGACGTGAGGACTAGTATGAAGACTATGAGCAAGTGAAGGCACAAGTGCGTGAGTGAGAAGCACACAAGCATGCACACACATACACACACACGCGCACACAAGGCAAGAACAAGGAGAGGAACAATGGAGTTCTTTGCATTAATCAAAAGATCTCTTACATAAGCTCAATTCACAAACAATCTAACCCCAAAAATGAGCTCTCTAGCTCTTTTTATAGTTTTCTAACTAGCTTTGGTCTTGTCCAGACCTAGTGTCCGGCCTAGTTAAAAATTAGGTTCTAGAGTCTATTTGAGGGCTCAAACGGAGTCTAAAAATTATGAAAATTGATATGTTGCTAATTCTAATACTCCTCAAGCTCGAGGACTCCTCGGCTTGCACAAAATGGAGTCTATTCTACCAAAAACGGGATTTACAATGTTTGTGTAGTGATTAAAATCACTTGAGTTGTAAATAATCCATGGGAAAAAAAAATGATTTGGCCTTGTTGCCGTATTGTGCATGACTCCTCTGTTGCTTTGTATGCCAACACGCCCCCCTTCCTAGCGTCTGTCGCCCCTGATAGACCTTTGTTCTCTCGGGTGGTCGATATAGTATTGGATGACATTGGTGGCCAATTCATGTTCTCCTATCCTTAAGCCTCTTGCTAGATCAACTTCCAATGCATCCCAATTTATTGCACCAGGGGCCTCTGGTTGCGGGGTGGTGTAGTACTCAGAGTACATTGCTTGTTCACAAGTAAAAAGTTGGAGCAGATGTGTTGGCTTCGGTGCAAAAATCTCCGAGTGATACTCCCAGAAACCTGATCTGAACATTTCTTCAAAGGTCTGTTTGTAACAGGCAGGGAGGTATTTGATGCGCGCATGCGAGGCGTAAGCCACACGAATACTGGGGGTGGTGCTCATGTCATACACCAAGTCATAATTTCCATTGTTGAACCCCGGGAGACGTACCTGTGGTGCGGCTGCATTTCTAAAAGTTTTCAGGACTACCTGCATCATATCTAAGATTTTAAGCATCATTTGCGCTGCTACATCTTGCATGGGCTTCAAGCGTGGCATCCAGTGGCGAATGGTTCCCATCATATATGCTACCGACGGTGGTCCCTGTGGTGGCGCAATGTACGGGTAGTTCAGCCATTCCTTGCATTGCGCGTTGTTCTGTACCTTGATATTGAATGCCTTCCAAGACCTGCGGCGTGGGACTGGACCGTAGCATGGATTGTATAGGAGGTGTAAAGGCGCGTTGTTCCATGTGCGTAGCATTTCTGGATATGTCTCTAGAAGTTTCTGCCGCCAGGTGGGTTGACGAATTTTGCCTTTTTGCACCTCTGGAGGAAGGTCTTCGGGTTGAAATTGGGTCGCAAAGGTAGGAATCTGACCCGTGACTCTTTGTATTTCTGCATTATAATCAGCCAAGATAATATAATACGGCCTGTATTGGAGTTCAGATGAGAGGATCAGGCGTCTCGATGACTGTAGCTCAATGATGAGTAGCACCTCCTTTAATGTCAATCCGGGAAGACGTGAGGATGGTATGAAGACCTCGAGCAAGTGGCGGCACAAGTGCGTGAGTGAGAAGCACACAAGCATGCACACACATACACACACACGCGCACACACGGCAAGACAAAGAGAGAGAATCAATGGAGTTCTTTAGATTACTTTCAAAAGCTCTTACAAGTTCGTTTCAGTTACAATCTACCCTCAAAAATGAGCTCTCTAGCTCCTTTTATAGTTTTTGACTAGCTTTTGGCCCTGTCCAGACCTAGTGTCCGGCCTAGTTAAAAATTAGGTTCCAGGGCTTATTTGGGGGCTCAAACGAGATCTAAAAATTATGAAAATTGGTACGCAACTACTTCTAAGGCTCCTCAAGCTCAAGGACTCCTTGGCTTGCACAAAATGGAGCTACAAAAATGTGAAATGAGATTTACAATGATTATGAGTGATAAAAATCACTGTTGTTGTAGGGATTTCTTCTAGTGATCTGCCATACATATCTTCAAGCTCCCTACTTGCTCTTCTTCCCTGCATGTCCATCTCTCTGATTTGCATTAATGTCTTGAAAAAATATTGGCCTACTTGCCAGATCTTCTTTGACTGCCCTGTTTGCTTGTGCTGTCCCTTCGCTCGCTTGTGATGTCCCTTCGCTCTGACTCCCTTCTTTGACTTTCACGTCTTGTAGGTCCTGATGTACCAAGGCTACTGCCAACACCCCCCCCACTCTCGCGTCTGTCGCCCCTGACAGACCCTTGTCTAGCTGCTTTTTGGACGTAGTATTGTACAACATCGGCGACGAGGTGGTGTTCTTCTAACCTGAGTCCCCTTGCTAGATCTGTCAGCAATGCATCCCAATTGACTGGCCCTGGGACATCTGGATGTGGCACCCGTAACTGCTCTGAGTGAATGGTTCGCTCCACAGCAAATAAATGGAGGAGATGTGAGGGTCTGGGTACAAATATTTCTGAGTGGTATTCCCAGAACCCTGTTATGAACATCTCTTCGAATGTTTGTTTGAAGCAGGCCGGGAGGTATTTTATTCTGGCGTGCCAAGCGTATATCACCTCTATGGAAGGAGTGGTGCTCATGTCATAAACTAAATCTTGGTTTCCTGTAAGGAATCCGACGCCTGAGAAGTGTGGGTCCTTGATATTCTTGAATGTCCTGAATGTAATAAGCATTAACTCAAAAATTTTCATGCACATCTGGGCCATTACATCAGGGGTATTCTTTAATCGGATGCTCCAGTGCCGTATAGTGGAAATCATGTAATTGACGGTGGGAGGCCCTTGAGGGGGTGCTAGATAGACGTAGTTTAACCATTTGGCGCATCCCTTGATATTCTTGACTGCAATGGTGAACTCTGGCCATGTGCGTCTGCGGAGTACAGGAACATAACAAGGGTTATATTTAATAAAAAGAGGCATATTCGTCCAGGTGCGAACCATCTCCGGGTAGGTTTCGAGGAGTCGGATCCTCCAAGTGGGTTGATGAATGGATCCTTTTTTAGCGCTCTCTGGGATGTCATCTGGCCCAAATTGTGTAGCAAACGTTGGAAGTTTGCCACATCTATGTTGGATTTCTGCATTGTAGTCCGCCAGAAGTATACAATATGGCACGTATTGATCATCATTGGTTCCGATCCATCTATGGTGGGACATGCTGCGGAAGTATTCTGATTTAATAATAGTGTCCTCTATCTTTGCCATAGATTGGATCTGAACTGCCACTCGATCTTCATGAGTTGATGCCGTTTTCTCTAGTGTTTGGAGCCACTCAGGTACTTCGATTTCTAACGTATCCATTCCTTCTGCGGTTTGCTCACCACCTGGCATTGGCATAGGAACGTAAGGTTCCTCATACGTCTCATCTACCTCGATGGGTACCAAATCCTCGGGTTCAGGTTCGACAACTGGAGAGGGTTGCCTTTCATGTGTGAGTAATCTTGCCTGTAATTCGGCCACCTGCTCTTTCAATGCCATGACTTCTTCTGAAGTCGTGGTCGTTTCTGTGACTTTGGGTGCTGTCTGTTGCTCTTGGAGTTGATTGCGCAGCGCATCACGTTCCCTTTCCAAGTCATCATGAGCTTCTAATAGATCTGCATAGCTGTCCAAGATTGTCTTCATTGTCTCTGAGGGCACAGCTTTAAACTGCTCTGGATCAATTTCGTGTGGAGAGCCTTCCATTGCTGCTTCTAGATTTGCTTCATTTTGCTGCTGCAGCCTCTTGTTTTCTTCTAGGGCGGCCGCCATGTGTTTTCTGAGAAGTGCCAGGTTACGCCGGACTTTGAGATTATCGGCTTGGTATACCTCGAGCAAAGCTTCTAGTTGTTTGGCACCTGATTCTGTCGATGGTTGGGGGGCCGCCAATAAGGTTTGGTGAGCCTGCTCAAGCGTCGTGTAGCGTTGATTCAGTTCTGCATTTGCTGTTTGTAGAGTGAGAAATTGTCTTTGTAAGTTTTGATGGTGCGTTTCCAGATTCTGACACCGGTTGTCCAGAGCTTTGTACTCATGCTGGAGCTGGTATACACATTGGTTTAATGCTAAGAATATGTTATTTACATTAAATAATGCTGGGAAGGGTGAAGATGCAGGGGGAATGGGGGCGGGAATGGGAGAGGTGAATGATGTGGATGTACGTGGAGATGTGGGTGGAGGGGGTATGGGTGATGAAGGTGGCATAGGGGGAGGGAGCGGTGCTGTGGCAGGTGATGTTTCCATCGTGTCAACTGTTTGAGTGACGGTGTAGATGGGAATCGTTGGTGGAGTGGATGTGACATCGGTGAACAGGGTGGTGAAGGTGGGCATGGTGACTCCCCCGTATTGGATTCCCGGAGAGAGTGGGATGCCCATGACCACGGTAGTGGTAGTGGATGTGGTAGTGTTAGTGTCCTGTGGTGGAGTGAATTGTGTAGTGTGAGGTGGGGATGGGGGTGACAACGGTGCTTCCTGATATTCTTCTGCTTGCGCTGCCTCGCCTGGTGCTGATGTATTGATGTGAATTTGCTTCCCGGACCTCCTGGGACGAACGGGGACTCTTTTTTCAAACCTGTGGATGTAGGCCATTGCCTCATGAATGGCCTCGTCCAGTCCTACAGCGTCGGCATGAAGGTTCATGGACTCAATGAACAACTCGTCCACACCTTCCTCAGCTAGCAAGTCGTTCATGAGTCTTTTGCCCTGTTCTAGAGACATCCGATGCTGTTCCTGAACCAGTCGCATGGTTCGATATAGTCTCTTGATTTGTGCCGAATATGCTGGGGCACTTGCTAACTCGGAGAGTTCGTCATATTCTTGATGTTGTTCTTCGTCGGCCTCTTCTTCATCTCCTCCTGCCTCTTGTTCATCTACATCGACTTCTACAGTTTGTGGTTGGGTGGGGGCTGATGTTGTTTGGGGTCGCGGTTCCTGAGCTCGCGCTGCTTCGGCTTCGAGGTTAGAGTCATAGATTAATCTGGCAATTTCTTCATCCGTGAGGTCCTCAAGAGTAAATCCCTGCGGAAATTCCAAATCGGATGGAATGGGTGGAAACACCAGATTAGGCCCCTCTGTGCTTGGTCTTGGTAACCGGATTGTGAATGGCCTAACTCGTCGTGTCTGGGGAGGAGTGATTTCTGGTGTAGCGGTAGCTCCCCTTGGTTGAGCACAGGGTAGTTGGACTCCCCCCCTCATCTTCTTTGATGGGGGACCTGCTGCTGATAGTCTTCTTTGGAATTCTTGGACTCGGGACCATACGAGTGCCCGCTGAACAGGCACGTCATAAGCCAAGCATCTATAGATTATTCTGGTCAGAGCACAACACCCGTGGAGCACATTCTTCTGTTTCTTGTTCCACCTTTGATGTGCTAGGTGGATCTGGTCTATGATCCAGTGTGGCACATTGATGGGCAGGCTTTCGGTTTCTGCTAGATATAAACTGAACCATATTTTTTTCGGGGGCATTGTGAATCGTTCTTGGGCGGGAAACGCAAAATGTTGCATGATGGTTCGCAGGTGAAGCGCAATGGTAGGTGTCATCGCCACCATGTCCTTGAGCTTATTAAGATCCTTGTGCTTCATTCGACCTGGAACCATGGTTTCCTTTTCTGTTGGGATGTGCATGCCATACATACCCAACGCTTCTCTTACCAGATTGAGGGTCAACTTGAATCTTTTGAGCTCATTACCCGGCAGCAGTGATGGCAACACAAAGGTGCTGTCGCCGCCCTTGGCTCTGCTTGGCGTGATGGTACTGATCAGATAAGAGCATCGTAAAAAATCCGGTTTTGGTATGTGGGCCCTGAAATAACTTTCCACACCCGCTTTGACCCAAACTGATCTCATGACTTCGGCATTTTGGTAGCTTTCAAATTCGCGTGTGAAAAAGTGGTATCGACCCCATTTGCCATTGAACTCCAATTCTGCTTCCCAGAAGTAGGTTCCATCGCCCAGTGGTCCAGCAACATCACTGAACCAATGCGCATGCTTACCTACTTGAGAAGTGTGTCCTTGAGGAGGATCCTGGATGGGGAGCACATGCACTTCTTGAAGCTCTTGCGGTCTTGCAGTGAGACGTGGCTCAAGGAGAAGTGTTTCTATGTCCACGATCTGGGGACCAGATCCGGCTTGAGAGCTGGTACCTGCTTCTGCCATGGCCCTGTTTGCTGATTGGTTCTGTGAGAATATAGAACCAAGTGTTAACATTGTAATGGACAAAATAAATCCGTTGTTGTCCCCGTTACAACATTACATAAGGTAGATGGTGAGTTAGTGGTTAGTAAGTGCATGAAGACAGTGTGTGTAGTTAGTGATTGTGTTGTCCTAGGAAACTATTGCAGTTAGTAAGTGGGTTATGAATTTACAAATTGGGGTCGGGGGGTTTATTACAGGCCCTAGGCTGCCAAATGCAGTGAATGGGCTTTGCTTTCGGTTTCGTAGGGACTCTAGAGAGCTGTGTCGGTGTCACCGTTTGGGAATGGGGCCTTTTAGGGACCCACTTATAAGTGATTTTATGCATGCTCATGGGTCTTGGTGTGTTCCTAAGTGTTGAGCACGAGGGAATTCTGGTTGTACTCGTAGAAGGGTTATGCTGCATAGGTTGTGGCCTTGGCGTAACTACTTGTGCCCTCAAGCAAGCCTTAGGCACCCAAATTTGTCTAGATTGTGGGCTTGCCTTCATCGACTTCTTGGGCACCCAAATAGATTTTACTTTAGCAGAAGAATTTCTGAAAGACTTCTTATTAGCGTCGTGTTGTTGGTTACTAATAAGAGGCTTTGCCCGCGTAGTTGACGGTGGTGCACCCGGTCGTTCGCCTTTCCGCACCCACACCTGGATTATTTTCTGGGACATTCTGCTGCACAGGTATTTTTGATCTCGGACATAGGTAGTACTCTGCTTCTTCTGCTTGTGATCCGCCTTTGGTTGCTGCCTCCTTCGGGCCTTTGGAAAAGAAGGGAGATCCGTTGCATCCCTGACTCCTTTTTTGCAAATGTCATTCCTCTACAACACAGGGTTTTGAACAAGAACAGCATGGTCATCTTCATGTGTACCCCTGGAAGGACCAGGAGTCTGTGCCTTTCCTAGTTCCTTGAGTGCTCCATTGTCTAATTCTACTGTAACTCGACTATGACTGACCCAAACCTGGAGAAGTCCACTTCTTAGGTTTAGATTGACTGCTCGGTCATAGATCCAATCCTGACCCAAGACGAGAGGTTCAGTGAGATCCTCATCTTGACACACTAGTACTTTAACGGTCATTGCCTCGTCGTGAATGTAGAGGGGAAGTTCCACCTCGCCCATGCAAGGGGTTTCCACGCCTCCCAATCCTATGAGATATGCTTCCACAGGATTGACAGTTAACTGCAACTCTTGACAGTAAGACAATTTAACAGCGCTAGTGGCGGCACCTGAGTCAATCAAGGCTCTTACGGTCCTTGCACTCTGTCCTTGTCCTATATCTATGGTTATGAAAGGACGTCTATCAATTATTCTACTCGAGCTTGTTCCTGCAACTTCACACATGGCCATGGGATATCCTTGATCTGCATGGTCAACTGTTGTAGTCATATCTCGGCCTTGTCTGCGTAACTTCATCCTTCTGATGCGTTCTAAAGCCTCTGCTTGAGCCTCTTCTCGAATGCGCTTTTCTTCCTCTTTGCGTTTCTTAGCAGTGTTGAGTCGGCTGAGCATTTCCTCCGTGAGGGGTTCCTGATACAACTTGACTCTGCAACCGCTAATATAGTTTGGGAGAACGTCACCCTCTAACGTGGCTAGTTGTACTGCTCCGCTCGTGGAGACCCTATTGATGATCATAGGTCCGTAGCCTCTCTTTTCTAGCTTCCTGGCGTGTTGTTTTAGTGTATAAACCAAAACTAAATCTCCTGCTTTCAAGCCCTTATCCTTCACATGGGCATCGAAATATGCCTTCTGTCTCTTCTTGGCTGCATATATTCCTGCAGCGGCTCTCAGTCTTGTTTCCCCTAATCGTTCAAGGTCAAAGATCCTAGAGGAGAGCTCATGACCTGTCCATTCGTGCTCTTGTGCTACTTTCAATGTAGGGATCAAGAAGTCCAAAGGTAACACAGCGTTTTGACCGAATACCATCTGAAAGGGGGTGGCTTGGAGTACCGTTTTGTAGGCAACTCGGTATGCCCAAACAGCATGGTGTAGCTGTTTGTCCCAATCAGAGCGTTTAGTGTTCACTAATTTTGTAAGTACATTGCATAAAATCTTATTAGTGCTCTCAGCTTGTCCATTAGCTTGAGGGTGATAAGGGGCAGACTTCTTGTGTATTACCAAGAATTCTTGGAGTAGATTTTCAATCACTTCGTTCAAGAAATGAGTGCCTCTATCACTTACAAGCTCTATGGGTAGCCCATATCTCGTGAATACATTCTCAAACAAGAATTTGGCAGTTGTTTGAGCATCGTTCTTGGTTGTAGCTTTTACCTCTACCCACTTGGTGAGATAATCTGTTGCCACAATGATGTATTCCGCATGAGAACCCTTAGCTGGGGGATTAATAGGACCTACGAAGTCTATTCCCCACTTAGAGAATGCACGTCCACCCATCATAGGTTTCAGTGGCATCTCATCTTTGCGTATAGGATACTGAGTCCTCTGACAGACATCACACCGTTTCACATAGGTATGTGCATCCATGTGAAGGGTAGGCCACCATAAGCCCGCAAATAGAATTGCCTTGATCACCCGATCCGGTCCAAAGTGTCCTCCTGCTACACCTTGGTGAGCGGTTTCCAAGATCTTAAGATATTCACTCTCATGGACACACAGTCTCAGGTAACCATCCTTACCGCGTTTGTATAGATTATCACCAACAAGTGAATAATCCTGGGCTTCTTGTTCCAAACTCCTTTTTCTAGCTAGGGTCATGTCTGGGGGGAATGTGTTTGTCCTCAGGAATGATACTAGGGGTTCGCTCCAATCTGGCACAATGGATACTTGATAGAGAGTGGCATGTTCCACAGGTGGTTTAGTGCAACAGATTGGGCATTCCTTGCACAACTTTTGGACATCCGCTCCCATAGTGGGCCAGTGCACTCCGAATCTCTTTAGAGTCTGTAAAGTTCGTTGTTTTGAATGGTGTTGCTCTAATGCACCTACATGTGCTAATTGCAACCATTTAGCGTACTCATCCTCTTCTACGCAACAAGCCAAGATCCCTTGATCTGTGTGCTTGTACATGCTGCCTGCCATGATATGGTACTTTTGGGCTTTTACGATTTCTCTATTCCGTGTGTTCACCACTGGATGATTAGGCCCGTATGTCAATACTGGTACTATTGGCTTGGCCCACTGCGGCACCACTTCCAAATTAAACAAGTAAGCGTCAGGAAGGTCATCTGGCACTCCTTGTGGGGCTTCTCTAGATGTGAGCCTAGAGAGATGATCTGCTCTCAGGTGAGTCCTACCTTTTCTTACCACAACCTCAAAGTCGTATTCCATTAGCAAGAGAAACCATCTCACTAATCTTCCTGTATTGCATGGCTTGTTTACGAGATATAACAATGCCTGATGATCAGTAAAAAATTTAAACTTATTTGCAAGCAAATAGTGCCTAAATTTCTTGACTGCATATACCATACCTAATCCTTCGCGCTCTGTAGTGGTATAATTTCGTTCAGCCGCATTCAATTGTCTACTGGCATAGGCAATTGGAAGATCCATATTACCTTCACCAGTAGGTTGTGCAAGCACACATCCAATAGCGTAATTGGATGCATCAACATGAACATGGAATGGCTTATTCCAATCTGGTGTGGTCAAGATTGGTGCTGAACATAATCTTCGTTTAAGTTCTTGGAAGGAATTCTCACATTCATCCGTCCACTCAAAGTTTGTCAAGAGTCCGTACATGGGCTTTGCAATGACAGCATACATGTGTATAAATCGTCGATAATAACCGCAATGCCCCATGAAAGCTTGTACTTCCTTGACATTCTTTGGCCTAGGTAACTCCGCTATGGCTCTCACTTTTTCTTCGTCAGTAGATATGCCATTCTTTGACACTATATGTCCTAGGATCTTGCCTTGCCTGACCATAAAGACACATTTTTCGGGGTTCAGGCAGACTTGATATTCTCTACATTTGTCAAAGATTTGTTTGAGTTCAGGAATATGGGTTTGTCTAACATTGGAATGAGCACAGAGATCATCAACATAGACTTCTAAACTCTTCCTCAGGAACTCCTTAAACACATGGCACATCAGCCTCTGGAAGGTGGCTGGTGCATTGGTAAGCCCAAATGGCATTACTCTAAAAGCAAAAATGCCCCATTCTGTGGCAAAGGCTGTCTTATGCTGATCCTCTGGAGCTATGGCTACTTGATTGTAGCCCGAGAATCCATCAAGGAAACTGTACACTTCCTTGCCTGCCACTCTTTCTAAGAGATGTTCTGTGATGGGAAGCGGATAGTTATCTCGAATCGTGGCGGCATTAACCTTTTTCAAGTTAATGCACACACGCAGCTTGCCATTCTTCTTGGGCACCACTACGATGGGGGATACCCATTCGGTGTGCTCAATTTCGTAGATAAATCCAGCTTCAACCAATCTATCTATCTCTTCCTTGATCTTAGCAGCGTAATTATCGTTATATGTATAAGGCTTTTGCTTAGAGGGTTTGGCATCTGAGGTCATGGGGATGGTGTGCGAGCATATGTCCGGGTCAACACCTTTCAAATCCTTGTAACTCCAAGCGAATACATCTCTGTATTCTCTTAGCAAGGCTATCAATTCGTACTCTTCTTCTTCTGTTAGGTCATGACCTATATACGTGCATCTCTCCTCTCCTTCTTCTATGGCCACTACTATTTTCTTGGTGGTTTCTTTGTTATCATAGGCCTCTCCTGATTGTGCCTCTCGTTTAGGCATTCTTATCATGACTCTCCTGTCATCTATCTCGTACTTCTTAAAATTTTCTGGGACCTCAAACAAAGATTCTTCCTCCTCTGGCAAAAATTCTTTCTTCCTTCGTTTCTTTCCTTCTTCCTTCGTTTCTTTCCTTCTTCCTTCGAGGTCATATGTGTTGCTAATCTTACATCATTTGTAACCTCTCCATGCTTCTGAGGTTGAAATTCTACTTCATGGAAGTATTCTTCATCTGATGCAAATGGAGGGTCCATAATGATTGACTCTAGATCGGAGTCACTTGCATCCTCAAATGCATCATGGCTAGGTTCACATTCTTCTAGAACTGCCTCTCCCATGATTGGCTCTATGGAGAAGACTGAAATATCATAGCCATCCTCATCACAGTGAGGTGTCCATTGTTCTTCGTTGATGGCTACGTCCATTGTTGCTAAAATTTCTGCCCAGCCATGGGGTTCAAATTCCTCATCTGGAAAGACTATAGGTGCATAGGCTGGGTCTTGAATGGGTCTATGAGTTTCGTTTGCACCTATTTCTCTAGCCTTTTCTCTCTTCTCTTCCTCCACTGCTACTTTGCACATCCATAAGTGAGTGTCTTCGTGCATCCAGGAGGATCCTGATCCTATGGAATGCACAGATTCTGTATCATCTTTGGCTCTATGGATGGGATTCCATTGGATAGGAGGGACATCTCTATGAGAATAATCCTTGAGATTGACTTTGGTTGTAACACCTAAGTGCTGCAGGTACAAAGAATTGGTTCCCCAATCCTGTACCACTTGCAACTGTCGCATGAATGGTCTTCCCAAAATCATCTCATAGGCATGATTTTTGCTGAAGTCACATATGGCAAAGGTATGTTCAAACTCGACACCACAGGTGGTGAGAGTTATTCCTTCTAGCAATCCTAGGGGTCTCTCTATGTGACCATCTGCCATTTGCAATTTCATTCTCGTTGGCCTGAGTGCTGGCTTGCCCCAACGCTTCCATAAGGAGGTAGTGGCAATTGCAACTCCTGCACCTGAGTCCAAAATTGCCTTAGTGGTGTAGTCCTGGTAGGTAATGGGAAGATAGGTGTTCCCTTCTTCACCTTCGCACATATCTCCTATCTTATCCAAGGGAATTTCCGGTACTGTCCTATGGGATCCTACCTGGGAGCGAGGTTTTGCTATCTCTGGTACTTGTTTGGCTACATGTTTCCATAATTCAGGTCTAACCTTGAGTAGCTCTTCTAACTTGAGACTACACTGCACGTTAGTGTTCTTCACTACCTCTGTGTTCCTAGGTATAACTGAGTCGTCGTTCCTTACCATGACTGTGGGTGCTCTCATACATGTGGACTTTGCTTCCCATGGGCCTGTGAAGTGGGGTAGCTCCTGTATGGAATTAGACTCAAAGTCCAATCTCTCATGAGATTGAGTACTCTCATGTTCCCCGTAAATTGATGGGATGTCTTGTGGGAATTGGTCGTGTGCATCGTCCACAAGTTCAAAAGGAGGGGTGACCTCACTTTCGTTATCCCATTTGTCTTCTTGAATCTCTCGTAGGAAGTCTGGTGCAAACCGATTCATAGAAGAAGAAGTGTCTGGCTCCGTAGAATTAGGTACATATGCTACCTGGGAAGGAGGACTTATTCTATCGTTGGCTCTTTCCTCGTTGTCATAGATGGCTGAAGCACAAGCTTCTTGGGGAGGATTACTTATGCTATTACTTTTCCGAACAGACTCATACGCTCTCTGGGAAGGAATGTGGGTTACCTGTGGAGGTACATAGGCTTCCGAGGGAGGCTCCTGTGACCTTTGGGGAGGAAGATAGGCTCCTTGAGGAGGCACATGGGCTTCCTGAAGAGGCTGGCTTATCCGTTCTCTTGCCCTTTCCTTTCTTTGAGGGGTAGGCTCCTTTTCTGGCTGTGCAATTAGCCTCTCTAATCTTTCTAAGGAGGGAAAGGAGCCTAGTTTAGTGGAATTAGCCACATACACTTCTGACGGGGAATGCTTCATGTTTCTGCTTGCTTTGTCTTTTTCTTGATTTTTTTCTTCCTTGGCAGATCTTGCAATTATTTCCTCTAACTTCTCTAGGAATCCATCCAAGTGTAATTGCGTTTTGGCTGAGCCCGAGTAATTGAAAAGGCGACTGGCTTCAAACATAGTCTGAGCCAATGCGACCATTTTCGCGCACAGTTTGGTTCTTTCTATCTCTAGGTCAGCTCTAGGATAGCACTTGGCATGATCCGTGACGTTTGGCCCTTCTTGGATTCTGGCCTGATATGCTTTGAGCATCATGTCTAAGTCTTCAGGAGTGGGATCAGCTAACACTGATCCTACCCTAGGAGGTGGTGGAATCGTATGACGTGGTGGGGAAGGTGGTGGGTCAGATGGAGATGGTAGGGGTGGCGGCGGGGTATTGTGAGAGGGGATTTGAGAGGTGATTTCAGTTATCCTAGCTTTGGTTTCTCTTATGCTTTCCTCAAGTTCACTCATCTTTTTAGCCCATTGTCTTTTCATTCTTTCCCGACTATCTTTCCATGCTCTAGTCCTTTTCTTTGTTATGCTCTCGGTTTCACTAGCCTCTGAGTTCTTATCCTGGTTTGTCTCTTGGTTTTGCTGCAATGCCTGAGCTCTAGTGACTACCTGCACTGGTGCAGTGGAAGTGACACTTCCTGAGGAATCTACAACCAAACCAATCACATTGATCGGAGTGATTTTTGGCATATTATTGGGATTCTTTGGGCAATCTCGTAAAAGATGCTCTTTTCCACAATCTTGGCAAAAACCTTGGATAGTCACTGACTGGGGTTGTGTAGGTGGGGGCAAGGGACAATCACGAACGAGATGATCTCCTTGGCATCTGTAGCACGGTCCTCTTGGGAATGGAGGTCTTACTTGCCTAGGTTGAGGCCTGGGGTTGGGGTTTGCATACATGACGTTCGTGTAATCTGACTCCCAACTAGGTTCACTTGGTTCCTCACTATAGTAAGACTCACCATGTTCTGGAGACTGCATGTAGTAAGCCTGGGGACTATCGACATGTGTAGAATCAAAGCTATGGTCACTTGGGTCATTTTCCGAGATCAATGGGGTTACTGGTACTATGGCCCTGTTCAGGTTTTCTTCTGCAACAGCATAGTTTACTGGAATCACGTTAGCGGGGTTTGGAGGCTGTTGAGCCAGCACCGGTTGGGGTCTCTGTTGGGCCTGATATTGTGGTTGGTAGGTTTGTTGGGGTCTAGCATATTGTGGTGGTGGATTTTGGTTTTGGTATCTGCCTTGTTGGTAGGGCTGCGGGTAGGGTTGCCTAACTGCCTGCTTGTTGTATGGGCAATCTTGTGCGGTGTGATTGGTGTATCTCCGTTCTATGGTGCAGTACTGGCTACTAGGGTTTACTTGGGGTTGAGCCATAATAGGGCAGACATTCGCCATATGGTCACCACCGCATGTATAGCACCTTTTCACAGGGGCAAACCTTGGGATCTGTTTGCTAGTTACACCTAATTTCTGAGCTACCTTCTCAGCGAGTTCCTCAATTGATGTGGATTGCGTGGAGGAGTGACTAGAAGCACTATCTGAATCTTTGTAGATTTTGGAAAGCTCTAGTTCTTCCCCTAGGTTATCTTCAATGTCAATGCACATGCGTACACACTCTTCTATAGTCCTAGGGTCCTTCAGATACACATAGGATCTCAATTTCGTACTCAGCAATCCATCAAGGAATAAGGCTACTTGTTTAGCAGATGTGGGTAGCTCCGAAATTGGGCACCTTTCAAGATATTGTCTAAATCTTCTTCCTGCAAGTCTCACAGTCTCTTGAGGGGTTTGCTTGAAGCTGTGAATCAATGAGGAAGTATTGTGTCTTATGCCACTCTTAGAGAATTCTACAATGAAAGCCTCTAGGAGTTGGTCTATGCTCCTGAACTGACGCTCATCTAATGGCTGAAACCATGTAAGTGCTGTATTCCTAAGGGTTAGACCGAAGGCATTGTACTGCGTGAACAGATCCTCAACCTGTTCAGCTCTCAAGACTTGCTTGAATTCCGCCACATGATCATAGGGATCTCCTGTGCCGTCAAAGTAATTCTTCATGGACTTAACTAGCTGGGTGGGTCTCAAAGTTCTTGCGTGCTCTCTAGGTCTCGGCAGAGGGAATTCATCTACATTTCTTTGGTTCCTGTGGGCTCTATGCATCTCAGGTTCTACCCTATTCGTCTCTGTTCTCGTTCTTTCTCTGCCCACTGGGTTGGCAAAGCTTACTTCCGGTCTATCTCTACTTCTGTCTCTTTGCGTACCATGAGCTTGGGAAGTTCCAGCTCCAGGGTGACCATAGGATACATTTGATCTTGGTTGGGGGAAAATGAATTCGCCCTTCCAAGTGTAGGCATGCCTATCATTTTCCGTCACCACAAAGATCCTTTCCGAAGTGTGATCTAAGTAGGTCACTCTACCTGGGCTATCCGGATCCTTAAACTCATAGATCATGATATTTCCTATATCAGTTGGCTGATTGGATTTATACCTCCAAAAGGCTTCATCAGTTTCCCGATTGAGGAGCAATTCTATGCTCTTGTTGTCCTGGGGTACCCATTCAGGTGTGATAATCCTAGTGAGAACTGATTTACCTCGAGGGGTACTAGGTTCCGCACCCATGTTTCCTTGTTCCAGGTCACCTAAGTCCGCTTCTGAGATTACATTTCCAAATTCATCTGTCCTATCTGGATGACTGGTGACGACGTATATGGTTCCTTCCTTGTCCAGATATGCACCGTTTTCAAACTTGACAGCTGGGTGCTCTAGTCCTATGGATTGGTCAGGGTTTTTAATCTGGACCACGGATCTTCCTAGGCCGTCCTCATAGATGCTAGCACCTAATCGGTTGGTCCTAAGGTATTCCAACTGTGTTTTGTAAGGGCCCTCTACCCTGTACAAGTAAGGCACTCCTGAACTTCCCGTAGGTCTGTCCATGCCTTGAGACATCCCTGATTCACTGGTATCAGAGCTGGGGTAGTGAGAGTGGTGGCTCAACTGCTGGGCCCAAGACCTTGCAGTATGATTGACACTAGCCTCTGAAGACCTAAGGCTTTGTCTCTCTCTTGCTAGGTGTCGTCCTGATCTAAGGTTCATATGCCTAACTGATTAGCCCAATTTTTTTTTTCAGAGTACAACCTCGTTGCCGATTAATTGGTACCAGTCACTTGATTCTTTTTAGTTAATTATTGTGTTTATGGTCTTGTCTGATATCACGTCGTCAGGAACACTTGAATGTTTTTCGTACTTTAGGTTGGTCGTTCCACGTTAGGTTCTTTTCCTTTAGGTTATCGACAGTACAGAGATTATGTTTTTAACTTGAACTTGAGTTTTTTAGGTAGTCTTCAACTTGATAACTGCCTATCGTCGCCCTGGCTCACTCCTATCTCTACTCGTTCTTAGCTTGAGCTAGGAAATGACAGAGGGAGTTGAGAATAATCCAACCTTACTTGTTGATCCCTTGCTTTATGGTGCTCAAGAACCCGGTTCTCAAGCTTGCAAAGAAACCTTGCTTTGTACGCTCTCTGTTGCTCTCAATGGACCTATAAAAGTCCCACGGTTAGCTCAATGCTTAGATTCAAGGACACAACCCACAACTTTCATTCATGTAACATATACACATATTTGCATTGTGACTTTTTAGGAAAATAATTCTAAAGACCCCTGACTTTGAGCCCCCTGGGTATGGTCAACTTCAAAATACCCTCTCTGAAAGTCAATGCATTATCTTTATAAAAAACAGTTGAGGGCGTGTAGTATATGCCACGAGCTTTCCAACAAGCCCAAGAGCTCAAAAATTGGATTTCGTATGAAAAAGTTAGGACTGTTCAGGGTTTAGGGAGTTAAATCAGGATTCAATACAAGCTAACAGTCGAACAGGAATACTCGAGTAGCTTGTGGCACAGCCTAACAATGCAATACTACACCCTAGAGTTTGTCCCACACTTAATCACAATTTAAACCAATCACTTTGCCTTAAAAATTTGACCTAATTTGCCCTTCTAACGCGTTCGCAAAGTCTGTCGGTCGCGATTGACAGGTCAGTCGCGATCGACGTGTCGATCGCGATTGACAGGTCCGTCGTGGCTGTCAGTCGCGATTGACTGGTCAGTCGCGATTGACAGGGGTTGCGAAAAGTCAATCAGTCGTGGTCAAAGGGTCGTTGACTCTGTCGGTCGCGATTGATGAGTCGATCGCGATTGACAGGCCGGTCGCGAGGGTCTGTCGATCGTGGTCAAACAGTCGTTGACCGTGTCGGTCGCGATTGACAGAGCCGTCGTGGTTTGTCCGTCGTGGTCAAACAATCGTTGACTGTGTCGGTCGCGATTGATGAGTCGATCGCGATTGATGACTCAATCGCGATTGACACGTGTCACGCGTATGGTCAGTCGGTCGTGGTCAATCGGTCGTTGACTCTGTCGGTCGCGATTGATGAGTCGATCGCGATTGACAGATCTGTCCGTCGTGGTTTGTCGATCGCGATTGACAGAGCGATCGCGATTGACAGAAATCTGTGGAATTTCAGAAAACTAAACACATTTTTGGGAAGCTCTAGGCCTGTAGGTCATGGATATGCACTTTGTTTAGCAATTAGAGCCATTTTTCAGTCGGTCGCGATTGACAGAGCTCGGCGACACACAGACAGTTACTCAGATTTCCGTACCTGCGCAGGGTGCTGGGGATGATGATGCGGCCTGTACCTGCAGAATACTCACAAAACATGCAAAAAACAGCACATGCAAATTCGCTCTCTCGCTCTCTCTCACAAGTGAAATGAGGGAGATGAGGTGGAGATGGGGATATAGTCAAAAGACTGAAATTTTCGCGATGATGGAGATGGACGTGGGAGATGGTGATGATGATGATGATGATGAAGATGGTGAAGAAAGTAAAAGAAAATCGATGAGAGTGAAGAAAATACCTACAACTCCAACGCGTCAACTCTACGTCTTACCATCACACGCTCGTCCTCAAAGCTCGATCCCCGGCAACGGCGCCAAAATTTGGTGTAGCTCAATGATGAGTAGCACCTCCTTTAATGTCAATCCGGGAAGACGTGAGGATGGTATGAAGACCTCGAGCAAGTGGCGGCACAAGTGCGTGAGTGAGAAGCACACAAGCATGCACACACATACACACACACGCGCACACACGGCAAGACAAAGAGAGAGAATCAATGGAGTTCTTTAGATTACTTTCAAAAGCTCTTACAAGTTCGTTTCAGTTACAATCTACCCTCAAAAATGAGCTCTCTAGCTCCTTTTATAGTTTTTGACTAGCTTTTGGCCCTGTCCAGACCTAGTGTCCGGCCTAGTTAAAAATTAGGTTCCAGGGCTTATTTGGGGGCTCAAACGAGATCTAAAAATTATGAAAATTGGTACGCAACTACTTCTAAGGCTCCTCAAGCTCAAGGACTCCTTGGCTTGCACAAAATGGAGCTACAAAAATGTGAAATGAGATTTACAATGATTATGAGTGATAAAAATCACTGTTGTTGTAGGGATTTCTTCTAGTGATCTGCCATACATATCTTCAAGCTCCCTACTTGCTCTTCTTCCCTGCATGTCCATCTCTCTGATTTGCATTAATGTCTTGAAAAAATATTGGCCTACTTGCCAGATCTTCTTTGACTGCCCTGTTTGCTTGTGCTGTCCCTTCGCTCGCTTGTGCTGTCCCTTCGCTCTGACTCCCTTCTTTGACTTTCACGTCTTGTAGGTCCTGATGTACCAAGGCTACTGCCAACAATGACAGGTTCTTGAAGTAAGCCGATTGTAGCACAGTTTCCTCTATGACCCTCATGGCCTGATTTTGCACTACTGTGCGCTCTTGGTGCGAACTCCCGATTTCCTCCACTTGACATAGCCATGGGGGCCGTGGTGCCTCGAATGTGTCCTGAGCTTCTTCTGTTTGTTGGCCTCCTGGGAATGGTTGTGGATCGTATTCTTCGTCAAACGTTTGTTCCACAGGAATTTGCACAACTTCTTCGTCCGTGGGAGCCTCTGGAGGGGAAGGTGGTCTCTCATATTGTAGTAGACGTGTTTGCAATTCAGTGACCTATTTCTGGAGATCTTTTATGGCCTCTGCGTCTGTGAGAAGTGAAGCCGCGGAGGGGGTGGTTGGAGAGGTTGTTGTTGGTCCTTTTTGGTGTTTCTGCTTCAATTGTCCCAGTTCCTCCGACAGCTTATCATGTGCTTCAAGCAGCATGGCATAGTCTTCCAATATGATCTTGATATTGTCGGGGGTCACTGCTTGAAACTTGGATGGGCTGATGGGTGCCCCCGGTGTGCTCTCAATAGCTGCCTCCAGGTTCTCTTGATTTTGTACTTGCAGGCGTCGATTCTCTTCCTGAGCGGCCGCAAGATGGCGTTTGAGTAGAGCCATATTTCGCTGAAGCTTTGAGTTGCGTTCCAGCTGTGTCCGTAGGTGACCTTCTACCACCTGTATCGCTTCTTGATCTGTGTTCTGTAACTGTACCTCCAATATGCCATGAGCTTCTTGGAGAGTTTGGAACTGTGTGTGGAGGCGAGCATTTTCCTCTTCTAGTGCCGCGAGGCAGTGCTGTAGTGTTTCTGAGTGCTCGTGCAGGCGTTCATTCTGTTGCTGGAGCTGAATGTAATCTGTCCTTAAGTTTGATATACAAGCAAGCATGGTGTCCAATGCACTTCCTATAGATGAGTGGGTGGTGTTTACAGTGGGAGATGCATGGGAAGGGAATTGGGGATGGGGAAGAGTGAATGATGTGTCTATTGAAGTCGTGTGTGTGAGTGAAATTGGTGGAGGGGGAATGGGAGGAGGTGGAATCGTGGGGGGAGGTGCCGTGGGTGGTGAAATGTCCATACCTTCAGGAGTGGGTGCGAGTGTGGGATCTGCCATATACATTGGGATGGTAGGTGGTGTGTGTGTGGAAGTGGTGAATAGATGCGAAGTGGGGTGGGGAGCTGAAAAGAAAGGAAATGGTTGAGACCCTGGTTGAAAAGTTCTAGCAAGGAGGTCATGGAGGGATTGTAGAAATGGAGAGAGAGAGGTTGGGGGTTGAGGTCGTAAATTTGAGGAGGGCGCGAAGGGTTGCGTGGTAGCAGGGAAACCGATGAATGTGGATCTAGGGTCAGGATGACCTATGGCTGAGGGCATGGGGGATGGTTGCCCTAGGGCAGGCTCTAGGAGCGGTTCGGTGGATTGTGTAGTGATGGGGGTTGCTTCAAAGATTGGGTTATCAGTGGTAGAGAATAGGGTGGAACTAGAGATGGGAGTACGGAAGATGAAGGTTGGTTCGGTGGGTTGAGTGGTCGAGGTGATTTCCACTGTTTCTGCTCTAGGGGGCGAGGGTGGGGGTGTGGGTGGTTGTGGCTCTGTGGACTCCTCATGGGTGACTGGGTGCTCTTGGCTAGCCGTTTCGGTTGCTTGGGAGGTTGTCCTGATAGGTTCAGATGTAATAGTTGGCTCTTCTGCAGTTGTAATGGGAATCTGGATATTCTTACCTGAGCGTGGTCGTGTCTGGAACCTTCGTGGATCATATTGAACTGGAGACCTCCGAATGGCAGTGCGCACTGCTTCCACTACCCCATATGTTTCTGCCATCAATAAGAGACCTTCCCTATACTCTGAGTCAACTCCTGCTTCTTCCAACAACTGAGTCATGAGTACTCTGCTACTCTGTTCGGTGAGTAGTTGTTGTGATCGCACTCTTTCCATAATCTGATACAGCCTTCGGAGTTCTGCTGTATAGGCTGGGGCTTCAGTGGTCTCCTCTTCATACGCTCCTTCTTCTTCTAGGTGTCCTTGTTGTTGACCTTGCTGAGCGTCACTCCAATGTACATGTCGACCGTCTGTAGACTTTCTTCTTCTTCGTGAGGATGTGCCTTGTTCCTCTGCATCTGAATAAAACTCCACATCAGAGAATTGTGTACTTTGTAGGAATGCTTCGAAGTCCTGGGGGTCCATTCCTTCAGCATCTCCAGTGGCAGCAAATTCGAATTCAGGTGGAACAGGAGGAGCCGATGGGGTAGCTTGTGTCATAGTTTTAGATCCCGACCTGGATATCCTAATGGTAAAGGGAGGTACAGTGGTCTCCCTTCGTGGCGATACCTCAGGAGTAGTCAGAACTTCCCTTGTCTGGACACAAGGGATCGCACCCCTCATGCGCTTGGATTGATGTGTGGACGTCTTGAGCTTCTTAAACATTTGTAATTGTGCCCAAGTTAAGGCACGTTCAATGGGAACATCGTATGCTAGGCACCGGTAAATAATGCGTGTGATTGCACAACATCCGTTCACCACTAATTTCCTAGAAGACCATTTGTTTGCTTCATACAATTGATCTATAATCCATACCGATAGCTTAATGGGTAACGCACCTGCTTCCGCTAAGTAGAGAGCGAACCAGATTCTCTTGTGTGGTTGTGTGAAGCGGTCTTGGCCGGGAAAGGCGAAATGTTGCATGCACATGCGGAGAGGGATGGACACGTTTGGTGTGAGTGCTGCCATGTCTTTAAGCTTCAATAGTTTCCTATCCTTCATGTTAGTGGGAACAAGAGCATCCTTTTCAGAGGGTACATGCGTGCCGTGCATATTCAAAGCGTCGCTTACCAACTCCACAGTAAGTTCAAACCTCTTCAACTCGTTGTTGCCCAGCAAGGAGGGAAGAACAAATGATCCGAGTTTGTCCTTTTCTTCATTAGCTTGTAATGTGGAGACCAAATAGTAACATCGGAGGAGATCTGGTTTAGGTAGTGGGGCTTCAAAGTATTCTGCCAGCCCTGCTCGTTGCCATATGGTCTGGAGATCCTCGGTGTTCTGTAAAGTCTCGAACTCCTTGGAGAAAAATTGGAATCGAACCCATGATCTGTCATACTCGCACTTAGACTCCCATATATACTTGGCCTCTCCTAATGGACCTGGCATGCCATTGAACCAATGCGAATTGGCATGGACTCTTTCTGTGATCCCTGTGGGTGGATCCGGCACCGGAATTTGCTGAAGGTGCTGCAGCTCCACTGGTCGTTCAGTTGGTGGCACATCCACAGGTAGACTATCCACATCAATTCCTGCAGTAAGTATCCCTACTTGTGAGCCCAAACCTGTCGCTTCTGCCATTTTACTGCTTGCCTTCTGATTCTTTGAGAATATAGAATCATGTGTTAACATCGTAATGGACAGAATAAATCCGTTGTTGTCCCCGTTACAACATTAACATGAGGTAGATGGTGAGTTAGTGGTTAGTAAGTGCACGAAGACAGTGTGTGTAGTTAATGCTTGGGTATTCCTAGGAGACTAATGCAGTTAGTAAGTGGGGGTGAATTTACAAGTTGGGGTCGGGGGGTTTATTACAGGTCTTAAGCTGCCAAATGCAGTGGATGGGTTTTTCTCTTGGTTTCGTAGAGACGCTAGAGAACATTATAGGTGTATCAGCTTGAACATGAGGCCTTTTAGGGACCCATTTACAAATGATTCTGTTCGTGTTCATGGGCCTTGGTGTGTTCGTGAGTGTTGAAAACGAGTGGATGCCGGTTGTGCGAGTGAATGGGTTACGCTGTATAGGTTGTGGCTTCGGCGTAGCTATTTGCGCCCGCAAGCAAGCCTTAGGCACCCAAATTTGTCTTGATTGTGGGCTAGCCTTCATCGACTTCTTGGGCACCCAAATAGATTTCACGTTAGCAGAAGAATTTCCGAAAGACTTCTTATTAGTGTCGTGTTGTTGGTTACTAATAAGAGGCTTTGCCCGTGTGATTGGCTTGAGTGCAACCGGGTGTTCGCCTTTCCGCACCCACACTTGTTTCACTTGCTGGGACATTTTGCTGCGCAGGTACTTTGGATCCCGGACATAGGTAGTACTCTGCTTCTTCTGCCTTTGATCCACCTTTGGTTGTTGCCTCCTTCTGGCCTTTGGAAAAGAAGGGAGTTCCTTTGCATCCCTGACTCCTTTTTTGCGAATATCATTCCTCTGCAACACATAGTTTTGGACAAGAACAACATGGTCATCTTCATGTGTATTCCTGGAAGGACCAGGAGTCTGTGCCTTTCCTAGTTCCTTGAGTGCTCCATTATCTAACTCTACTGTAATTCGACTATGATTGACCCAAACCTGAAGAAGTCCACTTCTTAAGTTTAAGTTGACTGCTTGGTCATAGATCCAATCTTGACCCAAGACAAGAGGTTCAGTGAGATCCTCGTCTTGACACACTAGTACTTTAACTGTTATAGCCTCATCATGAATATAGAGGGGAAGTTCCACCTCGCCCATGCAAGGGTTTCCACGCCTCCCAATCCTATGAGATACGCTTCCACAGGATTGACAGTTAACTACAACTCTTGACAGTAAGACAATTTAACAGCACTAGTGGCTGCACCTGAGTCAATCAAGGCTCTTACGGTCCTTGCACTCTTTCCTTGTCCTATATCTAGGGTTATGAAAGGACGTCGATCAATTATCCTATGCGAGCTTGTTCCTGCGACTTCACACATGGCCATAGGATATCCTTGATCTGCATAGTCATTCGTTCTAGGCTGATCTCTACCTTGCCTTCGTAACTTCATCCTTCTGATGCGTTCTAAAGCTTCTGCTTGAGCTTCTTCTCGAACTCGCTTTTCTTCCTCTTTGCGTTTCTTAGCAGTGTTGAGTCGGCTGAGCATTTCCTCCGTGAGGGGTTCTTGATACAACTTGACTCTGCAACCGCTAATATAGTTTGGGAGAATATCACCTTCTAACATGGCTAATTGTACTGCTCCACTCGTGGAGATCCTATTGATGATCATAGGTCCCTAGCCTCTCTTTTCTAGCTTCCTTGCGTGTTGTTTCAGTGTATAGACTAAAACTAGATCTCCTGCTTTCAAGCCCTTATCCTTCACATGGGCATCGAAATATGCCTTCTGTCTCTTCTTGGCTACATATATTCCTGCAGCGGCTCTCAATCTTGTTTCCCCTAATCGTTCAAGGTCAAAGATCCTAGAGGAGAGCTCATGACCTGTCCATTCGTGCTCTTGTGCTACTTTCAGTGTAGGAATCAAGAAGTCCAAGGGAAGCACCGCGTTTTGGCCAAATACCATCTGAAAGGGGATGGCTTGGAGTACCGTTTTGTAGGCGACTCGGTATGCCCAAACAGCATGATGTAGCTGTTTGTCCCAATCAGAGCGTTTAGTGTTTACTAATTTTGTCAGTACATTGCATAAGATCTTATTGGTGCTCTCAGCTTGCCCATTAGCTTGAGGGTGATAGGGGGCAGATTTCTTATGTATTACTAAGAATTCTTGGAGTAGATTTTCAATCACTTCGTTCAAGAAATGAGTGCCTCTATCACTTACAAGCTCTATAGGTAGCCCATATCTCGTGAATACATTCTCAAACAAAAATTTAGCAGTTGTTTGAGCATCGTTCTTTGTCGTAGCCTTTACCTCTACCCACTTAGTTAGATAATCTGTTGCAACAATGATGTATTCCGCATGAGAACCTTTAGCTGGGGGATTAATAGGACCTACGAAGTCTATTCCCCACTTAGAGAATGCACGTCCACCCATCATAGGTTTCAGTGGCATCTCATCTTTGCGTATAGGATACTGAGTCCTCTGACAAACATCACACCGTTTCACATAGGTATGTGCATCCATGTGAAGGGTAGGCCACCAGAAACCCGCAAATAGTATTGCCTTGATCACCCGATCCGGTCCAAAGTGTCCTCCTGCTACACCTTGGTGAGCAGTTTCTAAGATCTTAAGATATTCACTTTCATGGACACATAGCCTCAGGTAACCATCTTTACCACGCTTGTATAGATTATCACCAATGAGTGAGTAATCCAGGGCTTCTTGTTCTAAACTCCTTTTCCTAGCCAGAGTCATGTCTGGCGGGAATGTGTTTGTCCTCAGGAAGGATACTAGAGGTTCGCTCCAATCTGGCACAATGGATACTTGATAAAGAGTGGCAATGTTCCACTGGTGGTTTAGTGCAACAGATTGGGCATTCCTTGCACAACTTTTGGACGTCAGCTTCCATAGTTGGCCAATGTACTCCGAGTCTCTTTAGGGTCTGTAAAGTTCGTTGCTTTGAGTAGTGTTGCTCTAACGCACCTACATGTGCTAATTGCAACCATTTAGCGTACTCATCCTCTTCTACGCAACAAGCCAAGATCCCTTGATCTGTGTGCTTGTACATACTTCCTGCCATGATGTGGTACTTTTGGGCTTTTACAACCTCTCTATTCCGTGTGTTTACCACTGGATGGTTAGGCCCGTATGTCAATACTGGTACCAATGGCTTAGCCCACTGCGGTACAACTTCCAAATTAAACAAGTAAGCATCAGGAAGGTCATCTGACACTCCTTGTGGGGCTTCTCCCGATGTGAGCCTAGAGAGGTGATCTGCTCTCAAGTGAGTCCTCCCTTTCCTTACCACAACCTCAAAATCATATTCCATTAGCAAGAGAAACCATCTCACTAATCTTCCTGTATTGCAAGGCTTGTTTACGAGGTATAGCAATGCTTGATGATCCGTAAAAAATTTAAACTTATTTGCAAGCAAATAGTGTCTAAATTTCTTAACTGCATATACCATGCCTAAACCTTCTCTCTCCGTAGTGGTGTAATTTCGTTCAGCCACATTCAACTGTCTACTGGCATAGGCAATTGGAAGATCCATATTACCTTCACCAGTAGGTTGTGCAAGTACACATCCAATAGCATAATTGGATGCATCCACGTGAACATGGAATGGCTTATTCCAATCTGGTGTGGTCAAGATTGGTGCTGAACACAATCTTCGTTTAAGCTCCTGGAAGGAATTCTCACATTCATCCGTCCACTCAAAGTTAGTCAGAAGCCCGTACATGGGCTTTGCAATGACAGCATACATGTGTATAAATCGTCGGTAATAACCACAATGCCCCATGAAAGCTTGTACTTCCTTGACATTCTTTGGCCTAGGTAGCTCTGTTATGGCTCTCACTTTTTCTTCGTCGGTAGATATGCCATTCTTTGACACTATGTGTCCTAGAATCTTGCCTTGCCTGACCATAAAAACGCACTTTTCTGGGTTCAGGCAGACTTGATATTCTCTACATTTGTCAAAGATTTGTCTGAGTTCAGGGATATGGGTTTGTCTAATGTTGGAATGAGCACAAAGATCATCAACGTAGACTTCTAAACTCTTCCTTAGGAACTCCTTAAACACATGGCAGAGCCTCTGGAAGGTAGCTGGTGCATTGGTAAGCCCAAATGGAATTACTCTAAAAGCAAAAATGCCCCATTCTGTGGCAAAGGCTGTCTTATGCTGATCCTCTGGAGCTATGGCTACTTGATTGTAGCCCGAAAATCCATCAAGGAAGCTGTACACTTCCTTGCCCGCCACTCTTTCTAAGAGATGTTCTGTGATGGGAAGCGGATAGTTATCTCGAATTGTGGCTGCATTAACCTTTTTCAAGTTAATGCACACACGCAGCTTGCCATTCTTCTTGGGCACCACTACGATGGGGGATACCCATTCAGTGTGCTCAATTTCATAGATAAATCCAGCTTCAACCAGTCTATCTATCTCTTCTTTGATCTTAGCAGCGTAATTATTGTTATATGTATAAGGCTTTTGCTTAGAGGGTTTGGCATCTGAAGTCATGGGGATGGTGTGTGAGCATATGTCCGGTTCAACACCTTTCAAATCCTTGTAACTCCAAGCGAATACATCTCTGTATTCTCTTAGCAAGGCTATCAATGCATGCTCTTCTTCCTCTGTTAGGTCATGGCCTATGTACGTGCATCTCTCCTCTCCTTCTTCTAGGGCCACTACTATTTTCTTGGTGGTTTCTTTGTTATCATAGGCCTCTCCTGATTGTGCCTCTCGTTTAGGCATTCTTATCATGACTCTCCTGTCATCTATCTCATACTTCTTAAAATTTTCTGGGACCTCAAACAAAGATTCTTCCTCTTCTGGTGAGGCTTCTCTCTTCTTTCGTTTCTTTCCTTCTTCCTTCTGGGTCACATGTGTTGCTAATCTTACATCATTTGTAACCTCTCCATGCCTCTGGGGTTGAAATTCTACTTCATGGAAGTATTCTTCATCTGATGCAAATGGTGGGTCCATAATGATTGACTCTAGATCGGAGTCACTTGCATCCTCAAATGCATCAGGGCTAGGTTCGCATTCTTCTAGAACTGCCTCTCCCATGATTGGCTCTATGGAGAAGACTGAAATGTCATAGCCATCCTCATCACAGTGAGGTGTCCATTGTTCTTCATTGATGGCTACGTCCATTGTTGCTAAAATTTCTGCCCAGCCATGGGGTTCAAATTCCTCATCAGGAAAAACTACAGGTGCATAGGCTGGGTCTTGAATTGATCTATGTGTTTCTTTTGCACCTACCTCTCTGGCTTTCTCTCTCTTCTCTTCTTCTACTGCTACCTTGCACATCCATAAGTGAGTGTCTTCATGCATCCATGAGGATCCAGACCCTATGGAATGCACCGATTCTATATCATCTTTGGCTCTATGGATGGGATTCCATTGGATAGGAGGGACATCTCTATGAGAATAATCCTTGAGATTGACTTTGGTCGTAACACCCAAGTGTTGCAAATACAAGGAGTTGGTTCCCCAATCCTGTACCACTTGCAACTGTCGCATAAATGGTCTTCCCAAAATCATCTCATAGGCATGATTTTTGTTGAAGTCACATATGGCAAATGTATGCTCAAACTCGACACCACAAGTGGTGAGAGTTATTCCTTCTAGCAATCCTAGGGGTCTCTCTATGTGACCATCGGCCATCTGCAATTTCATTCTCGTTGGCCTGAGTGCTGGCTTGCCCCAACGCTTCCATAGGGAAGTGGTGGCAATTGCAACTCCTGCACGTGAGTCCAAAATTGCCTTGGTGGTGTACTCCTGGTAGGTGATGGGAAGATAGGTGTTCCCTTCTTCGCCTTCACACATATCTCCTATCTTATCCAAGGGAATTTCTGGCACTGTTCTATGGGATCCTACCTGGGAACGAGGTTTGGCTACTTCTGGTACTTGTTTGGCGACATGTTTCCATACTTCAGGTCTAACCTTGAGTAGCTCTTCTAGCTTGAGATTGCACTCCACGTTAGTGTTCTTCAGTACCTCTGTGTTCCTAGGTATGACTGAATCTTCGTTTCTTACCATGACTGTAGGTGCTCTCATACAAGTGGACTTTGCTTCCCATGGGCCTGTGAAGTGGGGTAGCTCTTGTATGGAATTAGACTCAAAGTCCAATCTCTCGTGAGACTGAGTACTCTCATGTTCCCCGTAAATAGATGGGATGTCTTGTGGGAATTGGTCGTGTGCATCATCCACAAGTTCAAAGGGAGGGGCGACTTCAGTTTCGTTATCCCATTCGTCTTCTTGAATCTCTCGTAGGAAGTCTGGTGCAAACCGGTTCATAGAAGAAGAAGTGTCTAGCTCCGTAGAATTAGGCGCATAAGCAACCTGGGAAGGAGGGCTTATTCTATCGTTGGCTCTCTCCTCGTTCTCATAGATGGCTGGAGCACAAGCTTCCTGGGGAGGGTTACTTATTCTATTACTTTTCCGAACAGGCTCATACGCTCCTTGAGAAGGAATGTAGGCAACCTGTGGAGGTACGTAAGCTTTCGAGGGAGGCTCATCTGCTTTTTGGGGGGAAAGATAAGCTTCTTGAGGAGGCACATGGGCTTCCTGAAGAGGCTGGCTTATCCGTTTTCTTGCCCTTTCCTTTCTTTGAGGGGCAGGTTCCTTTTCTGATTGTGCAATTAGCCTCTCTATTCTTTCTAGGGAGGGGGGGTTGTCTGGTTTAGTGGAATTTGGCACATAAGCTTCCGGTGGGGGATGGGTCATGTTTTTGCTTGCTTTATCTTTCTCTTGATTTTTTTCTTCCTTGGCAGATCTTGCAATTATTCCCTCTAACTTCTCTAGGAGTCCATCCAAGTGTAATTGCGTCTTGGCTGAGCCCGAGTAATTGAAAAGGCGACTGGCTTCAAACATAGTCTGAGCCAATGCGACCATTTTCGCGCACAGCTTGGTTCTTTCTATCTCTAGGTCAGCTCTAGGATAGCACTTGTCATGATCCGTGATGTTTGGCCCTTCTTGGATTCTGGCCTGATATGCTTTAAGCATCATGTCTATGTCTTCAGGAGTGGGATCAGCTAATACTGATCCTGTTTGGGGTGGTGGGTGGGTTACGTGGGGTGTCTTAGAGGGTGGAGGGATGGAGGGTGATGGGGATGGTAGCGGTGGGAATGTGTGAGAGTGCGGTTGAGATGTGATCTCTATGATTTTAGCCTTGGTTTCTCGTAGACTTTCCTCAAGTTCACTCATCTTCTTTGCCCATTGCCTTTTCATTCTTTCACGACTATCCTTCCAAGCCCTTGTCCTTTTCTTTGTTATGCTCTCAGTTTCACTCGCCTTTGGGTTCTTATCCTGGTTTACCCCTTGATTCTGTTGCAATGCTAGCGCTCTAGTGACTACCTGTACGGGAGCAGTGGAAGTTACGCTTCCTGCGGAATTTACCACTAACCCACTAACGTTGATAGGAGTGATTTTTGGCATATTATTGGGGTTCTTTGGGCAATCTCGTAAGAGATGCTCTTTTCCACAATCTTGGCAAAAGCCTTGTATCGTCACTGACTGGTTTTGCATAGGTGGAGGTAAGGGGCAGTCACGAATGAGGTGATCTCCTTGGCATCTATAGCACGGTCCTCTTGGGAACGGGGGTCTTACTTGCCTAGGTTGAGGCCTATGGTTGGGGTTTGCATACATGATGTTTGTGTAATCTAACTCCCCACTGGGTTCATTTGGCTCTTCACTATAGTAAGATTCACCATGCTCAGGAGACTGCATGTAGTAAGCCTGGGGGCTATCAACATGTGTAGAATCAAAGCTATGGTCACTCGGGTCACTTTCAGAAAGCAAGAATGTTACAGGGACTATAGCTCTATTCAGGTTCTCTTCTGCAGCAGTGTACTTTATCGGAATCACATTGGCTGGAGCTGGGGGTTGTTGTGCTAGCATCGATTGAGGTCTTTGTTGGTTTTGATATTGTGGTTGATAATTTTGTTGTGGCCTGCCATATGGCTGTGGAGGGTACTGGTTCTGGTATCTTCCCTGCTGAGGGTATGGCTGAGGGTGGGGTTGCCTAACTGCCTGCTTGTTGTATGGGCAATCTTGTGCGGTGTGATTGGTGTATCTCCGTTCTATGGTGCAGTACTGGCTACTAGGATTTACTTGGGGCTGAGCCATAATGGGGCAGACATTCGCCATGTGGTCACCACCACAAGTGTAGCACCTTTTCACAGGGGCAAACCTTGGGATTTGTTTACTAGTTACCCCTAATTTCTGAGCTACTTTTTCTGCGAGTTCCTCAATTGATGTGGATTGCGTGGAAGAGTGACTAGATGCACTATCTGAATCTTTGTAGATTTTGGAAAGCTCTAGTTCTTCCCCTAGGTTATCTTCAATGTCAATGCACATGCGTACACACTCTTCTATAGTCCTAGGGTCTTTCAGATACACATAGGATCTCAATTTCGTACTCAGCAATCCATCAAGGAATAAGGCTACTTGTTTGGCAGATGTGGGTAGCTCCGAAACAGGACATCTTTCAAGGTATTGCCTAAATCTTCTTCCTGCAAGTCTCACAGTCTCTTGAGGGGTTTGCTTGAAGCTGTGAATCAGTGAGGAGGTATTGTGTCTTATGCCACTCTTGGAGAATTCAATAATAAATGCTTCTAGGAGTTGGTCTATGCTCCTGAACTGGCGCTCATCCAATGGCTGAAACCATGTAAGTGCTGTGTTCCTAAGGGTTAGACCGAAGGCATTGTACTGCGTGAATAGATCCTCCACTTGTTCAGCTCTCAAGACTTGCTTGAACTCCGCCACATGATCATAGGGATCTCCTGTGCCATCAAAGTAACTCTTCATGGACTTAACTAGCTGAGTCGGTCTCAGAGTTCTTGCGTGCTCTCTAGGTCTCGGCAGAGGGAATCCATCCACATTTCTTTGGTTCCTGTGAGCTCTAAGCACCTCAGGTTCTACCCTATTTGTCTCCGTCCTCGTTCTTTCTCTGCCCACTGGATTGGCAAAGCGTACTTCTGGTCTATCTCTACTTCTGTCTCTTTGCATTCCATGAGCTTGGGATGTTCCAGCTCCAGGGTGACCATAGGATACATTCGATCTTGGTTGAGGGAAAATGAATTCACCCTTCCAAGTGTAAGCATGCCTATCATTTTCTGTCACCACAAAGATCCTTTCCGAAGTGTGATCTAAGTAGGTCACTCTACCTGGGCTATCCGGATCCTTAAACTCATAGATCATGATAGTTTCTATATCAGTTGGATGATTAGATTTATACCTCCAGAAGGCTTCGTCAGTTTCTCGATTGAGGAGCAACTCTATGCTCTTGTTGTCTTGGGGAACCCACTCAGGTGTGATAATCCTAGTGAGAACAGATTTGCCTCGGGGTGTTCTAGGTTCTACTCCCATGTTTCCTTGTTCCAAGTCACCTAAGTCCGCTTCTGAGATTACATTTCCAAATTCATCTGTCCTATCTGGGTGACTGGTGACTACGTATATGGTTCCTTCTTTGTCCAAGTATGCACCGTTTTCAAACTTGACAGCTGGGTGCTCTAGTCCTATGGATTGGTCAGGGTTTTTAATCTGGACCACGGATCTTCCTAGGCCGTCCTCATAGATGCTAGCACCTAATCGGTTGGTCCTAAGGTATTCCAACTGTGTTTTGTAAGGGCCTTCTACCCTGTGCAAGTAAGGCACTCCTGAACTTCCTGTAGGTCTGTCCATGCCTTGAGACATCTCTGACTCACTGGTCTCAGAGCTAGGGTAGTACGAGTGGTGGCTCAACTGCTGGGCCCAAGACCTAGCAGTGTGGTTAACACTGGCCTCTGAAGATCTGAGGCTTTGTCTCTCCCTTACTAGATGTCGTCCTGATCTAAGGTTCATATGCCTATCTAAGTAGCACAGTTCTTTGCCCAGAGTACAACCTCGTTGTTGGTTACTTTATATTAGTCGCTTGGTTCTTTTTAGTTATTTTATCGTGTTTAAGGTCTCGTCTGATATCACGTCGTCAGAATATTTGAATGTTGTTTCGCACTTACAGTTGATCGTTCCACGTTAAATTCTTTCCCTTTAAAATTCTCGACAGTACAAGGATTATGCCCTTAGCTTGAGCTTGAAAGTTTAGGTATGCTTCAACTTGATAGTTGCCTATCGTCGCCCTGACTTACTCCTACTTCTAATCGTTCTTAGCCTAAGCTAGGAATTGACGAAAAGGAGTTGAGAGTATTCCGACCTTTCTTGTTGAACCTTGCTCTTTAGTGCTCGAGAAGTTGATTCTCAAGCTTGCGCAAAACCCTTGCTTGGACGCTCTCAATTGCTTCTCAATAGACCTGCATCAGTCTCAAGATTAGCTCCAAGTTGACCTTTCAATTGACAGACAATTTATTTCAGACACTTTTTTAATGACCCTTGTTCCCCCTTTTGTATTGCTAGAAATTTCCTCTAGAGCTCCCTTGGTGTTTCTACCCCTCTGTGTGTCAACTTCCAAAAATGGATTTCGTATGAAAAAGTTATGACCGTTCAGGGTTTAGGGGGTTAACTTAGACAAACAGAACCTTTCAGGGTTTTAATGCATTTTTATAAGGCCTTTGCAAGTGTATGAGTATTTGAGAGTGCAACTATGCCCAAAGTTTAGCCTAAATTTCCAAAAAATTTACCCCTTAATTTTTGCCGAAAATGTCTGTCTGTCGCGATAGACGGTGTCTGTCGCGATAGACACAAACTATCGTGGGGGCTGTCTGTCGCGATAGACGGTGTCTGTCGCGATAGACACAAACTATCGTGGGGGCTGTCTGTCGCGATAGACGGTGTCTGTCGCGGATTTCTGTCTGTCGCGATAGACGGTGTCTATCGTGGAATTTTGGTCTGTCGCGATAGACAGTGTCTGTCGCGATAGACGCTGTCTGTCGTCTGTCGTGATTTGGTCTCTCGCGATAGACGGTGTCTGTCGTGGAATTTCGGTCTGTCGTGATAGACGGTGTCTGTCGCGATAGACAGTGTCTGTCACGATAGACGCTGTCTGTCGTGGAATTTCAGTGTGTCGCGATAGACGGTTTCTGTCGCGATAGATGGGGTCTATCGTGGGTCTCTGTCTGTCGCGATAGACGCTGTCTGTCGTGGAATTTCGGTCTGTCGCGATAGACGGTGTCTGTCGCGATAGACGGGGTCTATCGTGGGTCTCTGTCTGTCGCGATAGACGGTGTCTGTCGCGATAGACGGTGTCTGTCGCGATAGACTGAAAAAACGCAAATTTTTGAGAAACTTCTAGTGATTTAGAGTGCCCTAATGATGTAGGTTACCGTGACAAACATGCATTCACAAAATTTTAAGTTTTTCTGTCTGTCGCGACAGACAGAGGTCGTCGTCCCGGGACCTGTGCAGAGTCTGTCGTACCTGCGCACACTGCTGGAGGAGGTGGTACAACAAGTTCCTGCAACAAAAGCTCAAAAACACACCAAAAACAGATAGCATGCAAGCTCTCTCTCGCTCTCTCTCACAATGAAATGAGGGAAATGAGGTGGGGGGTGTAATATGACCAAAAAACTGAAATTTTTTGTGGAGATGGAGATGGAGGTGGGAGATGGTGGAGATGATGATGGTGATGATGGTGATGCAAAAGTAAGGAAGAAATGAAGAAAAATTAAGAGAAAGAAGGATATTACCTATAACTCCAATGTCTCAACTCGACGTCTTACCATCACACGCTCGTCCTCGAAGCTCTCTCCCCGGCAACGGCGCCAAATTTGGTGTCACTCTAGCACAATGGTGAGTACCAACATGAGAAGATTCACCTCATAATTGTCAATCCGTGGAGACGTGAGGACTAGTATGAAGACTATGAGCAAGTGAAGGCACAAGTGCGTGAGTGAGAAGCACACAAGCATGCACACACATACACACACACGCGCACACAAGGCAAGAACAAGGAGAGGAACAATGGAGTTCTTTGCATTAATCAAAAGATCTCTTACATAAGCTCAATTCACAAACAATCTAACCCCAAAAATGAGCTCTCTAGCTCTTTTTATAGTTTTCTAACTAGCTTTGGTCTTGTCCAGACCTAGTGTCCGGCCTAGTTAAAAATTAGGTTCTAGAGTCTATTTGAGGGCTCAAACAGAGTCTAAAAATTATGAAAATTGATATGTCGCTAGTTCTAATACTCCTCAAGCTCGAGGACTCCTCGGCTTGCACAAAATGGAGTCTATTCTACCAAAAACGGGATTTACAATGTTTGTGTAGTGATTAAAATCACTTGAGTTGTAAATAATCCATGGGAAAAAAAAATGATTTGGCCTTGTTGCCGTATTGTGCATGACTCCTCTGTTGCTTTGTATGCCAACACAATCCTGAACTCCGTTTTGGTTGGTGTGAAGCAGAAAATTGTAGCACCATCTCATCTTTGGAAGGTTTCCACTATCTCCTCCAACAGTGGTATCAAAGCAACATCGAGGCAAAATGGGAGATGGATTTCCATCATTCATTAATAAATTGGAGAGGGGAAATTATCCAACATGGTCCCTAAGGATGATGGCTTACCTTCAAGGAAGAAGCTTTTATGGATACATATCTGGAGCTGAACAAATTCCAACCTTTAGAAGCAAAAACCAACCTACAAGAGAGGAGTAGGAGAGACTAGCTTCATGGTGTGCAAAGGATGCTCTAGTTAGGTCTTACATACTCAATTCAATATTTGACTTTTTGTTACCTCATATTAGGAGCTATAAGGCTTCCCAAGAGACTTGAAAGGTACTATCTTCATACTTCTCATCAAATACAAGTCTCAAGGGTCACAAAGAAGTAACTTTGGATGGAGTTCACAACCTTGAAGAAGCAACCAAAGCTAGATGTAGCTTATGTGACCAAGATGAAGGATGTAGATGATCAACTTGGAAGTATTGGAGAAGAAATAGAAGAGGAGTAGATAATAAGACAAATCATAAATGGTATCAAGGCTGATGACAAATGGGAGTCTTTTACCACAGCAATGGACCTATATATGGACATGCAGATACCTGACCTCCATACATTCATGGGGCAAGTCTTCACACATGAGACAAAGCTCAACAAGAATGGAGATACTTTTAGAGGTAATCAATCTTTTGCCCTTTACACAGATAAAAATAAGAGTAAAGATAAAGCAAAGATAAGAAGAATGAAGAAGATGGTACTCAAGTGAATTTCACAGGTACAAGAAGAGGTACTAGAGGAAGGGGTTGAGGAGGAAAGCAAGGCAGGTGGAGACCATACAATCCTTCATCTTGCAACATTTGTGGCTTGACCAATCATACCACAAATGAATGCTTCAGAAATACAAAGAATCAGAGAGGAAGAGGCTTCCACAGAGGAGGCTATGGATAATCAAGAGGTAGATTCAATAATGGAGGAAACAACTACCATCACAATTACAATGAAGGCTACAAGAACAACTATCAAGGAGGACTCAGAGGAAGGAGAGACTACAACAATTAAATAAATAATCAAGAAGATTCCCTATTACTCATGAACATGATATCCAAGCAAGGTAAAGATGATGAATACCTATTGTATATTGATTCTGGTTATGCCAATCGTGTGTTTGGCAATGTAGCATTGTTGTCTAACCTTGAGGAACCCAAAGGAAAACATGAAGTCTACAAAGGTGATGACACTAGGAACTCAGTAAAGAAAATTGGAAATGTTAAAGCATTTGATGGTAATATGAATCTTCGAAGCAGAGTATTGTATGTGTCAACAATAACCAAGAATCTAATCAGTGTTGGACAAATTTTTGAGAAGTGTTTATAGGTGAGATTCACAAGACATGGAGCATATGTGGAGGACCCTCAAAAAGGCTTCAAGAGTATTGCAAAAGGTGAGAAATCTGATAGACGTTTTACATTTGAAGTTGAAGATACAAGAAACATTACTCTCTTCAATTACAAGGACCAAACCCTATCTGAATTGGAGATATGGCATAAGAGACTAGATCATATATGTGAAAGGACATTGAAGCAAATATGCAAGGATCAGAGTGTGCTTGGCATCCCAAATGTGTCCAAGCAACACATGATTTACAAATGTGGAGCATGCCAATTTAGCAAGTCACATAGGCAACCATTCAACAAAAGAGGATACATGTATGAAGACTACTTGGAGCTTGTACACACAGATGTGTGGGGTCCTAGCAGAGAGCCATCAATTTTAGGGTCAAGCTATTATGTTTCATTCATATATGACTATAGTAGGTGGAAAATACTTTATTAAATGAAGCATAAAGATGAAGTTTTCACTTGTTTCAAGAAGTATTTGGGATTGGTTGAGAATCAAATAGGTAAATGTTTGAAGAGGCTCAAATCTGTTGGAGGTGGTGAGTATTTCTCACATGAGTTTGACTCCTTCTTACAAGAGAGAGGCATAAAGTGAGAGATTACGAAAAGGTACACTCTTGAACAGAATGGAGTGGCAAAGAGACGAAATAGTAACAGTAGAGGCTTCAAGATCAATGTTGAATGAGAAAAAACTGCCTAATTATCTATGGGCAAAGGCTCTTTCCACAGCTACTTACCTAATCAATAGGCTTCCCATCCAAGTCTCTGGATGGGATGACACCTTATGAGGCATGGAATGGAAGAAGACCTTCCTTAGATCATTGTAAGATCTTTGGGTGCACTTCTTATGCACACATACCCTCACAGATAAGGGGAAAGCTTGATCCAAAAGCTGAAAGGTGCATATTTATTGGCTCTGATCAGAATAAGAAAGGATATAGGTTATATAATCACACTAAAAAAGGGTTTAAAATTAGTAGGGATGTTGTATTTGATGAAGATAACTCTTGGTTTGAGGATGATTGCAACAAAATAAATCTACCCTATGATTTGGAGAATGATTTTCCAAATCTGACTAAGGAAGAACCACATACGTCTGAAGATATCAATTCAGAAGATGAAGAACAAATCAATCTTGAAGAATTCAAAGCTTGGAATTCCAAGGGCAAAGTAAAGATAAAAAAGATGGAAGACATTCTTGAGTCATCCAATCAAGCACTTAGAAGATCTCAAAGGGAAAGGAAGAAACTCATGAGGTATGGCTATGACACATCACTAGTCACCAAGCATTCTATTTATATAAATATGAAGACAAAGACAAACCTGATTATGTATGCAAATTAAGGAAGGCATTATATGGGTTAAAGCAAGATCATAGAGCTTGAAACCATAGGGCTATCACATACTTGCAGGACCAAGGTTCTGTTGCAAGCAAGGCAGATTCTTCATTATTCATTAAGAAGACTAATTCAAGAGTCATTTATCTATGTGTTTATCTGGATGACATTATCATTACAGAAATGATGAGAATGGCATCAAGAAGATCAAAACCTAGATGAAGGAGGAGTTCATGATCAATGATCTTGGTTTGCATACATATTTTCGTGGCTTAGAAATTGTTTATATAGATTCTAGTGTTTTCATTACTCAAAGAAAGTACATCCATGAAATGTTGATTAAGTTCAAGATGGAAAATGCAAAAATTATAGGTACACCCATGGAATTGAATCACAAACTCAATGCTCATGAAGGAGAGTTGCTTGAAGACTTTACACGTTATCAAAGTCTTGTTGGGAGTCTCAATTATGCAACCCTAACAAGAGTGGATATATGCTATGGAGTGACTACATTGAGTCTATTCATGCATACATCAAGAAAACCTCACATGGGCACTGCCAAAGGATCTTAAAGTACTTGAAGGGTACCATAAATGAAGGACTATTTTATCCAGTTACACTTGACTTGGATATCAAGATATACTATGATGCAGATTGGGTTGGCTCAAAAGATGATAGGAGGAGCACCCCTGGATACTTATCTTTTGGAGGGCCTAAGTTAATTTCATGGTCATCAAAGAAATAACCAACTATGGCATTGTCCTCAACAGAAGCTGAATATAGGGACCTAGCAAATGCAACACAAGAGGCAATGTGGTTAAAGCTACCCTAGTCAGACTTGGGGCTACATACATACACTCCAATGATATTTGGAGATAATACTAGCTCATTACATTTTGCTACTAATCCTATATATCATGCAAGGAATAAGAACATTGAAGTGCATTATCATTATGTGAGAGAGAAGCTACTTAGCAAGGACATACAATTGTCGTATGTATCAACAAACTTGCAATGTGCAGATATGCTAACTAAATCTCTGGATGGAATTAAATTGAACAGGTTCAAGATGATGATTGGATTGTAGGAGATTAAAGAGATTTGAAGCCCAAGCATGTTAGTCTTGAGGGGGAGCTATTGGTGCAATTACTCCAAGCCTAAATGCTTGGTCACTTATCCTAAAATTCATATGTGCATTCATGTATTAGCACATGAATGATCTCTTATAAAAGATTGATTTTTTACTCCTTGTAAAAGTGCATAGGTGGAATGAATTCCAATTATGAGTTCTTAGGAGAATCTTTTCAAAAATTATTTGGTGAGGATTTATGGCAATTCAAGACCTAAAACCTTGGAACACTTTTAGGTAAAGCCTCGATTTCGAACTTGAATCTTGGCTCCAAGAAAAAGGCTATAAACAAGAACTATCTAGTCACGTGGATAATAGCCAAAGATAACAAAGAATTCAAAGGAACTTGTGTGGAATATTGAGCTCATATTATAGCTCTTTGAGTGCCCTCACATTGTGCAATCATTAATTGCCAATGAATGTAATTTATGTGCATTAATACATATAGTTTTCTCATATCTCATCTCTTCTACTCTATCATATACTACTCAGAATAGTGAACTTCTATGATCCATTTCTCAGCGTGTACCTGATCATTTGAAATGATTTAAATTGTTATAGATTCATTAGATTGTCTATTCTTATGTTACAAAGTTTTGAATTTAATTTCCTCAGCCATTCTTTGTTATGTGCAAAATATCACTCTCTAGTCTACATACTGTTAACTCCCTGAAATGTCAGGATAGTCATTTGATTTGCTAAGCATCTTTTTATGAGCATAGTTGATCATTTCAAGTGAAATAACTTGTGAACGTTTGCTATCTTAGTCAATTAGATATTCCCAAAAGTAGTTTGGCCAATTATTACCAGGAAAGGAGTATAGTTCATTTCTCGAAACATGGGTAGTGATCAAAATAGCAAGTTTTTGGCTCATAGTGAAAACTCCAAATTATCTATTTTGATCCAATGATTTGAGGATCATCTTCCAAAGTACTTGGGTGATTATTTATGCTTTTTGGAAACTTCAAGAGTTCTATGTTGCACTCCTCAACTTGGTTTTGGCTGGTGTGATCCAAGAATTTGCAGTGCCATCTCATCTCTGGAAGGTGGCCACCATCTCCTCTAACAGAAAGGCATTCAGCACACCTTTACCCACATGTGTGAAATTGAGCAAGGATGATTGCCCCAAATCAAATGAGGAAAATGTATTCATGACCAAAATTCCCTCTCAATGTGATGTCGGTAGTTTCATGTATGCTATGATAGCTACGAGACAAGACATTGCATTTGTAGTGGGAGTTGTGAGTAGATATATGTCTAATCCTGGCAAGAAACATTGGGAAGAAGCAAGATGATTTTGAGATATCTTATTGGCACTAAGGACAAGTTTCTATGCTTAGGTAGAGGGAAAGCATACAGTATTGGTTACACAGATTCTAACTATGCCAGTTGTGTGGACAATCGTAACTCTACATTAGGGTACATTTTTCCATTTTGTTGGAGGTGCTATGTAACAAGTATCCTAATCTTCAATCACAATCACACACATAATAATAGACTTTGGCACAACAAGACATAAAGAAGAAAAATAGAGTATATGCAGAATAAGAAGAGAGAGAACTTTATTATCTCTGTAGATTCACAAGTAGTTCTGATCTACGTTACAAAATCTATCAAATAGCTTCAATGTGAAGCCTCATCCACCTGACCACCCCCAGAGCGGATCTCAATCCCAATCCCAATCACAATCTCAATCTCAGTCTCAATCAGAAACAAAAAAAAATCTTGATCAATGTATGACCATCCTCCTTCCCTATCTCTCAGTCTTCGTCTTTTTGGATCTCCACCTTTCGCCAGCGCACGACCAATCATGCCTTCCTAGACATGCACTATTAGAATCTGCATGCTCCAAGATAGCATCTTTTCACATGTCTCATGCAAGACTTCCGGACCACCCATGCATCTACTTTTCATGTCCACCTCAAGAATTGTACCTACAAAAATAGAGGCAATCCCCACAACACACTCGCACACATGTCAATCACCTAAAATAACCCATATATCCACGTGCATTTTCTAAATCCATGAACATGAATAAGATGAATCAAGGCTTCTCTTTTTTTTTGAAGTGTTGAAAAACGGCACTTTTCCAAGCCCTCTGACTCAAAAAGGGTGAGGAATTAGCTTAAGCTTGTGAGACACAAAAATATTCAGCTCTTCAATCTATACAATACTGTTAGAGCGCCTTAGGTCCAAATCCACTTCCAGATATCACTTTTGGGCCCTACAAAATCAAAAATTCTAGAGAGAGATGAAAAACATAAAAAACCTTTTCATTAACATATCTTCATGCGACCAAATGAGACATAAAATGTAGGAACTACAAAAAATTCAATCAAGTAAAGTTTATCTACTAAGGGTACTCTACCTTACTCTCATACAACACTTTTTCAGATTCCTTCATCTTCATGCTCAAATTTAACACACAAATTTATGCGACAACTTTATAAAGAGAGAATGTAAAAACTTATTGCTACAAAATTTTGTTGACATGATCAGAATATTCTAAACATAAATTTTCACTATTACATACACATCTTTTTTGGGGGAAAATCAATATGGCATCTTACAATTCTCCCCCTCTTTTAAGAAGTCTATCCTCAGAGTTGAAAAGAAGGATAATGTTGCATAACTCATCTAAACCAACCCATGTTGAACCTTCAATAGGATATGCAAACCACTAAACTAAAATTTCCACTATTTCATGATTCCTAAGATGTCTAATTCTCCTATCCATTACAACTTCTGGTTCAAGCTCAAAAGTGGCAACTTCCTTCAACTTAGTTTTGTCTTGCAAAATGTGATCAGCATTTGAGCATACTTTTTAAGTAATCCAACATGGAAAATTGGATGAATTTTCAAAGTGTTAGGAAGGCCAAGTAAATATGTAGCCGAGTCAAATTTCTTTAAGATTTTAAAAGGACCAGCATAACATGGAGACAATTGATGATCTTTGCCTAAAACCAGATTTGATTTAGAAGGATTCACTTTCAAAAAAACCAGATCAGTTGTTCTAAATTCCAAGGGTATCTTTGAGGATGAAATAGAGTACTCATGTGTAATTATGTTCCTATGGATTGAAATATTGCTTTCCAAAAATTAGATGTAAACCTTGCATCCCTATTTGAAATTATATGTTTAGGTATACAATGTAACCTAAGATTTTCTTTTATGAAAAGTTTATCAACATGCAAAGCTGTATAAGTTTTCCTCATTGGAAGAAAATGTGCCATCTTTGTAAGGTGGTCCACGACAACAAAGATGGTATAATGCCCACTTCTGGTCATAGGAAACTTTATAAGAAATCCATAGAGATGAATTCCCATTTTTGATCAGGCACATCTAATGGTTGTAGCATGCTAGGACTCCTTTTAAATTCAGCCTTAACCTGTTGACATTTCAAACATTCTTTCACATACCTCCTAATATCATATTTCATATGTGGCCACTAATATGAAGCTTTCACTTTTGTATAAGTCCTAGAAAGATGGTATTATTAAACTTTATTATTTAATGTGTTATCAAATTGTTTGTATTTTCCCAAATTCTATAGATCCAATTCTGGGCTACTTCGCAGACTTAACACGATGAGTTTGATTACTCTTCAACTACTATCTATTTGCGTATTACAACATTTTTCAATACACGATAATTAACTGCGCAGTACAATGATCTTCATCGCAATACGCCTACGCACGCTTCATCAAGTCACCACAATGTCGATCACTTAATACTTCATCAACGACTTAATTGATCACCGAACTTAATTAGCAGGAAGACAGATAACAGAGTAAACAGAATATGGAGAATATAGGTTTCGCTACACTTCAGGCATTCGCCCAGACTAACAGTCCGACGACACACCTTCTGTTTCACGTACGCTTCATTCATTAATCAAAGGTTACAACTAATGCGCTATGCCCTTTCGGTATACGTGCGACTTTTCATATTACATTTCATATTACATTTCATATTACGTTCTGCCAGCTCATAGTATCATGCCCACTTCTGGTCACAGACAACTTTGTTATGAAATCCATAGAGATGGATTCCCATTTTGATCAAGCACATCTAATGGTTGTAACATGCCAGGACTCCTTTTAAATTCAGCCTTAACCTGTTGGCATTTCAAACATTCTTTCACATACCACCCAATATCATATTTCATATGTGGCAAAAAATATGAAGCTTTCACTTTTGTATAAGTCCTAGAAAATCCAGGGTGTGCAGAGAAAGGTGCATCATGACAATCATGGAGAATATTTTCTTTCAAAATAGATTTTGAAGAAATACATAAACGAGAATTACAATACAAATCATTATTTTTCAAATGAGATTTTCCTTGAAACATAGAACCTCGATTTTTGTCCAAAAATTTCAAGATTGTCGCATAAAAAATCTTCTTTTAATTCTTTTTCAATATCAAAATCAGAGGATAAAACAGAAATTGAATTGCATAAAGGTTTATGAATCAAAGCATCGACCACTTTGTTTTCTTTTCCTGCTAAGTTTTTAATATCAAAATCATATTCACGTAGCAATTCGATCCATCTTTTTTGTCTATTGTTAAGTAAAGTTTGAGTAAATATATATTTAAGGCTCGGATGATCTGTTCTTAATTCAAATTTTACTCCAGGAAATAAGCATCTCCAATGTTTAAGTGCATGAACAACTGCAAGCATTTCCAAGTCATGTGTTGTATAATTCAATTCATGTTTCCTTAGTTTCCTTGACTCATAAGCCACTACCCTTCCTTCTTGTGAAAGTATGCATCCAATTTGACTTCCACTAGCATCACATGCAACAATAAATGGCTTCCCTAACTCAGGTATCTTTAGCACACAATTTTCAATAGTTTTCTGTTTTAGTTCTTCAAATGCATTTTGACACTCATCGTTCCATGTGAAGTCTCTATTTTTCTTTGTCAATTCTATAAGAGGATTTGCAATTCGAGCAAAATCCCTAATGTGTGCCAAACCAAGGAAGCTTCTTACATCTCTCACACATTTGGGTGTAGGCTAGTCAACTATGCTTCTAACTTTCTCACGATCTATGTGAATCCCTTCCTTAGAAACAACTCTCCCCAAATACGTCACTTCTCCCTTTGCATAAAAACATTTAATCATCTTATCATATAGTTTATGCTCTATGAGAATCTGTAAAGTCTTCCTGAGATGCAATGCATGTTCGTCATCATCCTTACAATACACAAAATTATCATCAAGAAAGACTAATATAAACTCATGAAGATATTCAGGAAACACGTTATTCATCAAACACATAAATATTGCAGAAGCATTTGTCAATCCAAAAGGCAAAAATATGAACTCATAATGACCATATCATGTTCTAAAAGCACTTTTAGGTATGTCCTCAAAATTTACTCTAATTTGATAATATCTTGATCTTAAGTCAATTTTTAACGAATATTGTGGCACCACTCAATTGACTTAGCAATTCATCTATGTGTGGAAGTAGATACTTGTTCTTGATGGTTTTCTTGTTCAATCTCCTATACTGGATACAAAGTCTATATGCTCCATCTTTCTTTTTCTGAAACAAAACAAGTGCTCCCCAAGGTGAAACACTAGGTCTTATCAACCCCTTCTTTAATAGATCATCCAATTCGAGCTTCAACTCTTTAAATTCATAAATATTGAACCTATAAGGTGCTCTAGAATAAGGCTCACTTATTGGATAGAGGTCTATAGCATGGTCAAATTTCCTAGGAGGAGGCAGCTCGACAGATGATGAGGAAATACATGTGCATACTAATCTAAACGTTTTCTAACATATTCAGGTATTTCTTCTTCTTTCTTCTTCTCCTGAAGGTCATTCACATAAACCAAATATGTCTCACAATCGGTCGAATACATCTAATCAACTTTATAATAGAAATAGGAGAAATACCTCAATTATACTTGTCTACTAGACGAAGTTCCTTCCCCTCTATTTTCAAAGTAAGGATCCCACTTTCACAATCAATCACGACATTGTTATGAACTAACCAGTCCATCTCAATGATTACATCACCTTCTCTCATTTCAATTACATGAAGCTACCCAAAAACTTATGTTCTCCTAACATAAAATCAAGATTCTCAATACAGCCCTAAGTATAGTATATCCTACCATTAGCCATCTATACAAGTCTTTTGCTCTACATCTCAATATGCAATCCTAAAGCCTCTACCAACTTAAGTGAAAGGACACAATTTGTACTAATCAAATGAATCAAGAAACTAACCTTATGTGAGGATATGTCCTCCATAATCCTAATCTCCGATGCCGTTGAATGAGAAGTAACTTGTCATGCATTGAAGTTTAGGGTTAGAACACTTACCTTGATCATCCGCTTCCTCAATTGTTATGTTTTCTTCTTGTAGATGAGCTATCTGCTCGTGCATAAAACGGTTGATGGAATTGTTTGGACATTCAAAAGTGTGATGTCCTTGTTCTCCATATCAAAAGCAAAGTCCCAATCTTTTAGCCCGCTCCAAGAAATCAGAATCAGCTAGTGCACATGTTCTTACTTCTTAGGTGTATCCATCTGCCTCGGCTTAGTTTTTCCTCCTTGACCATTAATAGAGTTAGTCGATTTCTGTCCATTTTGATTTATTGAACTAGTTCTTGAAGGTCAATGTCGTGTTGAGATAAACCTTGATTTGGATGCCTTTTTCATAGTAAACTTCTCCATCTTCTCAAAGTTTTTTGCTTTTGCAATCGCATCAAGAAAATCTACACATCCGAACCCCTTTACTTGATAGTGAAGCTCTTCTCACAAACCCTCAATAAATTTTCTCTTTAGGGCATCTCTAGAAACTTCTAGTGCATACTTATGTAAATGCAAAAATTTCTCCTTACATTCTTCAACAAACAGGTTATGTCTATCATCCTCATGTTGCTTGAAGGAGTAGAATTCCATTTTTGTTTCCATCCAATAATGTGGAGAACAATAATGATTATGTGCTTGCTCTCGAAACTCTTTCTAGAGGATCCGACCTTCACATGTGCTTTTATGCATGTATGATTTCCACCATAGTTTGGTGACTCCTCATTGATGCAGAATTGCCACCTTTGCTTTTGATTCCTCACTAAACACACATAGATCAAAGAAATCTTCAAGTTCCTCAATCCAGATCCTCTCTAGTTTTCTTCTCACCACCAAATTCATTTAATTTTTCTCTTTTGAACACTTGCTTAAGTGTAGATTCGCCTGCATCATCATCATCTTTAGGTTCATGTTATCGTCTAGCTCTACGTGTGTTCGATGTGCCTGCACCATTAGCACCTTTATCATTGAGGTCCATGAAAGCATTTGCAGTACTCTCTTTTTTTGTTGCATCTTCCTTATGTAATTCTACATTCAGTCTATGGATAAGCTCCTCTTGTTCTTCTATCTTCTTCTTCAAAGCCTGCATCTTGTCCTAGAACCGAACTCTGCTCTGATACCACTTGTTACAAGTCTCATAATCTTCAATCACAATCCCATTTAGAATAATAGACTTGGCCACACCAAGATATAAAGAAGAAAAACAGGGTATACACAAAACAATAAGAGAGAGAACTTTATTATCTATGCAGATTTACGAGTAGTTTTGATCTACATTACAAAATCTATCAAATAACTTCAATGTGAAGCTTGATCCACTTGACCACCCCAGAGCCGATCTCAATCCCAATCCCAATCACATTCACAATCTCAATCCCAATCTCAATCTCAATTGCAATCTCAAAAGTTGAAAATGATTGTGATCAATGTACGAGCATCCTCCTTCCGTATCTCTTAGTCTTCGTCTTTTTGGATCTCCACCTTTTGCCAATGCATGAACAATCATGCCTTCCTAGACATGACCTATTAGAATTTGCATGCACCAAGATAGCGTCTTTTCGCATGTCTCATGCAAGACTTCCAGACCACCCATGCATCTACTTTTCAGTTCCACCTCAAGAATTGTACCTACAAAAATAGAGGTGATCCCTGCAATAGACACACACACATCAATCACTTGAAATAACCCATATGCCCATGTGTGTTTTCTAAATCCGCAAACATGAATAAGATGAATCAAGGTTTCTCTTTTTTTTTTATGTGTCAAAAAAAGGCACTTTTCCAAGCATTGTAACTCAAAAATGGTGAGGAATCAGCTTAAGATTATGAGACACAAAAATATTCAATTCTTCAATTTGTACAATAGTGTTAGAGATGCCTTAGGTCCAAATCCGCTTCCACATATCACTTTTGGGGCCCTGCAAAATCGAAAATTCTAGAGAGAGATGAAAAGACATGAAAAATCTCTTCATTAGCCTATCTTCATGCGACCAAATGAGACATAAAACATAGGAACTACAAAAAAATTCAGTTAGGTAAATTTTTTCTACTAAGGTATTCTACCTTTCTCTCATACAACACTTTTTTAGATTCCTTCACCTTCATGCTCAAATTTAACACACAAATTTCATGTGACAACCTTATAGAGAGAGAATGTAAAAACTTATTGCTACAAAATTTTGCAGACGATCAAAATATCCTAAACATAAATTTTCATTATTACCTACACATCTTTTTTTTTGGGAAAATCAATGTGGCATCTTACATGCTATCTCTTGGAGATCTCGTCTTCAAGAATGTACAACTATTTCCACCATAGAAGCAAAGTATGTTGTAGCAAGTGAGGTAAGCAAGCATTGTTGCTTTCTCGTCTTGCTTGTGATATGGGTATACCTCAGCATGTACTCCATGTGGAAGACCAAATAGCCATCGGATACTTCTTTATATATGTTCTTTTATAAAACATATAGTGGCTTGGTTAGCCATAGATTGTAAGTTTGATCGCATTTGTAACACCTAAGAAGTCTGTGTTTGTGCTCCAGGTGCATTGTGTTTTTTCTGTGTATTCTATAGCCTCTGTGAAAAGTACCTTGTGCGATGCTTGGAGCTCAGTTTTCTACTCCAAGGATATCATCATGGAGCTCTCGAGAAGGAGAGCACATTGTGGTGCATCACCACCAAAATAATTCACCTACATATCAATTTTCATAATTTTTTTATTCCATTTGAGCCCTAAAATAAGCCGTGGAACCTAATTTTTAACTAAGCCAAACACTAGATCTGGAGAGGGCCAAAACTAGTCAAAAAACTATAAAAAGATCTAGAGAGATCATTTTAGAGGTTATCATTTTTTGGGTTAGCTTTTTGTAGATTGAAGCTTTTGTAAGAGAGTCCTTTGGTAATAGAAAGCTTTCCATTGTTCCACTTTTTGTTCTTACCTTGTGTGTGTATGTGTGTGTAGGTGTGTGCATGTTTGTGTGCTTCTCACTCATGCACTTGTGCCTTCACGTGCTCATGGTCTTCATACCAGTCCTCACGTCTCCATGGATTGACATTCATGAGGTGGATCTCCTCACATTGGTACTTACCTTTGTGCTAGAGTGACACCAAATCTAACATTGTTTCTAGGGAGAGAGCTTGCTAGGGAGAGAGCTTTGAGGATGAGCGTGTGATAGTAAGACATAGATTTGTGATGTTGGAAGGTACAAAAGAGTCATTTTCTATTCAGTTTTTTATTTGTTTCTCCATCTTCATCATCATCATCATCACCATTTTCTCCCATCTTTATATTTACTGTGCATTCACCATTTGCACCTCGTTTTTCATTCGGACTTGTGAGCAAGGGATCTAGAGATATTGCAACACTAAAATATTATCGAAGAGGAGCTTTGCACTCTGAAACATCAAGAAATTGATTGATCATCATAGAATGTGAAACAACCTGCAACAAGTATCGCGTGTTGTATTGTGCATTAGGAGAGATATTTTGCATCCACAAGCACATAGAGGTGACAAGGAGGGCACAAGGTGCATATATTTGCAATAAATAGAGAAACTAAGGAAGTTTTTTGGAGATTGAAGCCATATCAACTTAGCAAAATAAGCAAAATCACCATATATGAGTTCAAAGATCTAGAGATACCAGGCAAAATTATCTATCTGGGTAACACATTAGAGAGAATGTTCTTGGTAACAGAGCATGATAGACATGCATGCACTTGGAAGAGCAAATTGATTTTCCCCTCACCAACATCTAATGTTTCCCATGGTCTCAAAGGAGCAAGATCATCCCAGTCTCATGAAACCCAATGAGAACGAGCCAAAAAGAGACCTGAGGTAAGCATTGCACACTTAGTGGGCAGAGACGAATCAAGACTTGAAGGTGAGAGACCTCAAAGAGAGAGACATAAAGCACATAGGCATCAAAGATATGAACATGATTTTCCATTGCCTAGACCTCGAGAGTACAAAAGAACCCTTAGACCCTCTCAAGTGTTCAAGACAATAAGAAACTAGTTTGATGGATCAGGAGATCCTGGTGATCATGTGACTGGGTTTACACAAGTTTTAAGAGTTGAACAAGTCGAGGATATGTTCACTGAATATAATGCCTTCGGTCTAAAACTCAAGAACACTACCTTAACGTGGATTCAACCACTACAACAAGGTTAATTCAAGAATATGGAACAGTTGCTAGAAGTAGTCATTGTCGAAGTTTCCAAGAGTGGCATCAAGCATAACGCATCATCCTTTGTTGAAAAAGATGGAGCAAGCTTAGAGAGTTATTTTGATAATTTTGATATTCAAAATATGGTCCATTACTTGGATAAAGGTAAATCCACGACTTCGTATCCATAAGGAGTCAAACAAAGCATCAAAAGACACTCAAGGGAGTTTGAAGAGCAAGAAGAATCCATTCAAGAGTCAAGAGACAAAGAGAGGGTAGGTGAAAGGTCACACACTCACTCATACAAGCATGAAGGCACATTTTCAGGACACCAAGACTAAGGAAAAGCATCTACCAAGTGCCCAGGGACCAGAGGAGCATCCCCAAGAAGTTTCAGCACCATATCATCTCTGTAAGTGAGGTTTTGGATCAGTTTCTCACACTAGACCCTCTCTCTCTAGTGTAGTTTGTCAGACATACCCAAATTGTAATAGATGTTGCTCTCTATATATAAATTGAAATGCATTGATTCTTGTATTGAATGAAAGCCTATCTCTCTAACTTTCTCTGTATCAATGTTCACAATGAATGTGTACTGCTATGCCGAGATATCTATGTTTTACTATGACTGAAAGTTTTGCATAGGTGAATAGACAGGTAGTCTATTTTGTAACAGTGAATTGCCTAACTTATACTTATCCAAATTGAGTGTTTGTTGGCTTCTTGGAAAGCTAACAGATTCTAATAAGTGTGGAAAAAATCGTCAAGTCATTGGATTTCACGTAGTGGTTTAAATTGCTTGATCTAGGTCAGGTAATTTTTAGGAGTAGGCTCGGAGACCTACTTGGGTTCATTGTGCTTTTGTTGTGCATATAGAGGATTTGTTTCTCACAGTTGGTATCAAAGCTTTGAAGCTTGGATTAGGTGCAGCACACGACAAGGAAGTACACTTGGAGAAGAAGGTGCTTTATCAAAGAGGAGAGAAGTGCAACACAAGGGATTGCTTGAGAAGGTAACCTCTTTATCATAGTCTCATTTCAATGGCAGATTTGGGGCAAAAAGTGGAGTTGTTGGACAAGGACAACTACCAACCTTGGAGGTTCAGAGTTACAAACTAGCTCATGGGCAAAGGTTTATGGTCCATAGTGAATGGAGAAGAAGAAAGGCCTGATGTAGACCTTGAAGTTGCAACCACTACCAATGCACAAAGGAAGGAGCTCAAAGAGTGGGAAGAAAGGAATAGAAGAGCAATGTTCCTCATATCTCAGGTAATTTCTAATGCTATGGTTGGTCATATACAAAATTTTGATAATGCCAAGGATGTATGGGATGCTTTGGAAAAGGTTTATGCAACCTCTACAAGAGCTAGGCAAATGCAACTAAAAAATGAGCTCAATACCATGAAGAAAGGTAGTAGCCAAAGTGTGGTTGAGTACACACTCAAAATCAAGGATCTAAGGGATCAATTAACATCAATGGGATGCAAGGTTGATGATGAAGATTTGGTTTAGGTCACTCTCAATGGATTGAGAGGAGAAGACAAGTGGAAGCCTCTCATTACCACTATCCTCTATCGAGATCCACTTCCATGCTTAGAAGACCTCATTCCTCACTTGGTGGCTTAGGAGGCATCATTTGGAGATTCATCCAAAAGCAAGGACACTCATGGTCAGGTCCTATACTCTTCAAGAGGCAAAGGGAGAGGTGGAAGAAGAGGAAGAGGCTACAACAATCAAGGCAACCATCAAAGCAAAGAAGAAGGAGAAAGCTCAAGTGACTCTACATTCCAAGCAAAAGCAAGAGGTAGAGGCAAAGGAAGAGGAGGCTACAACCCCCACAAAGGTATGATTTTCTATAGTTGTGGTAAACCAAATCATAGAGCTTCAGATTGTAGATATAAAGATGGTAAATACACTCAAAGAAAGCAAGGGAACTATGCAAATGCTTCAAACAAGTAAACAAGTAATGATCAATTGCTTGCTATGAGACATGGTTATTCAAGGGATGCTAAATATGATACCAAATGGTATATAGACTCAGGGTGCAGCAATCATATGTCTTGCGAGGGTGATATATTCACCAATTTGCAGGCTCCAAAGTCCAAGGGTCTGTGGAGATAGGTGACAACATGGAACATGTCATAGAGCACATTGGGGATTTGAGAATTGGATGTGAAAAATCAGCCAAGGTGCTTGAGAAAGTATTGCATGTTCCATCTATTACTAAGAGCCTTATTTCGGTAGGGAAAATGGTAGAGAAGGGTTTTTAGGTCACCTTTAATGACAAAGAATGATTTATAAGGAATCCTAAAGATGGAAACAAGCTTGTTGCTCAAGGAAGAAAGGAGGGAAGAATGTTCACCTTGGATGTGTCTCCAAATGCAAGCAAGGTATGCTTTGTTGTGATTGGTAATCAAAGGATTGCTCAACTTGACCTTTGGCACAAGAGAATAGGGCATGTCAACATTCCTAAGCTAAGGAATATGAGCAAGGAAGAGCTTGTAAGAGGGCTGCCCATGTTTGAGAACAAAGAGCTTCATGAATTTTGTGATGCTTGTCAACTAGGAAGCAAGCAAGACAACCATTCCAAAGGAGCACACATAGGGCTGCAAATCTGTTGGTGCATGTCAATCATCAATTGAAGGTTTATGAAGAAATGAAGTCAAGAAATCAAGAAGAGAACAAATTCAGAAGTTTGAAGGAAGGACATACTCAGAGATCCAAAGCTATGTACACATATGTACATTAGTTCAGATATAGCTGACTTACACTTTTGATTAGTCATAAGCTTGTACATATTTGCCTATAAATGTTTTGAAAAAGTCGGGGCATGTAAGAATAGAGAATAGGAAGAGAGAAATCAGTTGTAGAAAGTGTCATTGGACACATGAAAGTTAGTTGAAGTTATCTCTTCAATGTAGTTATAACTTTTCTGAGAAATCAAAAAAAAATCTTGCGCCCGATGTTTTGCTGTCTGCTACTTCTGTAGTTAATCTTTTGAGAAATCCTTCTGAACATATCTAAGTCCATAGTTAATCAATCTATGGCTAGAATTTGAGAGTCTAATTGTCATCAGGTTAAGAGAATTTTGCATAGGAACATTCATATGTGATGATGTTCTGAGAGTCGACAAAACTGGCGCAGATTTCATGTTCAGAGAAATGAACATTGCTCAGTGCATAGTGTAAAGTTTTACACAAGTGAGGGCTCAAAATCTAAGTTAGAAGGTAAGCCATCTATGGCTAAAAGATCTTGATCAAACGGGTTCGACATTGGGAGAACTATAGCTAAGAAGTTACAGGTGTCAAAGTCGCTACTGCAGAGAAGGTGTTCTACACATAGGTAAATTGTTTGTATGATTTCTCAGAGTATACTGAATCATTTGCAGAGATTTAAGTTGGAGAAGGTGCGCAACCTTAAGGTGAAGCATTGTGCAAAGCTTTATTAAAAACTTTACAGGATTGATTAGTCAATGAGTGATTAATCTGCAGCAGACTTTTCAGAAAAGTGATTTCCTCACAGTTAGTCAACTTCTTGGTAATGTGTTAGTGGATTTCCAAAATTTTGTGGAGTCTAAAGTTATTCTTGGTCAAGAGGTGGTCTAATACCAAGGATAGCTTGTTCTTTTGGAGATTAACACTCTCCATCAGTGGTATCAGAGCAGGTTGTGTCAAAATTAAGAAAAGGAGACTCCGACTGCTGCAGACATATAAGTTCCACATTTCGAAGGTTCAGAAGGATAAAGTGTTGAAGAAAGATTGAAGGGAGACACGCAAAGATTATCAAAAGGATCAGAAGAAGCAACACTCGAAGTTAAGGTACATTTATTCCTTGTAAAGTCTAAAGTTTTGAGACTACAGGTGAAGCAAAAGATGGGAGATAGTCTCCAAATTGAAAAGTTGGATAGAGAGAACTATCCAGCTTGGTCTATGAGAATGGAAGCTCATCTGATGGGCAAAGATTTGATAGCATACATTACAGGTGAAGAAGAGAAGCCTCAGTTCAGAGATCCTAGTGTTCCAACTAGGGAAGAATTGTCAGATCTAAAGAATTGGATGAAGAAGGATGCTCAAGCAAGGAGCATAATCTACATGGCAGTCAATGACTATTTGCTTCCTCACATTAGAGGACTTGAAAGTGCAAGTGACATTTGGAATGCTTTGGAAGAGCATTTCCAAAACACAACCAAATCAAGGAAGGCTTCACTATGGGCAGAATTTACTACTTTCAAAAAAGAAGGCCTCACAATCAATCTCTGATTATGTGACAAAGATGAAGGACATTGCAAATTCTTTAGGTGCAGTGGATGAAGATATTGAAGAAGATAAATTGGTAAGACAAATTCTCACAGGGCTAAGAGGAGATGAGAAGTGGAAGCCCTTTATTTTGTCTACAGAACTTTCATTAGATCACTTCACTCCTGATTTGAATCAATTGTTAGGTCATATGCTAACCTTTGAGAATGATATCAAAGGAGATGTTGATAAGAGTGCAGGTCATGTAATGTACTCTAAAGACAAGAAGAAAGCTAACAAAGGAAAGCAACAATCAGGTGAAGAAGAAGGTACTTCAAATCAAGCAAATTTCATAAGAGGAAAAGGAAATGGCAGAAGTAGAGGAAGAGGCAGAAACAACAAAGATAATACAAGAGCTTGTTGGATATGTGGTAAGACCAATCATCTATCTCATGATTGTTGGCACAATAATCAGAACAATGGTAATTATCAGAACTTTAATCAAAGAGCAAGAGGTGGTAGATTTTAGAGAGGAAACTTCAGAGGTAGAGGTGGTAGGAATTCTTTTGGAAGAGGTGGAGGAAGAAGCTTCCAAAATCAATCCTACAATAACACCTATTACAACTATGCATCAGACCAGAAGGAGGATGTCGACTCTCATTATGAATGCAACATATGAAACCTCACATGAGGACATGAGAGTGTTCTATATTGATTCAGGATGTAGTAATCATTTAAGTGGAAATATTGCTTTGATGACTGATCTAGATCATAATGCAATTAACCATACAGTTCAGACAGGAGATAATACAAAGCATAAGGTAAAGTCAATTGGTTCAGTCAAGGCTAAAGATGGGAGCACTCTTCTGAGTAAGGTTCTTTATGTTCCCACAATTCCAAAGAATTTGATGAGTGTAGGTCAAATTGTGGAAAAAGGATATGAGGTAAGATTCACCAATGATGGAGTCTATGTTGAAGACCCTAGTCAAGGCTATAAACAGGTTGTTACAGGAAAGAAAGAAGGAAGGCTCTTCACATTGAAGGTACAAGGAAATGTTGGACATGCTATGTTCACATATGGAGAGCAGAAGGTGTAAGAATTGGATCTTTGGCACAAAAGACTTGGACACTTCAATGAAAGAGGTATCAAAGATATGATTAATAATGATTCAGTGCTTGGGTTGCCTAACATTGCAGGTCAACACATGACATACAGATGTGAGGCATGTCAATTAGGTAAGGCTCATAAGCAATCCTATTACAAGCATGGGTTTATGTATTCAAAAAGACTTGAATTGGTGCATACAGATGTGTGGGGTCCTTCAAAGGACTTTAGTATAAATGGTTCAAGATATTATGTCATATATGTTGATGATGCTACCAGATGGATCACAATTTATGTGATTAAAGAAAAATCAGAAGTGTTTAATACATTTAAACACTATCATGCATATGCAGAAAGGATTAGAGGTCAAAAATTGAAGAGACTAAGGTCAGATGGAGGGGGAGAGTATTTTTCAAATGAATTCAATGATTACTTGTGGAATGCAGGTATAAAGAGAGAAGTTACTTGCAGGTAGTCTCCTCAACAAAATGGGGTAGCAGAAAGAAGAAATAGGACTCTTGTTGAATTTGCAAGGTCCATGATGAAAGAGAAGAATTGCCCAAATTATTTGTGCGCAGAGGCTGTTAATACAGCTACATATTTGGTCAATAGATTGCCTTGTAAAGTTTTGCAAGGTATGACACCATATGAAGCTTGGTGGGGTAAGAGACCTACCTTGGATCATTGCAGAATATTTGGATGCTTGGCATATGCATATGTGCCATCTCAATTGAGGCATAAGTTGGAGCCTAAGGCAGAAAAGTATGTATTCATTGGTTATGATGATAAACAAATGGGATACAGGTTGTGGAGTCCATCCACAAAGCAATTCCTTGTATCCAAGGATGTTACATTTGATGAGCAAGGTACTTGGTATGCAGGTAAATGTAATGTACATGCAGATGTTGAAGAAGTAGTGGATCAAAGGAAAGGTAAAGCAAAGATTCAATTACTTGATGAAAATGAGAATAATGAAGTACAGGTTGAAGTTGAAGAGAGGCCAAGGTTTGATCCAGAATGTGATGAACCAGAGACTTCAAAAAGTGCAGAAGTTAGGAGGTCATCTAGGCACAAATGGCAACCTACAAGGTATAGCTATGACACCTCATTCTTGACTACTAAAGATTATGCTTATTTGATAAAAGCAGATGAAGATCCATCTATGATGAAGCCAAAGGCAAGAAAAATTGGGAAGAAGCCATGCAAGAGGAGTATGATGCATTGATAGAGAATCAGATTTGGGATTTGGTTCCTAAACCTAATAGCCAGAAAATTATTGGATGTAAGTGGGTGTACAAAACAAAAAGATTTGCAGATGGAAGTGTGTCTAGGTACAAAGCCAGACTTGTTGTGAAAGGGTATGCACAGACATATGGAGTGGACTATGATGAGACTTATAGTCCTGTGGCAAAGATGACAACCATCAGAACTCTCATAGCAATTGCTGCTTGTAAAGGTTGGAAGCTATCTCAATTAGATGTTAAAAATGCTTTTCTGAATGGTTACATTTCAGATGAAGTTTACATGGAGAAACCAAATGGATTCAAAGATCAAGTGAATCCAAATTATGTGTGTAAGCTCAAGAGAGCTTTGTATGGATTAAAGTAGGCCCCAAGGGCATGGAATTATAGGCTTGTAAAATTCTTGAATGATCTTGGATTTCAAGCATCAAAGGCAGATAGTAGCTTGCTAGTCAAAGCAAGTGAAGATGGATTCATTTATGTTTGTATTTATGTTGATGACATAATACTTACAGGAACAGATGATAAAGGAATACAAATGATCAAGAAGCAGATGGAGAAAGAGTTCAAAATCAGTGATTTGGGGAACTTGTCATTCTTCTTGGGAATGGAGATTTTATATACTCAACATGGAGTATATGTGACCCAAGAAAGGTATCTTAAAAATTTGCTAACCAAATTTAAAATGGAAGATTGCAGGGTTGCACCTACACCATTGGAGGTGAACCATAAATTGTCTAGATTTGGAGGAGAAGAATTCAGAGACATGAAGCTCTATCAAAGTTTGGTTGGTAGCTTGATTTATGCTACATTAACAAGGCCTGATTTGTCATATGCAGTTGGTGTGCTTTCACAATTCATGCATTGTCCTAGAAAGGAACATTGGATTGCAACACAAAGAGTACTTAGGTACATCAAGGGTACACTCAGAGAAGGGTTGTACTATGGATTTACTTCTGATACAAGAGTTAAGATATATAGTGATGCAGATTGGGCAGGTAATGTGGATGATAGAAGATCAACACATGGATATGTGTGCTATGTAGGAGACAAATTGATTTCATGGAGTTCTAAGAAGCAACATACAGTTGCTTTGTCATCTACAGAAGAAGAATATAAAGGTATGGTGGAAGCTGCAAAGGAGGTAATATGGCTAAAGACACTTATGAAAAGTTTTGATGTGATTCAAAGTACTCCTATTATTTGTGGAGACAATATGAGTTCTCTATACTTGGCAGCTAATCCTGTGTTTCATGCTAGAACTAAGCATATTGAAATACAGTATCATTTTCTAAGAGAGAAGGTCATTGATAAGGAAATTGAAGTTATGCATACTCCTACAAAAGATCAACTTGCAGATATGATGACAAAAAGTCTAGGTGGACCAAAGTTACAGAGATTCAAGGATATGGCAGGAATTAAGAAGATAGAGAAGAACCTCAATTAATGATTGAGGGGGAGCTGTTGGTGCATGTCAATCATCAATTGAAGGTTTATGAAGAAATGAAGTCAAGAAATCAAGAAGAGAACAAATTCAGAAGTTTGAAGGAAGGACATACTCAGAGATCCAAAGCTATGTACACATATGTACATTAGTTCAGATATAGCTGACTTACACTTTTGATTAGTCATAAGCTTGTACATATTTGCCTATAAATGTTTTGAAAAAGTCGGGGCATGTAAGAATAGAGAATAGGAAGAGAGAAATCAGTTGTAGAAAGTGTCATTGGACACATGAAAGTTAGTTGAAGTTATCTCTTCAATGTAGTTATAACTTTTCTGAGAAATCAAAAAAAAATCTTGCGCCCGATGTTTTGCTGTCTGCTACTTCTGTAGTTAATATTTTGAGAAATCCTTCTGAACATATCTAAGTCCATAGTTAATCAATCTATGGCTAGAATTTGAGAGTCTAATTGTCGTCAGGTTAAGAGAATTTTGCATAGGAACATTCATATGTGATGATGTTCTGAGAGTCGACAAAACTGGCGCAGATTTCATGTTCAGAGAAATGAACATTGCTCAGTGCATAGTGTAAAGTTTTACACAAGTGAGGGCTCAAAATCTAAGTTAGAAGGTAAGCCATCTATGGCTAAAAGATATTGATCAAACGGGTTCGACATTGGGAGAACTATAGCTAAGAAGTTACAGGTGTCAAAGTCGCTACTGCAGAGAAGGTGTTCTACACATAGGTAAATTGTTTGTATGATTTCTCATAGTATACTGAATCATTTGCAGAGATTTAAGTTGGAGAAGGTGCGCAACCTTAAGGCAAAGCATTGTGCAAAGTTTTATTAAAAACTTTACAGGATTGATTAGTCAATGAGTGATTAATCTGCAATAGACTTTTCAGAAAAGTGATTTCCTCACAGTTAGTCAACTTCTTGGTAATGTGTTAGTGGATTTCCAAAATTATGTGGAGTCTAAAGTTATTCTTGGTCTAGAGGTGGTCTAATACCAAGGATAGCTTGTTCTTTTGGAGATTAACACTCTCCATCAAAATCTCTTGGATCTCATCCATACTGATGTATGGGGACCTTCCCAAGAGTCATCCTTGGGAGGATCAAGGTATTTTGTTACATTTATTGATGATTATTCTAGAAAAGTTTGGATATACATCATTAAAGAAAAATCAGATGTGTTCTCTATGTTCAAGAGGTTCAAGCAAGAGGTTGAGAAGGAGACAGGTAAATATATCAAAGCCCTAAGGTCTGATGGAGGGGGAGAATACTTCTCCAAAGAATTCAGCTCTTATTTGTATGAGAATGGTATTAAATGGCAATTTACATGCAGGTATACCCCCCAACAAAATGGGGTGGCTGAAAGGAAAAATAGGCACATTGTTGAGATTGCAAGGTGTTTGATTAATGAAGCACACATGCCATTATTTTATTGGGTTGAGGCTGTTTATACTTAAGTTTATTTGATGAATAGGGTACCTACAAGTGGTGTGCATGAGTTGACTCCAAATGAGGCCTACTATGGTAAGAAACCAAGTGTGGAACATCTCAAGGTTTTTGGATGTACTTGCTATGTGCACACTCCACAAGAGGTAAGATCTAAACTTGATGCAAAATCTGAAGAATGTGTTTTCATTGGCTATTCTACTGAGAAAAAGGGGTACAAATGCTATAACCCTTATACCAAGAAGTTTTATGTATCAAGAGATGTGGCATTTAATGAATTGAAACCTTGGTATGTAGATAAGGGAAAAGAAAAGGTAATAGATGATGACTTGGATGATGTATTGGTTTGTGGTAAAGGTGATATGCAGTTTGAATCAACTCAAATAAGTGGGCCTGAGGCTTCAACATCAAGATCAGATACCCAAGGGCATATGGGAGAAAAACGAAGTCTATCAGAATCGCCAACATCCAAGTATAAGTCTCTTAGTGACTCTTATGATGATCATAAAGGTGATAGTGAGTCACAGGATGAAGAAGACTATGAAGAGGTGGTTACACCACAAGTAAAGCTTTCAAGGTTGATGAAGCAATTCCCTAAAGGGAATGAAAGGAGATCCCCAAGGCTCAAGAAGCCAATACAAAGGTTAAGTTATGACTCTTTCATTGCCAAGCACTATGCCTATATGATGTAGGTTGTTGGAGATAATGATCCTCAAATGTATGAGGAGGCATCAACAAAGGAGGAATGGAAGAGAGTAATGGATGAAGAGATGAAAGCACTCAAGGACAATGAGACTTGGGAATTAGTGCCTAAAACACCAAGTATGAAAGTGGTTCAAAACAAATGGGTGTATAAGACTAAAAGGAATGCCGATGGTTCACTAGCTAGACACAAAGCTAGGTTGGTTGCTAAGGGGTTCACACAAACTTTTGGTGTGGATTATGAAGAGACCTTCAGCCCCGTGGCTAACAAAACAACTATAAGGACCTTAATAGCTGTATGTACAGGTAGAAGATGGCCTATATATCAGCTTGATATAAAAAATGCATTCTTGAATGGTGAGCTAAAAGAAGAGGTATACATGGCACAACCCATTGGATATGAAGATGTGGATCATCCTGATTTTGTTTGTAGGTTGAAGAAGGCCTTGTATGGTCTTAAGCAAGCACCAAGGGCCTGGAATCAAGGCTTGTGGATTACCTTGAAAAGTGTGGGTACACTCAAAGCAAATCAGATCCCTCACTCTACATGAAAAAAGAAGGGAGTAAGGTGGTATTTATATGCATATATGTGGATGATCTTATCATAACTGGTAGTGATCATGAAGGAATTAAAGATATCAAGTGGAGGCTTGGAAAGGAGTTCAAGGTATCAGATTTGGGTGAGTTAAAGTCCTTTCTAGGTATTGAAGTTGTTTATGCAATGGATGGCATATACCTTTTGCAAAGGAAATACCTATTGGATGTACTTTACAAGTATAGTATGGCTGAATGTAAGGTACTCACTCAACCTATTGATGCAAATACAAAGATAAGCATGTTGGATGGTAAGAAACTTGATGATTTGACATTGTATAGAAGCTTGGTTGGCTCTTTAATCTATGCAACAATGACTAGACCTGATCTTTCTTATGTGGTAGGAGTACTTGCTCAATTTATGCATGTTGCCACTCAAGAGCACTTAAATGCAGCCAAGAGAGTGCTTCGATATGTTAAGTATACAATCAATAATGGATTGTTGTATAGGTATGGAGAAGAGTTCACACTTAGAGGATGGAGTGATGCTGATTGGGCTGGTTCTATTGATGATAGAAGATCCACATCGGGGTATGTATTCATGCTTGGAACAAAGACAATTTCATGGATGTCAAAGAAGCAACCTACGGTGGCATTGTCTTCAACCGAGGCTGAGTATAGAGCATTAGCTCTAGCTACATGTGAAGCTATGTGGCTTAAAAAGCTTCTAATTGACTTGGATGTGCAGGTTGGAACAATCTCCCTTTATGGAGATAACATGTCATCTATACAATTGGCTAATAACCCCATGTATCATGCTAGGAGTAAGCACATTGAAGTGCATTACCATTATGTAAGGGAAAAAGTTGCTACTAATGAAGTGGATGTTCATTTTGTGACCACAAAGGAGCAGGTTGATGATCTATTCACCAAAGGATTGGATGCATCAAAGCTAAGCAAGTTCAAGAACATGATGAGCTTGATGGACATAGACACTTCGTACCTAAGCTTGAGGGGGAGTGTTGAAAAAGATGGAGCAAGCTTAGAGAGTTATTTTGATCATTTTGATATTCAAAATATGGGCCATTACTTGGATAAAGGTAAAGTCACAACTCCTTATCCATTAGGAGTCAAAGGAAGCATTAAAAGACACTCAAGGGAGTCTGAAGAGCAAGAAGAATCCATTGAAGAGTCATGAGACAAGGAGGGGGTAGGTGAAAGGTCACACACTCACTCATACAAGCATTGAAGGCCTATTTTCAGGACATCAAGACTAAGCCAAAGCATCTAGCAAGTGACTAGGGACCAGAGGAGCATCCCCAAGAAGTTTCAACACCAGATCATCTCTGTAAGTGAGGTTTTGGATCAGTTTCTCACACTAGACCCTCTCTCTCTACTGTAGTCTATCAGACATACCCAAATTGTAACAGATGTTGCTCTCTGTATATAAATCCAAATGCAGTGATTCTTGTCTCGAATGAACGCCTATCTCTCCTTATTTCTTGGTATCAATTTTCACACTGATTCCCTATTGCTACACAGAGATATCTGTGTTTTATTGTGACTGAAAGTTTTGCACAAGTGAACAGATAGGAAGTCTGTCTTTTAATAGTGCGTTGCCTGACTTATACTCATCCAAATTGAGTGTTTCGTGGCTTGTTGGAAAGCTAACAAAGTCTACTAAGTGTGGAAAAAATCTTGGAGTCATTGGATTTCAGGAAGTGGTTTAAATTGCTTGATCCAAGTCAGGTACTTTTTAGGAGTAGGTCTAGGAGACCTACTTGGGTTCATTGTGCTTTTGTTGTGCATATAGAGGATTTGTTTCTCACATCGTTGATCCACAGGCTCAAGCAGGAACCGCAAGAAACAATTTGGCTAGTTGGACATAAATTTAAACAATACATGGAAAGATGTCCCACACCTGAATTGCCTACACAAGCAAAACAAGTTTCCCTATTTTTAGATGGACTTCTAAGCAGGAAACTTAGATCATATGTATATCTCAAGGAGCAAATCACACTAGATTGATGCTTGAGAATCTATATTGACATAGAAGATAACTTATGTGAGGCGTTAGAATTGTCCAAACTCTTTGAGGATTCTGATAGTTCTACTAGTCATACTTCCAGAACCTCCATTGAGATAGATGAGATCACTGAATAGGTTGTAAAGAAGCTAGGAGTTCAAAATAGACAAACATCAAGGGTCACCTCATTGAAGCGATGTTATACTCGTGGAGGCAACCACATGGCCAACATATGCCAAATGAAAAACCAAAACATGAGAGAACTAAATGTTCCATTGTTGGTAGTGGTCAGGGCGGTCAAGGACTTACAAGACAAGGGAGCCAACAAGAAGGGCCAAGGATGCAAAGCAGTCAAAGAAGATCTGGCAAATAGGCCATCATTTTCCATGAATTAATATTTCCCAAATAGTGAATTTAGTCACTCCACACCATTGTAAATACCATTCCACCTTTTTGTAACTCCATTTTGTGCAAGCCAAGTAGTCCTTGAGCTTGAGGAGCATTAGAAGTACCTACCCATCAAGTTTCATAATTTTTTGAGCTCGTTTGAGCCTCCAAATTATCCTAGGAACCTGATTTTTAACTAGGCCGGACACTAGGTCTAGACAGGGCCAAAAACTAGTAGAAAACTATAAACATAGCTAGAGAGCTCATTTTTGAGGTTAGTTTGTTGTGGAATTGAACTTGTAAGAGCACTTTTGAGTAATCTAAAGAACTCCATTGTCTCTCTCTTTGTTCTTGCCTTGTGTGTGTGTGTATGTGTGTGCATGTTAGTGTGCTTCTCACTCACACACTTGTGACATCACTTGTTCGAGGTCTTCATACCATCCTCATGTCTTCCCGGATTGACATTAAAGGAGGTGCTACTCATCAGTGATCTACACCAAATTTTGGTGCCGTTTCTAGGGAAGCAGCTTGCCTTTGTCTCCCTGAAATTGTTGAAGAATCACTCACAAATTTGACATACAGATAGACCTAAAGACGAAAAAAGACAAAGAGAAGCAAAAACAAAGCATTTAGAAAATCAAGCCTTAGTGAAGGGACAAATTCACAACTATAATATAGCTCATAGAAACTTCGAGAAATACGAGTTTTGAATCTCAGAACAAAATGTATATATATATATAAGTGCATAGAACCGAAAAAAAGAGAGAGAGTGCATATAGAAACTGAGGATAGTGATATAGAAGACGCCAGAGATTGCGTATGTAGAGATGAATAATAGAACCTGAATTGTCGGGTATTCATCTGAGAGAGATGGTAAGGAATAACTAATCAGAGTAGGAGAGTTTTCCATAGCTATGAGAAAAATGAGGCCAAGCTATTTTTGTACACATCTTCTCTAATAGAAAAGACATGTTCATGTGGAAGTTTGAGCGCATTCTTCATATGTGAAGAAATCTGAGTAATTTCATGTTACTGTGAAAGTTAGTTAACAGTTACATTTTTCTCAGTAAATATTTTCCGGTACATCTAGAAGTTAGATCTCGCAACATAGTGTAAAGTTTTTCATGAGAGATAGCTCATCTTGAAGCCAGTAGTCTCAACTATAAGTTGATCAAAAGACTTTTGTGAAACGGGACATGTACACACAGTACTAAGTCTGACCGTAAAGGCATACAGAACTCGTGAAGTTTTTCTTCAAACTTCAGATAGAGTTCATTCATTGAAAGAAGTTCAAGTATTACTTCCTTATTTCATTTATAATAAGTTGAAGTAACTACAAACAGAATTGCAGTTGATTCCGGTAAGATTCCGGTGCAATTACGATGACAGTCCGATAAGAGTCCGGTGAAGTTCCGGTGATATTCGGGTAGATTTAAAATACAGTTGTAAAGTTTTCAGTCCCATGAAGTTTGCTAAGCTACTGATGATTATAGAGGTGTTCCAATATCACTCTAGCTTAGTTCTTGTAGCGTGGTGAATTCCGCAGTTGAGCTTTAGCTAGTTAAGCTCACTCACCGCATCAACAAGTATTACAAGAGCTCAACAGTTGATGATAATCAGTTAGACGTCAACAAGTAGTTAGAGCGTAACAGGTGATATCATAGCAGAAAAGGTTCTGAAGAGAAGAGAAGGTCCTCAAGAATAAACGAAAGTGAAGATACACGAGAATTCGAAGAACTTTCACAAGAAAGGTGAAAGCTGAGATGATCAACAACAAACGGCATCAAGAAACGTTCCGAAGTAATTCTCAAGGGTAAAGGTTTGTAAAAGGTAAAACCTTTTAACATTGCACTCACCGAAAGTAACAGAAACAAGAAGATTATGGCAGATCATATCTCTATTGAGAAATTGGACGGAGATAATTATCCCACATGGGTAATGCGCATGGAAGCCTTACTTATGAGTAAGGACTTAATGATATATGTGATAGGAGAAGAAAAGAGGCCGACTTTCGAAAACGACAGTCAACCAAAGAAAGAAGAGTTAGAAGCCTTGAACTTGTGGCAGAAGAAAGATGCAACGACAAGAGCTTATATCTACAATACCATTACAGATCATCTACTGTTAGACAAACTTATCAGCTACCTTACCAACAGGGTAGGTATTAGAACCAAACCAACAACCATATCATAGACCACAACAACAATATCTGGCACAATATAGGCCACAACCAGTCCTGGGAAACCAACCACCAGCTCCTGCCAATGTGATTCCAGTTAAGTATGCAGGGGTAGAAGAGAACCTTAATAGAGCTTTGGTGCCACTAACCCCTTTGGCCTCTAAAAAAGACCATCATGCTCAGAATTCTCATCACTTCTATGAAGATAGTCCACCACAAGATTATTACACAGAGTCACTTGAGCATAGTGAGATTTATCCTTATCACTACGAGGCACCACCACCTATGGAACAAAATTGGGAGCTCGAATACTCCAATGTCATGTATACAAATCCTAACCCTAGGCCCCAAGCAAGACAGGTAAGACCACAAGCCCCTAGAGGACCATGTTTTAGATGTCAAGGCGACCATTTCATTCGTGAATGTCCCCATCCATCGTCTTCGGAACAAGGACAAAACATAACAATACAAGGGTTTTGTCTTGAGTGCAGCAAGGAACATATTTCGAGAGAGTGTCCCAAGAACCCCTCTAGTGCACCCAAGGTTACACCCATTAATGTGGTAGGCTTAGTGGTCGATTCAAGTTCAAGTAGTAGTAATGTGGCTCCTGTACAGGCAGTTACTAGGGACCAAGCATTAAAACAGGATAAGCCAGTTGAACTATCATAGTCAAGTGAATCAAGAGAGCCTAGTAAAAGGAAAACAAGAACATGGAAGGATACCAAGGAGAAGGCCAATCGCAAGTGGAATAATAAGTTATCAGAACTAGAAGAAAGCTTGAAAGAAGCAAAAACAAAAATAGAAGACATTGCATCTCAAAGTCCCTCCCATGCCAAAACTCCATCTACACCACCTCATTCCACCCCACCACCCATTGTAAATAGACCACAACCAGGGTCTATTCTTGTAGATGCAACCCTAGAAGGCTTGGACATGATGTTCAAGGCCTATCATGCTCGTCTTCAAGAAGGGCCAACAACTGCAAACTTAGACAAGAGTTACCCTAGAGAAGACTTAGAGATTGAACGGACAAAAATGTGCATGAAAATGGTAGTGCTAGCTCAATCTATGCTTGAGTCCAATCAAATGTTCAATCAGACAAACTCTGTTAAACTGGATTTGCATATCCAGGGCTTTCTAGAAAGATTAGAGCAGTTGGTAGACAAACCACAAGTTTGTTTACCTCCATAGGCTCAACCACTTGTTGGAAGAGAAAGCTCACCACCAACAAAAGCTTATGTTCCTAATTCCATGGATGTTGGAACACCTCTTTCAATTCAAGAGTACTCCCAAGAGTTCTTGTAGGAAATACAAGAAGAAAAATGGGCCAAGGAGAAGGGTAATCCCCCTCCTATTCCTGAGACTGATGATCTTCATGATCAATTTCCCTAAGACATTCCATTTATCTATGGAGACCAAATAGAGCAACAAGAAGATGAAAGATTAGATTTTGAATCTAATTCTTTACAAGAGTTGCCACACTTCACAGACCCATGGGAGTCTGAATCTCTCCATATCAGAGATTCCACAATACTGGTAAGAAACGAAGACTTAGTGGTTCCAAGGAACACCGATGTTGTGAAGAACACTAAGGTTTAGTGTCATCTCACCGTAGAAGAGTTGGTCAAAGCAACGCCTGAGCTATGGAATCATGTGAAGGATCAGGTTCCAGAAGTTGATTCCAATATGCCAAAAGTAGGCTCCAAGAAAAAAGTTCTAGAGATACCTCTCGATAAAATAGGGGACATGAGTGAAGGTGAAGAAGGTAATACTTATCTTCCTATCGCCTACCAAGGTTACACAACCAAAGTGATTGTAGATTCAGGTACTAGTGTTGCTATTGTGACCACCTCCTTGTGGAAGCGATGGGGCAAACCCATATAAAGAACAACTAGAATGAAGCTTCAAATGGCATATGGTCATTTTGAAAGACCTCTAGGATTGCTAGAAGGAATAACTCTAACCACTTGTGGTGTAGAGTTTGAACATACATTTGCTATATGTGATTTTGAGAAAACTAATGTCTATGAGATGATCCTAGGAAGACCCTTCCTATGAAAACTACAAATTGTACAAAATTGAGGAACCAACTCCTTGTACTTATAGCACTTAGGGGTCACCACCAAGGTCAATTTGAAGGATTACACCTTTAGAGATGTACCACCCCTACAGTGGAATCCTATCCACAAAGTGAAAGAAGATTTAATCTCTGTGCATTCTGGAAGTTCTCCTGAACCATCCTGGTTGCATGAAGATACTCATTTGTGGATGTGCAAGGTTGCAGAGGAAGAGGAAGAAAGCTTAAAGGCGAGAGAAGAAGGAACTTCGCCAGGAGATAGACCAGTTAGAGACCCAACCTACACACCGATGATCTTTCCACATGAGGAATTTGAGCCTCATGGCTGGCTAGAAATCTTAGCCACCATGGACATTGCGGTCAATGAAGAACAATGGAAACCTCATTGTGATGAGGAGGGTTATGATATTTCTGTGTTCATGTGTCAACCCTTGCTAGAAGAATGTGATCCTGGTGATGTCATAGAAGTAGAAGAGGATGACAATGATCTAGAGTCCATTGTAATGGATACTTACTTTGACTCAGAGGAGAACTATCTAGAAGATATAGGAGTATTTAACTAGAAAGAAGAAGAACCTCTCACACACATTAAAATAGTAAATTCAAAGGATGGAAGTGAGAGCAGTCAAAAGAAAAGTAGTAAAACAAGAAGAGGAGGAATCATTGTTCGAAGTACCAAATAAATTCAAGAAAAATATGAAGTTGAAGATCAAAAACTTTTGGTAAGAATACCTAAGAGAGAGGCCATCATAGGAGAATCATATCATAATAAAGAAAAGACCAAAAAGATTGTTGTGACCATTGAGGAGAACAAAGAGAGATGTACCTACATAGGAGATGAGCTAAGTGCAGAAGAAGGAATGGAGCTTGTAGCTCTATTAAGGGAATATAGGGACGTGTTTGCGTGGCACCATAGAGACTTGAAGGGGGTAGATCCAAGAATTTGCTCTCATACAATCCCCATGGTCGTTGATGCCAAGCCCACCAAATAGAAGCCCTACACATATAATGACACTTATGCAGCCAAGATAAAAGAAGAAATCGACAGGCTGATTGAAGCTGGATTTATTTATGAGATTGAGCATACTGAATGGGTATCCCCCATTGTAGTGCACAAGAAGAATCATGGGAAGTTGCAAGTGTGTATTAACCTTAAGAAAGTTAATGCAGCTACAATTAGAGATAGCTACCCGCTTCCAATCACTGAACATTTACTGGAGCGTGTTGTAGGCAAGGAAGTTTACAGCTTTCTTGATGGATTTTTAGGTTACAACCAAGTAGCCATTGCCCCTAAAGATCAACACAAAATGGCAGTTGCCACGGAATGGAGAATCTTTGCATTTTGTGTGATGCCATTTGGGCTCACAAATGCACCTACAACTTTCAAAAGGCTCATGTATCATGTCCTCAAAGAGTTCTTGCGTCTTGTAGACCCATTTGCATCCAATAATCTTCTGACTATTTGGTTTAGGAACCAAATCCCATGTCTGATTCTCCATTAATGCATCATATTCTTCCTGCATAGCTTTCTCCCAATTTTCCTTACCTTTTGCCTCTTCATATGTGGAAGGGTCTTCATCTGCCTTTATCATGTAAGCATAATCTTTGGTAGCCAAAAAAGAAGTGTCATAGCTATACCTTGTAGGTTGCGACTTGTGTCTTGATGACCTTCTGAGTTCTCCACTCCTTGAGGTTTCTGGTTCTTCACACTCAGGATCAAATCTTGGCATTTCTTCAACTTCAACCTGCACTTCATTATTCTCCTCTTCATCAAATATCTGAACCTTTGATTTACCTTTCTTTTGACTCACAACTTCTTCATCACCTATATTAATATTGATTGTACCTACATACCAAGTACCTTGCTCATCAAATGTAATATCTTTTGATACAAGAAATTCTTTTGTGGATGGACTCCACAACCTATATCCCATCTGCTTATCATCATAACCAATGAATACATACTTTTCAGCTTTAGGTTCTAACTTGTGTCTTAATTGTGATGGCACATATGCATATGTCAAACATCCAAATACTTTGCAATGATCCAAGGTAGGTCTCTTACCCCACCATGCCTCATATGGTGTCATACCCTGCAAAGCTTTACATGGTAGCCTATTGACCAAATAAGTAGCTGTATTTACAGCCTCAGCCCACAAATTATTTGGGCAATTTTTCTCCTTCATCATTGACCTTGCAAACTCAACAAGAGTTCTATTTCTTCTCTCTGCTACACCATTTTCCCTTTTTATACCTGCATTCCACAAGTAATCACTGAACTCATTAGAAAAATACTCTCCCCCTCCATGTGACCTTAGTCTCTTCAATTTATGGCCTGTAATTCTTTCTGCATACACATGATAATGTTTGAATGTATTGAATACCTCTGACTTATCTTTGATCACATAGATAGTGATCCATCTGGTAGCATCATCAACATAAATCACATAGTACCTTGAACCATTTATACTAAAATCCTTTGATGGCCCCCATACATCTGTGTGTACCAACTCAAGCTTCTCTGAATACATAAAACCATGCTTGGAATAAGATTGCTTATGAGCCTTACCTAATTGACATGCCTCACATCTGTATGTCATATGTTGACCTGCAACATTAGGCAATCCGATCACTGAGCCATTGTTAATCATATCTTTGATACCTCTTTCATTGAAGTGTCCAAGCCTCTTGTGCCAAAGATCTAACTCAGAGATCTTATGTCCTCCATAAGTGAACAAGGCATGACCAACATTACCTTGAATCTTTAATGTGAAGAACCTTCCTTCTTTCTTCCCTGAAACAATTTGTTTATACCCATTGCTAGGGTCTTCCACAAACACTCCATTAGTGAATCTAACTTCATAACCTTTTTCAACAATTTGTCCTACACTTATCAGATTCTTAGGAATTGTAGGAACATACAAGACCTTACTCAAGAGAGTACTTCCATCCTTGGCCTTCACTGATCCAATTGACTTCACATTGTGCTTTTTATTGTCACTTGTTTGAACAACATGATTAGATACCTTATTTTCCAAATCAGTCATCAATGCTATGTTACCACTCAGGTTATTGCTACACCCTGAGTCAATGTAGAAGACTCTTTGGTCTTCACTTTGCCTTTCACAAGTTGCATTCATTATCAATGTTGAATCCTCCTTCTGATCTGAAGCATAATTGTAGTAGGTATTATTGTATTGTTGACTTTGGAATCCTCTACCTGCATTTCTTCCAAAGTAACCCCTACTACCTCTTCCTTTGAAGTTACCTCTTTGATTTCTGCCACCTCTTCCTCTTGAATTAAAATTCTGATTATATCCACCATTACTCTGATTATTATGCCAACAATCATTAGCTAAGTGATTTGTCTTACCACAAATCTAGCAAGCTTTGACTCCATCTTTATTATTCCTGCCTCTTCCTCTACCTTTGCCACCTCCTCTTCCTCTTTGGAAGTTGTCTTGACTAGTTGTGCCTTCATCTTCATTTGCTTGTTGCTTCCCTTTGCTATTTTTCTTCTTATCCTTTGAGTACATTGCATGACCTGTACTCTTGTCACTTTCACCTTTGACATCCTGCTCAAAGGTTAACATATGTCCTAGCAACTGATTTAAGTCAGGAGTAAAATGATCAAGTGATAATTCAGTAGACAAAATGAATGGCTTCCATTTGTCATCACCTCTCAAACCTGTGAGGATTTGCCTTACCAATTTATCCTCCTCAATGTCTTCATCAACAGCTCCTAATGCATCTGCAATGTCCTTCATTCTGGTTACATAATCTGAGATGGATTGAGAGGCCTTCTTCTTGAATGTGGTAAATTCTGCCCACAAGGATGCCTTCCTCGACTTTGTGGTATTTTGGAAATGCTCCTCCAAAGCATTCAATATATCACTTGCACTTTCAAGACCTCTAATGTGAGGTAGCAAGTAATCATTGACTGCCATATAGATAATGCTCCTAGCTTGAGCATCTCTCTTCATCCAATTCTTCAAATCTGATAATTCCTCCCTAGTTGGAACACTAGGATCTCTGAATTGAGGCTTTTCTTCTTGACTTGTAATGTAAGCTATTAAGTCTTTGCTCATTAGATGAGCTTCCATCCTCATAGACCATGCTCGATAGTTCTCTCTATCCAATTTCTCTATCTGAAGAGAATCTCCCATCCTTTCTTCACCTGTATATTGAATTCTTCAATATTTATGAGTAATAGATGTACCTTTACTTCGAATAATACCCCTTTTGTCTTCCTTGGTGTCGTATGACCTTCTTCTCAAGCTTTATCCTCAAGCTTTCACCTTTGAACCTTCAGATGTTGAATTCTTTGCACCTGCAGTAGTCGAGGTCCTCCTTCCTTCAATTCTAATGCTTCCTGCTCTGATACCACTGATGGAGAGTGTTAATCTCCAAAAGAACACATTACTCTTGTATTTAGAGCACCTCTATAACAAGAATAACTCAAACCTTCACCAATTTTAGAAGATCAATACTCAATTGTCAAATTCTTGAACAAACTGTGAAGAAGGAGATTACATAGAAAGTTTGCTGCACATAATTCACTCATTGCCTTATCAAATGTGTAAAGTTTTTTACAAAACTTTGTACAAGGTGTTGCCTATAGATTGCGCACCTTCTCCAAGTTGAATCACTCCAAAAGATTCAGTAAATCTTGAGAAATAACTTCAACAAGTCACCTATGTCTAAAACTGTTCTTCTGAAAAGTCGATTTAGACACCTATGACTTTAAACCTTTGGTTCTGTCAATCTAGAACCCATTTTTGCAAATGCCTTTAGCCACAAATAGCTTACCTTCCAACTTAAAGATTGAGTGCTTGCTTGCTCAAAACTTTACACTGTGGAAGGATAATTGATCAAAACCTTCGTATCAAATTTTGCACCTCCTGTAACTTCACTTCTTCTCATTTACATATGCAAATGTTCCTACACTCAAGTCTCTCAGCCTGATCACAATTGGAAGCTAAAAATTTGTACAAAGGTCGATTAGCTATAGACTTAGACTTGTACAAAAGCATTTCACAAAAGATCTAACACAGAAGGAGAAAACTCAGAAATATCGGGCGGAACATTTTCTTCATTTCTGAGAAAAATTACAACTGAGTAAAGATTGAGTGCTTGCTTGCTCAAAACTTTACACTGTGGAAGGATAATTGATCAAAACCTTCGTATCAAATTTTGCACCTCCTGTAACTTCACTTCTTCTCATTTACATATGCAAATGTTCCTACACGCAAGTCTCTCAGCCTGATCACAATTGGAAGCTAAAAATTTGTACAAAGGTCGATTAGCTATAGACTTAGACTTGTACAAAAGCATTTCACAAAAGATCTAACACAGAAGGAGAAAACTCAGAAATATCGGGCGGAACATTTTCTTCATTTCTGAGAAAAATTACAACTGAGTGATGAGAGAGTCTTGACTCACTTCTAAGATGTCTAATGACACATACAACTTCTGATTACTCTATTCTCATGCTCTCTCATACTTGCCCCGACATTTTCCATAGTATATATACACAAAAATTTACAAGCTTATGACTACTCAAAGATATAAGTGAACTTCTATGAAATAATGTACATATGTGTACACATCTTCACCTTCTGAATGTGTTCTTCCTTCATGCTTCACAACTTGAATCTTTCCTTCAAACCTTGAATTCAACTCTTCATTAAAACATCAATTGTTGATTGTCCTGCACCAACATTTGAGCACCAATCGGGTTAGCTTGTTCTAGGATTGAAAAATTAAAAAGGATTCATTTTCCTACTTCTTTGTCATCAAGTCCCTAGTGCTGCAATGGGACAGAGACTTGTTGAAAGGTGAAGGTAAGGATGTCAACATAGCTCTCTTTTTTGGCACTGTTGGCGGGGACGAGTTACCTAGATTGGAAATGTCAAGACCACAAGTAAATAGCACTTTCCTCTTTACATTTGGACAAGCTAGACTATGGGAGTTGCAAGATTGATGGAAGGTCAAGCCAGGTATGCACTTTTCATTTGATGCATAAAAGATCTAGTTGTGTGGCTCTTGTGAAGTTTTCAATCAATTGAAGTGGAAGGTTGGCCATGTGGGAGTTTTGCAGACTCAAAATGTCTGACTTTTGCTCAATGGTTTGAAACTTTGCAATATTTAGTCAACCTTTTCTCTTAATTCTAGCTTTTAGGATAGAATTAAGAGAAAATCTGAGTGGAGAGAGTGGAAAGCCAACCTTTTGAAGCACAAAACTTCTATTCTCCTTCAACTTTCTTTCTCAAAAAATCATGGCTTTCTGTTAGAAAATTGCGACTTTCTAGTTTTTGCAACCTTAAAAACCAAAAATACCAAAAAATAATAATTAAAAAAAATCTATAAACATGAACCAAAAGTAAATAGGAAGAGAAGTATGGAAACGATAACATGAATGGGTGAAGCTAGTCCTTGAAACTCAATTTTTGGGCATTGCAAGAGATTTTAGAAAATTGCAACTTTATGTGATAGTGACCACTTAGAAAGTCATGTTTTATCAAGGGTGCTAATTAACAAAGAAATTCTGAATTATGATATCTAATAAGCTTCTTAGTGGGGAAGGATCAAATGGGCTTGAGTGAAAGTACAAGAGAGCAAGTGGAAGGGGTCTAATTTTTTGAAAAGGGAAGAATCAAAGTTATTGCAAAAAATCATGACTTTCTTCAAGAAAATCGCGAATCTCTGCTAGATAATCGCAAATCTTTGATCTTCCTTGGAAGAAAATCATGATTTGCTTAAGATTTGTGGATCATTGGGATTTGGGGAGAGAGAGACATCCTCTACACTTCTAGAAAATCTAGGGAGAGAAAGATTGAGCCTCTCCACTTAAGATTTTGCATTAGTGAGGAAATCACAAATTTCTCCAAGAAAATTGTGACTTCACTCAAAGTCTTTGGGAGGGCTAATTTGGCAAACCAATGAGAAAATCACAACTTTGTGGAAGAAAATCGCGAATTTGTGGAAGTGAGAACATCGCGACTTTGTGGAAGAAAATCAGGAATTTCTCCTGGCTATAAAACTCAACATATTTCTAGGACTTGTCACTTTTGAGTGTGTGTGAGAGCTCAAGAAGAGCGCGAATATTTGAGCTTAGAGTGCCCCCAACCAGCAGTACTTCCAGGCATTGAGAGCTTCCATGAAGCTTTCGGTAATGCTCCTACATGTTTTTTCAATGGTTTGACAATCAATGCATGAGTATAAGTGGCATTTTAAGTTAGTACAAAAAATTGCAAAATTTTGTGTTTAAGTTTTTGAGGGCCTTAGACTACTTGCATGTTGGTTTAGAGTGGGAAAACTTGATTAGCACTAAAAGGCACCTCTTTGGGCTATAGTTCGAAGACCAAAACACTTGGTATAAGTCAGCTTGAGAGAACTGTGATTCTCTGAGTTGACTTTAGGCAAAAAATTGTTAGAATTGTTGACTCAGCAGGGGAAATAATAAAATAATCTCTTTTGAGTTATCTAAGAAAATCACAAATTTCTCAAAAGTGACCACTAGGAGGGAATTACACGTCCACAAAAGTGGGCTTTCAGGTGAAAAAATCGCGATTCTCTAGATATACTCTAACTCTAGCCAAAAGCACCGATAAGGTTTTGTGTGGAATCTTGCAAAGGATAGTCAATAATAAGCGATCAGACTAGGATAAGCAATTACATCATGCTCTTTCGGCATATAGAGTTTCTGATAAAACCAGCATTGGAACAACACGTTTCAATTTGGTGTATGGACAAAATGCTATCCTACCCATGGAATTCTTGATTCCAACCCTAAAAGTAGCAAAGATGTTAGATTGGATGGAACATGAGTTTGTAAACAAAATCTTGGAACTGGAAAAGTTAGGGGCCACTAGGTTACAAGCCATCAACTCTTTGTATGTGTGTACCTAAGTCAAGAATTCTTAGGGACTTGTGCCAAAGAGACTAAAACTCATTTGCCACACAAGTGCGTATAGTGGAGAAATGACACATGCTTATTTGTCAATCCGATGAAACGACCTAACCAAGTGTATGAGGACATGTGCACACGTGATGGGAAATGAAGTGGTTCAACTTAAATGCATGAGAAAAGACTAATCCACCTCTCTATCTCACTTAAATACTAAAAGTGTCCGTCACGATACCACTTACAATAGTTTTCACTAAATTGAGGATTTCTCCCAGCTCTGAACTCTAAATGTGGCCAATAAGAAGTTTATTTCGAAGCTCTCAACGAGACGCTTCTATTGGAGGTAGTTTCACTTGATTCTGACAATCGTGCTTCAAGTTATGACCAAAATAGTGAATGGTAGGAAACACCCACACTCACTCCACAACTCCTACAAGCTCTCACACACGCTATAGTAGCTCAAAAATAGTGGGGAGGGGTAGACAACAGTCCTACACACACATTCCAAGCATTACACACACATAGAAGATCAAAGCGAAGATGAAAATATGCAATAAAGAAGCAATTTCGAAAATCAGGAGCTCTCCTTCTTCACCATGGCAAAAAAGTCTCTACAAAGAGTCACAAAGTGACTTATATACATGTGCCCTAAAAATGGTCCTTTCACACAAGTGACCGGCACTTTATTAACTAATCTCCATTTTCCTACTATTTTACAAGAGATATATTACAATGAGTTGGGATTATGCATCTCGAGGACTCCTCTAGTGCATTTACATGACTTGAGGGAATTTCCTAAGAGTTTGAAGAAGAAACAATATGCCCATTAATTTGAAAATTTTGGAGGCTCCTCTCTCGTGCCTCTTTGCTCTGCAACACTCTCCCCCTCTTTGTCTCTGTCGTCCCTTGACAGGCTTTTGTTTCTCGGTTGTAGCTCGTCTAAGAGTTCTGAATACATGCACCCAGTGGTCGAAGCAGCAACAAGGGCTGTCAAAAAATTTGTTACTTTATCCGAGGTATGTCCTTTGCTTCTGTTTGCCCCTTGATATCCCGTACATCACAAATCTAGGTTGCTGTATTCAGTCGGGCTACCACGCATGCCATCTGTGACTAAGAATGTGGTATTCTTAGTCACTCTCTTCAACTTTTCAGCCTCTACCTCTTTCTAACTTTTGGTCTTCTGATTTGTCTTTGTCTTCACATATCTGACCCTGTTGTATTGCTTTGAGCCTGTTCATTTTCTGTTATCGCACGCTATCAGCGGGAGGATTATTACCTGCCAAGTATTGTCTTGCACTTCTTCATGGATACTTCCTAGCCCTGGTTCCTCCTTCCCATGAAATATCCTGGTTGTTGTTATTCTTTAATTCCATTCCTCAGGACCTGGATGTTTGGCATTGTTGCCTGATGCATGCGCCTGTGGGGCTTTGGGCAGAAGGTGGTTCTTTTGCTTTATTATCTTCATTCTTTATTGATCAGTTTTGGTCTTTGATTTTCTTCTTCTTCTCTTCTTGCTTGATTCTCCTTCCACATGTCCCTCCTCCTAAACTCTGTCGTCCCCGACAAGCTTTTTGTGGTGACGTGAGTACGTTTGTATGGCAACTTGCTCTCGTTGATTAAGCAAATTGGCATGACATATCATGAATTCTTTCCACTGGCTTGACTTCACTCCATCCTCTGGTGCTTGTCGGTGATCCGCAAAGAAACTTGTTTCATAAGCCACCAGTCTTGCATTAAGATGAGGTCATTTTTACAAAAAATTATGAATCAATTTCAAAGAAGCCAGTAAAAAATGCTTCTTCAAATGTCTACATATACGTGCTTGGCAAAAACATAAGCCGTGAATAGTATGCCATAATAGTTAATCAGCTTGGGATAGTGGAAAGATAAAAAACGGGTGCTTTAGATCCCTGTGTAATGCCGATGAAGTTCAAAAATGTATATTTGGTGTGTTGGAAGACTTTAATCACTGTCAGGAGCATGCTGAAAATCTTATTAGTCATTTTGACTGCTAAATTTGGTACAATCGCATATCGAGCAATCCAAAATTCCATGGTTTTCACCATGTATTCTTCTGCTGGAAGGTAATTATACGGTGGACTTGGTAATAGTGGATAATTAAGCCATTGAATATTTATGCTACCTTGGCACTGTCACTGGGAAAAAAGATGGATTCACTTGAATTGCATAAGGCGATGCTTCCCATTGTACCCAGAGGGTAGGGTTCTTTTCCAAAAGTTTTCACCTCCATATCAGATCAGCCCTGTCGAATTCTTCTTGAGTATAGTTGAAAGTATTATTGCTGAACTGGAGGTTGTTATCAGGCTCCTTATTTGCGGTGGTCTTTATGTATTGCCGTGTTTGCTCTTTAAGGAGCCCATATGGTACATTAAATGGCTTTAATACCTGTTCCAAATTTTTGCTCTCAATCTGAGCTTCCTTCATGACCTTGATTACTTGATCTTCAAATTCTGTAGTGAGCTGGGACACCAGTAGTGCCCTCTCATGTCGGCTTAGTTCTGTAATATCCCAATGATTATGTTCAAATTGGATCTCCATTTCCTCCCTTATCGGTGAATGATGTAAGGGGGGGGGGAGAGAGGACGTACCTCAATCTCCTCAATAGCCGCTGTGGATTTTGGAACTACTGGTGTCCCCTCTGTTGCCTACTGCTCTAGCCGCTCTTGTAGCTGCTTTATCATCTCATCCTTCATTGGCCTTAGAAATCGTTTCCTTATTCTTTTGGATTTCTTCTGCTACTACCGAGTTGATCAATGTCATCTTTACATTGCACTAGATATCGATTCTCGACTTCTTTCCACTTTGTCCTTAGAGCCGCGGTATCATCCATATCTCTCTTTTCCCATTCGGCAATGACTGCCTGCTCTTGCTTGAGCTGATCTTCATACCTCGCTATCTGTTCCTCCATTTCCTTTGTGTTTGTTTCTGGTACTTCCTGAGCCTCTATAGGTTGATTACTCAGGAGAGCTGTCATCAGCTCCTTGTTCTTGTTCCTTAAGTTCTCTACCTCATCCATGTATATCTTGATTTATGATTCCAATATTTTGCTTCGTGCATTCACCCGTGTCTTCTCGGCCTCGCTAGCCTCATATTTCTTCTCTAACTCCTGTAGTTGTTCTTTTAATTTCTCATTTTCCGTCTCTAAAGTTTTGCACTGCTGCTTAACCTCTTGAACTTCATGTTCTTTGTGTATTATGTGCTCTTTTGCTAGCCTTAATTGTGCAGAAAGGTTCTTACCCATTTCTTGAAGTTCATGCTTTTCCTGCATCGCTTTGTCATAGTCCTCATCAGCCTCAAGCATCAACTGTTGCGTATCCATAGCAGTTCTGATCATGTCTTGCACCACTGGCTTGAGCTGAGCGACGTCGACATTCAACCACATTTTTGGAATGCTTGGAGCTTCTCCTATTTGTACATCCTTTCTGTGCTCCACATAGATAGTCTCGTTATGTGGTTGTTTGATTTGTAGTTGTACTTCTGGTTCTTTTCTTTCTTCATCTAGATCGATAATTTCGTGTCACCCCCTTGAAATGTAACGTCCATGGGGGAGGGTTCAGCCACAACCCTTATTGGAGTGAAGGGTTCTAATTCTTCCACCATAGTTTCTTTTGGTTCTTCCTTTGGATTCTTGAGTGAGCCCTCCCTTGTGAGTGTTGTCTCTTTGATTTGAATTTTTGAAGTCTCATTTATTTGGATGACATGTACCCCGTCTTGGTTTCCTTCTTTACCTGCAGTGTCTTGATTGGGGTTAATGGGGTTGTCATTCACCTTCATGCCCTCTTCTTCGGCATTTTAGTTTACTTCATTTAATTCTTCCCATTGTCCATCGTCTTTGGATTCACTTTGAATGTCCGTATTTAATAGGGAGGTGTCAGGCTACTTGTCTTTGGGAGCATGTGTGCCCTTTTTGTAGCTAGAACTTCAGCTTCTACTTGCATCACTTTCCTTAATCACTTTGTTCCTCTCATTTTGGGATGAGAGCTAGTTTCTGCCTCCTCAACAATCTTGACTCCTTTTTTCTTCCTTGGGACTATGGCGACTTTGGCATACTTAGCCATGGCAGTCAATGAGGGCATTTCTTGGAGGTGCTCTCTAATGCCTAAAGCATGATAGATCAATATGGTCAGAGCTACACTGTCATTTAGGAACTTCTTGTTATTCCACTGCTTCTTTGCCTTGAATAACCTTTCCTGTATGTATGGAGTCAGATTAATTTGATTTCCAATTTGTTTGATAGTGTGTGATAGTAGTTGGACAATGATCTTCTGAGAAGCAATGTATTGATGCATGTTAGGGAAGCAGAAGTGCTGATGAATGAGTTTGACTTCTTCTTCTATGTCAACTCGATTGATGTCAGTAAATGTTCTGGTTTTTGCCCCTTGACTTTCTTCTTTCAATACCGTAGTTCCATCCTTCTCCCATCCAAAGGCTTCCTTGATCAAATCATGTGTGAACTGAATCACGACCCATTCACCTACTGCATCCAGGACTCTGGCCTCTAGCACCAATGGATCATGTAGTGCTGGCTATAATGTATTCATAACTTGTGTGCACCTTTGAAAGTCGGGTTTGTAGATCGGCAGTTCAAAATACTTGTGTATGCCCGCTTTCTTCATGATGAAAATTGTAGACGGAAGCTCATGCACCACTTTAAAATCTTGGGACATAACCGGGAACTGATGATCTGTGTCCATGATTTTGATGGTCACCAGGAAGAGATACTCCCTAGCCGGTTGATCTTCCCTAAACCAGTGTCCCTTTGCTTTAGTCACGCTTTGTGGAGGAAATTCCATCACTTCTTCCTGAATTGTTGCTTCAGAATCTTCCGAGGCCATCTGCACTTGTAATGAAAAGTGCATTAGCTTCAATAGAAGATATAGCAATTGTGTTGTGCATTGTAGTGACATGTTGTCGTTTTGTCACTCTGTTTCCTTGCTTGTATAAGCAAGATCTCTTACCACATATTTTTATTTCTTTTTTGAAAGAAAGCAAGGATTAGTATAGCTGAAGCGTTTATTTATTTACATAGTAGGTCCATTCCTAAGGAAGTTGAAGCTATGATCTATTCCTTATTGAAGAATGTGCACCACTAATTTTATTATGCACATCAAGTGCCAAATGCCTGGCCTTGTAATGTGGCTCTATTATGCATACTTTAGGTACATTGTAATCTTCATGAGTGCAACATAAATCTTCTTTGTTCTGGTATTCCATTCCTCGTAGTTGCTTGGGTTTCCAAATCCATTTCGTGGTCGCGTTGATAGGCCGTGTCTTTTCTTTGGTTCCTCAAGCTTCATGTGTTTCTTTTGTTTCTTCCATTGTCCTAGTGATAGAGGTCTTTCTCTTCATGTTTCTATGACGATTCTGTCTTGGCTTCGTTGTCCAAACGTGTCGGTGTAATGCGTCCTCCTGTTTGCTTATCTCTTGATTGGCTACTTGTCTGACCTTCTTGGGAATCCATATTTGTTGTCGTGCTTGTTGAGCTTGTTAGACGGCCGCCGAACAAAGGACAATTGTACTTAGACAGAGGTTTTTAATGTAGAAAGAACCCTTCTGGAAGTACGCGGTAAAGAAAGATTCGCGCAAGCCTTGTAATAAAATTCTATTTAAAGCAATGAAAAGAACGGCAGAGGGACGAGAGAAGGAGCCCCCGTTTTTGGGAGTTGCGAGTGTATTGTGAGAGCCCTGATTTGGGATTAACTCTTCTACTGTGTGTAGGTAGGTGTTAACGAGTAGAGTAACTTGGCTCTGTCCTGTTCTGCGTGCCTTATCTGTGTAACCGTTTGACTGCGTATGCGTGATACACTGCGGTGTTACGAGTCGGTACTGCGATTTTGAGATTCTGTTCGATAACGAGTTAAGATGTCTTCGATTATGCGTAAGGTGTTAGTGTGTTGTCTATCTGCTATTTCTTCGGTGGAATAGGTAAGCGTGAAGAATAGACATGAGTTGCTATGATTCTCTGTAAGTGACTGAGTCGGTATTATAGTCTGTGTTCAAAGGTAATGCTGGTAATGTCTAAGTACGCGTAGAATGGTAATAATGTTGCGACATGTCTTGTGGTCAGTAGATATTACGGGTTGAAGGTAGATACACGGTAAGTCTGTGAATTGACAAGAAGAAATGTGTGTTAGGATCTTGTTAAGTTACTAAAAGTATTGGACTGTCATCTCGGACTACTGCTCAACTACTATGGCAGGAACAGTCTGGGAGCTCTGAGTTCCAGTACGTTGGTCTAGTTGAAGTTGTTCAGGAGCAAAACTGAGCTAAGACGTGAAAACCATAACTACGGTTGAGTGAGGAGTTGGGAAAATAGTACAGGGCCTCTGTCAACAGACCCCTACCACTCCCAAGGACCCACATGGTTAGAGTCAGTTTATTATGCGGTAAGATTGAGTACAGAGAAAGAGAGACTCGGAAATATCTGGTAAGCAGGTGTGGAACCAGATTCTGGAATCTCCGAAGGATTGTTGTTTTAAACTAGTAATTAACGGCTGCGGTAGGTAGTTAACAGTTAAGTTAATAGTAAACGATCTTACCTTTAACATTTGGCGCCGTCTGTGGGAAAGTGGCATCCGATTGCCAGTTTTCTGGCCCGTTGCCTGTGGGAAAGTGGCAACTGATTACCAGTCTCTGCGGTAAAGTAGCATTTGATTACGAGTCACTTGTGAGACAGTGGCATTAGAGTGCTAACGGTTTGTAAGAAGCAAACATCCAGCAACGTTTGCTTCACTGACAGTAGCAACAGATCCAGATTGTTGCAAACTGCTCAGATAGTATCACTGGGCAATGATACATGCCGGTCACTCGATCGGGCGAAACATATCCTAAGAATCGTAAGGTTGAAGCACGAAAATCACAAAAGATACCCTCGGGAGAAGTAGGCATAACTAGATCTGACCCAGTGGTCAAGAAAAGTGGAAACGTTACAACTGATTCCGGTCATATTCCGGTAGAACGGTCAACGCCTTCGATACATTCTGATGCTACTTCGACCCAGCCTATCGAAGATATAGCAAGTCCAGACTCTATCAAAACGCCGTTGGAACCTAGTTTAACAATATCAGATAAAGATTTAGAGTTATCCACGGTCAGAAATACGTTAGGAAAATTCGGCAAAAGTAGTAAAACAGGGCATTCTGGCCCAATTTCGGGTCATTCCGGTGAGATTCCGGTGATAGAATCACCGATCGCTGGCAAAGGTTTAGCCTTTTTTGCGGAATCATCAGCTCAACCTTCGTGTTTGGAAGAAAGATTTCGAATATTAGACATCCAGAAGGAAGGAAAGCTGTTCGAAACAGAGATCCGAAGCATCCTAAGTCGAAACAGCACACCGGAAAACGCACCATCCGGCGATACAAGTCCCGATAGTTCACCCGATCAATCCCGAGATACAGAAGGAAACCCTGAACCCTTCACAATGAGCGGGCAACACCAACAACAACAACATCAACAACAACAGCTAGGACCGCCAAGGCCGCCTCCAACAGGAGTAACCTACACGAAATTCGGTGGATTCCCAGGAGACGACCCAGACGCCCACGTACGAACGTTCGAGATAAGTTATGCAGTTCTTAACCATCCACCAGATCAGGTGTATAAGGCCATTGTTTTTCAATCTACACTGATCAATGAAGCGGCGAGATGGCTCACGGAATATGATATCAATCATTTCGGTACTTACGATGCAGTACGAGACGCCTTTTTACAGTGATTCAGACTAAAGAAGAATCCTGCTGAAATCTTTGAGTATCTACAGAACAACAGACAGAAGGTAAATCAGACCGTCCAGGAGTATGCTACCCTCTTTAGAACACATTTACGGCAGATACCACAGGCTCACGCTAATCTACCTGATGATGTCATTTCTCAATGGTTTATCAATGGATTAACCCCACAACTGAAGCAGATCATGATCATAAGATGTGTCGGAGCTATGACCTTGGATGCCGTCATTGCAATGGCTCTACAGCTAGAATCCAAGGTTGGTGGATTTTCAGAAGACTTGGAATGGTTAAAAACAAACAAAAATATGGCTGAAGATATAACCAGGCAAGTATACTACACCACATGCAAAAATTCAGGGCATACGAGTACCAACTGTGCACTGAATCAAGCGTTTTGCGCTATCTGCAACACTGCCGGACACACCACCGGAAACTGTGTCTACAACGCAAGAATACAGGGGACAGCAACCGTCAATGCAGTCATCCAAGAACATGGCCAGCCAGTAAATCACTATGTGCCTCCGCAACTGAGAAACAATCAACAACAAGGATATCGGGACTACCGAGGACAGAGAAACAACAATTATAATGCCAACCGATGGCAGAATGGACCACCACCGGAAAATCCCAATCTACCACCTCCGCGCTGTCATTTCTGTGGCGAATTCGGCCACATTAAAAGGTTTTGTAAAGACGCAATGGAGTATGATCAAAGAAAGAAGGAACGCCAAAATCCAATGGCCAACATGGTAAAAATTACACCGATCGAGACACAGACTGCTATAGTCCAGACCCGTTCCGGTAAACAACTTCAGCCGGCAGCAGAAATCTTTGAACCAGGGATACAAGAACAACGAAGGATGTATAACAAAGCTAGTCACTGGACCACAACAGAACCACCAGTGTTCCCAGAACCTATTCCGGTGACTCAGGCTTCTTCATCAAAGGACGAAACAACACAAAAGGATGCATCAGTAGGGCCATCATCATCAGTAGAGACAACAGCAGACACTTCTGCGTCAGTAGAAACTTCAAGTCCAAAAGAACAAGACAGTCAAGCTCAACAGGCCTGGGAAATTTTGTCCAAGGCATCCATCACTCTGCCTCTAGGCCAACTTCTGGCCTTAGTGCCCAGGATCCGACAACAGTTTCAGCAACAATTCAGCCCAGTACCTTCTTGCATTCCGACGACAGCCGCAGTTCAACCGGAACCTGATGCTGCGATTGATCACGCAGTGCCCTTGATCACAATATGGTATAAGAATCAGAAGATCACGCAGGTATTAATTGATGGAGGCTCAGGCGTAAACATTGCGACCGCAGCGTTATGCAAAAAGCTAGGCTGGACCGAAATTGAACCAGTCCAATTCTTTGTTCGGATGGCGGATCAATCGAGAGTCCATCCAGTAGGACTTGTGCGGAATGTACCCATCACTCTACAAGGTACGACTTTCAAGATGACTTTTGTCATACTAGATCTACCCGAATCCGCTTTGGATTACAATCTTCTTTTCGGCCGACCTTGGCTGAAGCATGCGAAGGTAATACAGGACTGGTCTGCACAAGAGCTTACATTCAAGGATGCCCATCGTAAATATGTGGTGAAACTAGATGCTATGCAATCTTGCGAACCTCACGCCAGACCGTACTTTGCTGAACCAGTTCATATGTTAGATGGACTGTCAGATGATGAAGAAGAGCAATTTCTAAAGAGTAATGCCGATTTAATGTCTCTAGGAACTGTTGACCTACAATCCGTCATAGATAACTGGAACACGTCAGTATGTACAGTAGTAGCTATCACCGGAAAGTCGGTCCAGGAAGATACTTCCTCAACCCATGACGACGAATTACAGCCACTGTTCAAGCCAACAGATGATACAGAGAAACCTCAACAATTTTATGTCCCAGAAGACCAGCTGATCACGTACAATCTAGGAGATAGAGACCACCCACGACCTGTGAAGATGAGGCAGAACTTACCGGAAACATTTAAGGAGGATTTGATTAAACTTCTTCGCGAATTCGCAGATGTCTTTGCATGGGATTACAAAGACATGAAAGGATTAGATCCGCGCATCTATCAACACAGGGTCATGTTGAAACCGGAAGAGAAACCAAAAAGACAACCCAGCTACAGAATGAACCCCCATTATGCATCACAGGTAAAAGCCGAACTTGATAGACTATTAAAAGTCGGATTCATTATACCAGTAGAACACGTTGAATGGATCTCACCCATCGTGATCGTGCCAAAGAAAAACAAGCAGTTACGAATCTGTGTGGATTACCGGAAATTAAATGCAGCAACAGTACCAGATCCTTTCCCGATCCCCTTTTTGGATACCATGCTTGATAGAGTCGCAGGTCATGAGATGTATTCATTTTTAGATGGATACAGCAGGTACAACCAGGTTAGAATGGCTGAAGAGGATATACCAAAAACTGCCTTCATTACCAATTGGGGTGTCTTTGCCTGCACCGTAATGTGGTTCGGATTGAGAAATGCACCAAGCACATTTCAAAGATGTATGCAGGAGATATTTTCTCCTTACCTCACCTCTTTCATGCAAGTATATCTCGACGACTTCTCAATCTTTGGGAAGATGATAGCACATTTGTTTCATTTACGATGCTGTTTTCAGAAGTGTCGAGAATATAGACTCTGCCTTAATCCCAACAAATCCGTGTTCGCGGTTTCATGTGGCAAACTACTTGGGCATATTGTATCTGCTCAAGGTATCCGAGTGAACCCAGATAAGATTTCGGCGATTTTAGAAGCCCCAATACCCACAACTCCGAAGGAAGTAATGCGTTTTATGGGTCAAATACGGTGGCATGGCAGACACTTGCGGTGGCTTGCTCACCTAGCAGTACCACTGAACAGGCTAATCACAAAGACTCCCAGACAGTTTGAATGGACTGAAGAATGTCAAACTACATTTGATCGACTCAAGTATCTCCTGACGCAAGCCCCAATTTTACAACCACCGGACTGGGACAATCCGTTCCATGTTTTTGTCGACGCTTCAGATATTGCAATTGGTAGTATTCTGATGCAGCAAACAGATAAGTGGTTTCGCCCTGTTTATTACGCCAGTAGAAGACTTGCACCGGCAGAAAAGAACTATTCCACCACTGAAAGAGAATGTCTAGGATTGATTTACTCAATCAAAAAGTTCAGACATTATCTACTAGGCTGGAAATTTACCTTTCATGTGGATCATGCTGCCCTTGTTTATCTAGTAAGACAGCAGCACTTAGGAGGACGATTAGCACGATGGGTGCTACTTTTACAAGAATTCGACTATGACGTCATTCACCGACCCGGAAATGCACATGCCTTAGCAGATTTCTTATCACGCCTAGATTCCGGTGAAGCTCCAGTAGGCATAGATGACACGACTCCTGCAATTTACAATGCTGAACCACTGCCCAATGAGACTGCCAAATTACAAACACCACATACATACTATGATCAGATTCTAACTTTTCTCACCGAAGGATGCTTTCCAGCCGAGACTGCCAAGGCAGTTCGAAGGAAAATTGCGGTCTTTAGCCGCCGATTTCGGTTAGTTGCTGGAGAACTATATTATACAGATCATACCGGAATCCTACTTCGTTGTATTCCACCACATGAAGTTAACTCAGTTATCACTTTGGCTCACTCAATTCCTCCCGGTGGCCATTTTGCAGCAGACTTAACTCACCGGAAAATTCTGCAAGGAGGACTCTGGTGGCCAACTATGTATAGAGATATCTCACAGTTTGTTAAACAATGCGATGCTTGCCAAAGAGCTGGTCAGCCTTCACAACGGCATCTTTTTCCCCTGCAACCCATCTTACCATTAGAACCTTTTCAGAAATGGGGTTTAGATTTTATCGGGCCAATTACACCTCCAGCAGTATCTAGTAACAATCGATACATACTGACTTGCACAGATTATGCAACTAGATGGGCAGAAGCTTGGGCTTTGCGGTCTGCTACAGCAGTTACGGTAGCAAAATGTCTACTCACGGATGTCTTCCCACGATTTGGTTTACCACTGGAAATTGTCTCAGATCAAGGCACTCATTTTGTAAACAATTTAATGAAGGCACTCACACAGTCCTTCCAAGTCACACATAAATTTAGCTCTCCTTATTATCCACGTGCCAATGGATTGGCTGAAAGTACAAACAAATCACTGTTAAACATCCTCCGGAAATTGATCATGGAAGCGCCGGAAAGATGGGATCAACTACTACCTGCAGTATTATGGGCATACCGAACCACATATAAAGTAACAACAGGCTTGACACCTTTCAAGTTAGCTTATGGCTTAGAAGCAATCGCTCCCATGGAAGTAGTCATCCCAAGTTTGCGGGTAGCAATCACTCAGAAGATGCTACCGGAATGTTCACTAACAGCACGAATGGACGCACTCAGAGAACTTGATGAGCACCGATGGCTCAGTTTTTTAACTATGCGCGAAGTTCAACTAAGGCAAGCTAAGACACACGATCGATATTTGAAGACGCCAATCTTTTCGGTAGGACAGCTTGTACTCTTCTATAACGCAAAATCGGACAGAGCAGCAGGAAAATTCAAACTACGATGGTTCGGCCCTTTCAAGATCTCAGCACAAGTAGGTCCGACAACTTTTCGGTTGACTACGTTGACCTCCACTTCCAAAAGTAATTAATGGATCGAAGCTGCGGCCGTATTATCCCACTACCAGTACGCCTTAATTATGCGGCGACGAGCCATGTTTTGTATAAATTTTTATGTTTTGCTTTTAGCCGTCTTTTGTACAAATCTTTATGTTACTAGCCGCCCCTCCCTACCGGTCACTCAGTACGCACGCTAGCATGCAAACCGTATCACTCCCGCACCACACAATGATACTCACCCCCACACCGTGTTCTCCATATTTAACCCCCTCAGTTGTGCCAAAAAACCGCTATTGTGTTTTCGTGATTGTGTGTGTTATCTCAGTATTCTGTGTTTTTTGTAAGTGTGCATTGTGAACGCCATGGAAGCGCTAGCCAACTACGCTTCTTTCCGCGAAGGTATCCCTACAGACATAGGTGAATACCTGCGATGCAGAGGGTTGGCCAACTTCGCTGAGTTGCCTTGGCACTCGGTGGAAACCCATCCCTTCTCCGCACAGATCATCCAAGCCATTGCCCAAAGCCCCACCACCGAACGACAGTGGGTCTTCCTTTCCCTCCCACATAGATCCGTCATCACCTTCCAAGCCTTCGCCGACGCCTACCGCCTCACCCCGCAAGGCCGCGAAAATGGCCCTACCATCCCTTTCGCCCGTATGACCGAACTCTTTCCCCGCTCCTCATCAAACGAATACGCCATTCTATGCCACCCAGAACCCGAGCGATCCGCCCTACAGTTCCTTGTAGCCATCCTCAACTTGCAAAAACGAACATATGGCATCTCTCGCCCCTTCTACTCCGCCTTAGATTTACCTGCCCGCGAACCTGTAAATTTTGCCTCTTATTTTTTCCTTAGAATCCATAAAGAATGTGTAGCTATCGTAAAACAGCTCCAAAAGGGTTCTACCCCCCGCTCTCGCCTTCCCCACATCATCTCCTTCCTCTTCCCAACCATTCTCGCCGCACAACCCCCACCCGCAGGCCCCGCACTTCGACACGAAGAATCCGCACAACCAATCGAGGACACTGAAGAAGAAGACGAAGAGATTAATCAGCTCTTCCGTACCAAGCGAATTCGGATCAGCTCCTCGGAAAGTGAAGTCCAAGGATCCGCCGGAAAAGATCAGGAGACCAAGCCAGACGACCAAGAGGAAACATACCACGACACCGTCACACACAACGAAACATCGACGGAGCAACCAGACCAGCAGGATCAAGCAGAGACAGAAATAGTGTCCACAGAAAAAGAATCTGAGCAGCACCAGGATGAACAGGAATCGGCCACCAAAGCACTGGATCAACTCATCGACGCCATCAACCAGACAGAAACCATACAACAAACACTCACCAAGGTAAACCCCTCAGATACCGTTCTCCCTACACCACCTCCTGCCAAACCCCTCCCCCCACCGGAACCACCCCTCCCACCCATCACTGAACCCGCAGCATCTTCCTCTTCCTCCCCTAACTACTCTCCGCCAAACTCCCAGCAACTACTCACCGACACATCCTCTCAACCTCGTCATCCTCCACCACCACCGCCACATAACGCATTCTCGGAACTTGCCGCCATGGGGCAGTTCCTCATCCAGTTATCACACCAGCTGCCCGCCCAGTTTACGGCAGCCACGGACCACCTGAAACTCGAATACCAGCACAAGGTAGACACCCTGGAAGCCGACATCGCCCCCCTCCAGGAAGAAGTTGATGCCGTAAAGACCGAGAATCATCAACTCCGGACACAGCTAGCAGAACTCCAAGCACGATTTTCGACAGAACAGACGCTAATACAACAACGAGATGCAGCCCTGGACCAGCTAGCTGCCAAAGACCAACTCATACACGACGCACATGAGGAAATTCGAACACTGAAGGCCGCCCTTCAAGAACAAGAAGATATCAACGTATCTCTCGAAGACTTGATCGCAGACACGAAGACTCAATTACAAGAAACCACCCAGAAGATGCAGGACCAACAGAAAGAAGCCGACCAAGTTCAAGAGCAATTACGGTGAGCCGAAGAATGTGCCGACGCGGTCAACCGTATTCTCAAACAACAATTACTAAAGGAAGGCCAATACCAAAAAGATATCGCCAACGCCCGCAGAGAACGCGATGCATATAAGAAAACTCTCAATTTCCAAACACAGCAATTTGAACGCCAAGACAACCAAATACGCAACCAGAAGGAGTGCATCAGAGAGATGCAGACCAAACTGACTGAAATAACGACAGCCCGAGATGCGGCATTAGCCAACGCATTTTTTCTCCAGGAGGCTTTTCTTCAAACCCAAGCCAAAATTTTGTTAAATCAAGCCATAGCCCTCAGTGCAGTCAAAACCGACGCCCAATTATTAGAACCTACCACCTTAGTGCAAATGTTAGAAACCCTCAAAAAGAAAATTACCCGCACATTTAGGCTCGCCCGAAGTATGTACTTAGAAGGTCTAGTATCTGAACCATAGGAACTTGCGGGTTCGAGTCCACCGTGCGTGCCAGTGTTAGACGGCCGCCGAACAAAGGACAATTGTACTTAGACAGAGGTTTTTAATGTAGAAAGAACCCTTCTGGAAGTACGCGGTAAAGAAAGATTCGCGCAAGCCTTGTAATAAAATTCTATTTAAAGCAATGAAAAGAACGGCAGAGGGACGAGAGAAGGAGCCCCCGTTTTTGGGAGTTGCGAGTGTATTGTGAGAGCCTTGATTTGGGATTAACTCTTCTACTGTGTGTAGGTAGGTGTTAACGAGTAGAGTAACTTGGCTCTGTCCTGTTCTGCGTGCCTTATCTGTGTAACCGTTTGACTGCGTATGCGTGATACACTGCGGTGTTACGAGTCGGTACTGCGATTTTGAGATTCTGTTCGATAACGAGTTAAGATGTCTTCGATTATGCGTAAGGTGTTAGTGTGTTGTATATCTGCTATTTCTTCGGTGGAATAGGTAAGCGTGAAGAATAGACATGAGTTGCTATGATTCTCTGTAAGTGACTGAGTCGGTATTATAGTCTGTGTTCAAAGGTAATGCTGGTAATGTCTAAGTACGCGTAGAATGGTAATAATGTTGCGACACGTCTTGTGGTCAGTAGATATTACGGGTTGAAGGTAGATACACGGTAAGTCTGTGAATTGACAAGAAGAATTGTGTGTTAGGATCTTGTTAAGTTACTAAAAGTATTGGACTGTCATCTCGGACTACTGCTCAACTACTATGGCAGGAACAGTCTGGGAGCTCTGAGTTCCAGTACGTTGGTCTAGTTGAAGTTGTTCAGGAGCAAAACTGAGCTAAGACGTGAAAACCATAGCTACGGTTGAGTGAGGAGTTGGGAAAATAGTACAGGGCCTCTGTCAACAGACCCCTACCACTCCCAAGGACCCACATGGTTAGAGTCAGTTTATTCTACGGTAAGATTGAGTACAGAGAAAGAGAGACTCGGAAATATCTGGCAAGCAGGTGTGGAACCAGATTCTGGAATCTCCGAAGGATTGTTGTTTTAAACTAGTAATTAACGGCTGCGGTAGGTAGTTAACAGTTAAGTTAATAGTAAACGATCTTACCTTTAACAAGCTTCAATCAAAGACCTAGGAAGCCATACTTGCAAGAGTCGTTTTGGTTCGGATTTTGGTAAAGAAGAATTCTTGCCCTCCTTTTTCTCCTTATGAGCTGTTGCTGCAATCTCTGATTCCTTCACTTGATCCTTGCATACCCATTTGAAGTTGACCTTTCCTGAATGCGTGTAGTTGATGGTGGTCTGCCAAGTTGGTAATCCTTTTGTTGTGTTAAAAACTCTAAGAGTGTTGATCTTCTTGGTTTCTTTCTGTTCATCAATTGAATAGGATGAATCCACTTCTTCTGTGGATAGGTTAGGCTTTGAAATTTCTTCTTCATTCGGACCTGCTTCTAAGAGATTGGGGCTGGAATCATGCCCTACGTGCTCTTCTTTGAGTTCTTCCGCACTTTCAATGGTTTCCCGTTTTTGTGAGGGCTTCTCCCCTAATAGACTAAAAATTTCCTTGCGCCCTATCTTGGCTAAAATGTATCCTTGCACTAGGTGGATTCTTACTTCATTCTCAATGATCCAATCTTGCCCTACTATGAGATTCTCTATGAGATCCTCATCTTTACACACTAAGACTCTTTGTTTCATGGAGGAATTTCCTAGTTGGAGGGATACAGTAGTTTCTCCAATGCATTCTATGACTTGACCTTTGATACCTATCATATGTGCCTTAGTAGATGTGATATTTTCGTGGAGAGGCATGATGATTGTATTCTGACAACTAAGTGCTGCTCCTAAATCTATTAAAGCGTCTATCAATTGTTACTCTGTCTCGCCAATCCTTAGGTTTAAGTTGGGTTTAGATATGCTATGATTCTGCCCACTGGAATGATGAACTTGATAGTTGGCCATGGGAATAGGCTCTTCACCCAGTAAGTACCGTTCATCTCTCTGTTTAATCCACTCTTTCCATTTCTTAATACGTTCCAAGGCTTCTTGTCGTGCCTCCTCTCTAATCCTCTCTTCCTCTTTCTTCCCATTTTGCGCACCTACGAGATGTGCTAACATTTGATCATCAATGGCTCCATAAACCATTTCACTCTACATCCACTTATGTAGTTAGGAATAATATCTCCATCCAAAGTGGCTAGATTAACTGCTCCACTCGTCGAGATCCTATTAATGATTAGAGGTCCATATCCGCGTTTTTGTAATTTCTTGGCATGTTGCTTCTGTTAGAGTATGATCAATGTCTACCCCTCATGATTGTATGCACATTTTGTAAGGCCCCCTTTATGAGGAGAAGCCAAGCGTGCATTACCCAATTGATGGGAATCCCAACTTGAATGTTGGATGAAGGTCATATTGGACCATGTAAGATATTATAAGGAAAGGGAGTTACCAGGGTCCCCAATTGTGGGGTCTGGGGCAGCGGTGAGCAGCCCCGGCTGGGGGGTCCAAGGGGGCCAGCGGGCCCCCTGGCTGGGGGGTCCCAGGGGGCCAGCGGGCCCCCTGGTGGGGGTCTGGGGGCAGCGCCCCCGGCGCGACGGTAAAGGGAATATTCCATGGAATATTCCCTGTCAGAGTCAGAAATCATTTATATTTGTTAGGTCGGTTCAACCAGTCTAAGCCGTGTATGGCAATTACGCGGGCGGTGGCCGCCCACGCTCTACCGCCCATGTATAGCCGTCCATGGCAGGCCACCCATGATCCTATATATACATGACTTCTGCACTACCTAAGACATTGAGTTGAGCCAGCATACCTCTACCTTGTATCTCCCTATCTAGAGTTGTCTAGATCACCATTTAAGCTCTACCTTGAGAGCGCACGGGTGGACAACGCCATCATCTTTGTACTTGCTGCTAGTAGAAAATTGTTGAGATTCTCCTATATCTGTTATCTTCTCTGCTATTGCTCCTGTGTTATATTGCGTAACTATTGTCTTACATGGTATCAGAGCTGTAAGGTTCGAATAGCTTGAGAAGTATCATTATTTTAGCCTACTAGCAGACTAGAATATCAGTAGATTATTCGAGTGATTACATGATGGCTTCATCGTCGAACACTAGTCTTGGTGCTTCACCTAATGTTAATGCTGCACCTATTCGAATTCGTCCACCTGCATTCACTGAAGGGAAGCTGGATGGAACCAACTATACACTCTGGAAGTTCAAAATTTCTGCAATTTTGGACTCCTATGAATTACTTGACACTGTCATGGGACCGATGGGATTGGATCCAGAGCCTATACCAGTTGAAGATCCAGCAAATTCAAGATTGATGATTCAGCCAAATCCAGATCTTCTACGAGCTTGGAAGAGGCGGAATGCTGATGCATTATGTGCGATTGTCACTAGTGTAAGTGATTCTGTGCTTACTTTAGTTCAACATACTACTAAAGCACATGAGGCTTGGGGCATATTGGCTCGACAATATGAGACCAAGAACCACACTAGGATACAGAATTTAGAAAATCAGTTGGCAAATGAAAAGCATTCTGATTCTGAAAAGGCTGAAGATTTTATCAAGCGGATAAAGCATCTTCAAGATCAATTGGCTGCAGTTGGTGTTGTTATAACACCAGAAGAGCTAGCTCGAAGATCTGTACGTGTTCTTCCAGCAAAGTATGATGGATTAGTAACAGCCCTTAACACTCAGGTAAGGCCAACTCCTCTTACATTTGAAGAGTTTTGTGCCATGCTTTTAGAAGAAGAGATGCGGCTGAAGAATCGGCAAAGTACAACTGATGCTGCATTCTCAGCAAATGCAAAAGGTAAAGGCTCTTCAGAGGGATCAAAGAAGAAGCCAAAGAAGAAAAAGTTCACAGGAAGTTGCTTCTATTGTGAAAAGAAAGGCCATGCCATCAAGGATTGCAGAAAGAAGCAAGCTGATGAACGGAATGGGACTGTAAAATCATCATGGAAGAACAAAGAGTCTGCAAACAACACAGAGCTGGAACTTTGGGTAGCTATTGAAGAGGTATGTTCATCTGCTCAAGCTCGTGTTGATGAGCCATGGATTTTAGATAGTGGAGCTTCTCGCCATATGACTAGTAAAAAGGATTGGTATAGTTCCCTAGTGCCTCTGCGGGAATCCATCAATGTAGTGGTGGGAAACGACTCCAAGTGTCCAGCTGAAGGAACTGGAACCATCTCTTTTATCACTTCTCCAGGTGTTGAGAAAAAGTTATCCGATGTTCTCTATGTACCTACACTCAAAAGAAATTTGTTGTCAGTTTCTGCAATAACAGATCGTGGACTCGAAGTTCACTTCAATAAGAGTGGTGCGGAAATCATGGATTCATCAGGTAATGTTGTAGGTAAAGGCACACGACGGGATAACTTGTATGAGTTAAGTGCTTTAACTGCTACAGAAGATAAAGATGTAAGCAGGTTATGGCACCAACGATTTGGGCATCTCGGATTTGCAGTTTTGAAGGAGATGCAACGAACAGGGATGGTTGCTCATTTGCCTGCATTTTCAGAGTTGCAGGAACCTTGTGAAGCTTGTATGATGGGCAAGCAACAACGAAAGGCATTTCCAAGAGAGACCAGCAATCGATCTCAAGCTCCTCTAGAGTTGGTACATGCTGATCTCTCCGGTAAAATGTCTACACCTGCTTTAGGAGGATCTTTCTACTTCTTGCTGTTAGTCGACGATTATAGTAGAAAGATGTGGGTTTATTTCATTCGAGAGAAGGCTGATGCTTTTGAAAAATTTAAAGCGTGGCATAAGTATGTAGAAAGTGAATCAGGAAGGAAACTGAAGAAATTTAGAACAGATAGAGGAGGTGAATTCTTGTCAACAGAATTCAACAATTACTGTAAGGAGCATGGTGTGAAAAGGCAACTTACCACAGCTCATACACCTCAACAAAATGGCGTTGTTGAGCGCAGGAACAGGATAGTAGTTGAAATGGCTCGTTGTATGTTAAAGGCTCAAGACATGCCTGATTCATTCTGGGCAGAAGCAGTCAATACAACAGTCTACATCCTCAATCGAAGCTACACAAAAGCTCTGAAGGGGATGACTCCTCAAGAAGCATATTCTGGTAAAAAGCCTTCAGTTTTGCATTTCAGAATTTTTGGTTGTTTCTGTTATGCACATATTCCTGATTCAACAAGATCAAAGTTGGATTCAAAAAGCAAAAAGTGTGTCTTCCTAGGATATAGTGAAGAGTCTAAAGCATACAGGTTATGGGATCCTGAGGCAAGGAAGATTTTTGTCAGCCGAGATGTGGTGTTTGATGAACGACCACACTTAGTAGAAGATAAAGGTAAATCTACTATCTCATCAAACGGAGAAATATCTCACCTTGTGCCTATCAAAAGACAGGTTAAAGTTGAGGAGGAGGAAACATCTGATGGAGAAATTTCCTCAATAAAAAGCCAACCAATTGTAGCTGCACAGCGTAAGCCACTACCGAAGTGGGCACAACAGCTCTTTGATGATCACAATCCACATGTAGATGCACCAGAATCATCATCAGATGGATTACGAAGATCAAAGAGAATAGAGGAGCAAAGAAGAGCCTCAGAACACATTGTTAACATGGCTCTAATGGCAGATATCATGGGTTCGATAAAGGAACCTACCACCATTGAAGAAGCCATTGATGATCCAGATTGGAGAGCGGCAATGCAGTCTGAGTATGATAGTATACTCAAAAATGATACATGGGATCTAGTCGACTTGCCGCCAAAGAAGAAGGTAATAGGTACTAAATGGATTTGGAAAGCTAAGTATAAAGCTGATGGAACATTAGAAAAGTATAAGGCACGATTAGTTGCACAGGGTTTTTCACAGATTGAAGGATTTGATGTTCAAGAAACTTTTGCACCAACAGCACGCATGACAACTATTCGGACGGTACTTGCAGTAGCTGCACAAAAGTCTTGGCCTATTTTCCAGATGGATGTCAAATCTGCATTTTTGAATGGTCACCTCAAGGAGGAGGTATATGTATCTCAACCACCAGGTTTTGAGGTGCCCAATTCAGAAAATAAAGTTTGCAGGTTGAAGAAAGCTTTGTATGGACTTAAGCAAGCTCCACGGGCTTGGTACCAACGAATTGATCATTTTTTCAAAAATATGGGTTTTGAAAGAAGTACTTCTGATGCTAACTTGTATGTAACAAAAAGGGATAGCAAGCTAGTTGTTGTAATTGTATATGTAGATGATTTGATCATTACAGGAGATCATCAGGAACTCATCAATCAAACTCGGATCAGCTTGGGAACTGAGTTTGAAATGACAGACTTAGGTCTACTCCATTTTTGTCTGGGAATTGAAGTATGGCAAAGGAAGGATGGCATTTTCATCTCACAACAAAAATATTCCAAAGAAATTCTCAAGGCATTTGGAATGATGGACTGCAAACCAACTAGCACACCTATGGAGGTAAATCATAAGCTATCTATGGATGATAACATGCCTGATGTAGATGCTAAGAAGTATAGGAAGCTCGTTGGAAGTCTTATTTTTCTGTGCAACACTAGACCAGACATTTGCTATGCTGTTGGAGTGTTAAGCAGGTTTTCCAACAAACCTAAGGAGAGTCACTGGAATGCTGGAATGCGAATTCTAAGGTACATTGCAGGAACCTTGGATTTTGGTATTTTGTATACCACAGGTGATACACTCCAAGGATATTGTGATTCAGATTGGGCTGGAGATTGTGATTCTAGAAAATCAGTTTCTGGATATTGTTTCTCACTTGGTTCAGGAATATTTTCTTGGGTAAGTAGGAAGCAACCAACTCTCGCACTCTCCTCCACTGAAGCAGAGTACAAAGCAGCTTGTTTTGCTTCTTGTGAGGCAGTTTGGTTAAGGAGAATTCTTGCAGATATAGGCTTTCCATCAAATATGCCAATTGTACTCAAGTGTGATAATCAAAGTTGTATGGCTATTGCAAAGAACCCAGTATTTCATGCTCGCACCAAGCACATAGAAGTACAGTACCATTACATTCGTGAGCTAATTGAAGATGAAATTGTGGAGCTAGAATATTGCCCAACAGAGGCAAATTGTGCTGACATATTCACTAAAGCACTTGGAAGAGAGCAGCTCAACAAGCATCTTCAACAGATGGGCATAGGACCGAGACCTACTTGATTTATCATCGGTAAACATTGAGGGGGGGTGTTAGAGTATGATCAATGTCTACCCCTCATGATTGTATGCACATTTTGTAAGGCCCCCTTTATGAGGAGAAGCCAAGCGTGCATTACCCAATTGATGGGAATCCCAACTTGAATGTTGGATGAAGGTCATATTGGACCATGTAAGATATTATAAGGAAAGGGAGTTACCAGGGTCCCCAATTGTGGGGTCTGGGGCAGCGGTGAGCAGCCCCGGCTGGGGGGTCCAAGGGGGCCAGCGGGCCCCCTGGCTGGGGGGTCCCAGGGGGCCAGCGGGCCCCCTGGTGGGGGTCCGGGGGCAGCGCCCCCGGCGCGACGGTAAAGGAATATTCCATGGAATATTCCTTGTCAGAGTCAGAAATCATTTATATTTGTTAGGTCGGTTCAACCAGTCTAAGCCGTGTATGGCAATTACGCGGGCGGTGGCCGCCCACGCTCTACCGCCCATGTATAGCCGTCCATGGCAGGCCACCCATGATCCTATATATACATGACTTCTGCACTACCTAAGACATTGAGTTGAGCCAGCATACCTCTACCTTGTATCTCCCTATCTAGAGTTGTCTAGATCACCATTTAAGCTCTACCTTGAGAGCGCACGGGTGGACAACGCCATCATCTTTGTACTTGCTGCTAGTAGAAAATTGTTGAGATTCTCCTATATCTGTTATCTTCTCTGCTATTGCTCCTGTGTTATATTGCGTAACTATTGTCTTACAGCTTCAAGGTGTATAACAGGACTAGGTCCCCTTCTTTTAGTCCTTTGTCTTTTATGGTTTTGGATTAGCATAATAGTTTTCATTACTCTAGTGGAGTAACTGATTTCTGGTACGCTCTAACTACTTGTTGACGTCTAACTGCTTAGCATCAACTATTGAGCTCTTGTAATACTTGTTGACGCAGTGAGTGAGCTCAACTAGCTAAAGCTCAACTACGGAATGCAGCACGCTACAAGAACTAAGCTAGAGTGATATTAGAACACCTCTGTAATCATCAGTAGCTTAGAAAACTTCCTGAGACTGAAAACTTTCTAACTATATTTTAAATCCACCGGAATATCACCGGAACTTCATCGGACAATTATCGGACTGTCACCGTAACTGCACCGGAATCTTATCGGAATCAACTGCAATTCTGTTTGTAGTTACTTCAACTTATTATAAATGAAATAAGGAAGTAATACCTGAACTTCTTTCAATGAATGAACTCTATCTGAAGTTTGAAGAAAAACTTCACCAGTTCGGTATGCCTTTACGGTCAGATTTAGTATTGTGTGTACATGTCCCCTTTCACAAAAGTCTTTTGATCAACTTATAGTTGTGACTACTGGCTGCAAGATGAGCTATCTCTCATGAAAAACTTTACACTATGTTGCAAGATCTAACTTGTAGATGTACTGGAAAATATTTACTGAGAAAACTATAACTGTTAACTAACTTTCACAGTAACAGGATTTTACTCAGATTTCTTCACATATGAAGAATGCGCTCAAACTTCCACATGAGCATGTGTTTTCTATTAGAGAAGATGTGTACAAAAATAGCTTGGCCTCATTTTGCTCATAGCTATGGAAAACTCTCCTACTCTGATTAGTTATTCCTTACCACCTCTCTCAGATGAATACCTGATAGTTCAGGTTCTATTATTCATCTCTACATATGCGATCTCTGGCGTCTTCTATATCACTATCCTCAGTTTCTATATGCGCTCTCTCTCTTTTTTTTTTCCGGTTCCATGCACTTATATATATACATTTTGTTTCGAGATTCAAAACTCGTATTTCTGGAAGTTTCTATGAAGGATATTACAGTTGTGAATTTGTCCCTTCACTAAGGCTTGATTTTCTGAATACTTTGTTTCTGCTTCTCTTTGTCTTTCTTCATCTTTAGATCTGTCTGTATGTCAAATTTGTGAGTGATTCTTCAACAGCTCCCCCTCAATCACTAATTTGCATTCTCTGATCTTTCATATATTCTTCTTTTCTTTTATACCTGCCATTTCTTTGAATCTGCTTGTCTTTACTCCATCTAAGCTCTTTGTCAGAATATCTGCTATCTGATCTTTTGTAGATGTGTATACTATTTCAATCTCTTTTTCAATTACCTTTTCCCTCAAGAAATGATATTTGAATCTCTATGTGTTTTGTTCTTGCATGAAATACTGGATTTGCTGCAAGATACAATGAGCTCATATTATCTCCATGTATGATAGGTATACGTTGATCAATACCCATGCTTTTGAACAAGGTCTGCATCCATATCACTTCTTTTGCTGCTTCCACAAGTCCTTTATATTCTGCTTCTGTTGATGATAGAGCCACTGTGTGTTGCTTCTTTGAACACCAGCTTACAAGCTTATCTCCTAGGTATATCATATACCCATGTGTTGACCTTCTGTCATCTTGACTTCCTGCCCAGTCTGAGTCACTGTATGCTCTCAGCTTTATATCTGACATAAAAGGATAATATAATCCTTCTTTTATAGTTCTTTTGATATATCTAAGAACTCTTTGTCCTGCAACCCAATGTTGATCCTTCGGACAATGCATAAACTGTGAGAGAACTCCCACTGCATAACTGAGACCAGGTCTTGTTAGTGTAGCATAAATTAAGCTTCCCACTAACGACTGATGCTTCCTCATATCTTTAAACTCTGCACCACCATATTTGCTGAGTTATGATTTACTTCAATCGGTGTCGAAGCTTCCCTGAAATTCTCCATGTTAAAGTTCTTTAGTAAGTTTAGGAGATACCTTTCTTGCGAAACATATACACCATGATTTGTATATGTGACTTCCATTCCAAGAAAGTATGATAAGTTTCCTAGATCACTGAACTTAAACTCTTTTTCAAGTAATCTTTTTACCTCCTTGATTCCTTCATCTGAGGTTCCTGTGATTATTATGTCCTCTACATAAATACAAATGTAGATCATACCTTCATCTGTTCTCTTGATGAGTAGACTTGCATCAAACTTTGAGCTTTGGTATCCAAGGTCATTGAGATACTTCACAAGTCTGTAATTACAGGCTCTGGGAGCTTGCTTCAATCCATAGAGAGCTCTTCTTAATCCGCAAACATGATTTGGGTAACTGGAACTTACAAACCCTTCAGGTTGTTTGTAAACTTCATCTGATATATATCCATTTAGAAATGCATTCTTGATATCCAATTGACTTAGCTTCCATCCTTTTGATGCTGCTATAGCAATCAATGTCCTTATGGTTGACATCTTTGCCACCGGACTAAACCTCTCATCATAATCTATGCCATGCGTCTGAGCATAGCCTTTGACCACCAGTCTAGCTTTGTATCTGGCTATCCTTCCATCTGCAATTTTCTTAACTTTGTAAACCCATTTATTTCCAATCACTTTCTTACCATTTGGTTTTGGAACAAGATCCCAAGTCTTGTTCTCCTCAAGCGCTTTAAACTCCTCTTTCATTGCTTCTTCCCATTGTTTCTTACCTTTTGCTTCACTGTAATTATGAGGTTCTTCATCCTCCTTTACTAAGTAAGCATAATTTTTCTGAGTCAAATAAGAAGTGTCATAGGAATACCTTGTTGGTTGTTTCCTTACTATGTTTGACCTTCTTAGCTCATATTCTTCATGTGTATCTGAATACACATCTTCATCAAATCTTGGTCCATCTTCGTTTCTCATACCTGATCCGATCCTGGACGTACTTGCCTACATATGATCTTCATCTTCATTCACCTGCATATGTGATTTCCCTTTTTCTTTCCTTCTTATCTCTTCTTTAATTGTTTCTTCATTATACTCTATGTCTGTATACCAACTTTTTCCTTCATCAAATGTTACATCTCTGGAAACAATAAACTGTTTGGTTAAAGGACTCCATAACCTGTAACCCATTTGTTTTTCATCATATCCGATGAACACGTATTTTTCAGACTTTGGTTCAAGCTTTTGTCTCAGTTGTGATGGTACACAAGCATAAGAAACTGATCCAAACACTTTACAATGATCAACTGTTGGTTTCTTGCTCCACCAAGCTTCATAAGGGATCATCCCATTTAAAGCTGTACATGGTAATCTATTTACTAGATATGTAGCTGTATTTACAGCCTCAGCCCAAAGATAATTTGGACAATTCTTCTCCTTTAGCATTGCTCTTGCAAATTCAACTAGAGTTCGGTTTCTCCTTTCTGCTACTCCATTTTGTTGCGGTGTATACCTGCAAGTTATTTCTCTTTTGATACCTGCATTCCACAGATAATCATTGAACTCTCAAGAAAAATATTCTCCTCCTCCATCAGACCTTAATATTTTGAGTTTCTATCATGTATGTCTTTCAGCATATGCATGAAAATGCCCGAAAGCTTCAAATACTTCTGACTTCTCTTTCAAAACATAAAGAGTTATCCATCTTGTTGCATCATCAATAAAAAGAACATAATACCTTGAGCCACTGATAGATCCTTCTTTTGTTGGTCCCCATACATCTGTATGTATGAGTTCTAACACATCATCGTGTTTGTACCCTTTCTTCTGAAATGGTAACCTGTGGGCTTTTCCCATCTGACAGGCTTCTCACTTGTGAATCATATGTTGATTCTTCATATTTGGTAATCCTCTCACGAATTGTGTTGTACATTATTGAACAATGCATTGATAAAGTGTTATATTATTAATGTATTAATATGTTTTTGATGTTTCTGATATAGCAGCTGAAGGTTCGTGAGGAGCGTGCAAGGCGTGAAAGGGCGGACATCAATAATCCGAATAATTATTATTTAGCTTGTAAATAAACCTGCGTAGAAGGTTCTATTGTTAGAAAAGTACTGGTTAGCATAAGGGTCATTGTAGACCGTAGTTTCTGTTATTGAAAGCAATGGCTTTCTGTAAAAGTTATCAACTTTTAGTTTCACGCTTGCTTTTCAAAGCCGCCCTCTTGTAACCACTCTTTTCGACATAATCAAAATTCCTATAAATACATGCACTCTGTGGACTGTCGAAACGGAGTGCATGGAGGGAGATTGCACCCAATCTTGCGTTCGGTCTCATCTCTTGTTGCCTCTATTTTCTGTGTGTTTTTCTGCGTCCGTAATCTCTGTATGCGCATGAGCAAGATCTTGACAACAGTGGTATCAGAGCTCTGCACGCGTCAATACAGAGGGTTCTGTTCTCTGTTCGCGATTCTGCATTCCGATTCCATCCCCATCTCCATCTCCATCTCCGTCTCCATCTTCGTCTTCGTCTTCGGTTTCGGTTTTGGTTTCTGTTCCTGTTCCAGAACCAGAACCTACGTTTCCACCTACGCTTTCTCCAAGGCGTCGACTAAGGCAAAGAACTTAGGCAATAACTTAGGCAATACATTGGCAACATTGGCACCCAAGGCTCCCTTGGCAGCCGTTGGCTACGCGCGAGTCAATCTTAATTTTTGAGTGGTAATAGAGAGGTTTAGAGTCCCTAAGGTAGGAGGATTTGAACCCACAACCTCCTACTTTCAAGGGAAGTACTTTGACCACTCCACCATCTCTTGGAGTTGTACTCAAGTTCTCTCTCTTTATTACTTGTGGAAGGCGCGCGCGTTGATTTCAAGATTGGACCCAAGAAAGAATCAAGTGTATCTCTCAATCCGTAGGTCGGATTGAGGCGTGTAATATACCGTTGGAAAGCTCTCGGAACGAACTTTCCAATGAGCTAGCTTGGAAGTGTGAATTCCTTCAAAATCCTTGGGTGGCACTTGATTGAGTGTTCAAGATACCAAGCAAGGTTGAGAATACGGGATCGAGACACCAAGGTTGCAAACAAGAAGGTTCAATACACCAAGGTTGAGAGCAAGGGTCCAAGAGCACCATGGAGGATTACAGTAATTCACCTCTACCTGCGGCAACACTTGAACAAAAACTAGAGCTCTTGCGGCATGAGCTTCAAGGAGCTCAGAACGAGATCCGACAACGTGATGAAATCCTCCAAAAGATGCAAGCTGAGGAAGACAACCTTACGAGAGTAGTAAAAGCTATTGTGTTTGCCCAATCTGATGTTACCCATTCAAAGATTGGTAATAGAAACTACCAGTTTCTATGATTTGATGGCCGAAAGGATGGGACTTTAGTACTTTCTTGGTTGTCACAGTTTGATGATTTTTATACCGATGAAATGTATGCTGAAAGTGAAAAAGTTAAATTTTCCACTAACTATTTAGTAGGTAAAGCACAACTCTGGTGGAATGTCCTACGGCACAGTACAGAGCGTCCAACAACTTGGAAGGCTTTTCAAGAAAACGTGAAGGATTCATTTCTTCCTCCTCAATACCATTTGCATGTTCGACGAGCATGGACGACCCTTACATGGAAGGAGGGTGATACGGTTACTACCTACACAGAGCGTTTCTGGCAAAATTTACTACTTGTACGAATGCTTGAAGATGTATCAGAAGATATCTTGCAGCAGAAATACGAAGATGGTTTGGAGGTGGGAATCCAAGCTAAGCTTCACACCCTACGACCTACAACCCTCAACAAGGCTATATCTTTTGCTTATGATGCAGAAAAAGAATTCCAGTCCATAACCAAGTCACTCCGTCTACAACAACCACGTCCACGACCATTTCCTTTTAAACCTTCATTTCCTATGAAGCATAATTTTAATGCCCCATCTTACCCTAGTTTTCCTCGTCCTCCACAATCCAATTATTCAACTCCACCCGTTGCTTCATCTCTCCAACCAACCAAACCACCTACCCTTCAAACTTCAGTAGTGAATGCCCAACAGAAGCGACCACGAATCACTTGCTGGAATTGTGGTAAACCTGGACATACAAAAACAAGGTGCAGATTGCAACCTCTTCATATGAAACCGGCTACAGCTCGATTGCATAACATGGAGGTCTATAATGAAGAAATTCCTCCTGTTTGGACAGAGGAATCACTGGAGAAGGATTTAAGTACCTTGGGTAACGATATCTCTCTACACTCTCTTCTTTGCATGCAGGGTACAATAAATAACAAACTAGTTAAAATTCTACATGACGATGGTAGTTCACATGACTTCATTTCACATTTATTAGTACAAGAACTTAAATTACAAACGTTTCCTTCTTTGTATAAAGTGAAAGCTACATTTCAAGGTAGTCGTTATAATGTAACATGAGAAGTGCAAGATGTAACGATTAGCATAGGCCCTTATGTTGATTCACGAACATTTTTAATTGCACCTTTGCAATCTTATGATGTTATACTAGGTATGCCTTTTCGTCACCATTATAACCCACGTATTGACTACCATACTCATACCTTTAAGTTTGCTTTCAAAGGTCAAATCAGTACTTTGTCTGCACGGCATGACTTCCAGCCATTTCCATTGATTAGTCACACTCAAGTAAAACGTGCATTTAGGGAAGGATTCAACTCATGCATTGTTTTTGTCAATGTCATCAATGATTATACTCATACACTTCCAGATGCATATAAACCTTTCATGAGTACTTATAAGGATTGTTTTATGTCTGAATATCCCTCTGAACTACCACCAGTTCGAGGATCCTTTGACCATAGCATAGACTTAGTCCCTGGTAGTTCTCCTCCTCATAAAGCACCTTATAGACATGGCCCACTACATCAAAAGGAAATAGAAAATCAAGTAAAAGACCTACTACAAAAAGGACTTATAAGGCCTAGTTCTTCCCCATTTGGAGCACCAGTTCTCTTAGTAGAGAAGAAGAATAAAACTTATTGAATGTGCATTGATTATAGAGCCCTTAACAAGATCACGATCAAGAATAGATACCCTATTCCTCGAATAGATGATCTCTTAGATAAGTTACGAGGAGCTCGTGTCTTTAGTAAAATTGATCTTAAATCTGGTTACCATCAGATTCGTATGACACAAAGTGATATTTTTAAGACTGCATTTAGAACTCAAAATGGCCATTATGAATTTATGGTAATGCCCTTTGGACTTACTAATGCCCCTGCTACATTTGCGCGAATGATGAACAATATTTTTCTTGATTACCAAGCTTTTGTTCTTGTATTCTTTGATGACATACTTATTTACAGTAAGAATGATAGTGAACATGAAAAGCATCTTGAAACAGTTTTTCATTTGTTACGAGAGAACACATTTTATGCTAATCCTGAAAAGAGTTATTTCTTTCAGCGTAAGCTAGAATATTTAGGACATATTATTTCAAGTGAAGGTGTGCATGTGGATCCGAAAAAGATTAGAGTTATCATAGAATGGCCTACACCACAATCAGTCAATGATGTTCGTTCTTTTCTTGGGTTGGCTAGTTTCTATAGGAAGTTTGTTCGAAATGTTTCTGCTTTAGCATTGCCTCTTACCTTGTTGTTGAAAAAGAAAATAAAATTTGCATGGGGAATTACCCAACAACAGTCCTTTGACAAACTTAAACATGCACTTTCACATGCACCTGTTTTACAATTACCTGATTTTTCACAACCCTTTCATGTTGTTACTGATGCTAGTGGTTCAGGAATAGGTGCTGTTCTGATGCAAAATGACCATCCCATTGCATTTGAGAGTAGAAAGCTTAAACCCTCAGAGCATAATTATAGTACGTATGATAAAGAATTGTTAGCAGTTGTGCATGCTTTGCGAATTTGGAAACACTATCTTATGGGCTCTGAGGTCTTAATCAAAACCGATCAACAGGCTATTAAACATTTATTAAATCAGCCCTTAATCTCTGATAGGCATCTTAAATGGGCATCATTCATTCAAAATTTCGAACCCATGATACAATATCACCCTGGTAAAGCTAATGTTGTAGCAGATGCTCTTAGCCATTTTCCTTTGCATTCTGTTGTTTTGAATAATATTTTTGCCATCCAAATTCATTCTTTTCACGAAATGGTTTCCACTTATGCATCTGATTTGTATTTTTCACGTGCATGGCATGACTTCAACAATGCTGCATCTTTATCTGATGAACATTATACATTTCATAATGGTTTTCTCTATTTTCAACATAGATTGTGCATAACCCAAGCTTTTAAAGATTTTGTCATTAAAGAAATGCATGAACCATCTTACATGGGTCATAGAGGCATACAAAGCACCATTTTTGCTTGCAAAGATATCTTCTTTTGGCCACACATGGAAAAAGACATTGCACATTATGTTTCTCAATGCATTGTATGTCAGCGTGTCAAACGTCATCATGGTAAACCATTTGGATTATTAATGCCACTTCCTATTCCAAATGAACCATGGGAACAAATCTCTATGGATTTTATCACAGGTCTTCCTATCACTTCATCTCATAATAATATGATTTGGACAATAGTTGATAGGTTTAGTAAATATGCATATTTCATTCCATGTAGAAAAACTTTGACTGCACCTCAAGCTACAAAATTATTCATTAAATGCATTTTTCCACATCATGGATTTCCTAAAGTAATGTTATCTGATCGTGATGTTAGGTTTTGTAATCATTTTTGGGTTGCCTTATTTCAACATTTTGGTTCTAAAACAGATTTTAGCTCTGCATTTCATCCTGAAAGTAATGGACAGAGTGAGGCTACAAATAGTACTATTCTTGATTTATTGCGTTGTTATTCATTAGATAATCCTAGTAATTGGGATGAAAAGTTGCCATTGCTTCAATTTGCTTACAATAACACTTCACACACCACTACTGGTCGTGCACCTTTTGAAATAGTTTTTGGTAAAAAGCTTCCCACTCCCATGTCCCTCACCCAAACCGACATTCCGATGGCTGATTCTCTTGCTCAAGATCACGTTTCTATACTTCATGATGTTCACGAGCACATTAGGAAAAGTCAAGAGCGATATACACGTATTATCAATACTAAACGATTAGCCAAAGAATTCAAGGAAAATGATTTTGTATGGTTGCGAATAATTAAAAGAAGTCTCAAAAATATTTTGCAGGATCCTAAAATTAAACTTGCACCACGCTATTATGGACCGTTTCGAATTATAGAAAAAATTAATGATAATTCATTTCGATTAGATATTCCATCCCATTGGACCATTCATAATTCTTTTCATATTAGTTTACTTAAACCATTTAAAGGAACTTTACCACTTGCTCCACTTCTTGATGACCCTCCTTTAATTGAAGAACAATCTGAAATCTTAGTTCCTTAGAAAATCATTGATTATGATGTCACTACTACATGCACAGGTACTCAATATCATCGCTATTTGGTTAAGTACAAAAATCACTCTATTGAAGAATGTCAATGGATACATAAAACACAATTAACACCTCATTATGACCACTTAATTTCTACATATCATACACAAAAACATTAATGTAACAGCTCCATGAACATTTCCATGCATGTATTTTTTTTTACATGGCACATGCCAATTTTTATTCAGTGATGAAACATGTGACTCGTCATCTATGTTTATTCTTTTATCACCTGAGGTCAGTTGCTTGTTCAACTGCGGAGCATGTTATACCTTATGGAATATGTTGAACAATGCATTGTTGGATTGAAATATAGAATAGCCAATGCATTGTTGGATTGAAATATAGAATAGCCAATGCATTGTTGGATTGTAACATGGAATATGTTGAACACTGCATTATAATTGTTAGAGTGTTGAATTATTTTATCAACTCAGGTCAGTTGCTTGTCAACTGGGAGGCATGTTGTATATTATTGAACAATGCATTGATAAAGTGTTATATTATTAATGTATTAATATGTTTTTGATGTTTATGATATAGCAGCTGAAGGTTTGTGGGGAGCGTGCAAGGCGTGAAAGGGCGGACATCAATAATCCGAATAATTATTATTTAGCTTGTAAATAAACCTGCGTAGAAGGTTCTATTGTTAGAAAAGTACTGGTTAGCATAAGGGTCATTGTAGACCGTAGTTTCTGTTATTGAAAGCAATGGCTTTCTGTAAAAGTTATCAACTTTTAGTTTCACGCTTGCTTTTCAAAGCCGCCCTCTTGTAACCACTCTTTTCGACGTAATCAAAATTCCTATAAATACATGCACTCTGTGGACTGTCGAAACGGAGTGCATGGGGGGAGATTGCACCCAATCTTGCGTTCGGTCTCGTCTCTTGTTGCCTCTATTTTCTGTGTGTTTTTCTACGTCCGTAATCTCTGTATGCGCTTGAGCAAGATCCTAACAACAGATTGTTTTTCCATCATAGTTTTGATTCCTGTTTCATTAAAATGTCCTAACCTCTTATGCTAGAGGTCTAACTCTTTAAATGCTTTATCACCATGTGTGATCAAGGCTTGACCAACATTCCCTTGTACTTTAAGAGTAAAAAGTCTACCTTCCTTTTTACCATGGACAATCTGATTGTATCCGTTCTCTAGATCTTCAACAAATACTCCTTCATTTGTAAACCTGACTTGAAAACCTTTTTCTACTATCTGTCCCACACTAATCAGATTCTTCGGGATTGTTGGAACATACAAAACATTTGTTAGCAAGTCAACTCCATTCTTACACTTTACTTTTCCAATTGACCTCACATTATGTTTTGTGTTATCACCTGTTTGTACTGTACGATTTGAAATACCTCCTTCAAGTTTTGATAATAATTCTATATTTCCTGACAAATGATTTGAACAACCAGAGTCAATATAGAATACCTTGAGGTGTTCATTCTCTGACACATTTATTGAGTTCATCATCAACATTGTATGACTGTCATTCTGCGTATCATTCGCATAGTTGTAGTAGGTAGTGTTGTGAGACTGATTCTGTCCCCAACTTCTTGCTCCACCTCTACCATATCCCCCTCTTTGGCTTTGTCTTCCTCTTTGATATCTTCCGCTTCTGCCTCTACTATTATTGTTCTGATTCTGACTTGATCCTTGAGAATTATGCCAACAATCATGAGCCAAATGATTGCTTAATCCATAGATCCAACAAGTCTTCTTGTTGTTAGTCTGATTACCTCTTCCTTTACCTCTACTTTTACTTCTTAAGTTACCTCTTCCTCTTGCAAAATTTGCTTGAGTAGACATCTGTTCTTCATCTTTTTCTTTACCTTTATCACTTTTCTTCTTATTCTTTGCATACATGGCCGAACTATGTCCTCTATCTCCATCTGTCTTCAAATCTTGCTCAAACGTTAACATTAGTCCAAGCTGCCTATTGTATGGACAATCTTGAGCCGTATGGTTTGTGTATTTTCTCTCAATAGTGCAATATGGGGCATTCCTTTCTCTCATGTTCTATTTTTGCATTGGCCAAATGTTAGCCATGTGGTCCCCTCCGCAAGTATAACATCGGTTCAGTGAGGTGACTCTTGGTGTTTGTCTATTTTGAACTCCTAGCTTCTTGGCCACTTGCTGAGCTATCTCGTGGAGATTCTCGAAGTATGACTAGTAGAACTATGAGAATCCTTATAAAGTTTGGACAATTCTAACTCCTCACCCAAGTTATCTTCTATGTTAATGCACATCTGCATACACTCTTCTATGGATCTAGGCTCTTTCAAATACACATATGATTTTAACTTGGTGCTCAGTAAGCCATCTAAAAACAAAGCCACTTGTTTGGCTGGTGTGGGTAGTTCTGGCACAGGGCATCTTTCTATGTACTGTCTGAATCTTCTTCCTACTAGTCCCATTGTTTCTTGGGGTGTTTGCTTGAAGCTGTGGATCAAGGATGATGTGTTATGCGTGATACCATTTTTGGAAAATTCTAAAATGAATTCATCAAGCAATTGACTTATATCTTGATAGTTGGGACTGTTTAGTGCTTGAAACCAAGCTAAGGTAGTGCCTTTGAGAGTCAAACCAAATGCCTCGAACTGGGTGAACAAGTCCTCAACGTGTTCAACTCTTAACACTTATTTGAACTCCACCACATGATCATAAGGATCTCCTAAACCGTCAAAGTAGTTCTTCATTGTCTTGACCACTTGAGAGGGTCTAAGGGTTCTTGGGTACTCTCGGGGTCTGGGCAATAAAAAATCATGTTAATCTCTTTGATGTCTTTGTGCCTGATGTCTCTCTCTTTCATGTCTTTCACCTTCCATTCTTGATCTATCTCTACCCATATTGTGTGTAAAGCTTACCTCAGGCCTCTCTCTAGCTCTTTCCCTTTGGTTTTCATGAGCCTTGGATGATCCTACACCTTGGAGGCCATGGGAAACATTGGATCTTGGTGGAGGGAAAATCAATTCACTCTTCCAAGTATATGCATGTCTATCATGTTCTGTTACCAAGAACATTTTCTCTGACGTGTTATTCAAGTAGACAACTTTGCCTGGTGCCTTCGGATCCTTGAACTCGTAGATGATGACTATGTCCAATTGGCTAGGTTGATCTGGCTTGAATCTCCAAAAGGATTCCTCGATTTCTCTATTTAAGAATAGTTCTATGCTTTTGTTGTCTTCAGGGATCCAATCTGGAGTGATCACTCTAGTCAAAGCTGACTTACCTGTCGGAGTCTTGGGTTCTCATCCGACATCTCCTTGCTCTAAGTCTCCAATCTCACTCTCTGGAATGACATTTCCAAACTCATCTGTCCTGTTTGTAAGTTGGTGACCACATACATGGTTCCTTCCTTATCAATGTATGAACCCTCTTCGAACTTGACTACAGTGTATTCAAGTCCAAAGGGTTGATCTCGATTTTTGAGTTGGACCACGGATCACCTTAGGCTGTCCTCATGGATGTGAGCACCTAATCGGTTGGTCCAAATATATTCCAACTGTGTCTTATATGGACCTTCTAGTGTTTGTAGATAGGCAGTTCTTGAGCCACCTGCAGGTTTCCCCATGCTAAAAGACATTTCTGAGTCACTTGTGTCAGAGCTTAGTATGTAAGGATAACCACTTAGTTGTTGTGCCCAAGACTTAGCTGTATGGTTGACACTAGACTTAGAAGATCTAATGCTTTATCTATCCTTGCCTAGGTGTTTACCAGATCTCAGGTTCATAAGCTTTGGTTAAGAGTCCAAAATTTCACCTTGGTATGGTTCAAAATCCTTTGGAGTCAAAAACTATGGACTTTTGATGAAAAACTTATGTCAAATCACGCTCCTAGGGGACAAAACAGGCGAACATGACCTTTTGGAAAAATCACGATTTTGTATGAAAATCGCGATTTTGGGAGATCTGAAAATCGCAATGCTGAGCTCTTTTGAAAATCGCGATTGTGAGGGATCATGAAAATCGCGATGCTGAGCAACTGTAAAAATCATTATGTTATGAAATCATGAAAATCGCAATGCTGAGCACTTATGAAAATCACAATTCTGAGTAATCCCAAAAAGCGTGATTTGAGTGAGAATCATGAAAACCGCGATTTTGATTGAAAATCGTGAAAATGCGATTTTGAGTGAGAATCGTGAAAAACGTGATTTGATTGAAAATCGTGAAAAATGCAATTTTGAGTGAGAATTGCGAAAAACATGATTTTGATTCAAAATCGTGAAAAACACAATTTTGAAAAGATGTGACAATCGCTATTTTGAATGAAAATCGTATTTTCTCAAAATCATGTTTTTTTACATGAAAAACGCGATTTTGACTAAAAATCCGGTTTTGTCAAAATCATGTTTTTGGCCTGAAAATCGTGATTTTGAGAATGACTAAAAAATCGTGATTTTTATTGAAAATCGTGTTTTGTGAAAATCGTGTTCTTAAAAAACATGTTTTGAAAATCGTGTTCTAAAAATTGTGATTTTCTACCTCAGTGAAAATCGTGTTTTCTGAAAATCGTGAAAATCACAATTTTGGATGAAAGTCGTGTTTTTGAAAATTGTGATTTTGTTGGAGTTAGACGTCTGCAGAAGCACGCGAACAACACTAGGAAGAAGAAGAAGCTTAGAGCACAAACACACAATACTGAATGTATTACTAGACAATGTACAAAGATAAGTAGCCCATTAGGGCAATAGACGTATATACAAGCCGGGGGAAAAAAACCTCCTAAAGAGGGAAAAAAGTGCCCCAGCAGTCCTAGTGTGTTCACACACATCACTACCTAAATATATCAACAAATCCCCCCTGGGAGTGATGCGGTGAACAAGGAGCTGGCACTCATGTATAAGGAAGTGCGAAGCTATGTGGAAATCACTCCACAAAAGGAAGTAAGCCCAAAGCTTTGCGGAAAGCTTCAAACTTCTCCCTAGGCAGAGCCTTTGTGAAAAGGTCTGCAATGTTCTCCTGCGTGGGCACATATGCCAAGCTGATCTCCCCAGCAGAGAACCTCTCCCTGACATAGTGATAATGCACCTCAATGTGCTTAGTGCGAGCATGGAACACAGGGTTCCTCGCAACTGCCAATGCGCTTTGACTGTCAGTGAAGATGGTGGTGGCAGAAGACTGGCCAACACCCAAATCAACCATAAGGCATCTGAGCCACACACACTCAACAGTCGCTGTGAAAGCTGCCCTATACTCAGCCTCACAACTGGAAGTGGCCACAGTAGGCTGCTTCTTGCTCAACCAAGATATACATGAGCTACCAAGCATGAAGCAAAAACCACTAGTGGACAAAATGAGTGTCATAGCAACCAGCCCAATTTGAGTCAGAAAAAGCATGCAAATCTGGCGGTAGTGATCCCCCCTTGGGATAAAACAACCCAAGTAGCCGAGTACCACTCAAGTAGCGAAAGATGCACTTAACCGCCCTCCAATGCGTGACTCCTGGGCAATGCATAAACCTGCTCATCTGTGAGACAGCAAACTGAATATCTGGCCGAGTAATACATAAGTAAATCAAGCATCCAACAGCCTACTGATAGAGAACAACATCAAATGCATCTCCAGCATCATGAAGACTCAATCGTAAACCTATCTCCATAGGAGTGGCAATAGGCTTACAGTCTTCAAGGCCAAAACGCTGCAATAATGTGTCAATATATTTCATTTGACACAAAGCCATTCCACCATCAACTTGCATAAATTGAATGCCCAAATAGTGATGCAAATGCCCCAAATCAGACATCTCAAATGAGGCATGCAAATCAGCCTTGAAATCAGCAATATGCTTCTCAATAGGACCAGTGAGCAGCATGTCATCAACATAGACAACAATGATCAGAAGCACATCATTAGCACACTTAACATATAAGGTGCTTTCAGTTGGACTGTTCACAAAACCATGTGCAACCAGATAGGCATGTATCTTCTCATACCAAGCATGTGGTGCTTGCATTAAACCATATAATGCCTTCTTTAACCTGCACACCTGGTTTTCATGCCCTTTTTGCACAAAGCCACGAGGCTGAAAAACATACACTTCTTCATGCAAATCACCATTTAGAAATGTTGTTTTAATATCCAACTGATGTACATTCCAACCATGATGGGCTGCAAGTGCACAAATGCTCCGAATAGTAGTCATACGGCATGTAGGTGCAAAGGTCTCATCAAAATCAATGCCTCTTTCCTGTGCATAACCCTTTGCAACAAGCCTAGCCTTATACCTGTCAACTGTACCATCAGGTTTATGCTTCAGCTTGTATACCCACTTAGTGCCAATGGCCTTCTTGTCAGGAGGCAAGTCACATAAAGACCATGTACCATTCTTCATTATAGCATCATATTCAGATTGCATGGCAGCCATCTAATTTTCTGAATTCTGTGCCTCATCAAAAGAAACAGGCTCATTCTAATCACAAAGACTAGACGCAGCCATAACATAGCAATCTGATGCAAAGGAGGCACTATGAGAGCCTGAACGAGTACGATATGACAAAGGTGCATCTAATTTGCTGTCACCCAAAGTCTGCACTAGCCATTTTGGCATAGTTTTTGCCTGCTCAATATCAGCTCTCTCATCAACAAGTGCATCATGTAAATCTGCATCAGAAATAGAATGATCTGCATCATCATATGAAACCTGCAAAGGCTAAGAAGTTGCCTCATTAGGACCAGCACTAGACTGTCCACCTGTAAAAAGAGGCATCAACGTATCATACATGTCTTTGGAGCTAACAGATGTCTCCTTAGTACATGAAAGCAATGGCTGAATAACATCTTCCACAAAGAAAACATCACGCCTAACCAGAATGCGTTTAGTCTGTGGATGATACAGACGATAGCCTTTACTTTCAGAACTGTACCCAACAAAAATACATTTTACTGCCTTATCATCCAATTTTCTGCGATGTTGTTCAGGCACTAATGCATATGCCAAACAACCAAAAACATGCAGATTGTTGGTGCATTTTACCCAAGCCTACATGCTTGATATATTTGATATCATCCTCATTTGTAAGTCACATGAGTAGTCATGTGAACACCTCTTGTAAAAGAGTTCATTTTATCTCTTGTAAATGGAAAAAGAAAAAAGGAAAAGAATGGCTTACCTCATCCATGATGTAACAGCAAATTCGTGGCTCTAACTACCTAAAACCACGAAATTTAGAGCTGAGGGAATCTCTCCTAACTTTGGGGATCACTTTTAGGTGGAGCCATTCGAATTCGAATTCAAAACTCCCTCCAAGAATAGCTATGAAAAGAGCAAGAAGGAAGAGGCGATTAGCAAGCCTTGTACGTGACCACTTCATGTCACTTTGTAGAGATTGAAGAGCTTACTCCATAGCTCTATCATTCTACTCCCATTGTGCAAAGATTCATTGCCAATGTGGTTGTAATCATATGTGAATCTATACATTTATTATCATCTACTTCTCTGTTTTGTTCTCTGCTATACTCACTCAAAGCAGTAACTTTAGAAGGTCATATCTCGATTTCTATTGAACCTTTTTCATTGATTTAACTTGCGTTGGATAGCTTGTACTGTCTACTTTGTGCACATAAATTTTCAAGGTCATTGGATTAATATTTTTGGAGATATCTACATTTTACTGCTTACTAGTCTATCTCTACAGAGCCCCGAGAATTGTGGGAATGTTCCAGAAATTGATGAAACTTGTTCTCAGTGCTCAGTCCATCATTTGAAGTGTTTTAACTTGGATTGGGAAGCTTGCTAAGTCTATTTGCTATGCCCAAAAGGAATTTTTCTAATTCCTACCAGGTTGAGAGCACTGTTCATTTTTTCCAGCAGGTGTATGTCCAAAAATAGCAAGTTTTGGGAGCTAGTCATTTCGCAACTAGTCTGTCTTGACTTAAACTTTTGGGATACATGTTCCAAAGTACTTGGCTGATATTTTGGTGGATTTAGGAAGCTCAAAGAGTCTACTAATCAACTCTGAAGTCTTAGTTGGCTGGTGTGAAGCTGGTTGTAGCAGCACCTACTCATCTTTGGATTGCATCCACCATCTCTCTTCACAGTGGTATCAGAGCATAGTCAAGCAACATGGGAGATGGATTTCCATCAACAATTGACAAATTGGATCGAAACAACTACCCGGCATGGTCTCTAAGGATGGAGGCTTACCTTCAAGGGAGGAATCTATATGGATTCATATCCGGAGATGAAGCAATGCCAACCATGAGGAACAAAGGGCAACCATCACATGAAGAAGTGGAAGGACTTTCGAATTGGTGTTCGAAGGATGCACTTGCAAGGTCCTATATTCTAAACTCAATCTCTGATTTTCTTTTACCTCATGTCAAGGGATGCAAGACATCAAGAGAAACCTGGAATGCACTTGCTTCTTTCTTCTCTTCCAACACTCGAGCAAGAAAGAACCAATTGTGGATGGAGTTCACAACAATGAAGAAAAGCCCGAAGCAAAATGTGACTGATTATGTCACAAAGATGAAGGAGATTTCCGACCAACTTGGAAGCATTGGAGAGGTAATTGAAGAGGAGAAAATCATAAGACAAATCATGAATGGAATCAAAGCAGACGACAAGTGGGAGTCATTCACAACAGCCATGGATTTATACATGGATATGCATGTACCCGACCTCAAAAAACTCATGGGCCAACTCTTCACTCATGAAGCAAAGATTAGCAAAGGTGGTGAGTCCTCAAGAGGTAATCAAACTTCTGCCTTATATTCTGATGAAGCTAAGGTCAAGGACAAGTCAAAGAATAGGAAGAATGAAGATGAAGGAAGCTCTTTCCAAGCAAACTTTGCAAGTAGAGGAAGAGCTAGAGGAAGAGGCAGAGGTGGAAAGCAAGGCAGGGGGAGATTCCAATCATCTCAACCTTGCAACATATGTGGCTTATCTAACCATACTACTGAAGAATGTTTCAGGAACCCGAGGAACTCAAGAGGAAGAGGATTCAATAGAGGTGGCTATGGATCAAATAGAGGTAGATACAATGGAGGCTACAACAACAACAACTACTACAACAACAATTACAACAACAACAACAACAACAACTATCAAAGTGGCCATAGAGGAAGAAGAGATTACAATAACTATGCAGAGGACCAAAGTCAAGAAGATTCATTATTGATTATGAATCTATCAGCGAAGAAGGGTAAGGATGATGATCACATATTTTACATTGATTCGGGATGCTCGAACCATGTAGCAGGAAATGTGGCTTTACTTTCTGATTTGGAAGATCCTCATAACAAGCATGAAGTGCAGACAGGAGATGATACAAAGCACTCAATGGAGAAGATAGGTAATGTGAAGACATCAGATGGGAATATGAACTTCTTAAGCAAAGTCTTGTATGTCCCTACAATTACCAAAAATTTAATAAGTGTTGGACAGATTGTTGAAAAAGGATTGCAGGTTAGATTCAACCGATTTGGAGCATATGTTGAAGACCCAAGGCAAGGCTTTCGAAGGATTGCCAAAGGAGAAAATGTGAAGAGATGGATAGGTATGTGCTTGAAGATGAAGAGGTGTTGCAAAATCCTTGATCTACACCAGCCAAATGAACTCCAGAAGTATATGGTGGGCCCTTTTAGCTTGCCAATGGATGTATTAAACACCCTATGTACCTTGGAAGATCATTCTCAAAAAGATAGATCAAAACAGATAAGTTGGAGTTCGCTCAGAGGTGAAAACTTGCTATTCTTGGTTCATACACATGTCCAGTGTTTTACATAATTCTCTGAGCAAAGCAGCAATTAGCTCAATTCCTCTTGGGGACCTCTAGACAACTTAAAGAGCTAACTTTCAAGAGTAATCTCATCAAAAATAATGAACCACACACTGAGAATGAGTTTTAACAAGTGATGACATCATCCCGATTTTCACGGGCTGCTACAGAAATAGACCAATGAGCAGAAATATCAATATAACTCAAAATTTAGAAATCCAATGATTATGAAACTTTTTATGGTTATACTAGATAGTAAGTTGAATCCAACAAGCTTTAAATCACTGAATTTGAATAAGTAACCACTGAGAAATGGCTCTGACAAGATGAGTGAAAACGTCAGGTACCTGACAGAGAAGTGAAGATGAACAGACCCTGTTGACTTCAAATGAACATAACTGAAGATTGCAACATCCAAATGACATGAAGATTTGTGAGCATATAGTAGGCTTATAGAGATAACTTTACCAAGTTAAATCACTGAAAATGATGCACCAAGCTCAGAGAAAACATCTCTGCAAGCTGACTAAGAAAACTGAGAGTAATGGCAGTGAGTAGTACACTTCACAAGAACATGGAAAGATGAACTCAAATAATCATGAAAATGAAACTATATTGCTTGTACAATGCAATGACTTACTGATACATATGTGTGCCTTGTAATCACACCTTGATATGGCATAAAGCTCAGCTCTTGGAGGTCTTCACATAGGTCTCTCTAACCACGACTAAAACTGCCATCTATTTATAGTTGAGTTTGGGAGGCTAACTTCCCTCAATCACTCTCCAATCAATCAATGATTGATTTGATTCTCTACCTACAACAAATCACGAATTCGTGGCTCCTCTTTCCATTCTTGATCAAGTGGACTCAACCACTTAAGATTCTCTTACTTTTACATTAAGTAAACTCTTCAAAGTTACAAGAGGTAGTTCACAAGTGAACTTTACATAGTCTTCTTTTTAAAGCTTCTTCTAAGACTTTGTGAGACTCAAGCCAATACTTAGGCTTGTCATAGACTTGCTCCAACAGCTCCCCCTTAAGCCAAGTATGCTTGAGGTCTTCAATCTTCCAAGATTACCTGCAAACCAATCATAGCCTTGAATTTGCAAAGCTTTGTACCATCCAATGCTTTGGTTAGAATATCTGCACATTGTTGATGAGTGGACACATATGATGTTGGTGTAATTCAAGCCTTAACACTTGGCTTGGATATCAACCTTGAAGACTTCACATAAAGCTTGGAACTTGAAGGTTTAGCTTGGAACCTTTGAAGGATATATTTACAAGAATCAAGAACCATAGGAACCTAGTCTTATTGTTCTTACCATTTATCTCATGTAAAAGTCTATATGACTTTACCACTCATGTAATCACACCTACTAGTCTAATTCGTGAAAAAGTGATTGGTTAGTTGAGAGAATATCTCAATCAATCTTTAGGTGAAAGATTCTAGGAGATTGACTTGGATTCAAAAATCAAAATTTCACTCAATCTATATAAAAAGTCACTAGGAAAATGTCGCGTGTATCCTTCACTCCTCCCGAGGCATTTCTGAGTAATTCATTGAGTGTGTGTGAGCTACACCATAGCCTACACCTCTGAGTACCATACAATCAATAGATCTAATACATATACTCATATTTATCATCTCTGTTATTCTCTAAGTGTACCTTCAATTCTGTCAACCTCCAAGAGGCATATCGCAAGATCTACTGAACCAAATTGGATGATTCAAAGCACATTGGAACAAGCTTGAAGCATACTATATGCCTACAAAATTTCAAGACCATTGGATCAACCATCTGGGAGACATTGCGCTCGAAGTGATCTCTGGTATTTCTCTGTACAGTTCCTAAAATGTCGGGGATGTTCCTAAGTTTGCTAAATTGATTTCTCAGAGTGTACTTTGTCATTTCCTCTCATTCCACTTGCAAATGAAAGCTTGTTAAGCTAATTGATTATGTCCAAAAGCAATTAGATCAATTTTAAGTGTGCTGGTCACACTGAGCATAACTCTGAGCAAGTGTATCTACAGAAATAGCAAGTTTTCTTAAATCTTATAGTCACAAGTAGTCTGTCTTGATCAAATCATTACTCAACTCATTTCCAAAGTACATATAGTATATTTTGGTGTCATTTGAAAGCTCAAGAAGTGTACTTAGCATATCTGGAGTCAAAGGAGGGCAGGTGTGAAGTAGGTAATGTCAAAACTAGTGATGGTAATCAGAATTTATTGAGCAGAGTATTGTATGTTCCAACAATCACCAAGAACCTAATGAGTGTAGGTCAGATTGTGGAAAAAGGTCTACAGGTCAGGTTCACTCAACATGGTGCATATGTGGAGGATCCAAGACATGGATTCAGAAGGATAGCCAAGGGAGAAAAATCAGGTAGATTGTTTACCTTTGAACTTGAAGACACTAAGAATATTGCTTTGTACAACTATAAAGATCAAACCCTATCAGAATTGGAGATTTGGCACAAGAGATTAGGTCACATTGGAGAGAGGACCATAAAACAAATGAGTAGGGATCAATGTGTGCTTGGGATACCTAATGTATCCAAGCAACACATGATATACAAGTGTGGGGCTTGTCAATTTGGTAATTCACACAGATTGCCTTATACCAAGAAAGGTTTTATGCATGAAGATTATCTGGAATTGGTGCATACAGATGTTTGGGGTCCTAGCAAGGAGCCATCCATATCTGGATCAAGGTACTATGTGTCCTTCATTGATGACTATAGCAGGTGGACTGTATTATATTTCATGAAACATAAAGATGAAGTATTTAATTGTTTCAAGAGGTACCTTGCACTAGTTGAAAATCAAACAGGTAGACATTTGAAGAAGCTAAGGTCAGATGGTGGTGGAGAATACTTCTCCAATGACTTTGAAGATTTCTTGTAGGAAAGAGGCATCAAGAGGGAGATTACTACAAGGTACTCACCTGAACAAAATGGGGTAGCAGAAAGGAGGAATAGACTCATTGTAGAGACAGCTAGGTCTATGCTAAATGAAAAGAAATTGCCAAATTATCTTTGGGCAGAGAGTGTATCTACTGCCACATATTTAATTAACAGGTTGCCATCAAAGACACTTGATGGAATGACACCCTATGAGGCTTGGCATGGTAAGAGACCATCTCTGGATCATTGCAAAATCTTTGGTTGTGTAGCATATGTGCATATTCCCTCACAGGTAAGGGGAAAGCTAGACCCTAAAGCAGAAAAATGTATCTTCATTGGTTATGATTTGAATAAGAAGGATACAGATTCTACAACCCCTCAAACAAAGGCTTCAAGGTAAGCAGAGATGTCATCTTTGATGAGAATGATTCATGGTATGAAAATGAATGCAGGAAGGTTAGTCTACCTTATGATATGGAAGAAGACTTCCCCAAGCTTATCAAGGAAGAATCAATTCAGAAAGAGGACACAAGCTCAGATGATGAAGACACCATCAACATTGAAGAGTTCAAGGGTTGGAAATCCAAAGGGAAAATGAAGATGAAGAAGCTTGAGGATATACCAGAATCTTCAACTCAAGCTATGAGGAGATCTCAGAGAGAAAGTAAGAAGCCTATTAGATATGGGTATGATACTTCTCTTGTAACTAAGTCAGGTATCAATGATGACCACTTATTCCATATTGATTCAGGTTGCTCTAATCATGTACCTGGAAATGTTGCATTACTTTCTGATTTGGAAGAACCCAAAGGCAAGCACCAAGTGCAGACAGGTGATGACACTAAACATTCAGTTGTTAAAGTAGGTAATGTCAAAACTAGTGATGGTAATCAGAATTTATTGAGCAGAGTATTGTATGTTCCAACAATCACCAAGAACCTAATGAGTGTAGGTCAGATTGTGGAAAAAGGTCTACAGGTCAGGTTCACTCAACATGGTGCATATGTGGAGGATCCAAGACATGGATTCAGAAGGATAGCCAAGGGAGAAAAATCAGGTAGATTGTTTACCTTTGAACTTGAAGACACTAAGAATATTGCTTTGTACAACTATAAAGATCAAACCCTATCAGAATTGGAGATTTGGCACAAGAGATTAGGTCACATTGGAGAGAGGACCATAAAACAAATGAGCAGGGATCAATGTGTGCTTGGGATACCTAATGTATCCAAGCAACACATGATATACAAGTGTGGGGCTTGTCAATTTGGTAAGTCACACAGATTGCCTTATACCAAGAAAGGTTTTATGCATGAAGATTATCTGGAATTGGTGCATACAGATGTTTGGGGTCCTAGCAAGGATCCATCCATATCTGGATCAAGGTACTATGTGTCCTTCATTGATGACTATAGCAGGTGGACTGTATTATATTTCATGAAACATAAAGATGAAGTATTTAATTGTTTCAAGAGGTACCTTGCACTAGTTGAAAATCAAACAGGTAGACATTTGAAGAAGCTAAGGTCAGATGGTGGTGGAGAATACTTCTCCAATGACTTTGAAGATTTCTTGTAGGAAAGAGGCATCAAGAGGGAGATTACTACAAGGTACTCACCTGAACAAAATGGGGTAGCAGAAAGGAGGAATAGACTCATTGTAGAGACAGCTAGGTCTATGCTAAATGAAAAGAAATTGCCAAATTATCTTTGGGCAGAGAGTGTATCTACTGCCACATATTTAATTAGCAGGTTGCCATCAAAGACACTTGATGGAATGACACCCTATGAGGCTTGGCATGGTAAGAGACCATCTCTGGATCATTGCAAAATCTTTGGTTGTGTAGCATATGTGCATATTCCCTCACAGGTAAGGGGAAAGCTAGACCCTAAAGCAGAAAAATGTATCTTCATTGGTTATGATTTGAATAAGAAGGATACAGATTCTACAGCCCCTCAAACAAAGGCTTCAAGGTAAGCAGAGATGTCATCTTTGATGAGAATGATTCATGGTATGAAAATGAATGCAGGAAGGTTAGTCTACCTTATGATATGGAAGAAGACTTCCCCAAGCTTATCAAGGAAGAATCAATTCAGAAAGAGGACACAAGCTCAGATGATGAAGACACCATCAACATTGAAGAGTTCAAGGGTTGGAAATCCAAAGGGAAAATGAAGATGAAGAAGCTTGAGGATATACCAGAATCTTCAACTCAAGCTATGAGGAGATCTCAGAGAGAAAGTAAGAAGCCTATTAGATATGGGTATGATACTTCTCTTGTAACTAAGTCAGGTATCAATGATGACCACTTATTCCATATTGATTCAGGTTGCTCTAATCATGTAGCTGGAAATGTTGCATTACTTTCTAATTTGGAAGAACCCAAAGGCAAGCACCAACTGCAGACAGGTGATGACACTAAACATTCAGTTGTTAAAGTAGGTAATGTCAAAACTAGTGATGGTAATCAGAATTTATTGAGCAGAGTATTGTATGTTCCAACAATCACCAAGAACCTAATGAGTGTAGGTCAGATTGTGGAAAAAGGTCTACAGGTCAGGTTCACTCAACATGGTGCATATGTGGAGGATCCAAGACATGGATTCAGAAGGATAGCCAAGGGAGAAAAATCAGGTAGATTGTTTACCTTTGAACTTGAAGACACTAAGAATATTGCTTTGTACAACTATAAAGATCAAACCCTATCAGAATTGGAGATTTGGCACAAGAGATTAGGTCACATTGGAGAGAGGACCATAAAACAAATGAGCAGGGATCAATGTGTGCTTGGGATACCTAATGTATCCAAGCAACACATGATATACAAGTGTGGGGCTTGTCAATTTGGTAAGTCACACAGATTGCCTTATACCAAGAAAGGTTTTATGCATGAAGATTATCTGGAATTGGTGCATACAGATGTTTGGGGTCCTAGCAAGGAGCCATCCATATCTGGATCAAGGTACTATGTGTCCTTCATTGATGACTATAGCAGGTGGACTGTATTATATTTCATGAAACATAAAGATGAAGTATTTAATTGTTTCAAGAGGTACCTTGCACTAGTTGAAAATCAAACAGGTAGACATTTGAAGAAGCTAAGGTCAGATGGTGGTGGAGAATACTTCTCCAATGACTTTGAAGATTTCTTGCAGGAAAGAGGCATCAAGAGGGAGATTACTACAAGGTACTCACCTGAACAAAATGGGGTAGCAGAAAGGAGGAATAGAATCATTGTAGAGACCGCTAGGTCTATGCTAAATGAAAAGAAATTGCCAAATTATCTTTGGGCAGAGAGTGTATCTACTGCCACATATTTAATTAACAGGTTGCCATCAAAGACACTTGATGGAATGACACCCTATGAGGCTTGGCATGGTAAGAGACCATCTCTGGATCATTGCAAAATCTTTGGTTGTGTAGCATATGTGCATATTCCCTCACAGGTAAGGGGAAAGCTAGACCCTAAAGCAGAAAAATGTATCTTCATTGGTTATGATTTGAATAAGAAGGATACAGATTCTACAACCCCTCAAACAAAGGCTTCAAGGTAAGCAGAGATGTCATCTTTGATGAGAATGATTCATGGTATGAAAATGAATGCAGGAAGGTTAGTCTACCTTATGATATGGAAGAAGACTTCCCCAAGCTTATCAAGGAAGAATCAATTCAGAAAGAGGACACAAGCTCAGATGATGAAGACACCATCAACATTGAAGAGTTCAAGGGTTGGAAATCCAAAGGGAAAATGAAGATGAAGAAGCTTGAGGATATACCAGAATCTTCAACTCAAGCTATGAGGAGATCTCAGAGAGAAAGTACGAAGCCTATTAGATATGGGTATGATACTTCTCTTGTAACTAAGCATTCTGTATATCTTGCAAAGGATCTCTTGAATGAAGAACCAGGTACATTTGAAGAAGCAATCACTAAACCAGAATGGAAGGAAGCAATGGATGAAGAAATGGAAGCTCTCAAGGAGAGTGATATTTGGGACTTGGTACCCAAGAAAGAATCTATGAAGGTGATAGGATCCAGATGGATCTACAAACTCAAAAGGAATTCAGATGGTACAATAAACAGGTATAAAGCTAGGTTGGTAGCCAAGGGTTTTGCACAAACCCAAGGCATTGATTATGAGGAGACATTTTCTCCTGTGGCCAAGATGCCAACTATCAGAGTTATGGTGAGTGTAGCTGCATCCAAGAATTGGAACATGTACCAATTGGATGTGAAGAATGCATTCTTGAATGCATGGATATATGAAGAAGTCTACATGTCAGAACCACCTGGCTATGAAGATCCCAAGAAGGTAAATCATGTTTGCAAATTGAAGAGGGCTCTGTATGGATTGAAACAGGCAGCTAGAGCATGGAATTACAGGTTGACAACCTACCTCCTAGACCAAGGATTCATAATGAGTAAAGCAGATACTTCATTGTTTATCAAAAGGAACAATTCAGAGGTAATATACTTGTGTGTCTATGTTGATGACATCTTTATTACAAGAAATGATGTTCAGGGAATTAGACACATCAAAGGAGAGATGATGAAGGAATTCAAGATCAATGATCTTGGGTTATTGAAGTACTTCCTAGGACTTGAATTGGTCTATACACATTCAGGTATCTTTATTACTCAGAAGAAGTACATTCAGGATATGGTCAAGAAGTTTAATTTGCAGGAAGCTAAAGTATCGAGCACTCCTATGGAGGTCAACCATAAACTCAGTGCTCATGAAGGAGAAGAACTCCAAGACATTACAAGTTACCAGAGTTTGGTAGGTAGTCTAAATTATGCTACCTTAACCAGGATTGATATATCATATGGTGTTAGTGTACTTAGCCAATTTATGCACAAACCAAGAGTACCTCATTTAGAGGCAGCAAAGAAGATAGTAAAGTACCTAAAGGGAACACAAAATCATGGTTTGTACTTTCCTTATTCATCAGACATTGATATTAAGGTATATTCAGATGCAGATTGGGCAGGATGCAAGGATGACAGGAGAAGCACATCTGGTTACATATGTTTTGCAGGTGATAAACCAATTTCTTGGTCATCCAAGAAACAACCCACAGTAGCTTTATCATCTACTGAGGCAGAGTATAGAGGGCTAGCAAATGCCACTCAAGAAGCTATCTGGTTGAAACTTTTATATTCAGAATTGGGTCTATACACAAGACCACCAATCATCTTTGGGGATAACACAAGTTCTCTTCACCTTGCAGCTAATCCAATTTATCATGCTAGAACAAAACACATAGAGGTTCATTACCACTATGTGAGGGAGAAATTACTTAGCAAAGATATTCAATTGTCATATGTGTCTACTAATATGCAATGTGCAGATTTGCTTACTAAAGCTTTGGATGGAAGCAAGCTATGCAGATTTAAATCCATGATTGGATTGCAGGAAATAATTGAAGACTAGAGATGAAGACTTGAGCCAAAGTGTTTGGCTTGAGGGGGAGCTATTGGTGTAATTCAAGCCTTAACACTTGGCTTGGATATCAACCTTGAAGACTTCACATAAAGCTTGGAACTTGAAGGTTTAGCTTGGAACCTTTGAAGGATATATTTACAAGAATCAAGAACCATAGGAACCTAGTCTTATTGTTCTTACCATTTATCTCATGTAAAAGTCTATATGACTTTACCACTCATGTAATCACACCTACTAGTCTAATTCGTGAAAAAGTGATTGGTTAGTTGAGAGAATATCTCAATCAATCTTTAGGTGAAAGATTCTAGGAGATTGACTTGGATTCAAAATTCAAAATTTCACTCAATCTATATAAAAAGTCACTAGGAAAATGTCGCGTGTATCCTTCACTCCTCCCGAGGCATTTCTGAGTAATTCATTGAGTGTGTGTGAGCTACACCATAGCCTACACCTCTGAGTACCATTGAGCATTGCATATCATGCCAATGGGAATGTACAATCAATAGATCTAATACATATACTCATATTTATCATCTCTGATATTCTCTGAGTGTACCTTCAATTCTGTCAACTTCCAAGAGGCATATCTCAAGATCTACTAAACCAAATTGGATGATTCAAAGCACATTGGAACACGCTTGAAGCATACTATATGCCTACAAGATTTGAAGACCATTGGATCAACCATCTGGGAGAAATTGCGCTCGAGGTGATCTCTGGTATTTCTCTGTACAGTTCCTAAAATGTCGGGGATGTTCCTAAGTTTGCTAAATTGATTTCTCAGAGTGTAGTTTGTCATTTCCTCTCATTCCACTTGAAAATGAAAGCTTGTTAAGCTAATTGATTATGTCCAAAAGCAATTAGATCAATTTTAAGTGTGCTGGTCACACTGAGCATAACTCTGAGCAGGTGTATCTACAGAAATAGCAAGTTTTCTTAAATCTTATAGTCACAAGTAGTCTGTCTTGATCAAATCATTACTCAACTCATTTCCAAAGTACATATAGTATATTTTGGTGTCATTTGAAAGCTCAAGAAGTGTACTTAGCATATCTGGAGTCAAAGGAGGGCAAGTGTGAAGCAGGTTTTGCAGCACCAACTCAGTTCTTGAGTGCATCCAATCATCACTCCCAACATATGATATTTGAATCTCTTTGCTTAGAACCTTCTCTCGTACATAATGATAATGAACTTCAATATGTTTAGTCCTTGCATGAAAAATAGGATTAGCAACCAAGTGAATAGAACTCATATTGTCACCAAAAATAGTTGGAGTTCCAAACTCCAATTCAAGATCTTTGAATAATGTCTTCATCCACATAGCTTCTTGTGTAGCTATGGCAAGACCTCTATATTCAGCTTCAGTAGAAGAGAGAGCAATTGTGGGTTGCTTCTTGGATGACCATGAAATAAGCTTTGAACCTGCAAAGGTAAGATAACCTGAAGTGCTCCTTCTATCTTCCTTGGAGCCAGCCCAATCTGCATCAGAAAATGGCTTCAAACCTAAATCAGATACATAAGGATAATAAAGTCCTTCATTTATGGTTCCTTTGAGATACTTGAGAATCCTTTTGGAAGCATCCATATGTGGTTTCCTTGGTGTGTGCATAAATTGACTTAGCACACTCACACTGTAACATATATCTACTCTTGTCAATGTGGCATAGTTGAGACTACCCACTAGACTTTGATATGATGTGATGTCCTCTATGAGTTCACCTTCATGTGAGCTCAATTTGTGATTGACCTCCATTGGAGTACCTGCAATCTTACAATCTTGCATCTTGAATTTTGCCAACATGTCCTTAATGTACTTTCTTTGAGTGAGAAACAAACCATGATCTTTGTAGACAACTTCCAAACCTAGGAAGTAGGTAAGTGAACCCAAATCACTTATCTTGAACTCTTCTCTCATCTGATCTTTGATCTTCTTCATACCATCTGCATCATTTCCTGTCAATATAATATCATCTACATATACACATAGGTAGATGACCTCGGAATTACTCTTTTTAATAAAGAGTGAAGGATCTGCCTTGCTTGGTTGAAAGCCTTTGTCCTGCAAGAATGAAACAAGCCTGAAGTTCCAAGCTCTTGGAGCTTGCTTGATACCATACAATGCTTTGTTAAGTTTACACACATAATCAGGATAAACTTGGTTCTCAAAACCAGGTGGTTGTGCCATATATACCTCTTCTGTTATCCAACCATTCAAAAATGCATTCTTTACATCTAGTTGAAGTATCTTCCAATTCTTGGAAGAGGCAATACTAAGCAAAACCCTAATAGTAGGCATCTTTGCCACAGGAGAGAAGGTCTCCTCATAATCAATTCCCTGAGTTTGTGCAAAGCCTTTTGCTACAAGCCTTGCCTTATACCTGTTAATGGAACCATCAGAATTCTTCTTGAGTTTATAGACCCATCTTGAGCCTATTACCTTCATGGATGAGGTCTTGGGCACCAAATCCCAAGTGTTGTTTTCCTCAAGTGCTTCAATCTCTTCCTTCATTGCATGCTTCCATTCTGTTTTTGCTTTGGCCTCTTCAAATGATGATGGCTCCTCTTGGTTTATGTCCTGTGCTATGTAGATAGAATGTTTAGTTACTAATGAGGTGTCAAACCCATACCTTTCTGTTAGAGTATGATCAATGTCTACCCCTCATGATTGTATGCACATTTTCTAAGGCCCCCTTTATGAGGAGAAGCCAAGCGTGCATTACCCAATTGATGGGAATCCCAACTTGAATGTTGGATGAAGGTCATATTGGACCATGTAAGATATTATAAGGAAAGGGAGTTACCAAGGTCCCCAATTGTGGGGTCCGGGGCAGCGGTGAGCAGCCCCGGCTGGGGGGTCCAAGGGGGCCAGCGGGCCCCCTGGTGGGGGTCCGGGGGCAGCGCCCCCGGCGCGACGGTAAAGGGAATATTCCATGGAATATTCCCTGTCAGAGTCAGAAATCATTTATATTTGTTAGGTCGGTTCAACCAGTCTAAGCCGTGTATGGCAATTACGCGGGCGGTGGCCGCCCACGCTCTACCGCCCATGTATAGCCGTCCATGGCAGGCCACCCATGATCCTATATATACATGACTTCTGCACTACCTAAGACATTGAGTTGAGCCAGCATACCTCTACCTTGTATCTCCCTATCTAGAGTTGTCTAGATCACCATTTAAGCTCTACCTTGAGAGCGCACGGGTGGACAACGCCATCATCTTTGTACTTGCTGCTAGTAGAAAATTGTTGAGATTCTCCTATATCTGTTATCTTCTCTGCTATTGCTCCTGTGTTATATTGCGTAACTATTGTCTTACACTTTCTGGTTTTTTCTTTTCCCTCATAGATCTTCTTAGGCCATGATGTGATGATTCTGCCTCATGTCCAAGTTCCTGCAATTTTGCTTTACCTTTAGACTTCCATGCTTTGATCTTTTCCATGTGAGATTCTTCATCATCCTCTGAGGTGTCTTGTTCTTCAATCTTTGATTGTTCTCTACCAAGCTTTGGAAAATCTTCTTTAAGATCATATGGTAAATTGATCTTCCTGCATGAATCTTCATACCATGAATTGTTCTCATCAAAAACTACATCTCTGTTTACCAAGAATCCTTTGTTGGTAGGGTTGTATAACCTGTAGCCCTTTTGATTGTTGTCATATCCAATAAATACACACCTTTCTGCCTTTGGATCCATCTTGCCTCTAACCTGTGAAGGAACATGAGCAAAAGCAATACATCCAAAAATTTTACAATGATCTAAGCTTGGTCTTCTTCCATTCCAAGCCTCATATGGAGTCATCCCATCAAGGGATTTTGAAGGCAACCTGTTAATCAAGTAAGTGGCTGTAGATACAGCCTCAGCCCATAAGTAATTAGGTAAATGCTTTTCATTTAACATAGACCTTGCAGCTTCAACAATTGTCCTATTCCTCCTTTCTGCCACTCCATTTTGCTCAGGAGTGTACCTTGTAGTTACCTCTCTTTTGATTCCTCTTTCTTGAAGAAAAGAATCAAAATCATGGGAGAAGTATTCTCCCCCTCCATCTGACCTTAGCCTTTTTAGTGATTTACCTGTTTGATTCTCCACAAGAGCCAAATATCTTTTGAAACATGAAAAAACTTCATCTTTGTGTTTCATAAAGAATAGGATAGTCCATCTGCTGCAATCATCAATAAAGGAAACATAATACCTTGATCCAGATATTGAAGCTTCCTTGCTAGGTCCCCATACATCTGTATGAACCAACTCCAAGAGATCTCCATGCATATAACCTTTCTTCATGAATGGTAACCTGTGAGACTTTCCAAATTGACATGCACTACACTTATAAATCATATGTTGTTTTGACAAATTAGGAAGTCCAAGTACACTTTGGTCCCTGCAGATTTGCTTTAATGACCTTTCACCAATATGTGCTAACCTTTTGTGCCATACTTCCAATTCTGTGAGTGTCTGACTACCATAATTAAAGAGAGCAATGTTTCTAGTGTCCTGTAATTCAAATGTGAACAATCTACCTGTCTTTTCACCTTTTGCAATTCTTCTGAATTCTTGACTTGGATCTTCAACAAATGCTCCTGCTTTTGTGAACCTGACTTGCAACCCTTTCTCTACTATCTGCCCAACACTTATCAAATTCTTTGTAATGGTAGGGACATAGAGTACCTTACTGAGTAGGTTGATGTTTCCATTAGGTGCTTTGACATTGCCTATTTTCTCCACAGGATGTTTTGTATCATCTCCTGTTTGTACCTCATGCTTATTCCTTGGATCTTCTAAATCTGATAGGAGTGCCACATGATTTGAACAATCTGAATCTATGTAGAAAATATGCTCATCAGATTTACCTTGTGGCATAGCCATGTTCATGATCAATAATGAATCCTCTTTGTTTGAGTCTTCTGTGTAGTTATTGTAGTCTCTCCTTCCTTTGTAGCCTCCTTGATAGTTTGAATGATTGTAGTTGTTGTAGTTGCCATGGTAGTTGTTGAACCTTCCTCTTGAGTAGCCATAACTTCCTCTATTGTATCCTCTGCCTCTTTGATTCCTGGAATTCCTAAAGCAATTTTCAGTTGTATGATTAGTTAATCCACAAATAGAACATGAGTTGGAGTCTTGGGATCTCCCCCTGGCTTGTTTACCTCCTCTTCCTCTACCTCTGCCATGTCTTCCTCTACCTGCATAGTTAGCTTGATATGTGCCTGCTTCATCATCCACTTTCTTTGCCTTTCCTTTGTTATCTTTAGACTTGCTTTTATCCGTGTATAAAGCTGAAGATTGATTACCTTTAGAGCTTTCTCCATTTTTGATAAGCTTTGCCTCTTGAGTAAGTAGTTGTCCAATGAGTGTGTTGAAATCAGGTACATGCATGTCCATGTACAAATCCATAGCTGTGGTGAATGCTTCCCACTTGTCATCTGCCTTCAAGCCATTGATGACCTGCCTTACAATTTGCTCTTCATCTATTACCTCTCCAATGCTTCCGAACTGATCTGCTATGTCCTTGAGCTTTGTGACAAAATCAGTCACATTTTGTTTGGGAGCCTTCTTGAGAGTTGTGAACTCCAGCCATAGTTGATGCTTCCTAGCTTTGGTACTTGAAGAAAAGAAAGCTTCAAGTGCATTCCACACTTCCTGAGATGTCTTACAACTTCTAATGTGAGGCAACAAAAAATCTGAGATAGAGTTGAGGAGATAAGACCTTGCAAGTGCATCCTTGGAGCACCATGTGCTCAATCTTTCTTGCTCTTCTTGTGTTGGTTGACTTTTGTTCCTGAAACTTGGCATAACTTCATCTCCAGCCACATAACCATATAAACTTCTACCTTGGAGATAGGCTTCCATTATTAATGACCAAGCTGAGTAGTTACCTCTGTCTAATTTGTCAATTGATGAAGGAAATCCATCTGCCATGTTGTCCAACCTTGCTCTGATACCACTGTGAAGAGATGGATAGGTATGTGCTTGAAGATGAAGAGGTGTTGCAAAATCCTTGATCTACACCAGCCAAATGAACTCCAGAAGTATATGGTGGGCCCTTTTAGCTTGCCAACAGATGTATTAAACACCCTATGTACCTTGGGAGATCATTCTCAAAAAGATAGATCAAAACAGATAAGTTGGAGTTAGCTCAGAGGTGAAAACTTGCTATTCTTGGTTCATACACCTGTCCAGTGTTTTACATAATTCTCTGAGCACAGCAGCAATTAGCTCAATTCCTCTTGGGGAAGTCTAGGCAACTTAAAGAGCTAACTTTCAAGAGTAATCTCATCAAAAATAATGAACCACACACTGAGAATGAGTTTTAACAAGTGATGACATCATCCCGATTTTCACGGGCTGCTACAGAAATAGACCAGTGAGTCGAAATATCAACATAACTCAAAATGTAGAAATCCAATGATTATGAACATTTGTATGGTTATACTAGATAGTAAGCTGAATCCAACAAGCTTTAAATCACTGAATTTGAATAAGTAACCACTGAGAAATGGCTCTGACAAGATGAGTGAAAAAGTCGGGTACCTGACAGAGAAGCGAAGATGAACAGACCCTGTTGACTTCAAATGAACATAACTGAAGATTGCAACATCCAAATGACATGAAAATTTGTGACCATATAGTAGACTTATAGAGCTAACTTTACCAAGTTAAATCACTGAAAATGATGCACCAAGCTCAGAGAAAACATCTCTGCAAACTGACTGAGAAAACTGAGAGTAATGGCACTGAGTAGTACACTTCACAAGAACATGGAAAGATGAACTCAAATAATCATGAAAATGAAAGTATATTGCTTGTACAATACAATGACTTACTGATACATATGTGTGCCTTGTAATCACACCTTGATATGGCATAAAGCTCAGCTCTTGGAGGTCTTCACATAGGTTTCTCTAACCACGACTAAAACTGCCATCTATTTATAGTTGAGTTTGGGAGGCTAACTTCCCTCAATCACTCTCCAATCAATCAATGATTGATTTGATTCTCTACCTAACACAAATCACGAATTCGTGGCTCCTCTTTCCATTCTTGATCAAGTGGACTCAACCACTTAAGATTCTCTTACTTTTACATTAAGTAAACTCTTCAAAAGTTACAAGAGGTAGTTCACAAGTGAACTTTACATAGTCTTCTTTTTAAAGCTTCTTCTAAGACTTTGTGAGACTCAAGCCAATACTTAGGCTTGTCATAGACTTGCTCCAACATAAAAGACAGGAAGGCTTTTCACTTTTGAAGTGGAAGATACAAAGAATATAGCTTTGTTTAGCTATGGATCTCAAACTCTAACAGAGTTGGAGATATGGCACAAAAGGCTTGCTCACATTGGTGAGAGGACACTCAAACAGATTTGCAGGGACCAAAGTGTACTTGGTTTGCCTAATATCACAAGGCAACACATGATTTATAAGTGTGAAGCTTGTCAACTCGGCAAGGCTCATAGACAACCTTTCAATAAGAAAGGATATATGTATCAAAATCCTTTGGATCTAGTGCACACGGATGTGTGGGGTCCAAGTAAGGAGCCATCTATATCAGGCTCAAGATATTATGTGTCTTTCATAGATGATTGTAGCAGGTGGACCATTCTGTTTTTCATGAAGCACAAGGATGAAGTGTTTAATTGCTTTAAGAAGTATATTGCTCTTGTTGAAAACCAAACAGGTAGGACTTTAAAAAGACTCAGATCAGATGGTGGAGGAGAATACTTCTCTTCTGAATTTGATGCCTTCTTGCATGAAAGAGGCATTAAAAGGGAAGTCACTACAAGGTATACACTCGAACTCAATGGTGTAGCAGAGAGGAGGAACAGAGCTATTGTTGAAGCTGCAAGGTCCATGCTCAACGAAAAGGGATTGCCGAACTACCTATGGGCAGAGGCTCTGTCGACAGCCACATATCTCATAAATAGACTTCCATCTAAGTCACTAGATGGAACCACTCCATATGAAGTGTGGAATGGAAGGAGACCTAGTCTAGAGCATTGCAAAATCTTTGGATGCTTAGCCTATGCTCACATTCCTTCTCAAGTAAGAGGGAAATTGGATCCCAAGGCAGAGAAGTGTGTATTCATTGGTTATGACCAAAACCAAAAAGGATATAGATTGTACAATCCAACCAATAAAGGATTTTCTGTGAGTAGAGATGTAATTTTTGATGAAAACAAATCATGGTTTGATGATGACAGGAAAGTGAAGCTGCCTTATGACTTGGATGAAGATTTTCCATCACTTCAACCAAAGGAGCCAAAGCAGATTGAAGAAAGTGATTCGGAGATTGACCTAGAAGACTTGGAAAGACTAAAGCTATGGAAGAACAAAGGTAAAGCAAAGATGCAGGATGCTACATATGGACCCGAGAGCTCACATCAACCACTTAGAAGGTCTTCAAGGGAGAAGAAGAAACCAGAGAGGTTTGGTTATGATACTTCTTTGGTCACCAAGCACTCAATCTACATTGCAAAGGATTCAACCAATGAAGAACCTACCACATTCGAAGAAGCACAAAGCAAGAAAGCTTGGAGAGATGCAATGGATGAAGAAATGGAAGCCTTGAAGGAGAATGACACTTGGGAGCTTGTACCTAACAAGCCATCTATGAAGATAATCGGATCTCGATGGATATACAAAATCAAGAGGAATCTAGATGGAAGTATAAATAGACACAAAGCAAGGTTAGTTGCTAAAGGGTTTGCTCAAACCCATGGTATTGATTATGAGGAGACTTTCTCTCCTGTTGCAAAAATGCCTACAATTAGGGTTCTCATTAGTCTTGCTGCATCTAGAAATTGGAATCTTTATCAACTTGATGTAAAGAATGCTTTCTTGAATGGATGGATTTCTGAGGAAGTGTATATGGCACAACCTCCTAGATATGAGGATGCACATCATCCTAACTATGTATGCAAACTAAAGAAAGCTTTGTATGGTTGAAGCAAGCTCCAAGAGCTTGGAATTTCAGATTGGTGACTTATTTGCAGGACCAAGGATTCAAAGCTAGCAAGGCGGATACCTCTTTGCTCATAAAGAGGAATGGATATGAAGTGATCTATTTATGTGTGTATGTTGATGATATTATTATCACAGGCAATGATCTTGAAGGAATCAAACAGGTAAAGAGTCAAATGAAGGAGGAGTTCAAAATAAGTGACCTCGGACCACTCACTTATTTTCTTGGATTGGAGTTGATCTACACAGATTCAGGTATATACATCACACAAAGGAAGTATGTCCATGACATGCTCGTCAAGTTCAAGATGGAAAATACCAAGTGTGCAGGTACACCTATGGAGCAAAATCATAAGCTTAGTGCTTATGAAGGAGAGCCAATTGAAGACATCACAAGCTATCAAAGCTTGGTTGGAAGTTTGAACTATGCAACACTCACAAGAGTGGATATATGCTATAGTGTTAGCATATTGAGTCAGTTTATGCGTAAGCCGAGAAGACCACATATGGAAGCGGCCAAGCGAGTCCTCAAGTACCTAAAGGGGACCATGAATGAAGGTTTGTTCTATTCATATACTTCAGATATTGAGCTAAAGGTCTACTCAGATGCAGATTGGGCCGGATCTAAAGATGATAGAAGAAGCACATCAGGGTATATATCATTTGCAGGTTCAAAAATCATTTCTTGGTCATCGAAGAAGCAACCAACCGTGGCATTATCTTCTACCGAAGCTGGATATAGAGGTTTGGCTAATGCAACTCAAGAAATCATGTGGTTAAAGTCTTTGTACACAGATCTTGGACTTCATTCTTCAACACCTCACATTTTTGGTGACAACACAAGCTCACTACATCTAGCAGCTAATCCGGTATACCATGCTAGAACCAAGCATATTGAAGTCCACTACCATTACGTAAGGGAGAAGCTAATGAGCAAGGATATTCAACTATTCTATGTCTCTACAGATATGCAATGTGCCGACATGTTGACTAAAGCTCTTGATGGTACAAAATTAAGTAGATTCAAGTTGATGATTGGCTTGCAGGAAACCAAGGACAATTGAAGACTTATTTGGAGGCCAAGCATGTTAGGCTTGAGGGGGAGCTGTTGGTGCATTTTACCCAAGCCTACATGCTTGATATATTTGATATCATCCTCATTTGTAAGTCACATGAGTAGTCATGTGAACACCTCTTGTAAAAGAGTTCATTTTATCTCTTGTAAATGGAAAATGAAAAAAGGAAAAGAATGGCTTACCTCATCCATGATGTAAAAGCAAATTCGTGGCTCTAACTACCTAAAACCACGAAATTTAGAGCTGAGGGAATCTCTCCTAACTTTGGGGATCACTTTTAGGTGGAGCCATTCGAATTCGAATTCAAAACTCCCTCCAAGAATAGCTATAAAAAGAGCAAGAAGGAAGAGGCGATTAGCAAGCCTTGTACGTGACCACTTCATGTCACTTTGTAGAGATTGAAGAGCTTACTCCATAGCTCTATCATTCTACTCCCATTGTGCAAAGATTCATTTCCAATGTGGTTGTAATCATATGTGAATCTATACATTTATTATCATCTACTTCTCTGTTTTGTTCTCTGTTATACTCACTCAAAGCAGTAACTTCAAAAGGTCATATCTCGAGTTCTACTGAACCTTTTTCAGTGATTTAACTTGCGTTGGATATCTTGTACTGTCTACTTTGTGCATATAAATGTTCAAGGTCATTGGATTAATACTTTTGGACATATCTGCATTTTACTGCTTACTTGTCTATCTCTGCAGAGCCCCGAGAATTGTGGGAATGTTCCAGAAATTGATGAAACTTGTTCTCAGTGCTTAGTCCATCATTTGAAGTGTTTTAACTTGGATTGGGAAGCTTGCTAAGTCTATTTGCTATGCCCAAAAGGAATTTTTCTAATTCCTACGAGGTTGAGAGCACTGTTCATTTTTTCTAGCAGGTGTATGTCCAAAAATAGCAAGTTTTGGGAGCTAGTCATTTCGCAACTAGTCTGTCTTGACTTAAACTTTTGGGATACATGTTCCAAAGTACTTGGATGATATTTTGGTGGATTTAGGAAGCTCAAAGGGTCTACTAATCAACTCTGAAGTCTTAGTTGGCTGATGTGAAGCTGGTTGTAGCAGCATCTACTCATCTTTGGATTGCATCCACCATCTCTCTTCACACAGATGAGCAACAGATGGCTTGCGGTCATGCCAAGCCTCATATGGAGTGATAGACTGCAGTGCTTTAGTGGGACACCTGTTCAGTACATATGCTGCACACATGACAACCTCAAGCCAGAAACTATGTGGTAAAGCCTGACTCTTGACCATGCACCTCGCCATCTCCATGAGTGACCTGTTCTTTCGTTCAGCAACTCCATTATGTTGAGGTGTATACGGCACTCTACACTGGTGTTTTATCCCACGTTCAGCCAGAAATGCATTAAAATAAGAAGACATATATTCCCCCCCTCGATCAGAACGGAGGGTGCCCATTTTACATGTTCACATATTTTCAGCCAAAACCAAAAACTGTTTAAAGCACATGAACACTTCGGAATCTGCTTTGAGTGGATATACCCATGCATGCCTGGAAAAAACATCAATGAAAGTCACGAAGTAAAGGTAATTCCCAAAAGAGGGTGTCTGCATAGGACCACAGACATCACTATGTACAAGCTGCAATTTCTGCGTAGCCGGAACTGAACCATCTTTTGGAAAGGAGGAACGCTGCATTTTGCCCAAAATACAGCCTTCACATACATGTTTTCCAGGTGCCTCAAGCTTGGGCAAAGAAGACACCATATAAGATTTTTGCAGGCGTAGCAAACTAGCAAAATTCAAATGACCAAAGTGTGCATGCCAAAGCTTTGCATCTGACATAGCCTGAGAATCATGAACTGCACATGCCGAATCATTCACAAATTTTCCATAGTCTATGAGCTTATACAGCCCACCACATAAAATGCCAGAAGCAATAATCACATCGCCATTTGATAGATCATGAACTGTACACCTGTCATCAACGAATTTCACAACCAAGCCAATCTTGGCTAATTCAAAAACTGATAATAGATTCTTCTTGATCCCTAGCACAAATAAAGCATCTGACAAGGTGAAAGAACTACCATCAGCAGTAGTCAGAATGATCTTACCAACTCCCATAACAGGATAAGAGGAGTTGTTGGCGCATGTGACAATATTCCCTGTAGGGGCAGGCTCGAGTGAAGAGAAGAAACTGCGCTGTGAGGTAATATGTTTGGTCGCCCCACTGTCAAAGTACCAAACATTTGAGTCCACTGCAGACATGCACTACTCATGAGAAGATGGGTCAAAACTGCAAACAGTAGTAAATGCCCATTCTTCTTCTTGCACAAGATTAGCAGACTCTGTTTTTGGTGTAGAGGCTTCTGCAACAACCATTCCAGCCTCCTTTTTCTTTTCCTCTTTTGCAGCCAGTTTTGGACAGTTCTTTATGATATGATCATTCCCTTTACAGTACTTGCAAAACAATTTCTGCTTTTCTGATTTCTTCTCATCTTTATCCTGGTTCTTTGAATGTGCAGCATTTGTAGATTTCTGCTTACTAGTAGAAGAGCTCCATTTTCCTTTGCCCTTCTGACTAGCCAGGAAAGTTTGATCTGCAACACGCATAATGGACCTGTTCTGCCTGGATTGATCTTCCTGCAATAGAACAGAGACTAACTCCTCAAATGATAAGTCATTCGGATTGCCTTTCATCATCAACCGAAGAGTAGAAGCAAAACTCTGATATGAATCAGGAAGACCATTTAGAACGGTCTGCACAAGTGGGCTATCTGGTATAACCTCATCAGCAGAAATCAACTGTTCCTTCAAATCTTTGATCTTTGTTAGGAAACTGTCCATAGAATCACCTTCATTCATGTGCTCACTCTCCAACTGTTTTTGGAGGTAAGCAACACGAGCCTCATTCCTAGCTTGGTGCAATGTGGTAAGTGTATCCCAAGCATCCCTAGCTGTTCTGCAAGAGCGAATATGAGGAATAATGGCACGTTTGACAGAAAAAGCTATCAATGCATGTGCCTAGGCATCTCTGCCATCCCAACAAATTTGCTCTGCAATAGGTGCAACAGAAACAGCAACACGAACAGGAATTTATGGAATATCATCTTCGACACCATCTTCATGAGCTCCAGCACCTGTATTTGCAGTACCTGTCGTTACAGGTGTAATAGGACGTCTTTCAACTCCCTGCACTGTTGGTGCATTTTGCCCAAGCCTACATGCTTGATATGCTTGATATTATCCTCATTTGTAAGTCACATGAGTAGTCATGTGAACACCTCTTGTAAAAGAGTACATTTTATCTCTTGTAAATGGAAAAAGAAAAAAGTAAAAGGATGGCTTACCTCATCCATGATGTAAAAGCAAATTCGTGGCTCCAACTACCAAAATCACGAATTTTTGAGCTGAGGGAATCTCTCCTAACTTTGGGGATCACTTTTAGGTGGAGCCATTCGAATTCGAATTCAAAACTCCCTCCAAGAATAGCTATAAAAGGAGCAAGAAGGAAGAGGCAATTAGCAAGCCTTGTACGTGACCACTTGATGTCATTTTGTAGAGATTGAAGAGCTTACTCCATAGCTCTATCATTCTACTCCCATTGTGCAAAGATTCATTGCCAATGTGGTTGTAATCATATGTGAATCTATACATTTATTATCATCTACCTCTCTGTTTTGTTCTCTGCTATACTCACTCAGAGCAGTAACTTCAGAAGGTCATATCTCGAGTTTTACTGAACCTTTTTCAGTGTTTTAAAGTGCGTTGGATAGCTCTCACTGTCTAGTTTCTACCTATAAATTTTCAAGGTCATTGGATTTATACTTTTGGCGATATCTGCATTTTACTGCTTACTGGTCTATCTCTGCAGAGCCCCGAGAATTGTGGGAATGTTCCAGAACTTGATGAAACTTGTTCTCAGTGCTCAGTCCATCATTTGAAGTGTTTTAACTTGGAATAGGAAGCTTGCTAAGTCTATTTGCTATGCCCAAAAGGAATTTTTCTAATTCCTTCCAGGTTGAGAGCACTGTTCATTTTTTCCAGCAGGTGTATGTCCAAAAATAGCAAGTTTTGGGAGCTAGTCATTTCGCAACTAGCCTGTCTTGACTTAAACTTTTGGGATACATGTTCCAAAGTACTTGGCTGATATTTTGGTGGATTTAGGAAGCTCAAAGGGTCTACTAATCAACTCTGAAGTCTCAGTTGGCTGGTGTGAAGCTGGTTGTAGCGGCACCTACTCATCTTTGGATTGCATCCACCATCTCTCTTCACAGTGGTATCAGAGCATAGTCAAGCAACATGGGAGATGGATTTCCATCAACAATTGACAAATTGGATCGAAACAACTACCCGGCATGGTCTCTAAGGATGGAGGCTTACCTTCAAGGAAGGAATCTATATGGATTCATATCCGGAGATGAAGCAATGCCAACCATGAGGAACAAAGGGCAACCATCACATGAAGAAGTGGAAGGACTTTCGAATTGGTGTTCGAAGGATGCACTTGCAAGGTCCTATATTCTAAACTCAATCTCTGATTTTCTTTTACCTCATGTCAAGGGATGCAAGACATCAAGAGAAACCTGGAATGCACTTGCTTCTTTCTTCTCTTCCAACACTCGAGCAAGGAAGAACCAATTGTGGATGGAGTTCACAACAATGAAGAAAAGCCCGAAGCAAAATGTGACTGATTATGTCACAAAGATGAAGGAGATTTCCGACCAACTTGGAAGCATTGGAGAGGTAATTGAAGAGGAGCAAATCATAAGACAAATCATGAATGGAATCAAAGCAGACGACAAGTGGGAGTCATTCACAACAGCCATGGATTTATACATGGATATGCATGTACCCGACCTCAACACACTCATGGGCCAACTCTTCACTCATGAAGCAAAGATTAGCAAAGGTGGTGAGTCCTCAAGAGGTAATCAAACTTCTGCCTTATATTCTGATAAAGCTAAGGTCAAGGACAAGTCAAAGAATAGAAAGAATGAAGATGAAGGAAGCTCTTTCCAAGCAAACTTTGCAGGTAGAGGACGAGCTAGAGGAAGAGGCAGAAGTGGAAAGCAAGGCAGGGGGAGATTCCAATCATCTCAACCTTGCAACATATGTGGCTTATCTAACCATACTACTGAAGAATGTTTCAGGAATCCAAGGAACTCAAGAGGAAGAGGATTCAATAGAGGTGGCTATGGATCAAATAGAGGCAGGTACAATGGAGGCTACAACAACAACTACTACAACAACAATTACAACAACAACAACAACTATCAAAGTGGCCATAGAGGAAGAAGAGATTACAATAACTATGTAGAGGACCAAAGTCAAGAAGATTCATTATTGATTATGAGTCTATCAACGAAGAAGGGTAAGGATGATGATCACATATTTTACATTGATTCGGGATGCTCGAACCATGTAGCAGGAAATGTGGCTTTACTTTCTGATTTGGAAGATCCTCATAACAAGCATGAAGTGCAGACAGGAGATGACACAAAGCACTCAGTGGAGAAGATAGGTAATGTGAAGACATCAGATGGGAATATGAACCTCTTAAGCAAAGTCTTGTATGTCCCTACAATTACCAAAAATTTAATAAGTGTTGGACAGATTGTTGAAAAAGGATTGCAGGTTAGATTCAATCGATTTGTAGCATATGTTGAAGACCCAAGGCAAGGCTTTCGAAGGATTGCCAAAGGAGAAAAGACAGGAAGGCTTTTCACTTTTGAAGTGGAAGATACAAAGAACATAGCTTTGTTTAGCTATGGATCTCAAACTCTAACAGAGTTGGAGATATGGCACAAAAGGCTTGCTCACATTGGTGAGAGGACACTCAAACAGATTTGCAGGGACCAAAGTGTACTTGGTTTGCCTAATATCACAAGGCAACACATGATTTATAAGTGTGAAGCTTGTCAACTCGGCAAGGCTCATAGACAACCTTTCAATAAGAAAGGATATATGTATCAAAATCCTTTGGATCTAGTGCACACGGATGTGTGGGGTCCAAGTAAGGAGCCATCTATATCAGGCTCAAGATATTATGTGTCTTTCATAGATGATTGTAGCAGGTGGACCATTCTGTTTTTCATGAAGCACAAGGATGAAGTGTTTAATTGCTTTAAGAAGTATATTGCTCTTGTTGAAAATCAAACAGGTAGGACTTTGAAAAGACTCAGATCAGATGGTGGAGGAGAATACTTCTCTTCTGAATTTGATGCCTTCTTGCATGAAAGAGGCATTAAAAGGGAAGTCACTACAAGGTATACACCTGAACTCAATGGTGTAGCAGAGAGGAGGAATAGAGCTATTGTCGAAGCTGCAAGGTCCATGCTCAACGAAAAGGGATTGCCAAACTACCTATGGGCAGAGGCTGTGTCGACAGCCACATATCTCATAAATAGACTTCCATCTAACTCACTAGATGGAACCACTCCATATGAAGTGTGGAATGGAAGAAGACCTAGTCTAGAGCATTGTAAAATCTTTGGATGCTTAGCCTATGCTCACATTCCTTCTCAAGTAAGAGGGAAATTGGATCCCAAGGCAGAGAAGTGTGTATTCATTGGTTATGATCAAAACCAAAAAGGATATAGATTGTACAATCCAACCAATAAAGGATTTTCTGTGAGTAGAGATGTAATTTTTGATGAAAACAAATCATGGTTTGATGATGACAGGAAAGTGAAGCTGCCATATGACTTGGATGAAGATTTTCCATCACTTCAACCAAAGGAGCCAAAGCAGATTGAAGAAAGTGATTCGGAGATTGACCTAGAAGACTTGGAAAGACTAAAGCTATGGAAGAACAAAGGTAAAGCAAAGATGCAGGATGCTACATATGGACCCGAGAGCTCACATCAACCACTTAGAAGGTCTTCGAGGGAGAAGAAGAAACCAGAGAGGTTTGGTTATGACACTTCTTTGGTCACCAAGCACTCAATCTACATTGCAAAGGATTCAACCAATGAAGAACCTACCACATTCGAAGAAGCACAAAGCAAGAAAGCTTGGAGAGATGCAATGGATGAAGAAATGGAAGCCTTGAAGGAGAATGACACTTGGGAGCTTGTACCTAACAAGCCATCTATGAAGATAATCGGATCTCGATGGATATACAAAATCAAGAGGAGTCCAGATGGAAGTATAAATAGACACAAAGCAAGGTTAGTTGCTAAAGGGTTTGCTCAAACCCATGGTATTGATTATGAGGAGACTTTCTCTCCTGTTGCAAAAATGCCTACAATTAGGGTTCTCATTAGTCTTGCTGCATCTAGAAATTGGAATCTTTATCAACTTGATGTAAAGAATGCTTTCTTGAATGGATGGATTTCTGAGGAAGTGTATATGGCACAACCTCCTGGATATGAGGATGCACATCATCCTAAGTATGTATGCAAACTAAAGAAAGCTTTGTATGGATTGAAGCAAGCTCCAAGAGCTTGGAATTTCAGATTGGTTACTTATTTGCAGGACCAAGGATTCAAAGCTAGCAAGGCGGATACCTCTTTGTTCATAAAGAGGAATGGATCTGAAGTGATCTATTTATGTGTGTATGTTGATGATATTATTATCACAGGCAATGATCTTGAAGGAATCAAACAGGTAAAGAGTCAAATGAAGGAGGAGTTCAAAATAAGTGACCTCGGACCACTCACTTATTTTCTTGGATTGGAGTTGATCTACACAGATTCAGGTATATACATCACACAAAGGAAGTATGTCCATGACATGCTCGTCAAGTTCAAGATGGAAAATACCAAGTGTGCAGGTACACCTATGGAGCAAAATCATAAGCTTAGTGCTTATGAAGGAGAGCCAATTGAAGACATCACAAGCTATCAAAGCTTGGTTGGAAGTTTGAACTATGCAACACTCACAAGGGTGGATATATGCTATAGTGTTAGCATATTGAGTCAGTTTATGCATAAGCCGAGAAGACCACATATGGAAGCGGCCAAGCGAGTCCTCAAGTACCTAAAGGGGACCATGAATGAAGGTTTGTTCTATTCATATACTTCAGATATTGAGCTAAAGGTCTACTCAGATGCAGATTGGGCCGGATCTAAAGATGATAGAAGAAGCACATCAGGGTATATATCATTTGCAGGTTCAAAAATCATTTCTTGGTCATCGAAGAAGCAACCAACCGTGGCATTATCTTCTACTGAAGCTGAATATAGAGGTTTGGCTAATGCAACTCAAGAAATCATGTGGTTAAAATCTTTGTACACAGATCTTGGACTTCATTCTTCAACACCTCACATTTTTGGTGACAACACAAGCTCACTACATCTAGCAGCTAATCCGGTATACCATGCTAGAACCAAGCATATTGAAGTCCACTACCATTATGTAAGGGAGAAGCTAATGAGCAAGGATATTCAACTATCCTACGTCTCTACAGATATGCAATGTGCAGACATGTTGACGAAAGCTCTTGATGGTACGAAATTAAGTAGATTCAAGTTGATGATTGGCTTGCAGGAAATCAAGGACAATTGAAGACTTATTTGGAGGCCAAGCATGTTAGGCTTGAGGGGGAGCTGTTGGTGCATTTTGCCCAAGCCTACATGCTTGATATGCTTGATATTATCCTCATTTGTAAGTCACATGAGTAGTCATGTGAACACCTCTTGTAAAAGAGTACATTTTATCTCTTGTAAATGGAAAAAGAAAAAAGTAAAAGGATGGCTTACCTCATCCATGATGTAAAAGCAAATTCGTGGCTCCAACTACCAAAATCACGAATTTTTGAGCTGAGGGAATCTCTCCTAACTTTGGGGATCACTTTTAGGTGGAGCCATTCGAATTCGAATTCAAAACTCCCTCCAAGAATAGCTATAAAAGGAGCAAGAAGGAAGAGGCGATTAGCAAGCCTTGTACGTGACCACTTGATGTCATTTTGTAGAGATTGAAGAGCTTACTCCATAGCTCTATCATTCTACTCCCATTGTGCAAAGATTCATTGCCAATGTGGTTGTAATCATATGTGAATCTATACATTTATTATCATCTACCTCTCTGTTTTGTTCTCTGCTATACTCACTCAGAGCAGTAACTTCAGAAGGTCATATCTCGAGTTTTACTGAACCTTTTTCAGTGTTTTAAAGTGCGTTGAATAGCTCTCACTGTCTAGTTTCTACATATAAAGTTTCAAGGTCATTGGATTTATACTTTTGGAGATATCTGCATTTTACGGCTTACTGGTCTATCTCTGCAGAGCCCCGAGAATTGTGGGAATGTTCCAGAACTTGATGAAACTTGTTCTCAGTGCTCAGTCCATCATTTGAAGTGTTTTAACTTGGAATAGGAAGCTTGCTAAGTCTATTTGCTATGCCCAAAAGGAATTTTTCTAATTCCTTCCAGGTTGAGAGCACTGTTCATTTTTTCCAGCAGGTGTATGTCCAAAAATAGCAAGTTTTGGGAGCTAGTCATTTCGCAACTAGCCTGTCTTGACTTAAACTTTTGGGATACATGTTCCAAAGTACTTGGCTGATATTTTGGTGGATTTAGGAAGCTCAAAGGGTCTACTAATCAACTCTGAAGTCTCAGTTGGCTGGTGTGAAGCTGGTTGTAGCGGCACCTACTCATCTTTGGATTGCATCCACCATCTCTCTTCACATGCACAATGTTCCACAATCCTTTTGCAACCAAAACATGTCGCATCATATAAGCCCATAATGGGTAGTTGGTACCATCCAACTTATCCTCAACAAAAAACATACGGAATACATCACTGCTTTTAGCCATAGCCGGTGACTAAAATACCTTGACGCAAAAAATTGACTGTATCTCAAAAAGTTGAACAGAACTGCCCAGACGAGTTCTACTAGACCTGTAGCAGACTTCGAGACGCTTAAACTGGCGAACAAAAACTGGTATATACCTTTGGCACAAAAAGACAAAATAGCCTGCACAAGTGCTGCGATAGTGCGTTCGAAGGCCGAAACGAGTTTTGAGACTGCAAACGGAGGAGTGTCGACGGCGCCCTAGATGAAGCGATGACCTGCTCTGATACCAATTATTGGAGTTAGACGTCTGCAGAAGCACGCGAACAGCACAAGGAAGAAGAAGAAGCTTGTAGCACAAACACACAATACTGAATGTATTACTAGACAATGTACAAAGATAAGTAGCCCATTAGGGCAATAGACGTATATACAAGCCGGGGGAAAAAAACCTCCTAAAGAGGGAAAAAAGTGCCCCGGCAGCCCTAGTGTGTTCACACACATCACTAGCTAAATATATCAACAGATTTTGCGGCCAACAGAGAATCGTGTTTTCCCAAAATCGTGTTTTTTATATGAAAATCATGATTTCTCCTCAAGATCATGTTTTTTGAGAATCGCCAAAAATCTCGCTTCTAAGGATGACCACAGAATCATGTTTTTGAGAAACTTAGAGAATCACGATTTTGAGCACAACCAGAAAATCGTGATTCTGAGAATGATCTCAAACTCATGTTCTTTTCAAAAAGCTTTTAGGCGGGAAATAGAAAATTGCTTTTTTTTGAAAAAATTTGAATTTTATGAAAATCGCGATTTTCTATCAGAATCGTGTTTTTTTGACGGGAAATCCAAATTTCTAAGCATCGAGCAATGGCAAGCTCCGTATGTGTAGAAAATCGTGAAAAAACACAAGCGCTTTCTCTCCCTTGCACTTCCTAATTCCTTCTCGCACAATAATGCATGAAAAATGGTTTGAAAATGGTGAAAATGCACTAAAAAACAAGAAATTTCTATGAAGAAGAAGATGGTGATGATGATGATGATGATGATGATGAAGATGAAGAAGAGAAATCAGAAAATGAACAAAAACGACAGCTTTTTACCTTCCAACATCCCAAATCTACGATCTTACCGTCACAACACTCGTCCTCAAAGCTCTCTCCCTAGCAACGGTGCCAAAATTTGGTGTAGCTCAAGCGTAAGCACCACCTCCTTTAGTTGTCAATCTGCAGAGATATGAGGACCGGTATGGAGATCATGAGTGAGTGAAGGCACAAGTGCGTGAGTGAAAGCACACAAGCATGCACACACATATACACACACGCGCACAAGGCAAGATCAAAGAGAGGAACAATGGAAAGTTGTCTATTGCAAAGGAAATCTCTTACAAAAGCTCTATTCTCTAACAAGATAACCCCAAAAATGAGCTCTCTAACTCTTTTTATAGCTTTTTGAGTGGTGATGCATAAACTACCTTTCAAGAAACATGATCATATTACAACTACTAGAAAATTGCAGATTATTCATTTAGATGTGAATGGACCTATGAGAGCAGACTCTATTTAGGGCTTCAGGTATTTTTTTCTATTTGTTGATTATTTTACGAGATCCTCATGGATCTATGGTCTTAAGTTGAAGCCAGAAGTATTTCCTCTGTTCAAGAAGTTTGTAGCTATGGTTGAAAATGAAAGTCAGGAAACTATTCAGATTCTCAGAAGTGATAGAGGTGGAGAATACTTGTCAAAAGAGTTTCAGACATTTCTTGATGAGAAAGGTATTACTCAACACCTTACTATTGCTTATACTCCTCAGCAGAATGGTGCTGCAAAAAGAAAGAATAGAGTACTTGTTGAGATGATGCAAGGCATGATGGCGTCCAAGAAGCTTTCACCAAAATTCTGGTTTGATGCAGTGCATATAGCTAACCACATTTTAAACAGATTATCTACAAAAGCTTTAAAGGTAATCACACCATATGAAGCTTATATGGTAGAAAACCTAATGTGAGTTACTTCAAAGTGTTTGGATCACTTTCTTATGTACATATTGAGAAAAAGGGAGGAGTTAAACTAGATGTGAAGGCAAAGAAAGTTGTTTTTATTGGATATCCTATTGAGAATAAGCGATACAGGTCTTATGTTCCAGAAACAGGTGAAGTTATTCTTTCAATATTGTTGAAAATAAGGTTTATGATAAAGAAGCAGAAAGTCCAGAGTTCATTAGTGAAAATGACTATGGTTTTTTAGAAGGAATTTGGATTTACATGTTCAGCCATATGAGGAGGGAGTTAAAATTCCTAGGATTCAAGAAAGAGTTGAAGAAAGAGGAATTTCACAACCTTCTACAGAGTCAGTTCCACAAGAGACTTTGGTTCCAGAAATGGGAGAAGTTAGAGTTCCTGAAAGTCCTTGTACCTCTGTAGGACAAGTTCTAGAACTTGTGGAAGCTGAAAATTCAGAACGAGTTTCACCACTATTTAAGGATACACCTACATGGTTATATCAAACTTGGCAAGATAGTGTTATAAAGACTTTTACTGGAAGAATAAGGAATCAACAACAAGATCATATAAGAACAAGAAGTTAGACTAGACAGCAACAACAAAAAGATAATGTAAGTTTTGCTGAAGACTTTGAGATTCATGATATTTTGGCTTTTACGACTGTTGAAGATGAACCTGCATGTGTTAAAGATGCACTTAACATTCCTATTTGTAGAAAAGCTATGCAAGAAGAGATTGATTCTATTCATAAGAATCAAACTTGGCAGATATGTGAGTTACCAGAGGGAAAGAAGGCTATAGGTATAAAATGGATCTTCAAAATCAAAAGGAAAGCAGATGGTACTACTGATAGATACAAAGCAAGATTGGTTGTCAAAGGATATGCACAACAAAAGGTATTGATTATGATGAGACATTTGCTCCTACGTCAAGGATGACTGTTATTAGGTCAATACTTGCTCTAGCAGCACATTTTGGTTGGCATATATATCAACTTGACATTAAGTCTGTTTTTCTAAATGGTGATTTACATGAGGATGTGTATATTCAGCAGCCAGAAGGTTTTGAAGATACAGGTAAAGAACACTTAGTGTGTAAGCTTGCAAATGCTTTGTATGGTTTGAAACAGGCACTAAGAGCATGGTATGGAAAGATACATACATATCTTTTAACCATTGATTTCCAAAATTCAGATGTAGCTCCAACTCTTTATGTTAAAGTTGAAACAGGTATGATGATTATAGCAATGATTTATGTGGATGATATTAAAGTCACAGGTCCCAGAGATGAAGATTTGCAAATGTTCAAAGAAAAATTGAAGTAAACATTTGATATGAATGATTTGGGAATATTGCATTATTATCTTGGGATTCAGTTTCTGTTTTGAGATGAGTGTATCTATATGACACAGTAGAAGTACATTGAGACACTTTTGGAGAGGTTTCAGATGGTTAAATCTAAACCTATGCAAACACCTATGGATCAAAATGCATCTTTACAGATGGTAGCAGATGCAGAGTCATTTGATGCTACTCTATATAGTCAAGCAATTTGCATAGGTAATACACATCCTGATATATCTCTGTAATACACATCCTGATATATAGTTTGCAGTTTCTCAAGTATCAAGATTCATGTAGAATCCGAAAGTGTTACATTGGAAAACAGTAAAGCGGATCTTTCGATATTTCAAGGGAACCTCAAATTTCGCTATGGTATTTTCGAAATCTACACATTTGTTACTAAAAGGATTTTCAGATTCTGATTGGGTAGACGATAAAGACACAAGAAGAAGTACTAGTGGATTTTGTTTTTATCTTGGAGTTTGTCTTATCTCATGGCTTTCGAAGAGACAACCCACTATTTCCACTTCATCGTGTGAAGTTGAATATCATGCAACATTTACAGCTACTCTAGAGTCAGTTTGGTTGTAGAAGATTTTCAGCTATCTTGGTGTAAGAGTACATGAACCCATTCAGATATTTTTAGATAGCCAGAGTGCTATAGCTATAGCTAAGAATCCAGTGCATCATGGAAGGACAAAGCATATAGAGGTACACTACCACTATATTCGAGAGCAGATAGCTAAGAAGCACATTGAGATGGTTTATGTTCCTTCTAGTGAGAATGTTGTAGATATATTTACCAAAGCATTGACTAGGGATAGTCATGAGAAGATTTGCAGATTACTGAAGCTTGTACCATTGTGACATTGAAGGAGGGATTGTTGGAAGCAATGTGCAACAAAGGTCCAAGAACTCAGAAGCTAACACCATATGATAAGTATTTTGAATACATCTTCAACAAAGCACATCGGCTGATGTGGCTATAACAGCATAGTCTCAAACCACCGACCTGGGTTCAAATCCCCTGTCCGATAGTGCGATAAAGTTTTGAAAAGCAGCACGTTTTTGTTTTTTCTTTTCACATGGAATTAGCGATGGCGGCAAGTTTGTTTTAAAAAAAACACATAGCGATCGCGTAGTTTTTACGAAGGAGCTTTGTTTTTTAGCATTGCTTTTAGTTGTGCTTTTGAAGTAAGAACAAAACTATATAAAGAGGTTCTTGGCTCATTGTTCAATCACTCACTCAAAGATCTGAAGTTTGAAGGTCTTCTTGAAGAGAGAGTGTTCACACACTCTTGAGAAGGTGGAGTTTTGGTGAAGGAGAGGCTACTCTCTTGGAGCAAGAAGTGGTGATGGTAACTATCTTTTCTGAGTTAACCTTATATTTTGTTTTTAGGGTTTCTCTACCCTAATCCCAAAATTAGGGTTGGTTGATTTTCAATTTTGTTACACTATTATGTGAGAATAAGGTTAGCTTCGTTGCTTATTCACTTCACACACTTAGATTATTTCAACATAATCTAAATTTTGTATCATCATCTTCTTAGATATTCTTCGATTAGTGAGTGCACCACTTTATATGTTGAGTAGTACTCCCATGTTGTAATTTGGACATCTATTGTTTAGTGAGTAAGCATCAAGCTTATGTTCTCTATCCTTGTGTCAAGATCTCTTTCTTTCTATCTCTCACCTATCATCTTAATTAATTAAGTGTGTATGCTCAAAAGGTTTTAGTATTGGAACAATCCTGGGGCCCCAAATTCCAACGAAATGGTATTTACAATGGTTTTTAGTGATGAAAATCACTATTTTTGTAGGGGATTCTTATGAAAATTTGACATACACTTCTTGGAGCTCCCTACTTGCTCCCTCTTCTTGTGTGTCCACTTCTTTGATACGATTTTATGCTTGTCCTTGACCTTGAGCTTCAACAAATAACCTCAAACATCAAACCCTATAAACACTACAAAGATTAGGTGTGTATTCATGAACAATGGAACTAAATGTCCATAAGCTATGCAAGGAATGCCTAGTCTGTTGTATTAGACCACCAGTGGAGTATGCTACACTATATCAAGAGTCTGTAATACCAGATTGGAGTGAACCATTGGTAGTAAAATTTTTGAGGATGAGAACATTCCCTCGAGAAATGACATTGGCTAGACAATGGAGCTTAGAGTAAGAAGCACTAGATTACACACTCATAGGTGATAATCTGTACAAACGAGGGAAAGATGGATATCGTAGGTTGTGTGTCCATGAAAGTGAGCATCTTAAGATCTTGGAGACTACTCACCTAGGTGTAGCAGGAGGACACTTTCGACTAGATAGGGTAATCAAGGTGATACTTTTTACAGGTCTTTCCTGTCCAACTCTTCATATGGATGCACATACCTATGTGAAGAGGTGAGATATTTTTAATGAACTCAGTACTAGATACGTAAAGATGAGATGCCTTTGAAACCTATGATGGGTGGAGGTGCATTCTCTAAGTGGGCAATAGACTTTGTAGGTCCTATTAATCCCCTAGCTAAGAGTTCACATGCTAACTATATCATTGTGGAAACTGATTATCTGACTAAATGGATGGAAGTGAAGGCAACAAGAAAGAGTGGTGCATAAACTACAAACAAGTTTGTATTTGAGAATGTATTTTTAAGATATGGGTTGCCAATAGAATTGGTGAGTGATCGTGGTTCCACTTCTTGAATGAGGTTATTGAATGCTTGTTACAAGAATTCATGGTGATTCACAAGAAGTCGGCTTCATACCACCCACTAGCTAATGGTGAGGCTGAAAGCATGAACAGGATACTTTGTAATGTTCTGACTAAATTGATGAATAACAAGCATTCTGATTGGGACAAACAACTACACCATGTTGTTTGGGCATATCGAGTTGCCTATAAAATGGTACTCAATGCCACCCCCTTTTAAATGGTATTTGGCCAAAATGCAGTGCTACCATTAGACTTCTTGATACCTACATTGAAAGTAGAATAAGAGAATCACTAGATTGGCCACGAGCTCTCATTTCGAATCTTTGATCTGGAACGCTTAGGTGAAACAAGATTAAGAGCAATAGTAGGAATTTATGCAGCTAAGAAAAGACAAAAGGCATACTTCGATTCTCAGGTGAAAGATAAGGGCTTGAAAGCGGGAGACTTAGTCTTCATGTACGCCCTAAAACAACATGCACTAAAATTGGAGAAGAGAGGCTATGGACCTATGGTCATCAATAGGATCTCAACAAGTGGAGCAGTTCAATTAGCTACTCTAGAAGGCGATATCCTACCTAGTTACATCAGTGGATGTAGAGTGAAACTATATCAAGAACACCTCATAGAGGAAATGCTTAGGTGAGTCAATACTACAAAGAAACATAAGGAAGAGGAAAAACGAGTTCAAGAAGAAGTGTAAGTGAAATCCTTAGAATGTATTCGACGAATGAAACTGAAAATTCAGGGTAGAGATCAGCCTAGGTCAGATGCTTATGAAGCTCCAAGATATCACATGGACATGTGCAAAGCATCAAGTGTATGTTCACATAGAATAGTTGACTGACGTCCTTTTGTGACCCTAGAAGTAGGGCAAGAAAACAGTGCAAGGACTCTGAGGGTCTTGATTGACTCAGGTGCAGCCACTAGTGTGGTTAGGCTTTCGTACTATCAAGACTTACAATTAGTTGTCAATCCTATAGAAGCATATCTCATAGGATTGAGAGGTGTGGAAACCCCTTGTATGGGTGAGGTGGAGCTTCCCATCTACATTCAAGATGTTCTTATGGTAGTGAAGGTGCTAGTGTGTCAAGATGAGGATCTCACAGAACCTCTTATCTTGAGTCAAGACTTGATCTATAATCATTCTATCAACCTGAACCTAAGAAGTGGACTTCTTTAGGTCTGGGTGGATCAAAACTGCATCACAATTGAGCTACAAAATTATGCACTCAAGGAACTAGGAAAGGCACCAAATCCTTGTCCTTGTAGGAGTACGTATGAAGATAAAGATGCTATTCTTTTCCAAAATTTTGTGATGCAGAAGAATAATGTTCTCAACAAAGAAGCCCTAGATCTAATGGAACTCCATTTCCAAAAGTGAGCAAGGCAAAGCAGGCAAAGGAGTACAAGAGGCAGAGAAAGCAGACAAGCTATGCTCATAGTCAATGGAGAGTGCAAAACAAGAGGACTCAAAATGTGAAGCAGATCTGGATATGCAAGGGTGAACAATCCTATGCTTTGATGACAAAACCCCAAGCATGCAACAGATACACTACTCAGGTGAGGACTACAATGAAGGATTATGCCAGGAATCAACCAAGCCAGACCATTTCTATTTGGGTCCCAAAGTGATTAATGAAGGTTGACCCCCATGCGAAACAAATCTGGGTGCCTAAGACTTGCTTACTAGCTCAAGTAGCTACTCATAAGCTCACAAGCTTGAATGGCCACTCAAAATCACTCACATCATACACTTAACAAAAAATGTCTACAATCAATGTTTCTACACATGAAATCACACCAAGGACTATATGGAAATGGGTACCCAAGAAGTCCCAAATCCAAGAAGACATAGGTAAGAAAAGTGTAAAGGTCATCACACTTGAGAGAAGTAATCACACAAAAAAAGTTTGGAGAATAAAACCTTGTATCAAACAAGCTGACCCAAGTTTGTAAATCCATCACACTAGAATAGATGCATTTCGAGTTCAATGCACATCAAGAGTATGCATCTAGAGATGAACCACTAACTCATTAACCAACACTCACAGTCATGCAAAACATCTCACCCACTAAGCCCCTAGCCACATTGGTAGCATGCTGGTGTTACAAAGGGAACACGGAATTATCTTGTTTCCTATGCCACGATAATGTGTCTTTTGTCCTCCAATATATAAGCATAATATGCCTAATGTAGGAGGAAGTAGCTCTCAGATAGGGACTAGTCAGTAGGTGGTCGATCTAGAGAGCTTACTAATCATTCCGAAACCAAATGAGAGACTAGAAGAGTTGCAAGCCATACAAATTATACCGATATCGAACCCCCACGAGGCCATACCATACTTGTGGGTGTTGCTCTAGCACAATGGTGAGAACCACGTTAAGAAGCTCCACCTCCTTAGTGTCAATCCACGGAAGAGATAGGAGTGATATGAAGATCGTGAATGTGAGATGTAGTGAGAGTGAAGGTGAGAAGCATAGAGATGCACACACACATACACACACATGTAGGAGACAAGCAAGACACAATGGAAGGTAGGAAAATAGAATCTATTGCTTAAGATCAATTACAAGCTCAAAATAGCTCTAGACTATTCTCTACTCACATAAGCTAACACTAACCAACCTCAAAAATGAGCTCTCTAGCTCTTTTTATAGATTATAGACTAGTTTTGACCGGTTTCACATCTAGTGACCCGCATAGTTAAAAAATAGGTTCTAAGTGCTATTTGAAAGGGTAAACGAGATCTAAAAATTTCCAAGATTGGTAGGCTTGTTCTACCTAAGCTCCTCAAGCTCGAGGACTCCTCGACTTGCACAAAATGGAACTATAAATTACAAAAATGGTTTTCCTATGTTACATATTGTACAAAAGTGATGAAAATCACTATTGGGAGTTTTGAAAAAGTATTTTAAAACATATTTGGTTGAAAAAAAGATTCGAATGACTCCCTGCTACTTCAGTGTGCTCTGTCTTTGCATGCTTCCTCGACGTCTCTGCCTATGGCTACTGCCAACACCCCCCTCCCTCTCGCTTTTGTCGTCCTCGATAGAACCTTGTTGCGGGATCTGTCGGATATAATTCTGTAGTAGGTCTTGAGCAAGGGTGTGTTCAGAAATGCGGATACCTCTTGCTAGATCAGCTTTGAGTTTTTCCCAATCGATGGGCTGAGGTTCCTCTGGTGGCGGGAGTATGTAATGTGTGGAGTACATGTTGGTGCATTTTGCCCAAGCCTACATGCTTGATATGCTTGATATTATCCTCATTTGTAAGTCACATGAGTAGTCATGTGAACACCTCTTGTAAAAGAGTACATTTTATCTCTTGTACATGGAAAAAGAAAAAAGTAAAAGGATGGCTTACCTCATCCATGATGTAAAAGCAAATTCGTGGCTCCAACTACCAAAATCACGAATTTTTGAGCTGAGGGAATCTCTCCTAACTTTGAGGATCACTTTTAGGTGGAGCCATTCGAATTCGAATTCAAAACTCCCTCCAAGAATAGCTATAAAAGGAGCAAGAAGGAAGAGGCGATTAGCAAGCCTTGTACGTGACCACTTGATGTCATTTTGTAGAGATTGAAGAGCTTACTCCATAGCTCTATCATTCTACTCCCATTGTGCAAAGATTCATTGCCAATGTGGTTGTAATCATATGTGAATCTATACATTTATTATCATCTACCTCTCTGTTTTGTTCTCTGCTATACTCACTCAGAGCAGTAACTTCAGAAGGTCATATCTCGAGTTTTACTGAACCTTTTTCAGTGTTTTAAAGTGCGTTGGATAGCTCTCACTGTCTAGTTTCTACCTATAAATGTTCAAGGTCATTGGATTTATACTTTTGGAGATATCTGCATTTTACTGCTTACTGGTCTATCTCTGCAGAGCCCCGAGAATTGTGGGAATGTTCCAGAACTTGATGAAACTTGTTCTCAGTGCTCAGTCCATCATTTGAAGTGTTTTAACTTGGAATAGGAAGCTTGCTAGGTCTATTTGCTATGCCCAAAAGGAATTTTTCTAATTCCTTCCAGGTTGAGAGCACTGTTCATTTTTTCCAGCAGGTGTATGTCCAAAAATAGCAAGTTTTGGGAGCTAGTCATTTCGCAACTTGTCTGTCTTGACTTAAACTTTTGGGATACATGTTCCAAAGTACTTGGCTGATATTTTGGTGGATTTAGGAAGCTCAAAGGGTCTACTAATCAACTCTGAAGTCTCAGTTGGCTGGTGTGAAGCTGGTTGTAGCGGCACCTACTCATCTTTGGATTGCATCCACCATCTCTCTTCACAGTGGTATCAGAGCATAGTCAAGCAACATGGGAGATGGATTTCCATCAACAATTGACAAATTGGATCGAAACAACTATCCGGCATGGTCTCTAAGGATGGAGGCTTACCTTCAAGGGAGGAATCTATATGGATTCATATCCGGAGATGAAGCAATGCCAACCATGAGGAACAAAGGGCAACCATCACATGAAGAAGTGGAAGGACTTTCGAATTGGTGTTCGAAGGATGCACTTGCAAGGTCCTATATTCTAAACTCAATCTCTGATTTTCTTTTACCTCATGTCAAGGGATGCAAGACATCAAGAGAAACCTGGAATGCACTTGCTTCTTTCTTCTCTTCCAACACTCGAGCAAGGAAGAACCAATTGTGGATGGAGTTCACAACAATGAAGAAAAGCCCGAAGCAAAATGTGACTGATTATGTCACAAAGATGAAGGAGATTTCCGACCAACTTGGAAGCATTGGAGAGGTAATTGAAGAGGAGCAAATCATAAGACAAATCATGAATGGAATCAAAGCAGACGACAAGTGGGAGTCATTCACAACAGCCATGGATTTATACATGGATATGCATGTACCCGACCTCAACACACTCATGGGCCAACTCTTCACTCATGAAGCAAAGATTAGCAAAGGTGGTGAGTCCTCAAGAGGTAATCAAACTTCTGCCTTATATTCTGATAAAGCTAAGATCAAGGACAAGTCAAAGAATAGAAAGAATGAAGATGAAGGAAGCTCTTTCCAAGCAAACTTTGCAGGTAGAGGACGAGCTAGAGGAAGAGGCAGAAGTGGAAAGCAAGGCAGGGGGAGATTCCAATCATCTCAACCTTGCAACATATGTGGCTTATCTAACCATACTACTGAAGAATGTTTCAGGAACCCGAGGAACTCAAGAGGAAGAGGATTCAATAGAGGTGGCTATGGATCAAATAGAGGCAGGTACAATGGAGGCTACAACAACAACTACTACAACAACAATTACAACAACAACAACAACTATCAAAGTGGCCATAGAGGAAGAAGAGATTACAATAACTATGCAGAGGACCAAAGTCAAGAAGATTCATTATTGATTATGAATCTATCAACAAAGAAGGGTAAGGATGATGATCACATATTTTACATTGATTCGGGATGCTCGAACCATGTAGCAGGAAATGTGGCTTTACTTTCTGATTTGGAAGATCCTCATAACAAGCATGAAGTGCAGACAGGAGATGACACAAAGCACTCAGTGGAGAAGATAGGTAATGTGAAGACATCAGATGGGAATATGAACCTCTTAAGCAAAGTCTTGTATGTCCCTACAATTACCAAAAATTTAATAAGTGTTGGACAGATTGTTGAAAAAGGATTACAGGTTAGATTCAATCGATTTGGAGCATATGTTGAAGACCCAAGGCAAGGCTTTCGAAGGATTGCCAAAGGAGAAAAGACAGGAAGGCTTTTCACTTTTGAAGTGGAAGATACAAAGAACATAGCTTTGTTTAGCTATGGATCTCAAACTCTAACAGAGTTGGAGATATGGCACAAAAGGCTTGCTCACATTGGTGAGAGGACACTCAAACAGATTTGCAGGGACCAAAGTGTACTTGGTTTGCCTAATATCACAAGGCAACACATGATTTATAAGTGTGAAGCTTGTCAACTCGGCAAGGCTCATAGACAACCTTTCAATAAGAAAGGATATATGTATCAAAATCCTTTGGATCTAGTGCACACGGATGTGTGGGGTCCAAGTAAGGAGCCATCTATGTCAGGCTCAAGATATTATGTGTCTTTCATAGATGATTGTAGCAGGTGGACCATTCTGTTTTTCATGAAGCACAAGGATGAAGTGTTTAATTGCTTTAAGAAGTATATTGCTCTTGTTGAAAACCAAACAGGTAGGACTTTGAAACGACTCAGATCAGATGGTGGAGGAGAATACTTCTCTTTTGAATTTGATGCCTTCTTGCATGAAAGAGGCATTAAAAGGGAAGTCACTACAAGGTATACACCCGAACTCAATGGTGTAGCAGAGAGGAGGAATAGAGCTATCGTCGAAGCTGCAAGGTCCATGCTCAACGAACAGGGATTGCCGAACTACCTATGGGCAGAGGCTGTGTCGACAGCCACATATCTCATAAATAGACTTCCATCTAAGTCACTAGATGGAACCACTCCATATGAAGTGTGGAATGGAAGAAGACCTAGTCTAGAGCATTGTAAAATCTTTGGATGCTTAGCCTATGCTCACATTCCTTCTCAAGTAAGAGGGAAATTGGATCCCAAGGCAGAGAAGTGTGTATTCATTGGTTATGATCAAAACCAAAAAGGATATAGATTGTACAATCCAACCAATAAAGGATTTTCTGTGAGTAGAGATGTAATTTTTGATGAAAACAAATCATGGTTTGATGATGACAGGAAAGTGAAGCTGCCGTATGACTTGGATGAAGACTTTCCCTCACTTCAACCAAAGGAGCCAAAGCAGATTGAAGAAAGTGATTCGGAGATTGACCTAGAAGACTTGGAAAGACTAAAGCTATGGAAGAACAAAGGTAAAGCAAAGATGCAGGATGCTACATATGGACCCGAGAGCTCACATCAACCACTTAGAAGGTCTTCGAGGGAGAAGAAGAAACCAGAGAGGTTTGGTTATGATACTTCTTTGGTCACCAAGCACTCAATCTACATTGCAAAGGATTCAACCAATGAAGAACCTACCACATTTGAAGAAGCACAAAGCAAGAAAGCTTGGAGAGATGCAATGGATGAAGAAATGGAAGCCTTGAAGGAGAATGACACTTGGGAGCTTGTACCTAACAAGCCATCTATGAAGATAATCGGATCTCGATGGATATACAAAATCAAGAGGAATCCAGATGGAAGTATAAATAGACACAAAGCAAGGTTAGTTGCTAAAGGGTTTGCTCAAACCCATGGTATTGATTATGAGGAGACTTTCTCTCCTGTTGCAAAAATGCCTACAATTAGGGTTCTCATTAGTCTTGCTGCATCTAGAAATTGGAATCTTTATCAACTTGATGTAAAGAATGCTTTCTTGAATGGATGGATTTCTGAGGAAGTGTATATGGCACAACCTCCTGGATATGAGGATGCACATCATCCTAACTATGTATGCAAACTAAAGAAAGCTTTGTATGGATTGAAGCAAGCTCCAAGAGCTTGGAATTTCAGATTGGTTACTTATTTGCAGGACCAAGGATTCAAAGCTAGCAAGGCGGATACCTCTTTGTTCATAAAGAGGAATGGATCTGAAGTGATCTATTTATGTGTGTATGTTGATGATATTATTATCACAGGCAATGATCTTGAAGGAATCAAACAGGTAAAGAGTCAAATGAAGGAGGAGTTCAAAATAAGTGACCTCGGACCACTCACTTATTTTCTTGGATTGGAGTTGATCTACACAGATTCAGGTATATACATCACACAAAGGAAGTATGTCCATGACATGCTCGTCAAGTTCAAGATGGAAAATACCAAGTGTGCAGGTACACCTATGGAGCAAAATCATAAGCTTAGTGCTTATGAAGGAGAGCCAATTGAAGACATCACAAGCTATCAAAGCTTGGTTGGAAGTTTGAACTATGCAACACTCACAAGGGTGGATATATGCTATAGTGTTAGCATATTGAGTCAGTTTATGCATAAGCCGAGAAGACCACATATGGAAGCGGCCAAGCGAGTCCTCAAGTACCTAAAGGGGACCATGAATGAAGGTTTGTTCTATTCATATACTTCAGATATTGAGCTAAAGGTCTACTCAGATGCAGATTGGGCCGGATCTAAAGATGATAGAAGAAGCACATCAGGGTATATATCATTTGCAGGTTCAAAAATCATTTCTTGGTCATCGAAGAAGCAACCAACCGTGGCATTATCTTCTACTGAAGCTGAATATAGAGGTTTGGCTAATGCAACTCAAGAAATCATGTGGTTAAAATCTTTGTACACAGATCTTGGACTTCATTCTTCAACACCTCACATTTTTGGTGACAACACAAGCTCACTACATCTAGCAGCTAATCCGGTATACCATGCTAGAACCAAGCATATTGAAGTCCACTACCATTATGTAAGGGAGAAGCTAATGAGCAAGGATATTCAACTATCCTACGTCTCTACAGATATGCAATGTGCAGACATGTTGACGAAAGCTCTTGATGGTACGAAGTTAAGTAGATTCAAATTGATGATTGGTTTGCAGGAAATCAAGGACAATTGAAGACTTATTTGGAGGCCAAGCATGTTAGGCTTGAGGGGGAGCTGTTGGTGCATTTTGCCCAAGCCTACATGCTTGATATGCTTGATATTATCCTCATTTGTAAGTCACATGAGTAGTCATGTGAACACCTCTTGTAAAAGAGTACATTTTATCTCTTGTAAATGGAAAAAGAAAAAAGTAAAAGGATGGCTTACCTCATCCATGATGTAAAAGCAAATTCGTGGCTCCAACTACCAAAATCACGAATTTTTGAGCTGAGGGAATCTCTCCTAACTTTGAGGATCACTTTTAGGTGGAGCCATTCGAATTCGAATTCAAAACTCCCTCCAAGAATAGCTATAAAAGGAGCAAGAAGGAAGAGGCGATTAGCAAGCCTTGTACGTGACCACTTGATGTCATTTTGTAGAGATTGAAGAGCTTACTCCATAGCTCTATCATTCTACTCCCATTGTGCAAAGATTCATTGCCAATGTGGTTGTAATCATATGTGAATCTATACATTTATTATCATCTACCTCTCTGTTTTGTTCTCTGCTATACTCACTCAGAGCAGTAACTTCAGAAGGTCATATCTCGAGTTTTACTGAACGTTTTTCAGTGTTTTAAAGTGCGTTGGATAGCTCTCACTGTCTAGTTTCTACCTATAAATGTTCAAGGTCATTGGATTTATACTTTTGGAGATATCTGCATTTTACTGCTTACTGGTCTATCTCTGCAGAGCCCCGAGAATTGTGGGAATGTTCCAGAACTTGATGAAACTTGTTCTCAGTGCTCAGTCCATCATTTGAAGTGTTTTAACTTGGAATAGGAAGCTTGCTAAGTCTATTTGCTATGCCGAAAAGGAATTTTTCTAATTCCTTCCAGGTTGAGAGCACTGTTCATTTTTTCCAGCAGGTGTATGTCCAAAAATAGCAAGTTTTGGGAGCTAGTCATTTCGCAACTTGTCTGTCTTGACTTAAACTTTTGGGATACATGTTCCAAAGTACTTGGCTGATATTTTGGTGGATTTAGGAAGTTCAAAGGGTCTACTAATCAACTCTGAAGTCTCAGTTGGCTGGTGTGAAGCTGGTTGTAGCGGCACCTACTCATCTTTGGATTGCATCCACCATCTCTCTTCACAGTACACCAATTGTATACAGGCAAATAATTGCAGTAGATGTGTAGGCATGCTTATGAACACTTGTGAGTGATACTCCCAAAAACCCGTAGTGAGCATTTCTTGGAAGGTCTGCTTATAGTACACCGGTAAGTATTTGATTCGATAGTGCCAGGCATAACACACCCGGAGTGATGGTGCCGTGCTCATGTCATATGCTAAATCTTGGTTGCCATGCTCGAAACCCAGGGTGTTCACATGGGGTGCCTTGATGTGACGGAAGACTTTGAATACCATCTGCATCATGTCAAATATTTTGACAGTCATATGCATTGCTACATCGTCCATTCGTCGTAAGTGAGGGAGCCAGTGATGAATCGTTGCCATCATGTATTCAACTGTTGGTGGTCCTGTGGGTGGCATGAAATATGAGTAATTGAGCCAATCCTGGCATTGCTTGTTGTTATGTACTTTAATGGCAAATGCCTTCCAGGAGCAGCGACATGGCATGGGTCCCCACATGGGTTGTACTTCAAGTGGAGTGGTGTCTTGGCCCAATTGCTCATCATCTCGGGGTATTCTTGTAATAAGTCCTGGCGCCAAGTTGGTTGATATATTTCTCCCCTCTACGCATCTGTTGGCAAGTCTTCAGGCTCAAACTAAGTTGCATGGGAGGGTTTTTTGCCTGTTTCCTTCTCGATGGCCAGGTGATATTCTGCCATTAACATAAAATATAGCTTATATTGTAGCTCATGCCCAGATATGTACCTGTGAGGGACCAAGTGAGCAAAATATAGAGATTGTAAAATTCGTTCTTCTATCATGGCCATTGCATGTAACTGAGCTTCCACACGTGTTGAGTGGGTTCTTCCAAGATCTTCAACAGTCTTCATCCATGCGGGAGTAGGAAGTTCTAAAGTCGTCTGGCCTTCGGGCGTGACACGTACGCCTAGGATGGGTTGGGGTTCATATGCTTCTTCAAAAGTGTCCTCCACCGGGATGGTCACTGTTTCTTCATCCACTGGTAGTTCTGATGGGGAGTCTGGCGTGGGGGGTGCTTCATATACTGCTATCTGTGATTGAAGAGTTACTACCTGGGCCCTTAGAGCATTGATTTCCTCTATGATCTCAGGAGATGGGTCCGCAGGAGCTGGTAGTCCTTGCTGTACAAGTGCTCTTAACTGCAATATCTTGTGTTCTTCTTTGAGCTTCTGGTATTCCTCATTCATACTGTCATACTCCTCTAATAATCTGACATGATCTTCCAATAACATCTTCATGGATTCAAAGGGGACAACTTTGAAGTGATTGGGACTCAAGGGCTCATCTAGTTGATCTAGAGCAGCTTCCAAGTTCTCTCTGTTTTGTTCCTATAGACGTTGGTTCTCTTCTTTAGCTGCGGCTAAGTGCCGTTTTAGTAGTCCCATGTTTCTCGTAAATGTGGCATTGCGAATAGTTTGCGCCCTTAACAAGTTGTCTATGTCAGTGATGGCCTCTTTTGTCTTTTCTTCACTTTCTAGTTCTAGTTTATGATAGGCCTAACGGAGCTCTTGGTATCGGGTGTTAAGTGAGGCATTCTCGATGGACAATGAATTGAGCTGCGACTGTAAATCATTCATTGTTTGCTGCAGCATCTGATAATTAGCTCCAAGAGATGCAAACTCATCCCTTGCTTGTCATGCATGTGAACATCTGACAAAATGCAGTGTCTATAGTGGGTGATAATATTAAAGGTGTGCTAAATGAAGATGCGGTGGGTGTTGATGCAAGGGAAAGGGGGAATGGGGATGGGAAAGTGGATGTAGTTGTGACTGTGGAAAAAAGTGATCTGCCTAAATATGGTGGTGCAACGGGAGATGTGAGTGGTGGTGCGTTGGGTGGTGATATATCCATGTCACTAGATGTGGTGTTGAGTGTCCTGACTGTGAATAGTGGAGTGATAGTGGGTGCGTGCGTGGGTGTAAATACATGATTTACAAAAGTGGTAGAATAATTTACAGATGGGGTCACTTGTACTGCTTGGTGGAAAGGGGAAAGAGGAATTAGGGTGGGTCAGGGAGGTGAGACTGGGGAGAAAGTCGATGGAGGTGGAAATGGAAATAGTGGTCTTGGGGGTGTAGGGAAAGAAGGGAAGGATGGATGGAGAAATGGATTGGATAGAAAGGTGGATGTTCGAGGAGGTAAGCTAGGTCACGTAGGTGTGGGAAGGGTGAGAGGAATGGAAGCAAAAAAGGCTTCTGCTACAACACTATCCAAAGACGTGGAAGGCATGGGAGAGATTGGAGGGATGGGAGGTGAAAGTGGTGGGGACTTCGGTAACCATGGAGGTATGTACAGTAGTAGTGTTTGGCAGGGAGTCGATGATGATTGTTTCCTTTGCAAAAGATTCGTCAGGGATTAGACGGGCTTCCTTGGCCTGTTATGAAGATTGGCCATCTCTTGGTACGCGAATGTATTGAGCTGGTTTGGATAATAATCGAACGCTGCATGGGTCAAACTACGGTAGCGGCTTTCTCTGCAAATACCTTAATGCTTCATTAGTGCCTATTGACTTAACTAGCTCTCTGAAGCCTTTGATGTAGGCCTCTTCAAAGCCTCCTATGACGAGTTCCTGTTCTATAAGAGCCTAGGTTTCTTCCTTAGATAGCTTCTTACACACCCAAACTTTTTCCATTGTGTGATATAACTTCTTGATTGCCAAGGTGTATGCCGCTACTTCAAATGTTTCATCTTCGTGCATGCTTGTGTCACCTTGGGTGTCGGTTTTCTTTCCTTGATCATAGTCTACACATTCTCTTGGGAGTCATGAGTGCCCTCGCTGGCTTCATCATCGCCCTCGTCATCATCTATTTCTGTTCTTTCTTCTTCTGAGCTGGATACTACTTGTCCTTGCTGTTGATCCGGGGGGGTGGTAGGCTAGCTAGGTCGTTCATATTCTTGAGAGAAGATTTGGCCTTCAGAAAATTGAAATTCATTTGAAAACGCATCTGGCATTTCAAAATCAAAAGTTGTATCCAGAGGTTCTGCTTCCATGTAGGGTATTGGAAAAGAAAACACTTCCACACCAATAGTGGTGGGAACTTCTACTGCAATGGTGGCAGGTTCCTTAACTAATGTTGCCTGAGAGGTAACTGCACTGGTAGTGCCTTCTGTGATAACAGGTCGTGACAGGCATATGCGAATGGGTTGTATCACTGCAGGGGGTTCCGTAGGAGATTGCTCTGGAGATGGCTGGGGTGAAGGGGACTCTAGAACTTGTAGGCATGGGATAGATCCTCTCATGCGCTTGCCTACTCGTCCCTTGCTAGATTTTCTGGATTTCTTGGCTATCCCTTTAAATGCCTTTAACTCTTCACTTGTCACCGCACGCTCTATTGGCAAGTCGTATGCCAAACACATATAAAAAATGCGCGTGAGAGAGCAAAATCCATGAATCACTTTCTTTCTCTCCCATCTATGTTGTGCTAGATATAGCTGATCAATGACCCAGCTTGCCAAATCTATAGTTTGGGGTCCAAACCAAATGCATTTATGGGGCATGGTGAATTGATCCTGAGCTGGGAATGCAAAATGTTGCATACAGATTCTTAGTGGCTTAGAGAGCTTAGGTGTGATTGCCGAAATATCTTCCCATTTTGTAACATCTCCACGCTTCAGAGGCTCTAGAATTAGCCTTTCTCGCTCTGTCGGTGTGTGTGTTCCATGTATCTTGATTGCAGCTCTAATTAAATCTTTTGACATATAAAACTTCTTAAACGGTGGGCCATTTACTAAGGATGGAAAAATGAATGTGCCTGGCAAATCTTTATTCTCAGAAGCGGTCAATGTGGTTACCAAGTGGTAGCATCTGTAGAAATTGGGTTTAGGCAATGGATCACTGAAGTATTCAGTGAAGCCTGCTCTGGCCCAAACATGTTTCAGGTCTTCTGTGTTCTGTAGTGCTTCAAACTCTCTTGAGAAAAACTAGTACTTGCCCCATGTACGATTATCAAAAGTCAAATTGGCCTCAAAGATAAAATCTGCATTTGCCAAAGGTCCTGCTAAACCTTGAAACCAATGTGAATTGTGACGGAGCTTTTCCGTGTATCCCCTTGGTGGATCATCAATGGACCTCGGTCCTGGGAATCCTTGAAATTCTGGTGGTTGAGCCGTGGGATGTGGCTCAGCATGTAGGTTGCCAAAATTGACTACCAACATACTAGTGCCAGCTTCAGGTGGTCCTTCTGCCTGCATGACAAATGATGCAAGTGTGTAGCAGATCTGCTACAAAAGATTAACACATTAGTATGGAAATTAATCATGATCCCATTAAAGTGAGACCGCAATCCCTTTCCATAACCGATGTGTAACCTGTGTAGCCGAGTGTTGTGATGTGGTTTATGGAATGATGTTTTGCAAAACTAATGCAAGTCTCTCTACACCTACATGCTTCAGATGATGCATACATTTCTTGATGAGATGTTATTACAAGTGATGTTGGGTTATAGTGTGTGGATTTGTACAAGGTTCAGTTGTGAATGAGTTATTACAAGGGTAGTGTTTAGTTAGGATGGGGGTAATGTTAGATAAGGGGGTCGGAGAAGACGTCTAGATACGTTTCGATATCCATTTCCTAAGAGTTTCTGAGCGGGTGATATGTTTCTGCTGAGGGACAAAAGGTGATATTGGATGTGGTGGTATTGAAGGGTGAAGGTATTTCTGAGGGGTATATATTACATGGCTTGAGGGTTGAGCTATAATACACTGTTTGGGTACCCAAATCTGCGTGGGTGTGGGTCGATTCGTAAGGTACTTCTTGGCGATCCAAATTTGTCGAATGTCCGTACTCGTAGAAGAAGGTTGAGAAGACTTTGCATACTGCCTCTCATTTTGCTATAACTTCTTCTTGTTATTGTCTGCATTGTTGAAATCTGTCGGTGATTTCTGTCCTTTTGGCAACCATATGTGTCTCATGCCTCTTGCTTTGTGATACTGATATGACTGCTTTCTTGTGTCATCTGATATTTTCGTCAGTCTAGGTTCCTCCGATGTGGATGACTCCTTTGTGGTTGAGTTTGAGAGGTCGGATGGACACTCTGCTTTGGAAAAGAAGGCAAGTCCAACACTTTTGGAACCTGCCCATTAGGAAGTGCTCCATTTTGTACTATTAATCTAGGCCAGTCCATAGTAAGTGTGGAAGGATGGGCACTGCAGGATGTTCTGCCCATGTGGTTGTTGATGCAGTCCATCTGACCGCTGATGTAAACCACCTGACCGGCAATGGTCCCCATTTGTCCGCTGCTGGAAGACCAGGAGAAAATCTGTTGACATTTTCTTGTCTGGCCCCTATCCATCGGCAAGCTCTCATGGGTTGACTTTGGAATGAGCGTGCTTAACCGAGGGATCTGACCTAAGATCTTCCTGTCTTCCGTCGTATGCATTTCATAGGGTCTGGGTTTACATACCTCAGGCGAAGTGTTGTTAGGGAAGTCAATCGGTATCACTCACTACTGATCTAAGGTTCCAATCTACAAGGAGCCTTGTCTAAGATTTAGGTTTGCTGAGGGATTGTATAGCCAATCTTGGCCAAGGATTAGGGGTTCTATCAGGTCATCATCATGGCACACTAGTAGCTTCGCTGTCATAGTCACATCATGTATGAGGATATGAAGGTCCACCTCACCCATGCAAGGGGTTTCCATGCCTCCTAGCCCTATGAGGTATGCCTCAATTGGCCGCATTTCTATTCCTGAGTCCTTATAGTGGGACCATCTAATCGCACTAGTCACAACACCTGAGTCAATTAAAGCCCTGAGCCCTTGGCAAGGGTTGTCCTGCTCTAGCTTGACTGTAATGAATGGTCTCCTATCCACTATGCTAGGATGAGTACTTGACTTTGCTTGACACATGGCCATGGGGTATCTGGGTGTTGTTTCTAGATGGTTATAATGTTCTCTCCCTAGTCCTTGTCTTCTTAAATTCATGTGCTTAATGCGTTCTATAGCTTTTGCCTGAGCTTCAGCTCGTATTCTATTTTCTTCCTCCTTACGCTTCTTTGCCAATGTTAGTCTTCTAAGCATATCCTCAGTAAGAGGTTCCTGGTATAACTTGACTCTACAGCCACTAATGTAATTAGGCATTATGTCTCCTTCTAGGGTGGCTAATTGTACTCCTCCACTTGTCGAGAGTCTGTTAATGATCATAGGTCCATAACCTCGCTTTTCTAATTTCCGTGCGTGATGTTTTAGTGTATATACCAATACTAAATCTCCTTCTTTTAAGCCTTTATCTTTCACATGTGCATCGAAATAACTTTTTGTCGCTTCTTTGCTGCATAAATTCCTGCTGCTACTTTCAGCCTGGTTTCTCCTAATCGTTCCAAGTCCATTATTCTTGCTGATAATTCATGGCCGGTCCACTGATGTTCTTGTGCAACCTTAAGGGTTGGTATCAAACAGTCCAAAGGAAGCACAACATTCTGACCAAAAACCATCTGAAAGGGAGTTGCATTGAGTATGGTCTTGTAGGCCACTCGATATGCCCAAACAAAGTGATGTAACTGTTTGTCCCAATTTGAACGTTTGTTGTTAAGAAGTTTCATCAGTACATTACAAAGGATCTTGTTAGTGCTTTTAGCTTGACCATTGGCCTGAGGATGATATGGTGCGGATTTCTTGTGAATCAGCATAAAATCCTATAGCAAATATTCAATGACTTGGTTTAGAAAGTGAGTTCCTCGATCGCTCAGTAAGTCTATAGGCAATCCATATCTTGTAAAGACATTTTCAAATAAGAATTTTGCAGTCGTGTGTGCATCATTCTTTTTTGTGGCCTTTGCCTCTACCCATTTGGTAAGATAATCTATTGCAACAATAATGTATTCTACGTGTGTACCTTTTGCAGGGGGGTTAATGGGTCATACAAAGTCTATACCCCACTTAGAAAATGCACGTCCTCCCATTATGGGTTTCAATGGCATTTCATCTCTGTCAGTAGGAAATTGAGTTCTTTGGCACACATCACATCTCTTTACATAGTTATGTGCATCCATGTGAAGAGTGGGCCACCATAATCCTGCAAAGAGGATGGCTTTGATTATCCTATCGGGTCCAAAATGACCTCCTGCAACACCTTGGTGTGCAGTCTCTAGTACGCTCAAGTAATCGCTTTTCAAGAACACTTTGTCTTAAGTATCTGTCTCGTCCTCATTTGTAGAGATTGTCGCCAATAAGTGAGTAGTCTTGAGATTCCTGCTCTAGACTACGTTGTCGTGCTAAGGTCATTCATTGAGGGAATGTTTTCGTCCTCAAGTACGTCACTAAAGGTTCACTCCATTCTGGTGTGAGAGACACGTGATATAATGTAGCATGTTCTACTGGTGGTGTTTCACAACAAACAGGGCATTCTTTACACAACTTGTAGACATCTGCTTCCATAGAAGGCCAATAGACTCTTAGTCTATGCAGAGTCTGCAACATACGATGTTTTGAATTATGCTGCTTTAATGCACCTACGTGTGCTAATTGCAACCAATTTGTATATTCTGATTCATCTACACAACAAGCAAGAATCTTTTGATTATCCTGTTTGTATATGCTTCTTGCTATGATTTAGTATCTTTGAGACTTGGTAATCTCTCCTTCCTTGATCCTTATCCTAGGATTCTTGGGTCCATATGTGAGAATAGGGACAATTGGCTTAGTCCATTCTGGTAGTATCTCAAGGTTAAAAAAATATGCATCTGGTAATTCATCTTCTATTCCTTGAGGAGCTTCTCCTCTAGTTAATCTTGAAAGGTGGTCAGCTCTGAGATGTGTCTTTCCCTTCCTCACTACTACTTCAAAGTCATATTCCATGAGTAATAGAAACCAACGTATCAATCGTCCTGTGTTACATGGCTTATTGACTAAGTACAGTAATGTTTGGTGATCTGTAAAGAACTTGAACTTGTTCGCCAACAAATAATGTCTGAATTTCTTTACTGCGTAGATCATTCCTAATCCTTCTCATTCCGTAGTGGTGTAATTTCTTTCTGTAGCATTCAATTGTCTGCTCTCATAAGCTATGGGGAGATCTATATTACCTTCATTCGTGGGTTGTGCTAACACACATCCTATGGCATAGTTGAATGCATCCACATGTACATGGAATGGCTTAGTCCAATCTGGGGTGGTCAATATAGGTGCTGAGCACAAACGTCGTTTAAGTTCATTGAATGAATTATCACACTCATCTGTCCATTCAAACTTGGTCAAAAGAGAGTACAATGGCTTGGCTATGATTGCATACATGTGTATGAATCATCTATAATAACCACAATGACCCATAAATGCTTGTACCTCTTTCATGTTACTTGGCCTAGGTAAGTCGGCAATTACTTTCACCTTTTCTTCATCCATGGAGATTCCGTTCTTTGACACAATGTATCCTAGAATTTTGCCTTGTCTGACCATGAAAACACACTTTTCGGGGTTCAGAAAAACCTGATATTCTCGACATTTGTCAAATACTTGTCTTAATTCTGGGATATGAGTTTGCCTCATATTTGAATGTGCACATATGTCATCGACATAAACTTCCAAACTCTTACGTAAGATTTCCTTAAAAACATGACACATGAGTCGCTGGAAAGTTGCGGGTGCATTTGTTAGCCCGAATGGCATCACACGAAATGCAAATATGCCCCATTTTTTGGCAAAAGCCATCTTGTGTTGATCTTTGGGAGCAATGGCTACTTGATTATAGCCTGAGAAACCATCAAGAAAGCTGTAAACTTCCTTGCCCGCAACTCTTTCCAATAAGTGTTCCGTGATAGAAAGAGGATAACTGTCTCTAATCGTGGTGGCATTAACTTTTTTAAGGTTAATACACACACGCAATTTTCCATTCTTCTTGGGTACAACTACAATGGGGGATACCCATTCGGTATGCTCAATTTTGTAAATAAATCCTGCTTCTATCAAACGATCTATTTCCTCTTTAATCTTCGCAGCGTAGTTATCATTGTACGTATATGGTTTCTGTTTTGTAGGTTTTGCATCTGGAGTCATAGGGATTCTATGGGAACATATATGTGTATCTACCCCTTTCAAGTCTTTGTAACTCCATGCGAACACATCTCTATATTCATGCAATAGGGCAACTAACTCTTCTTCTTCTTCATTCGTCAAATCATGCCCTATGTATGTACATTTTTCTTCTTTTCCTTCTATGGCTACTATGATTTTTTTTGTTTTCTCTCGGTTATCATATACTTCTCCAACGTCAGCTTTTTTTTTAAGCATTCGTACTATGATTCGTCTATCTTCTATTTCATACTTCTTAAAGTTCTCGGGAACCTCAAACAAGGATTCTTCTTCTTCTGACATGGTTTCTTTCTTCTTTCTTTTCTTTCCTTCACTTTTTGCCGTCACTTGAGTGGCTACCCTCACATCATTTATCATTTCTTCGTGTCTCTAAGGATAAGCTTCTACTTCGTAGAAATATTCTTCATCTGATGCAAAGGGCGAGTCCATAATAATTGATTCTAGGTCAAAGTCACTTGCATCCTCAAATGCATCAGTGCTAGGTTCACATTCTTCTATAATTGAATCACACATGACTGGCTCTATTGTGAAGATTGAAATGTCATAGCCATCCTCATCGCAGTGGGGTGTCCATTGTTCTTCATTGATGGCTACATCCATTGTTGCTAGAATTTCTACCCAACCATGAGGCTTGAATTCTTCGTTTGGAAATACTACAAGTGCATAAGCTGGGTCTTGAAGGATTCGCGGATGTTGTTCTCAACCTAAAGTCCTGGCTTCTAACCGTTCTTCCTCTTGTTTTGCTACTTTACACATCTATGGATGAGTGTCCTTGTGCAACCATGAGGGTTCTGATTCCAATGAGTGCACAGATTTTGTTTCTACCCGTGTCTTATGGATGGTATTCCATTGTATTGGGGGTACATCTCGATGTGAATAGTCTTTAAGATTGACTTTAGTAGTCACTCCTAAATGTTGCAAATACAAAGAATTAGTTCCCCAATCTTGTACGATTTGCAACTGACACATGAATGGTCGTCCCAAAATCATCTCGTAAGCATGATTTTTCCCAAAGTCACAAATGGCAAAAGTATGCTCAAATTCCACACCACAAGTGGTGAGAGATATGCCTTCTAGTAAGCCTAATGGTTTCTCTATGTGTCCATCAGCCATTTGTAGCTTCATCTTGGTAGGTCTTAATGCTGGCTTACCCCAACGTTTCCACAAGGCGGTGGTAGCGATGGCTACTCTGGCTCCTGAATCCCTAGTGGGTTATTGGAAGATAAGTGTTACCTTCCTCTCCTTCACTTACGTCTCCTATTCTTTCTACGGGTATCTCTGGTACCTTCTTGTGAGGGAGCAATAGCAAGCTTGGGGAATTGATTTGCTACATGTTTCCACAATTCTAGTCTAACCTTCAACAATTCCTCTAGAGTGAGGTGACACTGTAATTTGGTGTTCTTTATTACTCCGTGTTTCTAGGGATTACTAATTCTTCATTCCTCACTAATATCATGGGTGCTCTCATGCTAATAGACTTGGCTTCCCAAACTCCTGTGAACTGAGGTAATTCTTGCAAAGAATTGGATTCAATACCTGTGTGTTCACTCAGTTGCTCTTCCTCTACATCATCGTAAATAGAGGGAATGTCTTGGGACAATTGCTCCTGTAAGTCATCTATTTCTTGAATAGGAGGATGGGTTCCTTGTTCTTTTCTCCACTTCTCTTCTTGGATTTCTCTCAAAAACTCATGTGAATACCTATGTATGGAAGACAGGTTGTCTTCACCCTCTGTATCTGGTACTTGAGATAGGGATGGTGCATTTCTTTCATGTGTCTCTAAGGCAATAGGGTTCCTATGCTGATTCTTTTTCTCCTTGTTATCAATCAAATATTCTAACCTCTCCAATAGTCCTTGAAAGTGTAATTCAGGTTTTGCCATGTTATTCCATTGAGATAACGAGAGGCTTCGAACATAGTTTGTGCTAGTTCTACCATCTTCATGCAAATTTTAGTTCTCTCCATTTCTAAGTCTGCTCGAGGGTAGTTCTTACTCATTTTTGCTATCTGGGGTCGTTCTTTTATTCTAGCTTGATACGTGCGAAACATCATGTCTAGGTTTTCTGGTATGGGTTCCGCTAAAATTGATCCTGATTTTTGAGCTAGGTTCTCTTGATTAGATTCTTGCGAAGTCAATTCTAGGATCTTGGCTCTCGATTCCTTCAAACTTCCTTCCAACTCAGTTATCTTTTTACTCCACTTTCTCTTAATTCTTTCTCTAGAATCTTTCCAAGATTACGTCTTTTTACTGCTAGATTCTCCAACTTTGCTAGTTCCGGCTATTTTCTCAGGATTAAGCTGTTGATTTTGTAAGAGCGCCTGGGCTCTGGTTATATCTTGGATAGGTATGCATGTAGGGTTGGATCCATCTGCATTGTGCACAATACCTATCACATTGATCGGTGTCACATTTGAAGCATTCGTAGGGTTCTTAGGACAATCTTTCATGATATGTTCTTTACCACAATCAGCACAAAAGCCTTGTATGTTATAGTATTGTGACTGTCCTTCTATCGGAGGATGTGGACAATCCTTTATGAAATGATCTCTTTGGCACCTAAAGCATGGTCCTCTAGTGCCCTGTGGTCTTTGTTGTCTCAATTAGGGCCGTGGATTCCGGTTTGTATACATCACATTAGCATAATCGGGCTCCCAATTGGGTTCCAATGGTGGACTATTGTATTGATATGTTTCTATGTGTTTTGGTGACTCTGTGTAATAAGCGGGTGGGCTATCTACATGAGTGGAGTCAAAACTGTTGGAATTCGGGTCATTTTCTATGATCAGGGGAGAAGAAGGCACTAAAACCCTATTGAGGTTTTCTTCTACAACAGCATATTTAACTGAGATGATATTCGCTGGTGGGGATGGTTGCTGAGCTAAAACAGGTTGAGGTCTCTATTGAGCCTGATAAGGATAGTTTTGAGGAGGCCTGTAGGAATGAGGCTCAGTATTATATTGACCTTGATACCTACCTGGCTGTGCGTATGCTTGCAAGTAGTTCTGTCTCACTGCTTGTTTGTTGTATGGGCAGTCTTGAGCCATATGATTCGTGTATTGTCTCTCAATCATACAATATTGGCCATGGATTGGCTTGCGGTTGTGTTGCATTGGGACACACATTTGCCATATGATCACCACCACAGGTGTAACAACGCTTGTTTGTTATCAACCTAGGCATCTGTTTACTAGAAACTCCTAGTTTCTGGGCCACTTTTTTGCTAGGTCTTCTATCAAGGTAGATAGTTTTGAAGATGCTAGAGATGAACAATGTGAGTCCTTGTAGACTTTTGAGAGTTCCAACTCGTCTCCAAGGTTTTCCTCAAGGTCTATACAAATTCTCACACATTGCTCTAGCATTCTGGGTTCCTTCAAGTACACATAGGAGCATAGTTTCGAGCTCAACAGGCCATCTAAAAACAATGACACTTGCTTGTCCTGTGAGGGTAGCTCTTCCATCAGACATCTCTCAACATATTATCTAAATCTATGTCCTGCAAGTCTAACTATTTCTTGAGGGGTCTGTTTGAAACTATGAATCAACGAAGATGTATCATGTCTGATTCCACTTTTAGAGAATTATGTGATGAATGATTCTAAAAAGTGATGGATATCTCTAAATTGTCTTTGTTACAATGGTTGGAACCAAGTTAAAGCTGTATTCTTTAATGTTAGTCCAAATGCGTTATATTGCGTGAACATGTCTTCTACTTGTTCTGCTCTTAGCACTTGCTTAAATTCTGCAACATGGTCATAGGGATCTCTTGTCCCATCAAAATAGTTTTTCATGGACTTTACTACCTGAGTGGGTCTTAGTACCCTTGGGTGTTCGCGTGGTCTAGGTAGAGGAAAATCATCTCTACCACCTGGTATTCGAGGTTCTCTTTGTCTTTCTGCTCTATCTGTGTCTGTGGTTGTTCTATCTTTCCCTAAGGGATGAGTGAAACTTACTTCCGGTGTCGGGAAGAAGGAGGTCGTGGCGGGAAGCCGGCGCCTGGGGTTGGATCAGGCCCCGCTTTGGTGCGCCGTTCCCGCTGTCTTGAGAGCGGCGTCTGCGCGCTGGGCGCCTCGCCTGTGCTCTCCGGAGCGTGCGCGATCCTCGTAGGGTCCCTTGTCCCTCGGAAGTTTCGAGACGTGGGACCGTGGGCGTCGAAAAGAGACGATCGGATACGCTAGTGATACACGGAATGCAGACGAAGCTCGAAGATACAATCAGAAACAGAACTGAAGCCTCCAATAAAATGAATGATACAAAACAGGCCGCTACAGTGCGGGCCGATGGTACAATAAAACCGCTACAGTGCGGTGCGATGATACAATATAAACGTCGCCGCTACAGTGCGGATCGGCCGATATAAAATAGATCCCTCGCTACAGTGCGAGAAATCGCCTACGAGATTCCGCTTCGGTCTTCGCAGTCCAAGCTTTTCTTTAGGTCTTCACTTCGGTCCGCTCTTTACTTCCAGTATCCTCAACAGTAGCCTCCCTTCTCTTTACTTCAGATAATCAGAAACCGCATAAACCTGGAAAAGCATTCCACACAAGAAACCCACGGGGAGAACAATTGAAGCTTGGGCCCCTATTTATAGGGCCCTCCCCCCTTGGACTTTCTTCTAGAAACTTCTAACCTCCTTACAAACTTTCTAATTTCAGATGACCTTGCATGTTCATTTTCTATTTTGGGAAAATCCCATCTCTTGATTCTATTTTTGATTTTTGTCCTTTTTATTTTCCCTAAATTAATGTTTTGGTTTCACACTATATACAGGGTTAATTAATCTAAGGGTTTGGGTTAGGATAAACACCAATTCCAAGGGTCCGACCTAGGGTTTTTGGTCGGGAAAATTAGGCATTTGCTCACAATTATCTCAAGCTCGCCAATTCAAGGATTTATTTACAATTTTGGCCTAAACTCCAAGGGTTTCCAAGGGTTCAAGTCCAGTTTTCATGGGATAAACTCAGGTTTTCAAGGGTTTTGAAGGGTCAAACCTACGTTTTCATGGATCAAATGTCAGTTATTTTTACACACGCATCTAACATACATCTCAAACATGTTTCCACATCACACAATCAATCAATTCTGCCAAATTATGCATGAAATATACTCCTCTTTAGTCAAAACGTCACACAAAACTCAGAAAATAATGAACTTTGAAAAAAAACTCAGTGCACACTCTCTGCGGGATTTCATCCCGACATTCGCCCCCGCTAAACCTGCACATCGTCTCGATGGGCCAACCTGCAAAATTCAATAGAAGCGCATCAGGATTCTTTTTGAAATCTCTTTACACTTTTTATGCCTTTCTTAAATCATGATCTCATGCAGTCATGCAATCTTTTATAAAGATTAGTACGAATTTTAGAAAATTAAGTAGATTAAAGCTTTACAAATATCATACTATGTTTCTGCGTCTCCAATCTGACAAACAATCACATGAATAAATCGTTGGCTTTCTAGATCTTCTGTTCGTTCAACTGGTTCAGATCTAGCAACTCATTCTAAGTACTAGCATATACATATGTTTCTACTAACTCAGTTTGTAGAATGTACCTCGATTCCCACTATTTATCTCCTACTATCCAACTCTCCATCAGATCTTTTCTTTTTCTTTTTCTTTTTCTTTTTCATTTTTCCTTTTCTTTTTCTCTTCATCTCAGCTCAGCATTTCTTTTTATCTTTATTTTTCACAAATCGGCCTATGTCAAAATCGGGTGTGACTCATGGACTTGTCCACCCGGCCAAGTTTACCCCATCTGTCTACCGATCCGACATAGCACACGACATACACAACATCAGCCCTACATGAAATCGACGTCAGCTCGTGGCTCTGACCACCCGGTCAGAGTGACTCCACCCACCTACCGACCCATACAGGCGCATGACAACAGATAGGTCACGCCTACGACGAAACTAGCTACAGCTCGTGGCCTTGATCACCCGACCAAGGTGGTTCCACCCGCCTACTAGCCCATCGTAGCGCACCAACAACATACACGCACATATAAGCTGGCATGAGTATGAATGTTTCTTTATAAATCATGATCCATATGGAGGTAAGATCTCGCAAGAAATAAATACTAGGATCCAAAGTTTCCCACTCACTAAGTGTTCAAATCAATTAGCATATACATGCACTCGGTCTAAGCATGCCATCACATTCCCAAGCTTTCACTCCCAAAAATCTCTGGTCCACTAACTGATCCTATTCATATAATTCCTAGTCGCTCATGCTTCGTGCAAACCCATAATAGATCTTTGTTATCTTCTTTCTACATGATTTTCATAAATTCACGCATATCTTTATCATACACACAAATGCAAAGCATATGCTCAGAAAGAAAACACATCTCAAATCAGAAACGTTTCACCTGGTCATTTTTCCTCATTTTGATCCAGCTTCTCTTTAATTCCATGGTCTATCATTCTTCATCAGCATCAGCATCAGTATCATCAGTTCCCTCCAGAAGTTCTTGCTCAATCTCATAATCCGCTTCATTTCTTTTCTTGAATAATTTTATCCTCTTTCCTGCAATCAAAGATCTCAAAGGAGTACTGTCTAACTCACGAAGTGCATACGTACCATTTTCAAACACAGATGTCACCACATACGGCCCAAACCATCGTTTGGTCAATTTCTTCCTAGCATCATATTGAGTATCGAATGTACTATCGTACACCAACACCCAATCATCTATCTCAATCCTACGTGGTCTCAGTCGATGGGTTTTGTCAAAATAGATCTTGTTCTTTAACCTTGACTCCTTTAACTTTTGGATTGCTTCTTTCAACTTTTCATTTCCTTGTTCTAACTGCTTTATTCTCAATGATAATAACTCTTCTCTCGTCATACCATCATTCCATGGGAGCGTCAACCATGTCACTATCTGAGTCTGGATGGGGAAGACTAGCTTCTGACAATACATCAATTCAGCAGGCATGAATCCTGTGGACCGAGTGTAAGTCATCCTATCAGCCCATAGCGCGAATGGAAGAAACCTAGGCCACTGCTTGATGTCATCGCTGCAAGCCTTAGAGATCGCCTTCACGATGGAAGGGTGACCTCTCTCGATTTTCCCATTTGCCTCTGGATTATAGGCAGTGGTGAGAGATAATCGAATTCCATGACGGTCAAAGAACTCTTTTGCCTCTCTCGCATCTAACTCTCCCCTATCCGCAACCACTTTCTCAACGTATCCGAATCTCGAGATCACTTCTTTTAAAAGGAATTTGCATACATTATAAGTAGTCTTCGTACGGAGAGCTCGACCTTCCACATGGTTGTGTTGGAGCAAGACAATCAACAAATTGTGATTATACAAAGGTTAGAAGTAAAGACATGAAGAGAAGATTGAAGATCAATGTCATGAATTGAAGGAAAGAATCAGACAACAAAGTTCTTTTATCAAATGTACATTAGTTCTATAAGATACTTCAATATACTTGAAGTAATTACGAGTTAGGACTTGTATATATATATAAGTACATGTTTGTAGTGATGAGGAGAGATAGAGAAGTAAGTTGAGAGAAGTTAGTGATGTACATTGTACAAATCATCCATCAGATGTATGAAGGAAATAGATAAGTGAAAATTTCAGATGTGGCGCGTCGATCTTCTCTCCCATTCTCCTTCTGTGTTTAATCTTTTGAGAAATCGTTTTGCATGCATCTAAGTCCATAGCTAATCTATCTATGGCTAGAATTTGAGAGGCTAATTGCAATCAGGTCGAGAGAATTTAGTCTAGGAACATTCATATGTGAAGATGTTCTGAGAGTCGTCAAAACTGGCGCAGATTTCATGATCAGAGAAATCATCATTACTCAGTCTACAGTGTAAAGTTTTACACAAGTGAGGGCTCAAAATCTAAGTTGGAAGGTAAGCCATCTATGGCTAAAAGAGCTTGATCAAACGGGATTTACTTTGGGAGAACCAGTGTTAAGAAGTTACAGGTGTCAAAGTCGCCATTGCGAAGAAGCTGTTCCAGACATAGGTAAAGTGTTTCACACATTTCTCAATGTGTACTCAATCATTTTGAGGAATTTAACTTGGAAAAGTTGCACAACCTTAAGACAAAGCATTGTGCAAAGTTTTGTTAAAAACTTTACAGGATTGATTAGTCAATGAGTGATTAATCTGCAGTAGACTTTTCAGGAAATTTCAGTTTTCAACAGTTAGCCAAAATTCTGATAATTTGGTGATTGTTTTCTAAAATTAAGTGGAGTCTGAAGTTGTTCTTGATATAGAGGAGTTCTAAGTTCAAGTACAACTTGTTCTTTTGGAGATTAACACTCTCCATCAGTGGTATCAGAGCAGGATGTGTCAAAATTGAAGTGAAGAAGACTCCGACTACTGCAGAAATACAAATCTTTACATCTTGAAGGTGCAAAAGGATAAAGGTTGAAGAAAATTTGAAGGTAGACACATTGAAGTTATCAAAAGGATCAGAAGGAGCGAGATTCAAAGTCAAGGTACATTTATTTCTCATAAAGATTAAAGAGTTGGCAATATAGGTAAAGAAATAATGGGAGATAGTCTCCAAATTGAGAAGCTGGATAGAGAGAACTATCCTGCATGATCAATGAGGATGGAAGCTCATCTTATGAGCAAAGATCTGATGGGATACATCACGGGAGATGAAGAAAAGCTAGAATTTAGAGACTCAAGTGTTCCAACCAGAGAAGAGCTTGCAGACTTGAAGAATTGGATGAAGAAGGATGCTCAAGCAAGGAGCATAATCTACATGGCAGTCAATGACTATTTGCTTCCTCACATTAGAGGACTTGAAAGTGCAAGTGACATTTGGAATGCTTTGGAAGAGCAGTTCCAAAACACAACCAAATCAAGGAAGGCTTCACTATGGGCAGAATTTACTACTTTCAAGAAGAAGGCCTCACAGTCAATTTCTGATTATGTGACAAAGATGAAAGATATTGCAGATTCTTTAGGTGCAGTGGATGAAGATATTGAAGAAGATAAATTGGTAAGACAAATTCTCACAGGGCTAAGAGGAGATGAGAAGTGGAAGCCTTTTATTTTGTCTACAGAACTTTCATTAGATCACTTCACTCCTGATTTGAATCAATTGTTAGGTCATATGCTAACTTTTGAGAATGATATCAAAGGAGATGTTGATAAGAGTGCAGGTCATGCAATGTATTCTAAAGACAAGAAGAAAGCTAACAAAGGAAAGCAACAATCAGGTGAAGAAGAAGGCACTTCAAATCAAGCAAATTTCATAAGAGAAAAGGAAATGGCAGAAGTAGAGGAAGAGGCAGAAACAACAAAGACAATGCAAGAGCTTGTTGGATATGTGGTAAGACCAATCATCTATCTCATGATTGTTGGCATAATAATCAGAACAATGGTAATTATCAGAATTTTAATCAAAGAGCAAGAGGTGGTAGATTTCAGAGAGGAAACTTCAGAGGTAGAGGTGGTAGGAATTCTTTTGAAAGAGGTGGAGGAAGAAGCTTCCAAAATCAATCCTATAATAACACCTACTACAACTATGCATCAGATCAGAAGGAGGACTCGACTCTCATTATGAATGCAACATGTGAAACCTCACATGAGGACATGAGAGTGTTCTATATTGATTCAGGATGTAGTAATCATTTAAGTGGAAATATTGCTTTGATGACTGACCTAGATCATAATGCAATTAATCATACAGTTCAGACAGGTGATAATACAAAGCATAAGGTAAAGTCAATTGGTTCAGTCAAGGCTAAAGATGGGAGCACTCTTCTGAGTAAGGTTCTTTATGTTCCCACAATTCCAAAGAATTTGATCAGTGTAGGTCAAATTGTGGAAAAAGGATATGAGGTAAGATTCACTAATGATGGAGTATATGTTGAAGACCCTAGTCAAGGGTATAAACAGGTTGTTACAGGAAAGAAAGAAGGAAGGCTCTTCACATTGAAGGTACAAGGAAATGTTGGACATGCTATGTTCACATATGGAGAGCAGAAGGTGTCAGAATTGGATCTTTGGCATAAAAGACTTTGACATTTCAATGAGAGATGTATTAAAGAAATGATTAACAATGATTCAGTGCTTGGGTTGCCTAACATTGCAGGTCAACACATGACATACAGATGTGAGGCATGTCAATTAGGTAAGGCTCATAAGAAATCCTATTCCAAGCATGGGTTTATGTATTCAGAAAGACTTGAAATGGTGCATACAGATGTGTGGGGTCCTTCAAAGGACTTTAGTATAAATGGTTCAAGATATTATGTCATTTATGTTGATGATGCTACCAGATGGATCACAATTTATGTGATTAAAGAAAAGTCAGAAGTGTTTAATACATTTAAACACTATCATGCATATGCAGAAAGGATTACAGGTCAAAAATTGAAGAGACTAAGGTCAGATGGAGGGGGAGAGTATTTTTCAAATGAATTCAATGATTACTTGTGGAATGCAGGTATAAAGAGAGAAGTTACTTGCAGGTACTCTCCTCAACAAAATGGGGTAGCAGAAAGAAGAAATAGGACTCTTGTTGAGTTTGCAAGGTCCATGATGAAAGAGAAGAATTGCCCAAATTATTTGTGGGCAGAGGTTGTAAATACAGCTACATATTTGGTCAATAGATTGCCTTGTAAAGCTTTGCAAGGTATGACACCATATGAAGCTTGGTGGGGTAAGAGACCTACCTTAGATCATTGCAGAATATTTGGATGTTTGGCATATGCATATGTGCCATCTCAATTGAGGCATAAGTTGGAGCCTAAGGCAGAGAAGTATGTATTCATTGGTTATGATGATAAGCAAATGGGATACAGGTTGTGGAGTCCATCCACAAAGCAATTCCTTGTATCCAAGGATGTTACATTTGATGAGCAAGGTACTTGGTATGCAGGTAAATATAATGTACATGCAGATGTTGAAGAAGTAGTGGATCAAAGGAAAGGTAAAGCAAAGATTCAATTAATTGATGAAAATGAGAGTAATGAAGTACAAGTTGAAGTTGAAGAGAGGCCAAGGTTTGATCTAGAATGTGATGAACCAGAGACTTCAAGAAGTGCAAAAGTTAGGAGGTCATCTAGGCACAAATGGCAACCTACAAGGTATAGCTATGACACCTCATTCTTGACTACTAAAGATTATGCTTATTTAGTAAAAGCAGATGAAGATCCATCTACATATGATGAAGCCAAAGGCAAGAGAAATTGGGAAGAATCCATGCAAGAGGAGTATGATGCATTGATAGAGAATCAGACTTGGGATCTGGTTCCTAAACCTAATAGCCAAAAAATTATTGGATGTAAGTGGGTTTACAAAACAAAAAGATTTGCAGATGGAAGTGTGTCTAGGTACAAAGCTAGACTTGTTGTGAAAGGGTATGCACAGACATATGGAGTGGACTATGATGAGACCTATAGTCCTGTGGCAAAAATGACAACCATCAGAACTCTCATAGCAATTGCTGCTTGCAAAGGTTGGAAGTTATCTCAATTAGATGTTAAAAATGCTTTTTTGAATGGTTATATTTCAGATGAATTTTACATGGAGCAACCAGATGGGTTCAAAGATAAAGTGAGTCCAAATTATGTGTGTAAGCTCAAGAGAGCTTTGTATGGACTAAAGCAAGCCCCAAGGGCATGGAATTATAGGCTTGTAAAGTTCTTGAAGGATCTTGGATTTCAAGCATCAAAGGCAGATAGTAGCTTGCTAGTCAAAGCAAGTGAAGATGGATTCATTTATGTTTGTATTTATGTTGATGACATAATACTTACAGGAATAGATGATAAAGGAATACAAATGATCAAGAAGTAGATGGAGAAAGAGTTCAAAATCAGTGATTTGGGGAACTTGTCATTCTTCTTGGAAATGGAGATTTCTTATACTCAACATGGAGTATATGTGACCCAAGAAAGGTATCTTAAAAATTTGCTAACCAAATTTAAAATGGAAGATTGCAAGGTTGCACCTACACCATTGGAAGTGAACCATAAATTGTCTAGATTTGGAGGAGAAGAATTCAGAGATATGAAGCTCTATCAAAGTTTGGTTGGTAGCTTGATTTATGCTACCTTAACAAGGCCTGATTTGTCATATGCAGTTGGTGTGCTTTCACAATTCATGCATTGTCCTAGAAAGGAACATTGGATTGCAGGACAAAGAGTACTTAGGTACATCAAGGGTACACTTAGAGAAGGGTTGTACTATGGATTTACTTCTGATACAAGAGTGAAGATATATAGTGATGCAGATTGGGCAGGTAATGTGGATGATAGAAGATCAACTCATGGATATTTGTGCTATGTAGGAGACAAATTGATTTCATGGTGTTCTAAGAAGCAACATACAGTTGCTTTGTCATCTACAAAAGCAGAATACAAAGAACTAAGCATATTAAAATACAATATCATTTCCTGAGAGAGAAGGTCATTGATAAGGAGATTGAAGTCATACACACTCCTACAAAAGATCAACTTGCAGATATGATGACAAAAAGTTTAGATGGACCAAAGTTACAAAAGTTCAAAGACATGGCAGGAGTAAAAAGGATGCAGACAATCACAATTGATGATTGAGGGGGAGCTGTTAGAGCAAGACAATCAACAAATTGTGATTAGACAAAGGTTAGAAGTAAAGACATGAAGAGAAGATTGAAGATCAATGTCATGAATTGAAGGAAAGAATCAGACAGCAAAGTTCTTTGATCAAATGTACATTAGTTCTATAAGATACTTCAATATACTTGAAGTAATTAGGAGTTAGGACTTGTATATATATATATAAGTACATGTTTGTAGTGATGAGGAGAGATAGAGAAGTAAGTTGAGAGAAGTTAGTGATGTAGATTGTACAAATCATCCATCAGATGTATGAAGGAAATAGATAAGTGAAAATTTCAGATATGGCGCGTCGATCTTCTCTCCCATTCTCCTTCTGTGTTTAATCTTTTGAGAAATCGTTTTGCATGTATCTAAGTCCATAGCTAATCTATCTATGGCTAGAATTTGAGAGGCTAATTGCAATCAGGTCGAGAGAATTTAGTCTAGGAACATTCATATGTGAAGATGTTCTGAGAGTCGTCAAAACTGGCGCAGATTTCATGATCAGAGAAATCATCATTACTCAGTCTACAGTGTAAAGTTTTACACAAGTGAGGGCTCAAAATCTAAGTTGGAAGGTAAGCCATCTATGGCTAAAAGATCTTGATCAAACGGGATTTACTTTGGGAGAACCAGTGTTAAGAAGTTACAGGTGTCAAAGTCGCCATTGCAAAGAAGCTGTTCCAGACATAGGTAAAGTGTTTCACACATTTCTCAATGTGTACTCAATCATTTTGAGGAATTTAACTTGGAAAAGTTGCGCAACCTTAAGACAAAGCATTGTGCAAAGTTTTGTTAAAAACTTTACAGGATTGATTAGTCAATGAGTGATTAATCTACAGTAGCCTTTTCAGGAAATTTCAATTTTCAACAGTTAGCCAAAATTCTGATAATTTGGTGATTGTTTTCTAAAATTAAGTGGAGTCTGAAGTTGTTCTTGATATAGAGGAGTTCTAAGTTCAAGTACAACTTGTTCTTTTGGAGATTAACACTCTCCATCAGATATGGCATAAAGCTCAGCTCTTGGAGGCCTTCACATAGGTCTCTCTAACCACGACTAAAACTGCCATCTATTTATAGTTGAGTTTGGGAGGCTAACTTCCCTCAATCACTCTCCAATCAATTAGTGATTGATTTGATTCTCTACCTACCACAAATCACGAATTCGTGGCTCCTCTTTCCCTTTTTGATCAAGTGGACTCAACCACTTAAGATTCTTTCACTTTTACATTAAGTAAACTCTTCAAAAGTTACAAGAGGTAGTTCACAAGTGAACTTTGCATAGTCTTCATTTTAAAGCTTCTTCTATGACTTTGTTGGACTCAATCCAATACTTAGGCTTGTCATAGACTTGCTCCAACAGTCCTTGGGATCACTGAGTCTTCATGTCTGACCAGTATTGTGGGAGCTCTGATCTGAAGAGATTCAGATTCCCATGGGCCTGGAAATTGAGGGAGTTCTTCTAAGGTATTAGATTCAAAATCTAATCTTTCGTCTTCTTGTTGTTCTACTTCATCTCTGTAAATAGATGGAATGTCTTGGGGAAATTGATCATGAAGATCATCAATCTCACGAATAGGAGGGGAATTACCCTTCTCCTTGGTCCATTTCTCTTCTTGTATTTCCCGCAAGAACTCTTGAGAGTACTGTTGAATTGAAGGAGGTATTCCAACATCCGTGGAATTAGGAACATAAGCTCACATTGGTGGTGAGCTTCCTCTTTCAATAACTGGTTGAGCCTGTGGAGGTAAAGAAACTTGTGGTTTGTTTACCAACTGCTCTAATCTTTCTAGTAAGCCCTGGAAATGCAAATCCAATTTGACGGAGTTTGTCTGATTGAACTTTTGACTAGTCTCGAGTATAGCTTGAGCTTGTTCTACCATTTTCATGCACATCCTCATCCGTTCAATCTCTAAATCCGCTCTAGGGTAACTCTTGTCTAGATTTGCAGCTGTTGGCCCTTCTTGAAGTCGAGCCTGGTAGGCCTTGAACATCATGTCCAAACCTTCTGGGGTTGGATCTGTGAGAACAGACCCTGGTTGTGGTCTATTACAATGGGTGGTGGGGTGGGATGAGGTGGAGTGGATGGAGTTTCGACACGCGAGGGGCTTTGAGATGCAATGTCTTCTATTTTTGTTTTCGCTTCTTTTAAGCTTTCTTCTAGTTCCGATAACTTTTTATTCCACTTGCAATTGGCCTTTTCTCTGGTATCTTTCCATGTTCTTGTTTTCCTCTTACTAGGCTCTCCTGATTCACTTGACTCGGATTGTTCTGCTGGTTTATCTTGTTTTAATGCTTGTGCCCTAGTAACTGCCTGTACAGGTGCCACATTACTCCTACTGGCACTTGAATCCGCCACTAAGCCTATCACATTAATGGGTGTAATCTTGGGTGCACTGGAGGGGTTTCTTGGACAATCTCTGGGAAGATGGTCTTTTCTACATTTAGGACAAAAAGCTTGTATTGTGATAACCTGACCTTGACTCCGAGATGGTGGTTGGGGACAGTCACAAATGAAATGTTCACCTTGACATCTAAAACAAGATCCTCTAGGGGCTTGTGGTCTCATTTGTCTCAATTGGGGCCTAGGGTTAGGATTTGTATACATGACATTGGAGTATTCTAGCTCCCAATTTTGCTCCATAGGTGGTGCCTCATATTGATACGAGTAAATCTCACTATGCTCAGGCGAATCAGTGTAATAAGCATGTGGACTACCTTCATGGGAGTAGTCTGAACTATGAGCATGAGAGTCATTATCTGGTATCAATGGGGTTAGTGGCACCAATGCTCTATTTGGATTTTCCTCTCCCATAGCATACTTGACTGGAATTACGTTGGCACGAGCTGGTGGTTGGTTACCAAGACCGGTTGTGGCCTATATTGTGCCTGATATTGCTATTGTGGTCGATAATATGGCTGTTGGTATTGGTTCTGATACCTACACTGTTGGTAAGGTTGCTGATAAGTTTGTCTAACAGCCTGCCTATTGTAGGGATAATCTTGAGCCGTGTGGTTCGTGTATTTTCTCTCAATAGTGCAATATGGAGCATTCCTTTCTCTAATGTTTTGGTTTTGCATTGGGCATACATTAGCCATGTGGTCCCCTCCACAGGTATAACATCGGTTCAATGAGGTGACTCTTTGTGTTTGTCTATTTTGGACTCCCAACTTCTTGGCAACTTGCTCAGCTATCTCATCTATTTCCGTGGAGATTTTTGAAGTATGATTAGTAGAACTATCAGAATCCTTATAGAGTTTGGACAATCCTAACTCCTCACCCAAGTTATCTTCTATGTCAATGCACGTCCGCACACACTCTTCTATGGATCTGGGCTCTTTCAAGTACACATATGATCTCAACTTTGTGATCAGTAAGCCATCTAAGAACAAAGCCACTTGTTTGGCTCGTGTGGGTAACTCTAGAGCAGGGCATCTTTCTAGGTATTGTCTAAACCTTCTACCTGCTAATCACACTGTTTCTTGGGGTGTCTGCTTGAAACTATGGATCAAAGATGATGTGTTGTGCCTGATACCACTCTTGGAAAATTCTACAATGAATTCGTCTAGCAGTTGACCTATATTGTGATAGTTGCGAATACTTAGTGGTTGAAACCAAGCTAAGGCAGTGCCCTTAAGAGTCAAAACAAATGCCTCGTACTGGGTGAACAAATCCTCAACCTGTTCAGCTCTTAACACTTGTTTAACTTGGCCACATGATCATAAGGATCTCCTGTCCCGTCAAAATAATTTTTCATTGCCTTGATCACTTGAGTGGGTCTAAGGGTTCTTGTGTGCTCTCGGGGTCTAGGCAACGGAAAATCCTGTTCATCTCTTTGTTGCCTATGTGCTTCATGTCTCTCTCTTTCAGGTCTTTCATTTCCAACTCCTGATCTATTCCTGCCCACAGGGTGTGCAAAACTTACCTCAGGTCTCTCTCTATTTCTTTCTCTCTGGGCTTCATGAGCTTGGGATGATCCTACTCCTTGGAGGCCATGGGAAACATTGGATCTTGGTGGAGGGAAAATCAATTCACTCTTCCACGTATATGCATGTCTATCATGTTCTATTACCAAGAATATCTTCTCTGATGTGTTATCCAGGTAGACAACTTTGCGTGGTATCTCTGGATCCTTGAACTCGTAGATGATGACTATGCCCAATTGGCTAGGTTGATCTGGCTTGAATCTCCAAAAGGCTTCCTCTATTTCTCTATTCAAGAATAGTTCTATGCTTTTGTTGTCTTGAGGGATCCAATCTAGAGTGATCACTCTAGTCAAAACTGACTTACCTCTAGGAGTCTGGGGTTCTTGTCCTACATTTCCTTGTTCTAGGTCTCCTATCTCATTCTCATGAATGAGATTTCCAAACTCATCGGTCCTATCTCGTAGGTTGGTGACCACATACATGGTTCATTCCTTATCAATGTATGAACCCTCTTCGAACTTGACCACCAGGTGTTCAAGTCCAAAGGGTTGATTTGGATTTTTGAGTTGGACCACTGATCGCCTCAAGCCATCCTCATAGATGCGAGCACCTAATCAGTTGGTCTGAATATATTCCAATTGTGTCTTATAGGGACCTTCTGGTGTTTGTAGATGGGCAGTTCTTGAGCCACCTACAGGTTTCCTCATGCTAAAAGACATTTCTGAGTCACTTGTGAAAGAGTTTAGTACGTAAGGACAACCACTTAGTTGTTGTGCCCAAGACTTAGCTGTATGGTTGACACTAGACTAGAAGATTTCCCCTTGGTATGGTTCAAAATCCTTTGGAGTCCCCTTGGTTCCCTGGTCCCACCTGAGGGTCAACTTCGAATTAGTCTATCTGAAAATCAACACATTATTCTTACAAAAAACGAGCTTTCCAACGAGCTATAGAGCTCAAACGAGCTTTCCAATGAGCTATAGAGCTCAAAAAATGGACTTTGGATGAAAAATTTATGTCAAATCAGGCTCTTGGGGGTCAAAACAGGCAAATAGGGTCTTATGGAAAAATCATGATTTTGTAAGAGAATCGCGATTTTGAAATCAAGAGAATCGTGATGCCGTGAAATCAGAGAATCACGATGCTGAGAAATCAGAGAATCGCGATCCTGTGAAACCAGGAGAATCGCGATGCTATGAAATCAGAGAATCGCGATGCTGAGAAATCAGAGAATCGCGATCCTCTGAAACCAAGAGAATCACGATCCTGTGAAACCAAGAGAATCGCGATGCTATGAAATCAAAGAATGGCGATGCTGAGAAATCAGAGAATCGCAATCTTGTGAAACCAAGAGAATCGCGATCCTATGAAATTAGAGAATCGCGATCCTGTGAATCTCAAGAGAATCGCGATGCTATGAAATAAGAGAATCGTGATCTGTTGGAGCAAGTCTATGACAAGTCTAAGTATTGGCTTCAGTCCCACAAAGTCTTAGAAGAAGCTTTAAAAAGAAAACTATGTAAAGTTCACTTGTGAACTACCTCTTGTAATTTTTTGAAGAGTTTACTTAATGTAAAAGTAAGAGAATCTTAAGTGGTTGAGTCCACATGATCAAAAAGGGAAAGAGGAGCCACGAATTCGTGATTTGTGGTAGGTAGAGAATCAAATCAATCATTGATTGATTGGAGAGTGATTGAGGGAAGTTAGCCTCCCAAACTCAACTATAAATAGATGGCAGTTTTAGTCGTGGTTAGAGAGACCTATGTGAAGACCTCCAAGAGCTGAGCTTTATGCCATATCAAGGTGTGATTACAAGGCACACATATGTATCAGTAAGTCATTGTATTGTACAAGCAATATACTTTCATTTTCATGATTATTTGAGTTCATCTTTCCATGTTCTTGTGAAGTGTACTACTCACTGCCATTACTCTCAGTTTTCTCAGTCAGCTTGCAGAGATGTTTTCTTTGAGCTTGGTGCATCATTTTCAGTTATTTAACTTGGTAAAGTTAGCTCTATAAGTCTATTATATGCTCACAAATTTTCATGTCATTTGGATGTTGAAAACTTCAGTTATGTTCATTTGAAGTCAACAGGGTGTGTTCATCTTCACTTCTCTGTCAGGTACCCGACTTTTTCACTCATCTTGTCAGAGCCATTTCTTAGTGGTTACTTATCCAAATTCCATGATTGAAAGCTTGTTGGATTCAGCGTATTGTCTAGTATAAGCATACAAAGTTTCATAATAATTAGATTCGTACATTTTGAGTTATGTTGATTTTTCTGCTCACTGGTCTCAAACTGTAGCAGCCCGTGAAAATCGGGATGATGTCATCAGTTGTTAAAACTCATTCTCAGTGTGTGGTTCATTATTTTTGATGAGATTACTCTTGAAAGTTAGCTCTTTAAGCTACCTAGACTTCCCAAAGAGGAATTAAGCTAATTGCTGCTGTGCTCAGAGAATTATGTAAAACACTGGACATGTGTATGAACCAAGAATAGCAAGTTTTCACCTCAACTATCTGTTTTGATCTATCTTTTTGAGAGTGATCTTCCAAGGTACATAGGGTGTCTAGTACATCCATTGGCAAGCTAAAAGGGCCCACCATATACTCCTGGAGTTCAATTGGCTGGTGTAGATCAAGGATTTTGCAACACCTCTTCATCTTCAAGCACATACCTATCCATCTCTTCACAGTGGTATCAGAGCAAGGTTGGACAACATGGCAGATGGATTTCCTTCATCAATTGACAAATTGGACAGAGGTAACTACTCAGCTTGGTCATTAAGGATGGAAGCTTATCTCCAAGGTAGAAGTTTATATGGTTATGTGGTTGGAGATGAAGTTATGCCAAGTTTTAGGAACAAAAGTCAACCAACACAAGAAGAGAAAGAAAGATTGAGCACATGGTGCTCCAAGGATGCACTTGCAAGGTCTTATCTCCTCAACTCTATCTCAGATTTTTTGTTGCCTCACATTAGAAGTTGTAAGACATCTCAGGAAGTGTGGGATGCACTTGAAGCTTTCTTTTCTTCAAGTACTAAAGCTAGGAAGCATCAACTATGGCTGGATTTCACAACTCTCAAGAAGGCTCCCAAACAAAATGTGACTGATTTTGTCACAAAGCTCAAGGACATAGGAGATCAGTTGGGAAGTATTGGAGAGGTAATAGATGAAGAGAAAATTGTAAGGCAGGTCATCAATGGCTTGAAGGCAGATGACAAGTGGGAAGCATTCACAACAGCTATGGATTTGTACATGGACATGCATGTACCTGATTTCAATACACTCATTGGACAACTACTTACTCAAGAGGCAAAGCTTATCAAAAATGGAGAAAGCTCCAAAGGTAATCAATCTTCAGCTTTATACACTGATAAAAGCAAGTCCAAAGATAACAAAGGAAAGGCAAAGAAAGTGGATGATGAAGCAAGTACATATCAAGCTAACTATGCAGGTAGAGGAAGACATGGCAGAGGTAGAGGAAGAGGAGGTAGACAAGGCAGGGAGAGATCCCAAGACTCCAATTCATGTTCTATTTGTGGATTAACTAATCATACAACTGAAAATTGCTTGAGGAATTCCAGGAATCAAAGAGGCAGAGGATACAATAGAGGAAGTTATGGCTACTCAAGAGGAAGGTTCAACAACTACCATGGCAACTACAACAACTACAATCATTCAAACTATCAAGGAGGCTACAAAGGAAGGAGAGACTACAATAACTACACAGAAGACTCAAACAAAGAGGATTCATTATTGATCATGAACATGGCTATGCCAAAAGGTAAATCTGATGAGCATGTTTTCTACATAGATTCAGGTTGTTCAAATCATGTGGCAGGAAATGTGGCACTCCTATCAGATTTAGAAGATCCAAGGAATAAGCATGAGGTACAAATAGGAGATGATACAAAACATCCTGTGGAGAAAATAGGTAATGTCAAAGCACCTGATGGAAACATCAACCTACTCAGTAAGGTACTCTATGTCCCTACCATTACAAAGAATTTGATAAGTGTTGGGCAGATAGTAGAGAAAGGGTTGCAAGTCAGGTTCACAAAAGCAGGAGCATTTGTTCAAGATCCAAGTCAAGGATTCAGAAGAATTGCAAAAGGTGAAAAGATAGGTAGATTGTTCACATTTGAATTACAGGACACTAGAAATATTGCTCTCTTTAATTATGGTAGTCAGACACTCACAGAATTGGAAGTATGGCACAAAAGGTTAGCACATATTGGTGAAAGGTCATTAAAGCAAATTTGCAGGGACCAAAGTGTACTTGGACTCCCTAATTTGTCAAAACAACATATGATTTATAAGTGTAGTGCATGTCAATTTGGAAAGTCTCACAGGTTACCATTCATGAAGAAAGGTTATATGCATGGAGATCTCTTGGAGTTGGTTCATACAGATGTATGGGGACCTAGCAAGGAAGCTTCAATATCTGGATCAAGGTATTATGTTTCCTTTATTGATGATTGCAGCAGATGGACTATCCTATTCTTTATGAAACACAAAGATGAAGTTTTTTCATGTTTCAAAAGATATTTGGCTCTTGTGGAGAATCAAACAGGTAAATCACTAAAAAGGCTAAGGTCAGATGGAGGGGGAGAATACTTCTCCCATGAGTTTGATTCTTTTCTTCAAGAAAGAGGAATCAAAAGAGAGGTAACTACAAGGTACACTCCTAAGCAAAATGGAGTGGCAGAAAGGAGGAATAGGACAATTGTTGAAGCTACAAGGTCTATGTTAAATGAAAAGCATTTACCTAATTACTTATGGGCTGAGGCTGTATCTACAGCCACTTACTTGATTAACAGGTTGCCTTCAAAATCCCTTGATGGGATGACTCCATATGAGGCTTGGAATGGAAGAAGACCAAGCTTAGATCATTGTAAAATTTTTGGATGTATTGCTTTTGCTCATGTTCCTTCACAGGTTAGAGGCAAGATGGATCCAAAGGCAAAAAGGTGTGTATTTATTGGATATGACAACAATCAAAAGGGCTACAGGTTATACAACCCTACCAACAAAGGATTCTTGGTAAGCAGAGATGTAGTTTTTGATGAGAACAATTCATGGTATGAAGATTCATGGAGGAAGATCAATTTACCATATGATCTTGAAGAAGATTTTCCAAAGCTTGGTAGAGAACAATCAAAGATTGAAGAACAAGACACCTCAGAGGATGATGAAGAATCTCACATGGAAAAGATCAAAGCATGGATATTTGTGGATATTTTCTTTGGGTACCATGTAGGATCTTAGCACCAAAGCGCACTGCATATCTCTGCCCCTCATCATCATCTTGCCCTATGACCCAGCCTATGCCAATAGGACTGGTATCAACGGTCAAAATGATAGGTCTCTGACCTGAATAGTCAACACGCTTCAGAATCGGAGCTTCAATTAGCAGTTGCTTTAGTTTACGCATAACTCTCGACTGTTTCTCTGTCCATACAAACTTCTTTCTCTTTCTCAGCAGATCATATAAGGGGTTCGCAGTGAGCAAAGTGAGGAATCCATATCACATAGAATACACAGGCTCCTAGAAACCTTCTCACCTCACTGACATTACGACACACTTTAGAGATCCTGCTAATGGCCTCAACTTTCTGTGGGTATGGCTTGCGGCCATAATGTCCACACAGATGTCCTACAATGAGGACCTCATCAACGCCAAAAACCGATTTCTCTAAAGAAAGTGTTAGCCCCACATCTTCAAACCTCTCAAAGATCTTCTCACAATCAGCAATATGATCTCTCACAAACTTTCTACATCCTGAAGCATCTAAACTCACATCTTTCACTCTTTCCTCACATCCCTTTATCGGAACATCATCAATGAATGGCATAGTCACAGATGGTATAAAGTCTCGTAAAACCAGATTCATAGCATTCATCATGTGACCCACAGAATTCGTCGCTCCCTGCGGCAAAGTACACATGCGTACAAGGCCCAGTGGAGTCCTCATGGTCGTAATGTCTCTACTCTCCATAGCCAACTGAAACTGGTCATAACCTGAATACAGGTCTCCCATAGAGTAGATGGAATGCCCAGCAAACGCCTCAGCAAACTCATCCACTATGGGTCCTGTCCCTACATTTCTAATTGTGACTTTATTCACACGTTGCAGATCCTGAATGAGACGAAGCTTCCCATTTTTCTTAGGCACAGTAAACCACCTATTCGAATATGGAGCCGAGGAGGGTTCCAATATCCGCATGGAAATCTTTTCCTTCAGCAACCTCATCAGCTCAGGTAAGTGAGCTTTTGGGACTGGTATAGGCCGGATATTCCACAGTATATGTGGCACTGTAAATATAATCATGGGAGGTACTTGTTTTGGGTCTGCACAACCTATCTCATGCGGGAAAAGTGAAAATGCTTTTTCATGTTTCCTAATAACTTCAATAAATTTCTTTTTCTCTTCTTCTCTCAGGAATGGTTTCTCTCCAAACTTGATCTCTTTAATAGTCTCAACAGTAAAATGGTGCCCTATGAGCTCTCATCGTCTCAGCATAGGGTCATCTGACACTCGTAGATACTTTTCATGACTATCTTCTGGCAATGGCTGAGCTATAGGCTTCACTTTCTTATCCACAGTCTTATACTTCGTATTTACATTTACTTCATGCTCTCTCATAAACTCCTTAATCATCTCATACTCTTGGATAGAGCTGAGCATAATGATTTCTGATTTCTCATTTCTCTCAAATGCCTTCTCAAGCTCTTCCAGAGTAGTCAAACTTCTCTCCAACTGGATCACATCTTTGTTGGATGTGATGGCTGGGTACAATCAGAAGATCAAGTTGGTGCTGCTAGACCTGCTTCACACCTGCCCTCTTTTCTCTTCAGATATGGTTAGGAGACTCCTTGAGCTTCCAAATGACACCAAGAAACTATATATGTACTTTACAAAATGATTGAGTAATGACCAAATCAAAACAGATGATTTTGAACCTTCACAATTCCAAAAAACTTTCTATTCTTGTATTGACACCTGCTCAGTCCTAAGCTCAGTGTGTCCAGCACACTTGCAATTGATTTAATTCCTTCTGGGAGTATTAAATTAACTTAACAAGCTACCATTAGCAAGTTAAATCACTCCAAATAACAAACTATACACTGAGCATGATCTTTAGCAAAATCAGGGACACCCCCGACTTTTTAGGAACAACACAGAAATATACCAGTGATCACTTCGACAGCAATTTCTCCCAATTGGCTGAATAGAATGACTTGAAATTTTGTAGTGTTGTAGAATGCTCTGAGCTGGTTCCAATGAGCCCTTGATCATCAAATTTGGTTCAGTAGATCTTGAGATATGCTCTGTTGACGTTGACAGACTTGGAGGTAGTCACTCAGAGAAAACACAGAGTAAAGAACTATGAGTATATGTATTGATACTATCAAATGTACATTCCCATTGGCATGTAGAGTGATGCCCAATGGTACTCAGAGGTGTAGGCTAGGTAGTAGCTCTCACACACTCACTGAGTTTCTTGGATTAGCCTCGGGAAGAGTGTTACAAAACCCGCGACTTTTACATTGATTTTTATAGGAGTTTTTGAATGAATTTGAATTTGAATTCAAATTAAAGCTCCCTTGATTCTCTCCACTAGACTTAGGGAGATATTCCCTCAACTAGATCATCTAACTTTTCCATGACTCTAGTCTAGTAGGTATGATTACATTGTTGATAAAGTCACATGGACTTTTACATGAGATAAAAGTAAGAATCAATAAGACTAGGTTCATATGATTATTGACTCTTGTGAATGTATCATCCAAGGGTCCAATCTTTTAATCTTCCAAGGTTCCAATAGTCCAAGCTTTATGTTGAGTCTTCAAAGGCACACAACAAAGCCAAGTGTTAAGGCTTGTTTGCACCAACAGCTCCCCCTCAAGCCAAACACTTGCTTGAGTCTTCATCTTGAGTCTCCAATGATATCCTGCAATCCTATCATGGATTTAAACCTGCATAGCTTGCTTCCATCCAAAGATTTTGTAAGCAAATCTGCACATTGAATATTAGTGGACACATATGATAATTGGATTTCCTTGCTAAGTAATTTCTCCCTCACATAGTGGTAATGAACCTCTATGTGTTTTGTCCTAGCATGATACACAGGATTAGCAGCTAGATGGAGTGAACTTGTATTATCACCAAATATGATAGGTGGCCTAGTGTATAGGCCCAATTCTGAATATAGTAACTTCAACCATATTGCTTCTTGAGTAGCATTGGCTAGCCCTCTGTATTCTGCCTCAGTAGATGATAGAGCCACTGTGGGTTGTTTCTTGGATGACCAAGAAATTGGTTTATCACCTGCAAAGCATATGTAACCAGATGTACTCCTCCTGTCATCCTTGCAACCTGCCCAATCTGCATCTGAGTATACCTTGATGTCAATGTCTGATGAATATGGATAATACAAACCATGATTTTGTGTTCCCTTTAGGTACTTTACTATCTTCTTGGCTGCCTCCAAATGTGGTACTCTTGGCTTATGCATAAATTGGCTAAGTACACTAACACCATATGAGATATCAATCCTAGTTAAGGTAGCATAATTAAGACTACCTACCAAACTTTGGTAACCTGTAATATCCTTGAGTTCTTCTCCTTCATGTGCACTGAGTTTGTGGTTGACCTCCATAGGAATGTTTGAGACTTTAGCTTCCTGCAAATTAAACTTCTTGACCATGTCTTGAATATACTTCTTCTGAGTAATGAATATACCTGAATTTGTGTAGACCAATTCAAGCCCTAGGAAGTACTTCAATAATCCAAGATCATTGATCTTGAATTCCTTCATCATTTGACCTTTGATGTGTCTAATTCCTTGAACATCATTTCCTGTAATAATGATGTCATCAACATAGACACACAAGTATATTACCTCTGAATTGTTCTTCTTTATAAACAATGAAGTATCTGCTTTACTCATCACAAATCCTTGATCCAAGAGATAGGTTGTCAATCTGTAATTCCATGCTCTAGGTGCCTGCTTCAATCCATACAGAGCCTTCTTCAATTTGCAAACATGATTTACCTTATTGGGATCCTCATAGCCAGGTGGTTGTGACATGTAGACCTCTTCAGATATCCATCCATTCAAGAATGCATTCTTTACATCCAATTGGTACATGTTCCAATTCTTGGATGCAGCTACACTCACCATAATTCTGATAGTTGGCATCTTTGCCACAGGAGAGAAGGTCTCCTCATAATCAATGCCTTGGGTTTGTGCAAAACCCTTGGCTACCAACCTAGCTTTGTACCTGCTTATTGAACCATCTGAGTTCCTTTTGAGTTTGTAGATCCATCTGGATCCTATCACCTTCATGGAGTCCTTCTTGGGTACCAAGTCCCAAGTATCACTTTCCTTGAGAGCCTCCATTTCTTCATCCATTGCTTCCTTCCATTCTGGTTTAGTAATGGCTTCCTCAAATGTACCTGGTTCTTCACTTAAGATATCCTTTGCAAGATATACAGAGTGCTTGGTTACAAGTGAAGTATCATATCCATACCTAATAGGTTTCTTCTTTTCCCTTGAAGATCTCCTCATAGCTTGAGTTGAGGATTCTGGATTGTCTTCAAGTTGCTTCATCTTCATCTTCCCTTTGGATTTCCAAGCTTTGAATTCTTCAATGTTGATGGTGTCTTCATCATCTGAACTTGTATCCTCATTCTGAGTTGGTTCTTGTCTGACAAGCTTTGGAAAGTCTTCTTCCATATCATAAGGTAGGCTAACTTTCCTGCACTCATTATCATACCATGAATCATTTTCATCAAAGATGACATCTCTGCTTACCTTGAAGCCTTTGTTTGAGGGGTTATAGAACCTGTATCCTTTCTGATTCAAATCATAACCAATAAAGATACACTTTTCAGCCTTAGGATCTAGCTTTCCCCTTACCTGTGAGGGAATATGCACATATGCAACACACCCAAAGATCTTGCAATGATCCAGAGAAGGTCTCTTACCATGCCAAGCCTCATAGGGTGTCATTCCATCAAGTGTCTTTGATGGCAACCTGTTGATTAAGTATGTGGCAGTAGATACACTCTCTGCCCAAAGATAATTTGGTAATTTTTTTTCATTAAGCATAGACCTAGCTGTCTCCACAATGAGTCTATTCCTTCTTTCAGCTACCCCATTTTGTTCAGGTGAGTACCTTGTGGTAATCTCCCTCTTGATGCCTCTTTCCTGCAAGAAATCTTCAAAGTCATTGGAGAAGTATTCTCCCCCACCATCAGACCTTAACCTCTTCAAATGTCTACCTGTTTGATTCTCAACCAATGCAAGATACCTTTTGAAGCAATTAAATACTTCATCTTTATGTTTCATGAAGTACAAAACAGTCCATCTGCTATAATCATCTATAAAAGATACATAGTACCTTGATCCAGATATGGATGGCTCCTTGCTTGGTCCCCAAACATCTGTATGCACCAATTCCAAGTAGTCTTCATGCATAAAACCCCTTTTTGTATATGGCAATCTGTGTGACTTACCAAACTGACAAGCCCCACATTTGTATATCATGTGTTGCTTGGATACATTAGGTATCCCAAGCACACATTGATCCCTACTCATTTGCTTTATGGTCCTTTCTCCAATGTGACCTAATCTCTTGTGCCACATCTCCAATTCTGATAGGGTTTGGTCCTTGTAATTGTACAATGCAATATTCTTAGTATCCTCAAGTTCAAAGGTAAATAGTCTACCTGATTTCTCTCCCTTGGCTATCCTTCTGAATCCATGTCTTGGATCCTCCACATATGCACCATGTTGAGTGAACCTGACCTGTAGACCTTTTTCAACAATCTGACCTACACTCATCAGATTCTTGGTGATTGTTGGAACATACAATACTCTGCTTAGCAAATTCTGATTACCATCACTTGTTTTGACATTACCTACTTTAACCACTGAGTGTTTAGTGTCATCACCTGTCTGCACTTGGTGCTTGCCTTTAGGTTCTTCCAAATCAGAGAGTAAGGCAACATTCCCAGCTACATGATTAGAACAACCTGAGTCAATATAGAACAAATGATCATCATTGATACCTGATTTAGATGTCATGTTCATAATCAACAAGGAATCATCTTGATCCTCTGCATAGTTGTTGTAGTCCTTTCTGTTCCTGTATCCTCCTTGATAATTGCCATTGTGATTGTAGTTATTGTTGTAGTTATTGTTGTAATTATTGTTGTAACCATGGTAGCCTTGAGATTGATTGTATCTGCCTCTTCCTTGAGAGTATCCTCCTCTTTGGTGACCTCTTCCTCTTTGATTCTTGTAGTTCTTGTAGCATTCATCTGTAGTATGGTTAGACAAGCCACAAATATTGCATGGAGATTGATTATAGGGTCTCCCCCTACCTGACTTACCTCCTCTGCCCCTACCTCTAGATGATCTACCTCTCCCTGCATAGTTTGCTTGGGAGGTGGATCCTTCTTCATCAACTTTCTTACTTTTACCCTTGTCTTTAGACTTCTTATCTGTATATAGGGCAGAGGGATTGTTACCTTTTGATTGCTCTCCATTCTTTGTGATCTTTGCTTCATGTGTGAATAGTTGTCCAATCAGAGTTGTTAGATCAGGTGCTTGGATGTCCATGTACAAGTCCATTGCAGTGGTAAAACTTTCCCACTTGTCATCTGCTTTGAGTCCATTGATCACTTGTCTGACTATTTGCTCTTCTTCAATTTCTTCTCCAACACTTGCAAGTTGATCTGCAATGTCTTTGACTTTGGTGACAAAATCTGAGACACATTGTTTTGATTGTTTCCTGAGAGTTGTAAACTCAATCCATAGCTGATTCTTTCTGGCCCTTGTGCTTGATGAGAAGTATGTTGACAAGGTCTCCCAAGTCTCTTGGGAAGTCTTACAGTTCCTAACATGAGGTAGAAGGAAATAAGAGATAGAGTTTAGAAGATATGACCTTGCCAAAGCATCTTTAGCACACCATTGATTAAGTCTCTCATGCTCATCCTTTGTAGGTAGGCCTCTGGTTTTGAATGAGGGCAACTCCTCATCTCCTGATATGTATCCATACAAGCTTCTCCCTTGTAGATAAGTCTTCATTCTTAATGACCATGCCTGGTAGTTATTCCTATCCAATTTGTCAATAAAGGAAGGGAAACCATCACCCATGATTACCTTATTTGCTCTGATACCACTGTTGGATGTGATGGCTGGGTACAATCAGAAGATCAAGTTGGTGCTGCTAGACCTGCTTCACACCTGCCCTCTTTTCTCTTCAGATATGGTTAGGAGACTCCTTGAGCTTCCAAATGACACCAAGAAACTATATATGTACTTTACAAAATGATTGAGTAATGACCAAATCAAAACAGATGATTTTGAACCTTCACAATTCCAAAAAACTTTCTATTCTTGTATTGACACCTGCTCAGTCCTAAGCTCAGTGTGTCCAGCACACTTGCAATTGATTTAATTCCTTCTGGGAGTATTAAATTAACTTAACAAGCTACCATTAGCAAGTTAAATCACTCCAAATAACAAACTATACACTGAGCATGATCTTTAGCAAAATCAGGGACACCCCCGACTTTTTAGGAACAACACAGAAATATACCAGTGATCACTTCGACAGCAATTTCTCCCAATTGGCTGAATAGAATGACTTGAAATTTTGTAGTGTTGTAGAATGCTCTGAGCTGGTTCCAATGAGCCCTTGATCATCAAATTTGGTTCAGTAGATCTTGAGATATGCTCTGTTGAAGTTGACAGACTTGGAGGTAGTCACTCAGAGAAAACACAGAGTAAAGAACTATGAGTATATGTATTGATACTATCAAATGTACATTCCCATTGGCATGTAGAGTGATGCCCAATGGTACTCAGAGGTGTAGGCTAGGTAGTAGCTCTCACACACTCACTGAGTTTCTTGGATTAGCCTTGGGAAGAGTGTTACAAAACCCGCGACTTTTACATTGATTTTTATAGGAGTTTTTGAATGAATTTGAATTTGAATTCAAATTAAAGCTCCCTTGATTCTCTCCACTAGACTTAGGGAGATATTCCCTCAACTAGATCATCTAACTTTTCCATGACTCTAGTCTAGTAGGTATGATTACATTGTTGATAAAGTCACATGGACTTTTACATGAGATAAAAGTAAGAATCAATAAGACTAGGTTCATATGATTATTGACTCTTGTGAATGTATCATCCAAGGGTCCAATCTTTTAATCTTCCAAGGTTCCAATAGTCCAAGCTTTATGTTGAGTCTTCAAAGGCACACAACAAAGCCAAGTGTTAAGGCTTGTTTGCACCAACAATCTTCAATCTTCTCATCAGGTAACATCATTCCTAAATGCTTATAGTGTCTCTCATGAACTTTTCTGAATTTATTTGAAACATTTTCTTTCTTTAAGCATAGCAACTTGAATGCAGATGAATAAACGGAAAAGCTTTCAAAAGTATGTACAAAGTCATGCGAGACATCAAACCAACTCCCACTGTTGTCTCGCTCAACAGTGGATCCTAACAGAAATTTTGATCAGCAGAAGCTCCATACTCTCTAACAGGCATACACTCATCATGGTCATGTGAATTAATAGGTTTCTTTCTTATATTCTTTCTATTCCTGGAGTGATTTGGACACACAATCATCACTTGCAGAGAATGAAGGCCAGATCTAGAACGGATTCGTGCATAGGCAGATCCATCATCCATGGCCTTAGTCTCCATTCTTACCTCAGCTATAAAGGGCTGCCCAAGGATAGCCTCATATGAACAATGGTTGTGGACAAAGAAGTGAAATTCTTCAGAAATCCCTCCTATGGTCACAGGCACAAAGGCGTATGCCCCAAGCAGTGCTCCTGAACCATTATCCGCTGTCCTCATCCTCCATCCATGATCTTTGTCAATCGGCCACCTAAACTTATCATAGAGCTTCTTAGAAATCACGTTTATCTCTGACCCTGAGTCAATCAAGGCCAGAGCAAAACATGACTCCTCGTTGCTCCCTAACTTTATCTTCATCTCTAGAGTTCCTCTCGCCCAAAAGGTCCTGCTAAACTCACTTTCTGTCTTCCTCATTTCATCATCAGGTATAATAGGACCTAGAGAATTTTTATGACACCTGACAACCTCATCATCATCATCATCAAATGTATCACTCAATGTAACTGCTTCATTTATCACTTGAATATCTTCAGTTGCTTCTTCCATCTCTACATCTTCAAGTAGTGGAAATCTCTTTCTCTTAACCGGCTTTATAAAACTGTCCTTGAACTCAGGCTTCGCTATGGAGAAGACCTGCTCCAAGGACATGGTCACTTGGCTCTTTAGTAAAATGTCATTTAATATTTCTCTTGCATCATTTTTCCTTTCCAACTCAGAAATTAATACAGCCTTTGGAGTTCTCTTCTTTTTCTTCTTCTTTTCTTTGTCAGCCTCTTGAATACTTTCTTGAATTTCATCTTTCTTTTGAACCGGTTCAGGTTCTTTCTCTTTCTCCTTAGTCAGTTCTTGAATCTTAGTTGGCCCAGTCGGCCTCTTTCCCTCTCTTATCTCCTTCTTCTTTGCCTCTTCCTTTGAAACAATAGGCTCTTTAAACTGAACTTTCTTCTCTGGCTCTTTAGCTTTTTCTTTGGCCTCTTGACTTTGCTTTCTAGTCACTCTTCTTTCAGGCTCAGTCTCTTCCTGACTCTCATCTCTCTTCCTCTTTTCTTCTACATTTGCTATGTGCGAATAGACGGAGGATTCATCAACAGGAGACTTCCAGGCAGTCTTCTGCATAATGGCATCCCTAGCCCTCACTAAAGCCTCAATGGAATAATTTCTTTGGGGTCGAGGTCTAGGTACTTTTTCATCTTCTTCCTCAACAGGTTCTAATCGTGCAGCTGATGTACTTGCATTATTGCCAGATAAATCTTCATAAAACTTCTTCAGTCCCCCCTTTCCCCAATTCACAGGTAGAGGAAGGCGGGTCCTGAAGTCACATAACTCCTTATCAATATCTATCACCAGTTGATGCTCTTTTGCTAGCTTAAGCTCTTCACAGGCATATGAAAAATGCTCTTGTGCATCACACCATACGCATCTCTTAGCCCCTCCAAACCCACCAGTCGCTCGTCTCTCAAAAGGTCCAGTGTTTCTTTGAAATGTGGTTTGCACTGGTGGTGTAGGTATCTGTTGGGCAACAGGCTGCACTAGAGGTGCAGGCTGTGGCATCACATAGCCTTGCATATTTGGAATGGGCATAGTGCCTCTCTGTAATGTATCTACATAACTCGTACTCGCTTTAGGAGGAGTGGGGTCCTGATATCCCATAGAATTAACTTTATTGTGAATACTCGCCATTTCTTTTGACATAGACGCTTGCATCGTAATAAGATTCTCTATTTGTCGACTGAGAATCTCAACCTGTATCTCTATTGGTGATCGTGAAGTGGATGCAACATTAGCAAAGGCTGACGTTGCAGGCACATTCAGAATTGCCGGAAGTGGAGCTTCCCTAGGCGGTTGTGGTGTTACCACTGCAGGTCTATCGTATAACACCGCCTGGCGTTGCCTCATTTGGGCAACTGCTTCTACCTCTCTCCTCACTACACCCCAATCTTCAGTCAATCCAAATCTCTTCCCAGGCTCTTCAATCCTCCTTTCGACCTCAGTCTTGTCTTCAAGACTTAAGATCCTAAGGAAAGATATAACTAGGTCAGGTTTCAAAGCATCTAAATCGGCCTGTGGAAGTTGTTCATATCTTCTCAAGAACTCATTCAAAAGTTGAGTGAGGGATGCAGTGGGCTTCGGAGAGCTTATCCACCACAAGAACCCTTCTCTGCTGTGTTGGGAAAAGTCTTCTAAATAAAACAACTTATGCAATTCTTTTCTAAATTCGGCCCAAGGCTTTGCTATATGTGCAGTAATAGGGGCTAAAATGGATCCTGATACTACCCGTGTGAAGTAATGTGTAAACACATCCTCAGGTAGACCATAAATCCGTGCCTGTTCCTCAAAAACATCTAGGTACTCGGTTACATTCAAGCCTGTAAACTTCCCTTTTTCTCTCAATACTGCTTGGACTACGCGGGCCCCTTGTTTCTCTATTACCATTTCCTTGAATATATCCTCCATCTCTCTTCTCTGCTCTGTCCTAGAATGTAGCACAAGTGTTGGCATACAAAGCAACAAAGGCGTCATGCACAATACGGCAACAAGGCCAGATCATTTTTCCCATAGATTATGTACAACTCAAGTGATTTTAATCACTACACAAACATTGTAAATCCCGTTTTTGGTAGATTAGACTCCATTTTGTGCAAGCCGAGGAGTCCTCGAGCTTGAGGAGTATTAGAAGTACCCTCGTACCAATTTTCATAATTTTTAGACCTCGTTTGAGCCCTCAAATAAGCCCTGGAACCTAATTTTTAACTAGGCCGGACACTAGGTCTGGACAAGGACAAAGCTAGTCAAAAACTATAAAAAGAGCTAGAGAGCTCATTTTTGAGGTTGGATTGTAATTGAAACGAACTTGTAAGAGCTTGTGAAAGTAATCTAAAGAACTCCATTGATTCTCTCTCTTTGTCTTGCCGTGGGTGCGCGTGTGTGTGTATGTGTGTGCATGCTTGTGTGCTTCTCACTCATGCACTTGTGCCGCCACTTGCTCGAGGTCTTCATACCATCCTCACGTCTTCCCTGATTGACATTAAAGGAGGTGCTACTCATCACTGAGCTACACCAAATTTTGGCACCGTTGCCGGGGATCGAGCTTTGAGGACGAGCGTGTGATGGTAAGACGTAGAGTTGATGCGTTGGAGTTGTAGGTATTTTCTTCACTCTCATCGGTTTTCTTTTACTTTCTTCACCATCTTCATCATCATCATCATCATCTCCCACGTCCATCTCCATCATCGCAAAAATTTCAGTTTTTTGACTATATCCCCATCTCCACCTCATTTCCCTCATTTCACTTGTGAGAGAGAGCGAGAGAGCGAATTTGCATGCGCTGTTTTTGCATGTTTCTTGAGTTATTTTGCAGGTTTTTTGCTGTACCATCATCCCCAGCAGTGTGCGCAGGTACGACAGGCTCTGCACAGGTCCCGGGACGACAATCTCTGTCTATCGCGACAGACAGAAAATCTTAACATTTTGTGAATGCATGATTAGCACTGTAACCTACACCTTGAGGGCACTCTAGATCACTAGAAGTTTTTCAAAAATTTGCGTTTTTTCAGTCTATCGCGACAGACACCGTCTATCGCGACAGACACTGTCTATCGCGACAGACACCGTCTATCGCGACAGACAGAATTTCACGATAGACACCGTCTATCGCGACAGACACCGTCTATCGCGACAGACCGAAATTTCGCGACAGACACCGTCTATCGCGACAGACAGAAATCCGCGACAGATACCGTCTATCGCGACAGACACCGTCTATCGCGACAGACAGAAATCCGCGACAGACACTGTCTATCGCGACAGACACCGCCTATCGCGACAGACAGAATTTCACGACAGATAGCGTCTATCGCGACAGACACCGTCTATCGCGACAGACAGAATTTCACGATAGACACTGTCTATCGCGACAGACACCGTCTATCGCGACAGACAGAATTTCACGACAGATAGCGTCTATCGCGACAGACACCGTCTATCGCGACAGACAGAATTTCACGATAGACACCGTCTATCGCGACAGACACCGTCTATCGCGACAGACACCGTCTATCGCGACAGACAGCCCCCACGATAGATTGTGTCTATCGCGACAGACACCGTCTATCGCGATAGACAGGCATTTTCGGCAAAAAATTAAGGAGTGAATTTTTGGAAATTTAAGCTAAATTTTGGGCATATTTGCACTTTCATGTACTCATATACTTACGAAGGCCTTAGAAAATGCATTAAAACCCCCGAAAGGATCTGTTTGTCTAGTTAACCCCCTAAACCCTGAACGGTCATAACTTTTTCATACGAAATCCATTTTCGGAGCTCTAGAGCTTGTCGAAAAGCTCGTGACATATACTACACGCCCTCAACTGTTTTTTATAAGAATAACGTGTTGATTTTCAGATAGGATATTTGGAAGTTGACACACAGAAGGGTAGAAACACCAAGGGAGCTCTAGAGGAAATTTTTAGCAATAAAAAAGGGGGAACAAGGGTCATTAAAAAAGTGTCTTAAATAAATTGTCTGTCAATTGAAAGGTCTACTTGGAGCTAATCTTGGGATTTATGCAGGCCTATTGAGAAGCAAGTGAGAGTATCCAAGCAAGGGTGTGGCGCACGCTTGAGAATCAACTTCTCGAGCACTAAAGAGCAAGGTTCGGCAAGAAAGGTCGGAATATTCTCAACTCCTCTTCGTCAATTCCTAGCTTAGGCTAAGAACGATTAGAAGTAGGAGTAAGTCAGGGCGACGATAGGCCACTATCAAGTTGAAGACTACCTAAAAACTCAAGTTCAAGCTAAAAACTTAATCTCTGTACTGTCGACAACATAAAGGAAAGAACCTAACGTGGAACGATCAACCTGAAAGTACGAAGAACATTCAAGTATTCCGGACGACGTAATAGCAGATAAGACTTTAAACACGAGGAATAACTAAAAAGAATCAAGTGACTGGTACCAATTCATCGGCAACGAGGTTGTACTCTGAAAAAAAAAGTTTGGGCTAATCCGTTGGGCATATGAACCTTAGATCAGGACGACACCTAGTAAGAGAGAGACAAAGCCTTAGGTCTTCAGAGGCTAGTGTCAACCACACTGCAAGGTCTTGGGCCCAGCAGTTGAGTCGCCACTCTCATTACCCTAGCTCTGATACCAGTGAGTCAGAGATGTCTCAAGGCCTGGACAGACCTACGGGAAGTTCAGGTGTGCCTTACTTGTACAGGGTAGAAGGCCCTTACAAAACACAGTTGGAATACCTTAGGACCAACCGATTAGGTGCTAGCATCTATGAGGACGGCCTAGGAAGATCTGTGGTCCAGATTAAAAACCCTGACCAATCCATAGGACTAGAGCACCCAGCTGTCAAGTTTGAAAACGGTGCATACCTGGACAAGGAAGGAACCATATACGTAGTCACCAGTCATCCAGATAGGACAGATGAATTTGGAAGTGTAATTTCAGAAGCGGACTTAGGTGACTTGGAACAAGGAAACATGGGAGTGGAACCTAGAACCCCTCGAGGTAAATCAGTTCTCACTAGGATTATCACGCCTGAGTGGGTCCCCCAAGATAACAAGTGCATAGATTTGCTTCTCAATCGAGAAACGGACGAAGCCTTTTGGAGGTATAAACCAAATCACCCAATTGATATAGGAACAATCATGATCTATGAGTTTAAGGATCCGGATAGCCCAGGCAGAGTGACCTACCTAGATCATGCTTCAGAACGGATCTTTGTGGTGACAGAAAATGATAGGCATGCCTACACTTGGAAGGGTGAATTTATTTTCCCCCAACCAAGATCAAATGTATCCTATGGTCACCCTGGGGCTGGAACTTCCCAAGCTCATGGTACGCAAAGAGATAGAAGTAGGGATAGACCAGAAGTAAGTTTCGCCAACCCCGTGGGCAGAGAAAGAACGAGAACAGAGACGAATAGGGTAGAACCTGAGATGCATAGAGCCCACAGGAACCAAAGAAATGTAGATGGATTCCCTCTGCCGAGGCCTAGAGAGCACACAAGAACTTTGAGACCCACCCAGCTAGTTAAGTCCATGAAGAACTACTTTGACGGCACAGGAGATCCCTATGATCATGTGGCAGAGTTCAAGCAAGTCTTGAGAGCTGAACAAGTGGAGGATCTGTTCACGCAGTACAATGCCTTCGGTCTAACCCTTAGGAACACAGCACTTACGTGGTTTCAGCCATTAGATGAACGCCAGTTCAGGAGCATAGACCAACTCCTAGAGGCTTTCATCGTAGAGTTCTCTAAGAGTGGCATAAGACACAATACATCCTCATTGATTCACAGCTTCAAACAGACCCCCCAAGAGACTGTCAGATTGGCCGGAAGAAGATTTAGACAATATCTTGAAAGGTGCCCTATTTCGGAGCTACCCACATCTGCTAAACAAGTAGCCTTATTTCTTGATGGATTGCTGAGTACGAAATTGAGATCCTATGTGTATCTGAAAGACCCCAGGACTATAGAAGAGTGTGTACGCATGTGCATTGACATTGAAGATAACCTAGGAGAAGAACTAGAGCTTTCCAAAATCTACAAAGATTCAGATGGTGCATCTAGTCACTCTTCCACACAATCCACATCAATTGAGGAACTCGCAGAGAAAGTGGCCCAGAAATTAGGAGTAACTAGCAAACAAATTCCAAGGTTTGCTCCTATAAAAAGGTGCTATACATGCGGTGGTGACCATATGGCCAACGTCTGTCCCATTATGGCTCAACCCCAAGTAAACCCTAGTAGCCAGTACTGCACCATAGAACGGAGATACACCAACCACACCGCACAAGATTGCCCATACAACAAGCAGGCGGTTAGGCAACCCTACCCTCAGCCCTACCAACAAGGCAGATACCAGAACCAGTACCCTCCACAACCATATGGCAGGCCACAACAAAATTTCCAACCTCAATATCAAAACCAACAAAGGCCTCAGCCTGTGCTAGCACAACAACCCCCAGCCCCAGCTAATGTGATTCCGGTAAAGTATACTGCTGCAGAAGAGAACCTGAATAGAGCTATAGTCCCTGTAACATCCTTGCTTTCTGAAAGTGACCCGAGTGACCATAGCTTTGACTCTACACATGTTGATAGCCCCCAGGCCTACTACATGCAGTCTCCTGAGCATGGTGAGTCCTATTATAGCGAAGAGACAAACAAACCTAGTTGGGAGTCAGATTACACGAGCGTCATGTATACAAACCCCAACCCTAGGCCTCAATCTAGGTAGGTAAGACCTCCATTCCCAAGAGGACCGTGCTACAGATGCCAAGGAGATCACCTCATTCGTGATTGTCCCTTGCCTCCACCTACACAACACCAGTCAGTGACGATCCAAGGCTTCTGCCAAGATTGTGGAAAAGAGCATCTCTTACGAGATTGCCCAAAGAACCCCAGTAATATGCCAAAAATCACGCCCATCAATGTTATTGAGTTAGTGGTAGATTCCAGCGGAAGTGTTACTTCCACTGCACCCGTACAGGTAGTCACGAGAGCTCAAGCAGTGAAGCAAAACCAAGGGGTAGGCAAGGAAAAGAGCCCAGACACTAGCGATACTGAGAGCCAAAATAAAAAGAGAACAAGAGCTTGGAGAGATAGCCGCGAACGCATGAAAAGGCAATGGGCAAAGAAGATGAGTGAACTTGAGGAAAGTCTACAAGAAACCAAGGCTAAAATCATAGAGATCACATCTCAACCGCACTCTCACACATTCCCACCGCTACCATCCCCATCACTCTCCATCCCTCCACCCTCTAAGACATCCCACGTAACCCACCCACCACCCCAAACAGGATGAGTATTAGCTGATCCCACTCCCGAAGACATAGACATGATGCTTAAGGCATATCAGGCCAGAATCCAAGAAGGGCCAAACGTCACGGATCATGACAAGTGCTATCCTAGAGCTGACCTAGAGATAGAAAGAACCAAACTGTGCGTGAAAATGGTCGCACTGGCTCAGACTATGTTTGAAGCCAGTCGCCTTTTCAATTACTCGGGTTCAGCCAAAACGCAATTACACTTGGATGGATTCCTAGAAAAGTTAGAGAGGATAATTGCAAGATCTGCCAAGGAAGAAAACAATCAAGAAAAAGATAAAGCAAGCAAAAACATGAACCATCCCCCATCGGAAGTTTATGTGGCCAATTCCACTAAACCAGACAACTTCCCCTCCTTAGAAAGAACAGAGACGCTAATCGCACAGTCAGAAAAGGAAACTGCCCCTCAAAGAAAGAATAGGGCAAGGGAACGCATAAGCCAGCCTCTTCAGGAAGCCCATGTGCCTCCCCAAGAAGCTTATTTCCCCCCCCCAAAAGGTACATGAGCCTCCCTCGGAAGCTCACGTACCTCCACAGTCTGCCTACATTCCTTCTCAGGGAGTGTATGAGCCTGCTCGGAAGAATAATAGAATGAGCAATCCTCCCCAAGAAGCTTGTGCTCCAGCCATTTATGAGAGCAAGGAAAGAGCCAACGATAGAACAAGCCCTCCTTCCTAGGTTGCTTATGTGCCCAATTCCACGGAGCCAGACACTTCTTCCTCTATGAATCGGTTTGCACCAGACTTCCTACGAGAGATTCAAGAAGACAAATGGGATAACGAAAGTGAAGTCGCCCCTCCCTTTGAACTTGTGGATGATGCACACGACCAATTCCCACAAGACATCCCATCTATTTACGGGGAACATGAGAGTACTCAGTCTCATGAGAGATTGGACTTTGAGTCTAATTCCATACAGGAGCTACCCCACTTCACAGGTCCATGGGAAGCAAAGTCCACATGTATGAGAGCACCCACAGTCATGGTACGGAACGACGACTCAGTCATACCTAGGAACACAGAGGTAGTGAAGAACACTAACGTGCAGTGTAATCTCAAGTTAGAAGAGCTACTCAAGGTTAGACCTGAATTATGGAAACATGTAGCCAAGCAAGTACCAGAGATAGCAAAATCTCGTTCCCTGGTAGGATCCCATAGGACAGTGCCAGAAATTCCCTTGGATAAGATAGGAGATATGTGTGAAGGTGAAGAAGGGAACACCTATCTTCCCATCACCTACCAGGAATACACCACCAAGGCGATTTTGGACTCAGGTGCAGGAGTTGCAATTGCCACCACCTCCTTATGGAAGCGTTGGGGCAAGCCAGCACTCAGGCCAACGAGAATGAAATTGCAAATGGCCGATGGTCACATAGAGAGACCCTTAGGATTGCTAGAAGGAATAACTCTCACCACTTGTGGTGTCGAGTTTGAGCATAGTTTTGCTATATGTGACTTCAGCAAAAATCATGCCTATGAGATGATTTTGGGAAGACCATTCATGCGACAGTTGCAAGTGGTACAGGATTGGGGAACCAATTCTTTGTACCTGCAGCACTTGGGTGTTACAACCAAAGTTAATCTCAAGGATTACTCTCATAGAGATGTCCCTCCTATCCAGTGGAATCCCATCCATAGAGCCAAAGATGATACAGAATCGGTGCATTCCATAGGGTCTGGATCCTCATGGATGCATGAAGACACCCACTTATGGATGTGCAAGGTAGCAGTAGAAGAAGAGAAGAGAGAGAAAGCCAGAGAGGTAGGTGCGAAGGAAACCCATAGATCAATCCAAGACCCAGCCTATGCACCTGTAGTTTTTCCAGACGAAGAATTTGAACCTCACGGTTGGGCAGAAATCTTAGCAACAATGGACGTAGCCATCAACGAGGAACAATGGACACCTCACTGTGATGAGGATGGCTATGATATTTCAGTCTTCTCCATAGAGCCAATCATGGGAGAGGCAGTTCTAGAAGAATGCGAACCTAGCCCTGATGCATTTGAGGATGCAAGTGACTCCGATCTAGAGTCAATCATTATGGACCCACCATTTGCATCAGATGAAGAATACTTCCATGAGGTAGAATTTCAAACCCAGAGGCATGGAGAGCTGACAAATGACGTAAGATTAGCAACACATGTGACCCCTAAGGAAGAAGGAAAGAAACGAAAGAAGAGAGAAGCCTTACCAGAAGAGGAAGAATCTTTGTTTGAGGTCCCAGAAAATTTTAAGAAGTATGAGATAGATGATAGGAGAGTCATGATAAGAATGCCTAAACGAGAGGCACAATCAGGAGAGGCCTATGATAACAAAGAAACCACCAAGAAAATAGTAGTGGCCATAGAAGAAGGAGAGGAGAGATGCACGTATATAGGTCATGACCTAACAACGGAAGAAGAGCACGAATTGATTGCCTTGCTAAGAGAATACAGAGATGTATTCGCTTGGAGTCACAAGGATTTGAAAGGCGTAGACCCCGAGATATGCTCGCACACCATCCCCATGGCTTCAGACGCCAAACCCTCTAAGCAAAAGCCTTATACATATAATGATAATTACGCTGCTAAGATCAAGGAGGAGATAGATAGACTGGTCGAAGCTGGATTTATCTATGAAATTGAGCACACTGAATGGGTATCCCCCATCGTAGTGGTGCCCAAGAAGAATGGCAAGCTGCGTGTGTGCATTAACTTGAAAAAGGTTAATGCCGCCACGATTCGAGATAACTATCCGCTTCCCATCACAGAACATCTCTTAGAAAGATGGCAGGGAAGGAAGTGTACAGCTTCCTTGATGGATTTTCGGGCTACAATCAAGTAGCCATAGCTCCAGAGGATCAGCATAAGACAGCCTTTGCCACAGAATGGGGCATTTTTGCTTTTAGAGTAATGCCATTTGGGCTTACCAATGCACCCGCGACCTTCCAGAGGCTGATGTGCCATGTGTTTAAGGAGTTCCTGAGGAAGAGTTTAGAAGTCTATGTTGATGATCTTTGTGCTCATTCCAATGTTAGACAAACCCATATTCCTGAACTCAAACAAATCTTTGACAAATGTAGAGAATACCAAGTCTGCCTGAACCCAGAAAAGTGTGTTTTTATGGTTAGGCAAGGCAAGATTCTAGGACACATAGTGTCAAAGAATGGCATATCTACCGACGAAGAAAAGGTGAGAGCCATAGCAGAGTTACCTAGGCCAAAGAATGTCAAGGAAGTACAAGCTTTCATGGGGCATTGCGGTTATTATCGACGATTTATACACATGTATGCTGTCATTGCAAATCCCATGTACGGACTTCTGACAAACTTTGAGTGGACGGATGAATGTGAGAATTCCTTCCAAGAGCTTAAACGAAGATTATGTTCAGCACCAATCTTGACCACACCAGATTGGAATAAGCCATTCCATGTTCATGTGGATGCATCCAATTATGCCATTGGATGTGTGCTTGCACAACCTACTGGTGAAGGTAATATGGATCTTCCAATTGCCTATGCCAGTAGACAATTGAATGCAGCTGAACGGAATTACACCACTACAGAGAGAGAAGGCTTAGGCATGGTATATGCAGTCAAGAAATTTAGACACTATTTGCTTGCAAATAAGTTTAAATTTTTTACTGATCATCAGGCATTGTTATATCTCGTAAACAAGCCATGCAATACAGGAAGATTAGTGAGATGGTTTCTCTTGCTAATGGAATATGACTTTGAGGTGGTAGTAAGAAAAGGTAGGACTCACTTGAGAGCAGATCATCTCTCTAGGCTCACATCGGGAGAAGCCCCACAAGGAGTGCCAGATGACCTACCTGATGCTTACTTGTTTAATTTGGAAGTGGTGCCACAGTGGGCCAAGCCACTAGTACCAGTATTGACATACGGACCTAATCATCCAGTGGTGAACACACGGAATAGAGAGATCGTAAAAGCCCAAAAGTACCATATCATGGCAGGAAGCATGTACAAGCACACAGATCAAGGGATCTTGGCTTATTGCGTAGAAGAGGATGAGTACGCTAAATGGTTGCAATTAGCACATGTAGGTGCACTAGAGCAACACCATTCAAAGCAACGAACGTTACAGACTCTAAGGAGACTCGGAGTGCATTGGCCAACTATGGAAGCTGATGTCCAAAAGTTGTGCAAGGAATGTCCAATCTGTTGCACTAAACCACCAGTGGAACATGCCACTCTTTATCAAGTATCCGTTGTGCCAGATTGGAGCGAACCACTAGTATCATTCCTGAGGACAAACACATTCCCTCCTGACATGACTCTGGCTAGGAAAAGGAGTTTAGAACAAGAAGCCTTGGATTACTTCACTCCTTGGTGATAATCTATACAAACGCGGTAAGGATGGTTACCTGAGACTGTGTGTCCATGAAAGTGAGTATCTTAAGATCTTAGAAACTGCTCACCAAGGTGTAGCAGGAGGACACTTTGGACCAGATCGGGTAATCAAGGCAATACTATTTGCAGGCTTCTGGTGGCCTACCCTTCACATGGATGCACATACCTATGTGAAACGGTGTGATGTCTGTCAGAGGACTCAGTATCCTATACGCAAAGATGAGATGCCACTGAAACCTATGATGGGTGGACGTGCATTCTCTAAGTGGGGAATAGACTTCGTAGGTCCTATTAATCCCCCAGCTAAGGGTTCTCATGCGGAATACATCATTGTGGCAACAGATTATCTCACCAAGTGGGTAGAGGTAAAAGCTACAACCAAGAACGATGCTCAAACAACTGCCAAATTCTTGTTTGAGAATGTATTCACGAGATATGGGCTACCCATAGAGCTTGTAAGTGATAGAGGCACTCATTTCTTGAACGAAGTGATTGAAAATCTACTCCAAGAATTCTTGGTAATACACAAGAAGTCTGCCCCTTATCACCCTCAAGCTAATGGACAAGCTGAGAGCACTAATAAGATTTTATGCAATGTACTGACGAAATTAGTGAACACTAAATGCTCTGATTGGGACAAACAGCTACACCATGCTGTTTGGGCATACCGAGTTGCCTACAAAACGGTACTCCAAGCCACCCCTTTCAGATGGTATTCGGTCAAAACGCTGTGTTACCTTTGGACTTCTTGATCCCTACATTGAAAGTAGCACAAGAGCACGAATGGACAGGTCATGAGCTCTCCTCTAGGATCTTTGACCTTGAACGATTAGGGGAAACAAGACTGAGAGCCGCTGCAGGAATATATGCAGCCAAGAAGAGACAGAAGGCATATTTCGATGCCCATGTGAAGGATAAGGGCTTGAAAGCAGGAGATTTAGTTTTAGTTTATACACTAAAACAACACGCCAGGAAGCTAGAAAAGAGAGGCTACGGACCTATGATCATCAATAGGATCTCCACGAGCGGAGCAGTACAACTAGCCACGTTAGAGGGTAACGTTCTCCCAAACTATATTAGCGGTTGCAGAGTCAAGTTGTATCAGGAACCCCTCACGGAGGAAATGCTCAGCCGACTCAACACTGCTAAGAAACGCAAAGAGGAAGAAAAGCGCATTCGAGAAGAGGCTCAAGCAGAGGCTTTAGAACGCATCAGAAGGATGAAGTTACGCAGACAAGGCCGAGATATGACTACAACAGTTGACCATGCAGATCAAGGATATCCCATGGCCATGTGTGAAGTTGCAGGAACAAGCTCGAGTAGAATAATTGATAGACGTCCTTTCATAACCATAGATATAGGACAAGGACAGAGTGCAAGGACCGTAAGAGCCTTGATTGACTCAGGTGCCGCCACTAGCGCTGTTAAATTGTCTTACTGTCAAGAGTTGCAGTTAACTGTCAATCCTGTGGAAGCATATCTCATAGGATTGGGAGGCGTGGAAACCCCTTGCATGGGCGAGGTGGAACTTCCCCTCTACATTCACGATGAGGCAATGACCGTTAAAGTACTAGTGTGTCAAGATGAGGATCTCATTGAACCTCTCGTCTTGGGTCAGGATTGGATCTATGACCGAGCAGTCAATCTAAACCTAAGAAGTGGACTTCTCCAGGTTTGGGTCAGTCATAGTCGAGTTACAGTAGAATTAGACAATGGAGCACTCAAGGAACTAGGAAAGGCACAGACTCCTGGTCCTTCCAGGGGTACACATAAAGATGACCATGCTGTTCTTGTTCAAAACCCTGTGTTGCAGAGGAATGACATTTGCAAAAAAGGAGTCAGGGATGCAACGGATCTCCCTTCTTTTCCAAAGGCCCGAAGGAGGCAGCAACCAAAGGCGGATCACAAGCAGAAGAAGCAGAGTACTACCTATGTCCGAGATCAAAAATACCTGCGCAGCAGAATGTCCCAGAAAATAATCCAGGTGTGGGTGCGGAAAGGCGAACGACCGGGTGCACCACCGTCAACTACGCGGGCAAAGCCTCTTATTAGTAACCAACAACACGACGCTAATAAGAAGTCTTTCAGAAATTCTTCTGCTAAAGTAAAATCTATTTGGGTGCCCAAGAAGTCGATGAAGGCAAGCCCACAATCTAGACAAATTTGGGTGCCTAAGGCTTGCTTGAGGGCACAAGTAGTTACGCCAAGGCCACAACCTATGCAGCATAACCCTTCTACGAGTACAACCAGAATTCCCTCGTGCTCAACACTTAGGAACACACCAAGACCCATGAGCATGCATAAAATCACTTATAAGTGGGTCCCTAAAAGGCCCCATTCCCAAACGGCGACACCGACACAGCTCTCTAGAGTCCCTACGAAACCGAAAGCAAAGCCCATCCACTGCATTTGGCAGTCTAAGACCTGTAATAAACCCCCCGACCCCGATTTGTAAATTCACCCCACTTACTAACGGCATTAGTCTCCTAGGAATACACAAACGTTAACTACACTCACTGTCTTCGTGCACTTACTAACCACTAACTCATCACCTGCCTCATGTTAATGTTGTGACGGGGACAGCAACGGATTTATTCTGTCCATTACGATGTTAACACATGCTTCTATATTCTCACAGAATCAGAAGACAAGCAGTAAAATGGCAGAAGCGACAGGTTCGGGCTCACAAGTGGGAATACTTACTGCGGGAATTGATGTGGATAGTATACCCGTGGATGTGCCCCCGACGGAACGACCAGTGGAGATGCTACACCTTCAGCAACTCCCGGTGCCAGATCCACCTACAGGCATCACGGAAAGAGTTCATGCCAATTCTCATTGGTTCAATGGCATGCCCGGTCCATTAGGTGAGGCCAAGTATATCTGGGAGTCTAAATGCGAGTATGACAGATCATGGGTGCGATTCCAATTTTTCTCCAAGGAGTTCGAGACTTTACAGAACACCGAAGATCTACAGACCATATGGCAACGAGCAGGATTGGCGGAATATTTTGAAGCCCCACTACCTAAACCCGATCTCCTCCGATGTTACTATTTGGTCTCCACATTACAAGCTAATGAAGATAAGGACCAACCCGGATCATTTGTTCTCCCCTCATTGCTGGGCAACAACGAGTTGAAGAGGTTTGAACTTACTGTGGAGCTGGTAAGCGACGCTTTAAATATGCATGGCACGCATGTGCCCTCAGAAAAGGATGCTCTTGTTTCCACCAACATGAAGGACAGGAAACTAGTGAAGCTGAAAGACATGGCAACACTCACCCCAAATGTGTCCATCCCTCTCCGAATGTGCATGCAACATTTCTCCTTCCCCGGTCAAGACCGATTCACGCAACCACACAAGAAGATCTGGTTTGCTCTCTACTTGGCGGAAGCAGGTGCGTTACCTATTAAGCTACCAGTGTGGATTATAGATCAGTTGTATGAAGCGAACAAACGGGCTTCTAGGAAATTAGTGGTGAACGGATGCTGTGCACTCACACGCATCATTTACCGATGCTTGGCATATGATGTCCCCATTGAGCGTGCCTTAACTTGGGCACAATTACAAATGTTTAAAAGGCTCAAGACATCCACACATCAGTCCAAGCGCATGAGGGGCGCGATCCCTTGCGTCCAGACACGGGAAGTCCTGACTACTCCTGAGGCATCACCATTAAGAGAGGGCACTGTACCTCCCTTTACCATTAGGATACCCAGGTCGGAATCTGACACTACAACACAACCTACCCCATCGGCTCCTCCGGTTACACCTGAATTCGAATTTGCTACCACTGGAGAGGCTGAAGGACTGGACCCCCAGGATTTCGAAGCATTCCTACAAAGCACACAATTCTCTGATGTGGAGTTTTATTCAGAGGCAGAGGAGCAGGGCACATCCTCACGAAGAAGAAGAAAGTCTACAGACGGTAGACATGTCCATTGGAGTGACGCTCAGCAAAGCCAACAACACGGACACCCGGAAGAAGAAGAAGCATATGAAGAAGAGACCACTGAAGCCCCAGCATATACAGCAGAACTCCGAAGGCTGTATCAGATTATGGAAAGAGTGCGATCGCAGCAGTTACTCACTGAACAGAGCAGCAGAGTACTTATGACTCAGTTGTTGGAAGAAGCGGGAATTGACTCAGAGTACAGGGAAGGTCTCTTATTGATGGCAGAAACATATGGAGTTGTAGAAGCTGTGCGCACTGCCATTCAGAGGCCTTCAGTTCAATATGACCCACGAAGGTTCCCGACACGACCTCGCTCAGGTAAAAATATCCAAATTCCCGTTACAGTTGCAGAAGAGCCAACTACTACACCAACCTCCCAAACAGCTAGTCAACAGCACCCCGCCACCCATGAGGAGTCCACCGAACCACTACCACCTACTCCCCCACCATCACCTCCTAGAACAGAGACAGTGGAAATCCCATCGACCACTCAACCCACTGACCCAACCTTCATCTTTCGTACTCCCATCTCTAGTGCCACCCTATTCTCTACCACTGATAACCCGATCTTTGACGCAAACCCCATCACCACACAACCCACTGAAACCCTTCCCGAGCCTGCCCTAGGACAACCATCCCCAATGCCTTCAGCCACGGGCCACCCTGACCCCAGATCCACATTCATGGGCTTCCCTACTACCACGCAACCCTTTTCACCCTTCTCAAATTTACGACCCCAACCCCCGATATCCCTTTCTCCATTTCTACAATCCCTCCAGGACATTTTTGCTAGAGCTTTTCAACCAGGCTCTCAACCATTCCCTGCCTCTTCAGCTCCCCACCCCACGTCACATCTATTCACCACTTCCACACACACACCACCTACCATACCAATGTATATGGCAGGCCCCACACTAACACCCACTCCTGAAGGTATGGACATTTCACCACCCACGGCACCTCCACCCACGGTTTCACCTCCTCCCATTCCCCCTCCACCAATTTCACCCACACACACAACTTTCATAGACACATCATTCACTGTCTCCCTTCCCCAATTCCCTTCCCATGCATCTTCCACGGTAAACACCCCCCACTCATCTATAGGAAATGCATTGGACACCATGTTGGCTTGTATATCAAATTTAAGAACAGATTACATTCAGCTCCAGCAACAAAACGAACGCCTGCAAGAGCACTCAGCGACACTACAGCACCGCCTTGCGGCACTAGAAGAGGAGAACACTCGCCTCCACACACAGTTCCACACCCTCCAAGAAGCCCACAATATATTGGGGGTACAGCTACAGAACGTAGATCAGGAAGCAGTGCAGGTGGTAGAAGGTCACCTACGGACACAGCTGGAACGCAACTCAAAACTTCAGCGAAATATGGCACTACTTAAACGCCATCTTGCGGCTGCTCAGGAAGAGAACAGACGTCTGCAAATACAAAATCAAGAGAACCTGGAGGCAGCTATTGAGAGCACACCGGGGGCACCCATCCGCCCATCCAAGTTTCAAGCGGTGACCCCCGATAATATCAAGATTATATTGGAAGATTATGCCATGCTGCTCGAAGCACATGATAAGCTATCGGAGGAGCTAGGACAACTGAAGCAGGAACACCAACAAGGACCAACAGCTGCCACCCCAACCACCCCCTCTGCGGCTTCGCTTCTCTCAGACGCAGAGGCCATAAAAGATCTCCAGAAACAGGTAACTGAATTGCAAACACGCCTACTACAATATGAGACACCATCTTCCCCTCTGGAGGCTCCCACGGATGAAGAAGTTGTGCAAATTCCTGTGGAACAAACGTTTGATGAAGAATATGATCCGCAACCATTCCCAGGAGGCCAACAAACAGAGGAAGCGCAGGACACGTTCGAGGCACCACGGCCGCCATGGTTACGACAAGTGGAGGAAATCGGGAGTTCGCACGAAGAGCGCACCGTAGTGCAAAATCAGGCCATGAGGGTCATAGAGGAGACTGTGTTACAATCAGCTTACTTTCAGAACCTGTCATCGCGACGCCTGATTCTCTCATCGGAACTCCAGTACAGGCCATATTATATTCTCTTGGCTGATTATAATGCAGAAATACAAAGAGTCACGGGTCAGATTCCTACTTTTGCGACCCAATTTCAACCCGAAGACCTTCCTCCAGAGGTGCGAAAAGGCAAGATTCGTCAACCCACATGGCGGCAGAAACTTTTAGAGACCTATCCAGAAATGCTACGCACATGGAACAACGCGCCGTTGCACCTCCTGTACAACCCATGCTACAGTCCAGTTCCCCGCCGCAGGTCGTGGAAGGCATTTAATATCAAGGTACAGAACAATGCGCAATGCAAGGAATGGCTGAACTACCCGTACATCGCGCCACCACAAGGACCACCATCGGTAGCATATATGATGGGGACCATTCGCCACTGGATGCCGCGCTTGAAGCCCATGCAAGATGTAGCAGCGCAAATGATGCTTAAAATCTTAGATATGATGCAAGTAGTGCTGAAGACCTTTAGAAATGCAGCCGCACCACAGGTACGTCTTCCGGGGTTTAGCAATGGAAATTACGACTTGGTGTATGACATGAGCACCACCCCCAGTATCCGTGTGGCTTACGCTTGGCATGCACGCATCAAATACCTCCCCGCCTGCTACAAACAGACCTTCGAAGAAATGTTCAGATCAGGTTTCTGGGAGTATCACTCGGAGATTTTCGCACCAAAACCGACACATCTGCTTCAACTGTTTGCTTGTGAACAAGCAATGTATTCAGAGTACTACACCACCCCGCAACTAGAGACCCCCGGTGCAATAAATTGGGAGGCATTGGAAGCCGATCTAGCAAGAGGCTTAAGGATAGGAGAACATGAACTGGCCACCAATGTCATCCAATATTACATCGACCACCCGCGAGAACAAAGGTCTGTCAAGGGCGACAGACGCTAGGAAGGGGGGAGTGTTGGCATACAAAGCAACAAAGGCGTCATGCACAATACGGCAACAAGGCCAGATCATTTTTCCCATAGATTATGTACAACTCAAGTAATTTTAATCACTACACAAACATTGTAAATCCCGTTTTTGGTAGATTAGACTCCATTTTGTGCAAGCCGAGGAGTCCTCGAGCTTGAGGAGTATTAGAAGTACCCTCGTACCAATTTTCATAATTTTTAGACTTTGTTTGAGCCCTCAAATAAGCCCTGGAACCTAATTTTTAACTAGGCCAGACACTAGGTCTGGACAGGGACAAAGCTAGTCAAAAACTATAAAAAGAGCTAGAGAGCTCATTTTTGAGGTTGGATTGTAATTGAAACGAACTTGTAAGAGCTTGTGAAAGTAATCTAAAGAACTCCATTGATTCTCTCTCTTTGTCTTGCCGTGGGTGCGCGTGTGTGTGTATGTGTGTGCATGCTTGTGTGCTTCTCACTCATGCACTTGTGCCGCCACTTGCTCGAGGTCTTCATACCATCCTCACGTCTTCCCGGATTGACATTAAAGGAGGTGCTACTCATCACTGAGCTACAACAAGGTCTAGTGTAAGTGGTTCAACTATCTCTCTAAGCTCAGAGTAGAGATCAGAGAAGAGGCTTGATGAGTCACGAGCCAGGAGGTAAAGGTCAGTCTAAGCTCTCTGAATTGCCTAGGCCAAAGTCTAGTCGAACTGTCCTCTCTTCGATTCCCAAGATTTCAATGTATTTTCCCCCTTTTTGTGATAAGTTTTCTAATGTTCTATCTAAGCTATGAAATCAGTAAATCCCTAGTCTTAGCAAGAAAAAAAGTGCTCACACGTATGGACTAAAGTTTTCTGTTTCAGCACTGTATGTGAAGCAATGCAAAATTTCAAATAACTTGAAGTGCTAGTACCTGGAAATCTCTGTCCGATGCCGAGGTTCTTGTCTCTTTCCTCAAGGAGTAGGTGACGCAATGAGGATCACCGGGCAACCGCCTCGCTTCACATCGGGTTCAGGTGTCGAGAAGAAGGAGGTCGTGGCGGGAAGCCGGCGCCTGGGGTTGGATCAGGCCCCGCTCTGGTGCGCCGTTTCCGCTGTCCTGCCAGCGGCGTCTGCGCGCTGGGCGCCTCGCCTGTGCTCTCCGGAGCGTGCGCGATCCTCGTAGGGTCCCTTGCCCCTCGGAATTTTTGAGACGTGGGACCGTGGGCATCGAAAAGAGACGATCGGATACGCTAGTGATACACGGAATGCAGACGAAGCTCGAAGATACAATAAGAAACAGAACTGAAGCCTCCAATAAAATGAATGATACAAAACAGGCCGCTATAGTGCGGGCCGATGGTACAATAAAACCGCTACAGTGCGGTGCGATGATACAATATAAACGCCACCGCTACAGTGCGGATCGGCCGATATAAAATAGATCCCTCGCTACAGTGCGAGAAATCACCTACGGGATTCCGCTTCGGTCTTCGCAGTCCAAGCTTTTCTTTAGGTCTTCACTTCGGTCCGCTCTTTACTTCCAGTATCCTCAACAGTAGCCTCCCTTCTCTTTACTTCAGATAATCAGAAACCACATAAACCTGGAAAAGCATTCCACATAAGAAACCCACGAGGAGAACAATTGAAGCTTGGGCCCCTATTTATAGGGCCCTCCCCCCTTGGACTTTCTTCTAGAAACTTCTAACCTCCTTACAAACTTTCTAATTTCAGATGACCTTGCATGTTCATTTTCTATTTTGGGAAAATCCCATCTCTTGATTCTATTTTTGATTTTTGTCCTTTTTATTTTCCCTAAATTAATGTTTTGGTTTCACACTATATACAGGGTTAATTAATCTAAGGGTTTGGGTTAGGATAAACACCAATTCCAAGGGTCCGACCTAGGGTTTTTGGTCGGGAAAATTAGGCATTTGCTCACAATTATCTCAAGCTCACCAATTCTAGGATTTATTTATAATTTTGGCCTAAACTCCAAGGGTTTCCAAGGGTTCAAGTCCAGTTTTCATGGGATAAACTCGGGTTTTCTGGGGTTTTGAAGGGTCAAACCTACGTTTTCATGGATCAAATGTCAGTTATTTTTACACACGCATCTAACATACATCTCAAACATGTTTACACATCACACAATCAATCAACTCCGCCAAATTATGCATGAAATATACCCCTCTTTAGTCAAAACGTCACACAAAACTCAGAAAATAATGAACTTTGAAAAAAAACTCAGTGCACACTCCCTGCGGGATTTCATCCCGACACCGGTCTTTCTTTGTTCTTCTCTCTTTGATTACCATGGGCTGAGGATGTTCCAGCACCTTGATGGCTCGTATTTACATTAGCTCGTGATGGAGGGAATACCAAATCACCTCTCCATGTGTAGGTATTTCTCGCATGATCTGGTACTATAAATACTCTTTTTGAAGTTTCATCTAGGTATACAACCTTTCCAGGTGTATCCGGGTCCTTGAACTCATAAATCATGATGGAGCCTACCTCACTAGGTTGTTCCATTCTCTATCTCCAAAATGCTTCCTCAGTCTCTTTATTTACAAACAACTCTATGCTTCTATTATCCTGAGGGATCCACTCGGGGATTATTACTCTTGTTAGTACAGATTTTCCTCTAGGTGTCCTAGGTTCTTCCCTTACTGGTTCTTTTCCTTGGGCTTTAGCTTCCCTCTCTAACTGAATTACACCAAACTCATTGGTATTGTTTGGCTGCGTACTTATGATGTACATTGTTCCTTCTTTGTCTATGTATGCATCTCTCTCGAATTTAACCACTGGACGTTCCAATCCAATGGGTTGATCAGGATTATGCATTTGCACCACCTATCTTCGCAAACCATCCTCATAGATGGAAGCACCTAAGCGGTTGGTTCAGAGAAATTCTAATTGAGTTCTATAGGGTCCTTTGGGTTTTTCCAAATATGCTATGTTTGACCCTCCTTCTGGTCTTTCTCTGCTAAATGCCATTTCTGATTCACTCGTATCTGAGCTCAACTCGTAGGGGTAACTATTCAGTTGTTGAGCCTATGAACGTGCAGTAGTTCCTACACTTGCTTCTGATGATCTAAGGCTTCATCGGTCTGACTTACCTATATGCTTACCCGATCTAAGGTTCATGAATTTACTTTGTGGCACTCTCTGATCGTCAATGGTTCTTTGTTCTTTATTTCTTGTTTCTTTTTAAATGCCTTTAAGTTCTTGTCTTGTCTAACTGTATGCATCAGGAATCGACTTTTCGTGGTACTTTTGAGTTCTCATTCCGTCAGACTTAAGTTCTTTCCTTTAGGTTTTTGTATCACACGCTTTTACTTTAGTCTTGGACTTGAAAAATTAGGTCTCTTGAACTTAATTTGTTCCTATCGTCATTAATCCACAATGCTACCGTTTAGACTAAGCTAGTAATTGACTACCACCTCATCCCACCCCACCACCCATTGTAAATAGACCACAACCAGGGTCTATGCTTTCAAATCCAACCCCAAAAGGCTTGGACATGATGTTCAAGGCCTACTAGGCTCGACTTCAAGAAGGGCCTACAACTGCAAACCTAGACAAGAGTTACCCTAGAGCAGATTTAGAGATTGAATGGACCAAAATGTGCATGAAAATGGTAGAACTAGCTCAGGCTATGCTCAAGACTAGTCAATCGTTGAGTCAGACAAACTCTATCAAACGAGATTTGCATTTCCAAGGCTTACTAGAAAGATTAGAGCAGTTGGTAAAAAAACCACAAGTTCCTTTACCTCCACAAGCTCAACCAGTTGTTGAGAGAGAAATCTCTCCACCAATGAAGGCTTATGTTCCTAATTCCACGGATGTTGGAACACCTCTTTCAATTCAAGAGTACTCTCAAGAGTTCTTGCGGGAAATACAAGAAGAGAAATGGGCCAAGGAGAAGGGTTATCCCCCTCCTATTCCTGAGATTGATGATCTTCATGATCAATTTCCCCAAGACATTTCGTCTATCTATGGAGACCAAATAGAGCAACAAGAAGATGAAAGATTAGATCTTGAATCTAATTCTTTACGAGAGTTGCCACAATTCACATGCCCATGGGAATCTGAATCCCTTCAGATCAGAGCTCCCACAATATTGGTAAGACATGAAGACTCAGTGGTTCCAAGGAACACTGATGTCGTGAAGAACACTAAGGTTCAGTGTCATCTCACCATGGAAGAGCTGCTAAAAGTAAAACCTGAGGTATGAAATCATGTGAAGGATTAGGTCCCAGAACATGATTCCAAAATGCCAAAAGTAAGCTCTAAGCAAAAAGTTCCAGAGATACCTCTCGATAAAATAGGAGACATGAGCAAAGGTGAAGAAGGTAATACTTATCTTCCGATCACCTACTAGGGTTACACAACCAAAGCAATCATAGATTCAGGTGCTGGTGTTGCTATTGTGACCACCTCCTTGTGGAAGCGATGGGGCAAACCCACATTAAGACCAACTAGAATGAAGCTTCAAATGGTAGAAATTCATTTTGAAAGACCTGTAGGATTGCTCGAAGGGATAACTCTAACCACTTGTGGTCTAGAGTTTGAACATACATTTGCTATATGTGACTTTAAGAAAAATAACATCTATGAGATGATCCTAGGAAGACCCTTTGTACGACAATTGCAAATAGTACAAGATTGGGGAAACAACTCCTTGTACCTACAACACTTAGGGGTTAAAACCAAGGTCAATTTGAAGGATTACACCTTCAGAGATGTACCACCCCTTTAGTGGAATCCTACCCACAAAGCAAAAGAAGATTCAATCTTTGTGCCTTTTGGAAGTTCACTTGATCCATCTTGGATGCATGAATAAAGAATATGTTGTCATACGATCCCCATGACGGTGGATGCCAAGCCCACCAAACAGAAGCCCTACACAGATGATGACACTTATGCTGCAAAGATAAAAGAAGAAATAGATGGGTTGATTGAAGCTGGATCATTTATGGGATCGATCATACTGAATGGGTGTCCCCCATTGTAGTAATGCCCAAGAAGAAAGGAAAGTTACGAGTGTGTATTAACCTTAAAAAAGTTAATGCTGCTACGATCAGGGATACCTATCCGCTTCCAATCTCTTTGACTCCAGATATGCTTAGTAGACTCCTTAAGCTTCCAAATGATACCAAAATATGCTATATGTACTTTGAAAGATGTTTGAGTAATGACTTGATCAAAACAGATAAGTTTGTAAATCACAAGGCTCAAAAACTTTCTAAGTTTGTCTTGATACCTGCTCAGTCTTTCACTCAGTATGACCAATGTAGTTACAATTGGCAAAATTCCTTCTAGAGATATTCTATTAGCTTAGTAAGCTACCATTTGCAAGTGGAATGAGATAAAATGATAGACTATACTCAGAGAAATCACTTTAGCAAAGTTAGGGACACTCCCGACTTTTTAGGAGCTCTGCAAAAAATTACCAGAGACCAGTTCGATGGCGATTTCTCAAAAATGGCTGAACCAATTGACTTTAAACTTTGTAGGTGTATAGAAGACTTTGAGTTGAATCCAATGTGCTTTGAATCACTTGATTTGGTTCAGTAGATCCTGAGATATGCTCCTTTGAAGTTGACAGACTTGGAGATGATAACTCAGAGACAACAGAGATGAAGAATGTAAATCTTTCTATTAGTTCACATGAATGTACAATATCATTGGCTTGATAGATGTAGCCTAATGAGTTGGAGATGTGTAGGCTATGGTGTAGCACTCACACACTCTATAATCAGGAATATTAGCCTCGGGAATGATGAAGGACACCCGCGACTTTTCAAGTACAACTTATATAAGAATGAGTGATAGTTTGAATTCAAATTTGAATTCTTGGCTCCCTTCAATCACTCATCTAAAAGTAGGGAGATATTCTCTCCAATTACACCATCCAAATTCCACGACTCTAATTAGTTTGGTGTGTATACAGAATGCCAAGTCATTTAGACTTTTACAAGAAGTAAAAATTGTAATAACACATAGGCAAGTGTTCCTATGGTTCTAGCTTCTCATAATGATATCCTTCAAGGGTTCCAAGCCAAAGGTGAAGGCTTGAAATGCACCAACAGTTGGTTGCAACAAGCTCATGAAGGATTTCTAGGAAGTCACTATTCTAAACAACGAACATAGCAGAATTTGAAATGTCTAGGAGTGTATTGGCCTAGCATGGGCAAAGAAATACATGAGTGGATTAAGAATTGTCAAGTGTGTCAGGAAAAACCCCTAGTGGAGCATGCTACCCTTTCTCACGTGACATTAATTCCATATTGGAGTGCTCCATTGGTAGAATTTATGCGATCGGGATCATTATCCAAAGAGGCTAGTCTAGCAAGAAGACGAAGCATGGAGCAAGAGGCTCTAGACTATGCCTTAGTTGGAGCCAACCTATATTGGAGAGGCAAAGATGGTTACCTAAGATTGTGTGTTCATGAATCAGATTATTTGAAAGTCTTAGAAATTGCACATAGTGGTGTTGCAGGTGGACATTTTGGTCCTGACCGAGTAATCAAGACCATTCTATTCTCAGGACTTTGGTGGCCCACTCTTCATATGGATGCACATACCTATGTGAAGAAATGTGACACATGCCAACGTGCACAATATCCTATCAGAAAATATGAGATGCCATTGAGTTCAATGATGGGAGGAGGTGCATTTTCAAAGTGGGGTATAGACTGTGTAGGTCCTATTAACCGCCCAGCTAGAAACTCCCATGCAAAGTACATCATTGTAGCCACGGATTACCTTACCAAGTGGGTAGAAGTCAGAGCCACTACAAAGAATGATGCTCAAACAATGGCTAAGTTGTTTTTTGAGAATGTGTTCACCAGATAAGGGCTCAATAGAGTTAGTAAGTGATAGAGGTACACACTTCTTGAACGAAGTCATTGAAAATCTTCTTCAAGAATTCTTGGTGGTACATAAGAAGTCTGCCCCCTATCATCCACAAGCTAACGAACAAGTTGAGAGCACCAATAAGATCCTATGTAATGTATTGAAAAAACTTGTAAACAATAAATGCTCTGATTGGGATAAACAGCTTCATCATGTTGTTTGGGCTTACCGAGTTGCCTACAAAACGGTACTCAATGCCACCCCATTTCATATGGTCTTCTTGACAAAATTTTGTGCTACCATTGGACTTCCTGATCCCTGCTTTAAAAGTAGCACAAGAGCATGAGTGGAATGGACATGATTTGTCCTCTAGGATCTTTGATCTAGAACGCTTAGGTGAGATGAGGCTACGAGCGGTAGCAGGCATCTATGCTGCAAAGAAAAGGAAAACGGCATACTTTGATGCACACATCAAAGATAAAGGATTGAAAGAAGGAGATTCTAGTACTGGTTTATACACTAAAGCAGCATGCCCGTAAATTGGAAAAAATACATTATGGACCCATGATCATTAATAGAATTTCCACTAGTGGTGCGGTTCAATTGGCCACTCTAGAGGGTGATGTCTTGCCAAGATATATTAGTGGATGTCGAGTCAAGCTATATCAAGAACCTCTTACAGAGGATATGCTAATGAGACTCAACACTGCTAAGAAGCGAAAAGAAGAAGAGTTGAGGGTCAAAGAAGAAGCACACGCCAAGGTGAGAGAGCACATTAGGCGAAATAAGTTAAGGTGAATAGGCCTAGATGTCAACCCAAAAGCCCCAAAGTATCACATGGACATGTGCCAAAAATCGGGCATAATTACTTCTCGAATCATCGATCGACGCCCCTTTGTGACCATAGAGGTAGGACAAGGAAAGAGTGTAAGGACTGTGAGAGCATTGGTTGACTCAGGTGGAGCAACTAGTGCAGTTAGACTTTCATACTTCCAAGATCTGCAATTGGACAGCAAGCCCATCGAAGCAATATCTCATAGGATTGGGAGGTGTGGAAACCCCTTGTTTGGGCGAGGTGGAACTTCCCATCTACCTTCAAGATGTTCCAATGAAAGTCAAAATGCTAGTGTGCAGGATGAAGACCTTACAGAACCACTTGTCTTGGGTCAAGATTGGATTTATGACCATGCAGTCAACTTGAACCTAAGAAGTCAACTTCTTCAAGTTTGGGTACATGAACAATGCATTACATTAGAATTAGAGAACTACATGCTCACAGATCATGGCACCACACACTCTCTTAGTCCCTCTAAGACTGATCTTCATGAACAAGATGTTGTATGTGTCAAAAGCTCTGTATTCCAGAAGAACTCAATCATGGGAGAACCAGCTCAAGGACATGCAGAACCCTCCTCTCGTGCAAGGGCTAATGCCACAACCACAACTCAACCAAAAAGGCAAGCAACACAGTATAGGACAATGGCTATATCAAATACACAAAGAGATGTCAAGAAGAAAGTGTTGGGAATGAAGTAGATTTGGGTACGAAAAGGAGAGCAACCACCAGCCTTGCCACAACAATTCCCATCTAGGGAGGCCAACCATGCCAAAACAAGAACCAAGCAACTAGGACAGGTTCAACCACAAGGTATTCAACAAGTTTGGGTGCCTAAGAAATTAGTTGCAGCTCAACAAGGGAGATTACACATGTGGGTTCCCAAAGGACTCTTACATGCACAAAGTCCTATTCTCTCCACCATGCAAAAAGTCTCAACCAAGAAGCCATGGAGAGCAAAGAACCGAGGACAGAGAACACAAGAAGATAAACTCACCTCTTCGGCAATGGTAAGAAGACAATTATCAAGGATATGGGTTTGGAAGCCAAAAACACCCAGGGCCTCTACAAAACCAAAGAGCCAACCCCAAGGGATGCAAAAATCAAGAAACCTTCCAAACATGAAGCGGCCAAAGGTGATCACTTCGCAGTCAAACACTCCTCTCAAATGGATCCCCATATGGAAGAATGATCAGTTGTCAGTCAACAATCCATCGCTTACATCATTTCAAGGTCCAATGGATACCTCCAACAAAGACGACATCAACATCCGCAAGTAATATCAAAATCCTCGACGAATGACAACCATGTGCTCCTTGCACAACCCTATCTTTTGCACCATTGAGGTCATGCATTTCCAAAGTATGCATTAGTATAGGGCCACATTACATGGCCGTGCATAGACACATTTGTGAGTCCCAAGCACAAGAGCACATTGACATATGTCAACTATTTTATTGTTTCTAACATCTTTCTTCTTGTTTTGTGCCGTTGTTCCTCAAAAGAAAAACGAGATGAAAGGAGAAGAGAGAGAGAGAGAGAGAGAGAGCGAGAGTTTGTTCCTAGGTTTGGCTCATGGAACATGAATGAGTCATGCTTAGTTGAAGGTGGAACTGTTGATGATTGGGCATTTATCATTTTTGATAGAAGTGTGTCTCGGCTAGCCGACAATATTATTGCTGCCTTATCTCATAGAGGTCCAAAACTTGGCATGAACATGGCATCCACAACTATTTTTCTCCTTTACCACGATAGGAGGGAAGATCGCAAAGGTCCACAACTTGAGAGATGCTTAACTATTGTATGTCGGAGAGCATCTGTTGGAACTCAAGGTCAAGCATAAAACATGGAAGCACATCAAAGAAGTGGACATAGAAGAAGAGAGAGCAAGTAGGGAGCTCCAAGAAGTGTATGTCAAATTTTCAAAAGAATTCCCTACAAAAATAGTGATTTTCATGACTAAAAACCATTGTAAATACCATTATCTATTTTTATAACTCCATTTTGTTCAAGCCGAGGAGTCCTCGAGCTTGAGGAGTATTATAAGTACCATCGTACCAATTTTCATAATTTTTAGACTTCGTTTGAGCCCTCAAATAAGCCCTGGAACCTAATTTTTAACTAGGCTGGACACTAGGTCTGGACAGGGCCAAAACTACTCAAAAAACTATAAAAAGAGCTAGAGAGCTCATTTTTGAGGTTAGCTTGTGAGAGAATAGAGCTTTTGTAACAGAACTCTTTGGCAATTGAAGCTTTCCATTGTTCCTCTCTTTGATCTTACCTTGTGCATGTGTGTGTGTATGTGTGTGCATGTTTGTGTGCTTTCACTCACGCACTTGTGCCTTCACTTGCTCGGGGTCTTCATACCGGTCCTCACGTCTCCACGGATTGAAAAGTAAAGGAGGTGGTGCTTACGCTTGAGCTACAGCATCCAAGGTGGTATCTGCAAGGGGTAGTTTTGGTACCTTGCAAATCCTTGTATGTATACTGGATGAGAAGACTCCTACTTATGGTGAGCTAAAGAGAATATGTGAAACTAAGCTTGGTGTAGTTACCCAATGTTGTTTGTCAAGGAATATAAAGAAATTCAATTCTCAGTATTTGGCAAATGTTCCTTTGAAAAGAGGAGACAGGACCAGTGTGAAGAGAGATGGTGGATGCAATCCAAAGATGAGTAGGTGCTGCTACAACCAGCTTCACACCAGCCAACTGCGACTTCAGAGTTGATTAGTAGACCCTTTGAGCTTCCTAAATCCACCAAAATATCAGCCAAGTACTTTGGAACATTTATCCCAAAAGTTTAAGTCAAGACAGACTAGTTGCGAAATGACTAGCTCCCAAAACTTGCTATTTTTGGACATACACCTACTAGAAAAACTGAACAGTGCTCTCAACCTGGTAGGACTTAGATATATTCCTTTTGGGAATAGCAAATAGACTTAGCAAGATTCCCAATCCAAGTTAAAACACTTCAAATGATGTATTGAGCACTGAGAAAAAGATTCACCAATTTCTGGAACATGCCCAACATTCTCGGGGCTCTCTGTAGAGATAGACCAGTGAGCATTAAAATACAGATATCTCCAAAATTGTAAATCCAATGACCATGAAAATGTGTATGTAGAAACTAGACAGTAAAAGCTATCCAACGCACATTAAAACACTGAAGAATGTTGAATAGAACTCGAGATAGGACCTTTCTAAAGTTACTGATCTGAGTGAGTATAGCAAAGAACAAAACAGAGAAGTAGATGATGATAAATGTATAGATTCACATATGATTACAACCACATTGGAAATGAATATTTGCACAATGGGAGTAGAATGATAGAGCTATGGAGTAAGCTCTTCAATCTCTACAAAAGGACATGAAGTGGTCACGTACAAGGCTTGCTAATTGCCTCTTCCTTCTTGCTCTTTTTATAGCTATTCTTGGAGGGAGTTTTGAATTCGAAGTCAAATGGCTCCAGCTAAAAGTGATCCCCAAAGTTAGGAGATATTCCCTCAGCTCAAAAATTCATGGTTTTAGGTAGATAGAGCCACGACTTTGCTTTTACATCATGGATGAGGTAAGCCATCCTTTTCCTTTTTCTTTTTTCAAGTACAAGAGATAAAATGTACTCTTTTACAAGAGGTGTTCACATGACTACACATGTGACTTACAAATGAGGATAATATCAAGCATATCAAGCATATAGGTTTGGGTAAACTGCACCAACAACTCCCCCTCAAGCCCAACATGCTTGGCCTCCAAATAAGTCTTCAATTATCCTTGATTTCCTGCAAGCCAATCATCAACTTGAATCTACTTAACTTTGTACCATCAAGAGCTTTTGTCAACATGTCTGCACATTGCATATCTGTAGAGACATAGGATAGTTGAATATCCTTGCTCATTAGCTTCTCCCTTAGATAATGGTAGTGGACTTCAATATGCTTGGTTCTAGCATGGTATACCGGATTAGCTGCAAGATGTAGTGAGCTTGTGTTGTCACCAAAAATGTGAGGTGTTGAAGAATGAAGTCGAAGATCTGTGTACAAAGACTTTAACCACATAATTTCTTGAGTTGCATTAGCCAAACCTCTATATTTGGCTTCAATAGAAGATAATGCCACGGTTGGTTGCTTCTTGGATGACCAAGAAATGATATTTGAACCTGCAAATTATATATACCTGGATGTGCTTCTTCTATCATCTCTAGATCCGGCCCAATCTGCATCTGAGTAGACCTTTTGCTCAATATCTGAAGTAAATAAATTAAAAAAACCTTCATTCATGGACCCCTTTAGTTACTTGAGGACTCTCTTGTCCGCTTCCATATGTGGTCTTCTCAGCTTATGCATAAACTGACTCAATATGCTAACACTATAGCATATATCCACCCTTGTGAGTGTTGCATAGTTCAAACTTCCAACCAAGCTTTGATAGCTTGTGATGTCTTCAATTGGCTCTCCTTCATAAGTACTAAGCTTATGATTTTGCTCCATAGGTGTACCTGCACACTTGGTATTTTCCATCTTGAACTTGACAAGCATGTCATGCACATACTTCCTTTGTGTGATGTATATACCTGAACCTGTGTGGATTAACTCCAATCCAAGAAAATAAGTGAGTGGTCCGAGGTCACTTATTTTGAACTCCTCCTTCATTTGACTCTTTACCCATTTGATTCCTTCAAGATCATTGCCTGTAATAATAATATCATCAACATACACACATAAATAGATCACTTCAGATCCATTCCTCTTTATGAACAAAGAGGTATCCGCCTTGCTAGCTTTGAATCCTTGGTCCTGTAGATAAGTCACCAACCTGAAATTCCAAGCTCTTGGAGCTTGCTTCTTTCCATACAAAGATTTCTTTAGTTTGCATACATAGTTAGGATGATGTGCATCCTCATATCCAAGAGGTTGTGCCATATACACTTCCTCAGAAATCCATCCATTCCAGAAAGCATTCTTTACATCAAGTTGATAGAGCTTCCAATTTCTAGATGTAGCAAGACTAATGAGAACCCTAATTGTAGGCATTTTTGCAACAGGAGAGAAAGTCTCCTCATAATAAATACCATGGGTTTGAGCAAACCATTTAGCAACTAACCTTGCTTTGTGTGTATTTATACTTCCATTTGGATTCCTCTTGATTTTGTATATCCATCGAGATCCAATTACCTTCATAGATGGCTTGTTAGGTACAAGCTCCCAAGTGTCATTCTGCTTCAAGGCTTCCATTTCTTCATCCATTGCATCTCTCCAAGCTTTCTTGCTTTGTGCTTCTTTGAATGTGGTAGGTTCTTCATTGGTTGAATCCTTTGCAATGTAGATTGAGTGCTTGGTGATCAAAGAAGTATCATAACCAAACCTCTCAGGTTTCTTCTTCTCCCTTGAAGACCTTCTAAGTGGTTGATGTGAGCTCTCGGGTCCATATGTAGCATCCTGCATCTTTGCTTTACCTTTGTTCTTCCATAGCTTTAGTCTTTCCAAGTCTTCTAGGTCAATCTCCAAATGACTTTCTTCAATCTGCTTTGGCTCCTTTGGTTGAAGTGATGGAAAATCTTCATCCAAGTCATAAGGCAGCTTCACTTTCCTGTCGTCATCAAACCATGATTTGTTTTCATAAAAAATTACATCTCTACTCATAGAAAATCCTTTATTGGTTGGATAGTACAATCTATATCCTTTTTGGTTTTGATCATAACCAATGAATACACACTTCTCTGACTTGGGATCCAATTCCCCTCTTACTTGAGAAGGAATATGAGCATAGGCTAAGCATCCAAAGATTTTATAATGCTCTAGACTAGGTCTTCTTCCATTCCACACTTCATATGGAGTGGTTCCATCTAGTGACTTAGATGGAAGTCTATTTATGAGATATGTGGCTGTAGACACAGCCTTTGTCCAAAGGTAGTTTGGCAATCCCTTTTTGTTGAGCATGGACCTTGCGGCTTCGAAAATGGCTCTGTTTCTCCACTGTGCTACACCATTGAGTTAGGGTGTATACCTTGTAGTGACTTCCCTTTTAATGCCTCTTCATGCAAGAAGACATCAAATTCAGAAGAGAAGTATTCTCCTCCACCATCTGATCTAAGTCATTTCCAAGTCCTACCTATTTGGTTTTCAACAAGAGCAATATACTTCTTAAAGCAATTAAACACTTCATCCTTGTTCTTCATGAAAAACAGAATGGTCCACTTGCTACAATCATCTATGAAAGACACATAATATCTTGAGTCTGATATAGATGGCTCCTTACTTGGACCCCATACATCCGTGTGCACTAGATCCAAAGGATTTTGATACATATATCCTTTTTATTGAAAGGTTGTCTATGAGCCTTGCTGAGTTGACAAGCTTCACACTTATAAATCATGTGTTGCCTTATGATATTAGGCAAACCAAGTACACTTTGGTTCTTGCAAATTTGTTTCAGTGTCCTCTCACCAATGTGAGCAAGCCTTTTGTGCCATATCTCCAACTGTGTTAGAGTTTGAGATCCATAGCTAAACAAAGCTATGTTCTTTGTATCTTCCACTTCAAAAGTGAAAAGCCTTCCTATCTTTTCTGCTTTGGCAATCCTTTGAAAGCCTTGCCTTGGGTCTTCAACATATGCTCCAAATCGGTTGAATCTAACCTGCAATCTTTTTTCAACAATATGTCCAACACTTATTAAATTTTTGGTAATTATAGGGACATACAAGACTTTGCTTAAGAGGTTCATATTCCCATCTGATGTATTCACATTACCTATCTTCTCCACTGAGTGCTTTGTGTCATCTCCTGTCTGCACTTCATGCTTGTTATGAGGATCTTCCAAATCAGAAAGTAAGGCCACATTTCCTGCTACATGGTTTGAGCATCCCGAATCAATGTAAAATATGTGATCATCATCCTTACCCTTCTTCACTGATAGATTCATAATCAATAATGAATCTTCTTGACTTTGGTCCTCTGCATAGTTATTGTAATCTCTTCTTCCTCTATGGCCACTTTGATAGTTTTTGTTGTTGTAATTGTTGTTGTAGTTGTTGTAGTAGTTGTTGTTGTTGTTGTTGTAACCTCCATTGTATCTGCCTCTATTTGATCCATAGCCACCTCTATTGAATCCTCTTCCTCTTGAGTTCCTCGGGTTCCTAAAACATTCTTCAGTAGTATGATTAGATAAGCCACATATATTGCAAGGTTGAGATGATTGGAATCTCCCCCTGCCTTGCTTTCCACATACCTCTTCCTCTAGCTCTTCCTCTACCTGCAAAGTTTGCTTGGAAAGAGCTACCTTCATCTTCATTCTTCCTATTCTTTGACTTGTCCTTGACCTTAGCTTTATCAGAATATAAGGTAGAAGTTTGATTACCTCTTGAGGACTCACCACCTTTGCTAATCTTTGCTTCATGAGTGAAGAGTTGGCCCATGAGTGTGTTGAGGTCCGGTACATGCATATCCATGTATAAATCCATGGTTGTTGTGAATGATTCCCACTTTTCGTCTGCTTTGATTCCATTCATGATTTGTCTAATGATTTGTTTCTCTTCAATTACCTCTCCAATTCTTCCAAGTTGGTCGGAAATCTCCTTCATCTTTGTGACATAATCAGTCACATTTTTCTTCGGGCTTTTCTTCATTGTTGTGAACTCCATCCACAATTGGTTCTTCCTTGCTCGAGTGTTGGAAGAGAAGAAAGAAACAAGTGCATTCCAGGTCTCTCTTGATTTCTTGCACCCTTGACATGAGGTAAAAGAAAATCAGAGATTGAGTTTAGAATATAGGACCTTGCAAGTGCATCCTTCGAACACCAATTTGAAAGTCCTTCCACTTCTTCATGTGATGGTTGTCCTTTGTTCCTCATGGTTGGCATTGCTTCATCTCTAGATATGAACCCATATAGATTCCTCCCTTGAAGGTAAGCCTCCATCCTTAGAGACCATGCCGGGTAGTTGTTTCGATCCAATTTGTCAATTGTTGATGGAAATCCATCTCCCATGTTGCTTGACTATGCTCAGATTCCACTATGAAGAGAGATGGTGGATGCAATCCAAAGATGAGTAGGTGCTGCCACATCCAGCTTCACACAGCCAACTGAGACTTCAGAGTTGATTAGTAGACCCTTTGAGCTTCCTAAATCCACCAAAATATCAGCCAAGTACTTTGGAACATGTATCCCAAAAGTTTAAGTCAAGACACACTAGTTACGAAATGACTAGCTCCCAAAACTTGCTATTTTTCGACATACACCTCCTCAAAAAACTGAACACTGCTCTCAACCTGGTAGGAATTAGATACATTCCTTTTGGGCATAGCAAAAAGACTTAGGAAGCTTCCCACTCCAAGTTAAAACACTTCAAATGATGGACTGAGCACTGAGAACAAGATTCATCAATTTTTGGAACATGCCCACCATTGCCAGGGCTCTGCAGAGATAGAACAGTGAGCATTAAAATGTAGACATCTCCAAAAATGTAAATCCAATGACCATGAAAATTGGTATGCAGAAACTAGACAGTAAGAGCTATCCAACGCACATTAAAACACGGAACAATGTTGAGTAGAACTCGAGATATGACCTTCTAAAGTTATTGCTCAAAGTGAGTATAGCAGAGAACAAAGCAGAAAAGTAGATGATGATAGATGTATAGATTCACATATGATTACAACCACATTGGCAATGAATATTTGCACAATGGGAGTAGAATGATAGAGCTATGGAGTAAGCTCTTCAATCTCTACAAAATGACATGAAGTGGTCATGTACAAGGCTTGCTAATCCCCTCTTCCTTCTTGCTCTTTTTATAGCTATTCTTGGAGCTCGACCTAAAAGTGATCCCCAAAGTTAGGAGATATTCCCTCACCTCAAAAATTCATGGTTTTAGGTAGATAGAGCCACGACTTTGCTTTTACATCATGGATGAGGTAAGACATCCTTTTCCTTTTTCGTTTTTCAATTACAAGAGATAAAATGTACTCTTTTACAAGAGGTGTTCACATGGCTACACATGTGACTTACAAATGAGGATAATATCAAGCATATCAAGCATATAGGCTTGGGTAAACTGCACCAACAACCAGGCACTCAAAAAATTTCATCAATGGACCATCAACACGGACATTCATCGCCAATGTTCCATCACAAATGTCGAGTGTACAACACAAAGAGATAAACATCGATCGACCCTTCACCATGGTAAGTATCTTTACTTTGGCAACACCATAACCATGATAGATTAGGAAACCTCTTCGTCTCCATACCCTTGAGCACTTAGCTCAAGACCCCCAATTTTTGCAACATACTTCTTCCAATGCATTTTCCAAGTAAGCATGCATAGGGGTACATTACAAGGCCGTGCACAAGGCACATATTTTCCTCAACCCATGCACGAACACACTTATTGATCATTCATTATGGGTTATGAGTACTTGGCATGACTACTATGAACATCATCTTTGGAAGACCTAGACGTCATCAATGGAGGCTCACAACGACGCAGTCATGCTGAAAGCCAAGGAAGAAGCACATACCAAGGGACTACAACTTGCAAAGGCTCATAGTGACAAATGAAGAATCGGACAACCAACCTTGCCACATTTGGAAGATAGACAGCTCTGGTTCCTACCAAATGGATACTACTTCTCAAAGCACTACCTGGAACAACCATTACAACAAGGGTCTCTCAGGGACAATAGACTCGAGAGGGGGGTAGTGTTGAAGCTCAAGGTCAAGGACAAGTGTCATACGTGCATCAAAGAAGTGGACACACAAGAAGAAGGAGCACATAGGGAGCTCCAAGAAGTGTATGTCAAATTTTCAGAAGAAATCCCTATAAACATAGTGATTTTCATCACTAAAAGCCATTGTAAATACCATTTCATATTTTTGTAACTCCATTTTGTTCAAGTCGAGGAGTCCTCGAGCTTGAGGAGTATTAGAAGTATCATCTTACCAATTTTCATAATTTTTAGACTTCGTTTGAGCCCTCAAATAAGCCCTAGAACCTAATTTTTAAGTAGGCCAGACACTAGGGTTGGAAAGGGCCAAAACTACTCAAAAAACTATAAAAAGAGCTAGAGAGCTCATTTTTGGGGTTAGCTTGTTGTAGATTTGAGCTTTTGTAAGAGATTTCTCTTGTAATTGAAGCCTTCCATTGTTCGTCTCTTTGATCTTACCTTGTGCGTGTGTGTGTGTGTGTATGTGTGTGCATGTTTATGTGCTTTCACTCACGCACTTGTGCCTTCACTTGCTCAGGGTCTTCATATCGGTCCTCGCATCTCCGCGGATCGACAAGTAAAGGAGGTGGTGCTTACGCTTTTTGACAAAATTTTAAGGGAAGTAAATCTTGAAGTGGGTGAAGAACCACGATTAGAAAGCTCTTAGCCACAATCCACCACCTCTCAAGTACGAGTCACCATAGTCAACAAGGATGAGGACGAGGAAGATGATAATGCGAATGAAGAATCGAAAGAGGGTGATGACGAATATGAAGGAAGACATCAAGAGGAGGAAATCGAAGTGCTGAAACTTATAAGTGCTCTTGCATACACAACACAGTTGCAAAGGCTATTCGACATGATCAAAGCTATGCAAAAAAGGCACATAATTTCATTCTCATCAGGCCAAGCCCTGATCGAACAGATGTTAGCAAAAGAAGGCTTGGACTAGCATTTCATCACCACCCTCAAATTAATGTCAGAATCCTTGGGAGTCCAAAAATCTATCCACATTGCAGTCTACCAGTTAGTCCAGTATGACAAAGGTAGAAACAACACACTACCAAGGGCAGGAAAAAAACATACGGATATCGGTAATCGAACCAAAAGTAACCATTAAATCCACAACCATTCCAACAATCACCATCGATCTTACTACAGAAACATTTGTACAAACATCACCAATCTCACCCCGCACCCTCCATCTCCCCCATCTCCACCACCCCTTCCTCCCACCACTGAGAAAACTGCTATTGTAGCAAAAACCATGACCCAAACCCCAACCTCATCCACATCCTTCTCCTTTTGTGAACCGACCTTGCATGCCACCCTCTTTTCTCCCATTACCAACCCACTTTTCACTTCACCATTTTTGTCTATGGAAGCCATCATTGACCACCCACTAATACCTAGCATCATAGGATACCCACAACCCATCGATGGTATTCTTAGTTTCCCCGCTTACCCCCCTTCACACATACCTCTATCCCATGATCTTTACTTCCCATTCACCTCCCCACTCTTTCCCCACACCTTAGTCGCAACCATTGCCCCACCCCATTACGTCTTATTCATGGAAGATTTCATTCGCTGCCACAACACATAGATATTAGGACCGCACTCACCCACACTCACTTCATGATGCATAAACACCACAATCACTTCACCTACCATACCCACATACATGGCAGCACCTACACGCACCACACTGTCTGATCCCATGGACATTTTGTTGAGATATCAATCTCAACATGTGATGATCCAGGATGACACATACCAGTTTTTTGTTTCTCTGGCACGTATAGTGGTCACACCAGTATATGTCAGGGATACTTCATTGAGATTTATTAGATTTATCTACCGAGAGTGATGGCACATTTGTTCCTTGCTAGATCACTCATTTACGAACATTAGGTTTTTCCTTATGTAGTGATCTTTATATATTGCACTTGTTGTATTCTTGTTTTTTAGGTCATTCTTGTACATTCTTTTTAGGCCTCAATCCGTGTGTGTGCTTCTCCTTGAGAGTGAGAGTGTGTGTGTGAGCTCTCTTCCTTATCTCCTTCCTCATGACATGGTATCAGAGCCAGCGTAGCTGTAGAGAGCTTGTGGAGAAGGCAACGGTGAAGAGTACACAGCAAGGTGTGGAGAAAACGCGATTCAAAAACGACCTCTGTTTGCTACGAAAATCAGTGTGAAGTTTCGGAGCCATCTCGACCTCCATTTTGAGCCTGCAAGGTGGGGCCCCCAGAAAAACCAAGTCAGTTCTAGAAACTGTAACTTGCGTTGTGTTTGGTAACACTCATATATTCTAGATCCAGAATTTCAAGTGATTCTGTGTACTGTTGATACACAAAAATTGTGTTTTCCTGAGACCGAACTATCACGTCATAGTGCGGTAGTGTTCAAACAGAAGTGCTGCATGTAGTGGTTTGTAGTGTTGTGTATTGCTGCAGAAATGGCAAACCCAAATGGAATGAGTCAGCTTATGAGCGATAAGCTAGACAAGAACAACTTCCATGCTTGGAGATTCAGAATGACAAATTTCCTGATGGGAAAAGGTTACTGGAAGTACATCGAAGGAGAGAACGAAAATGCTCCGCAGTTACCAGAGAGGAATCGGACTGCAGAACAGATAAGAGCATATGAGGAATGGAATCAACGAGCATGAAAGGTAATGTACTGGCTATCTGTTAGCATACAGGATATCATGATTGGGCACATACAGGATGCCAGGACTTTGAAAGAGGCTTGGAACAGTTTGGTCACATTGTATGAGACCAATACAAAGGCATGGAAATTGCAACTCAAGAAGGAGTTGCATACCTTGGAAAAAAAGAGCATGTCGATAAGTGACTATACCCTGAAAATCAAAAGCATATGTGAGCCACTTGCATCTATTGGAGTGAATGTAGATGATGATGATAAAGTGGAAGTATGCCTTTGTAGTTTATGAGCTGCATATAAGCAGTTTAGAACTTCTATACAGACCAGGGAAAATATTCCAAATTTTGCTAATCTGGTATCTATGCTGATTATTGAAGAAAAGAATCTTGGTGAGGATTCAAAATCCCAAGGAAAGCCCAGTTATGAGCAGGTATTCTACTCTGGCAAAGGAAGAGGCAGAGGTAGAGGTCTTGGAAGTGGAAGAGCAAATATGTAACCAAGACCAAGGTCAACAACAGAATCATGTAGGAGGAAGAGGACAGTTTCGAGGTAGGGGGAGCCAAAGTGGTCGTAGAAATTTCCAAAGAAATGATTCAAGTAATGATAGTAAAGGATGCTGGAATTGTGGTAAACCTTGACACTTTGAATGTGATTGTAGGTTGAAGAATCGAAATAACAGAAGGCAGCAAAACAACTATGCATCCACAAGTGCAAATGATTCTGACAAGCTGTTTATGGTTCAACATCACATGATGAATACGATGTCTGCTAGTGTTTCAAAATTGAATGATAATGTCTGGTATGTTGATTCAAATGCTTCAAATCACATGACGAGTCATGCAGAATGGTTTAGGACTTTGCAAAAATTGCCAGTTCTTGGATATGTTGAAACAGGTGATGACACATCACATCCTATTGAGCATACAAGAAACATAGCACTATCTATGGACGATCGAAAGGTAAAACATCTCGATGATGTGCTGCATGTTCCAAATATAACAAAGAATCTAGTTTCTGTTGGACAAATGGTTAACCAGGGATTACAAGTCAGGTTCAATGCTGATGGATTATATGTAGAAGAGTACAAGCAGGATGGACGATTGGTTGCCAAAGGAAACAAAGTGGGTAGGATGTTCACCTTAAATGTGAAGATTCCTGAAATGAATGCAGCCATGTTTGCAAAAGGTGCAGGAGTTATTGCGGATATAGAGATGTGGCACAAACAGATTGGACATGCAAACTTGCAAAGGCTGAAATTGATGCACTCAAAGAAGATTGTCCATGGACTACCAAATTTCAAAGTTGCAGAAATGCAAAAGGTATGTGCAGCATGTCAATTTGGTAAACAGTCAAGAGCATCATTTCCACATGCAAGCATGTTAGTGAGAATGTACTAGAAGTAGTGCATAGAGATGTTTGGGGTCTAGCAAAGACCACATCTATGGGTGGTTGCAAGTTTTATGTTACTTTCATTGATGAGCATACATGCAAAGTATGGGTATATTTCATGAAAGAGAAGAGCGAGGTGTTCACTCACTTCTAGAATTTTAAAGTTATGGTGGAAAAGCAGACAAGGAAGTACATTCACACATTAAGTGGAAGAGGTGAATACATTCAAATGAGTTTAGCAGTTTTCTAAAAAGTCATGGAATTTGGCATCAATTTTCATGCAGGTACACACCACAACAGAATGGCGTTGTTGAATGCAAAAATAGACATATTGTAGAAATAGCAAGAGCATTGGTGGCTGAGAAGAATATGCCTCATTGTTATTGGGCAGAAGTTGTGCATACTACTGTATACATCATGAACAGAGCTCCGACTCCTGCTATGAGAAGTTTATAGGTAAAAAGCCAAACTTATCACATCTGAAAGTTTTTGGCTGTATTGCATATGTACATGTCCCAGATGAATTGAGGACGAAGCTTGATCCAAAAGTAGAAAAGTGTGTCTTCATTGGATACTCTCTTGAGCAAAAGGGATATAAATGTTATAACCCACTCACACGACAGGTAAAGGTGAGCAGAGATGTGGTATTTGATGAAATGTCAAGCTTCTATGAAGATGCCAAAGAAGGACTGAGTCTTGAACCAAATGACAAAGAAAATGCTGAAAAAGCAAGTGCAGAATCTCAGGTTTTGAGTGGACCGGATGCATCACCAAGCAATAGCTCCAACTCAAGTCCATGGAGTGGAAGATTATGTGGAAATTTCAATGCAGCAGATTCATCAAATACATCCAGGAAAGGTAAAAAAAAGCTTTCTACTGGTCATAAAACATGTGCAGGCTTTGAAGACATTGATGGAGATTCAAGCATTTCAGAAAAGAGTCTTGATGAGGAACTTGGATTGCCCTTTGTGAAGACTCCAGGAGTAAGAAGGGCACATGCAGATGATACAAGCAGAAGTGACCAAGGACCAAGAAGATCTGGGAGGATGTAGAATTTAGTGCAACGATTGATGTATGACAGTTATATGGCTCGTCATTGTGCCTACATGAGCAAGGTAATACAAGATGCTAAACCTTCTTGTTTTGAAGATGCAATTGGAATTGCAAATTGGGAAAAAGCTATGGATGAGGAGGTGGTTGCACTTTATGGAAATGATACATGGAAGCTGGCTCCATTGCCGCAAGGAAAGAAACCCATAGGCTGCAAATGGGTTTACAAGGTAAAGCATAATGCTAATGGTAGCATAAACAGGTATAAAGCACGATTGGTAGCTAAAGGATATGCATAGACATATGGCATTGATTATGAGGAAACATTCATCCCTGTAGCTAAAATGTCTACTGTCAAAGCACTTGTTGCATTAGCTACAACAAAACAATGGGCTTTGCATCTGATGGATGTGAAGAATGCTTTCCTACATGGTGACCTACCGGAAGAAGTATATATGGACCACCCACAAGGATATGAAGATTCAAAGCATCCAGAATATGTTTGCAGGTTGAAAAAGGCTTTGTATGGGCTGAAGCAAGCCCCTCGTGCATGGCATGCAAGGATTACTGATTACTTAACCAGCATTGGGTTTTCTATGTGTGATGCAGATCACTCACTATATGCAAGGAATGCTGATGATGGCATCACTATTGTGGCTATTTATGTTGATGACCTGATTGTAGGTGGTGATAATGAAGAAAGCATCAAAGAGGAAAAGCAACTTCTTATGTAGGAATTTGACATGAAAGATCTTGGTGTGCTACGCTATTTCTTGGGCATCGAGTTTATACATACAGAAACAGGTATATGGATGTCACAAAGGGAATATGCCTTGAATATGCTGCAAAAGTATGGTATGGCTGATTGTAAGCCAATTTCTATGACATTGGATCAGAATTTGAAGTTGGATACTACATCAAGTGAAGCATTGGAAAATGATATTATATACAAGGGTGCACTGATTGGATTAATTATCCATATTTTGGTCCACCCAAAGGGCCCCTCACTATGGCTTATATGATCTCTACTATACACCATTGGTCTACATGGTTAAAGAATGTACCAGACATTGCCGCACAAATATGTACAAAGATCTTCGAGTTCATGATCGTAGTATTCAAGACCTTTCAAAAGATTCAAGGTCCATACATTTTAGCCCCCGTATTTTCTGAAGGCAGCCGAGATTTGGTATATGACATGAGCCAAACCCCCTCTGTCAACACAATATATGCATGGCATGCACGAATCAAATATCTACCTGCTTGCTACAAGTAGACCTTTGAAGAAATGTTCTCTACCAGGTTCTAGGAATATCATTCTGAAATTTTCATTCCTAGACCAACACATTCATTACATCTCTTTGCGATGGAACAAGCCATACATGCACATCAATTACACTTGCCACATCTGGATATTCCAAGTCCAATTAATTGAGATCAAATGATGATAGACTTGGCACAAGGCCTACACATACAAGAACATCACCTTGGCACCCATGTCATCGAGTATTATGTCAAGCACTTTGTTTGTTGTTAACCTTTGGAGTTGTCCTCTCCAACCATTGTAGCACAAAAGATTAACTAACACCATGAAACTGTCAATCTAGGAAGTATGCAAAGATCATAGCCCCTTCTAGTTAATGGAATCCAAGAATAAGAGGAAACATGGCTCATTTATGAGAACTTAGTGAAGATGAAGATGGAAAACTAGGTTTTTTAGTATCTTGAGCTATACAATAGCATTTTCAATGATCTTTGTTCCTAAAGTGTGTCATTTTCTCTATACATTAGAAATATAAAGTCAGATTTCAAAAACAGTACCTGTATCACATAGACAAGACAATCATGATGTTGTAAATACTAAGAATTTTTTCCATTTCTAGCATTGATCTCTTGCAACACTTCACTCAATAGACTAATAAAAACCTCTCTTCATACACTTCACTGAGAAATACACAAGAAAAGATCACAAATTCCATAGATTTCACAAGAGAAAGACTCAACAAATCAACAAGATACTCAAGAGAAGTAGAAACACGATTTTGTGCAAGAAACTCTTTACATTACTTGAGTAGCATGAGTAATAGTAGCAACAACCTTTACAAAGTAGAAGAAATTATCCTTTATACTTTTTCAAGTGTCCCTTTTCACACTTGAAATTTGGTCCTTCTACTTTCAAATCTAGAAATATGCTATTCTAGAGCTTCTAAAAATTCTAAGTAAAATATATATGCTTCTACTATTCATGAGGAAGACTCTTCCTCATTTTTACATCATTTGGATAATTCACGAAAATGTCAAACTATAAGAAGTTTCTTTCAAAAATGCTTCTTCCAACATCCTTCCCCTCCTAAACATTTTGGCTCTTGACAAAAAATTGATTTGACAAACTGTTCTTGTGAGTCCACTTCACTTCTTCTTACTCTGATAGACCTGTGGCAGCAAGTCATGGCTCTTTCTTTCTGTGACATTCAAATTGTTCACCATTTCAAACAAAGCTTTTCTCCATTGAACTTAAGCTTCTTGTCTATCTATCACATCGTTCTTCAGGTACTCTGTGTATGCAGCTTCATATGCAGTGAGTCTTGACTTTGTGATTACTGAAAAATTACCAAAAATCTTTGATTCTCTTTCAAAAAAACCATAATCAAAGGCATCCTCAAAAATTTGATGGTAGTGGCTACCTAAGAATACTATTCTACTATAATATGCCATTAAGCAGATTCTATCTAATGTTTCACTCAGATCAAAAAGTAAAGCATGTGAGGGTGAGTTGAATCCTATGTAATTGAGGGTTCTCACATCTGTGTCTGTGAAAGTTTCTATACATGCCACTATAAGCAACATAATTCTGACTACTAGTATACAAGCGGGGTCATTTACATCTTTGTATGCAAATATGATAGATTCACCAGTATCAATCATGTATTTTTTGGTAAGCTAGGATCCTGCTTTGGGTCGTGCAATCTTCAAGCAGTTCAGCCATTTTGCTGGAATTTGTCCTTCATTTCTTCTTTCTAAGAAAATTGACCAATCCCTCCTTCTGACTACTAGGCAATATGTTGGATTTATCTTTAATTGCAGTGGTGCCTCTTTCCATATTTTCTTGCAGTCCTTGTTGGAATCTAACCACCTATTTCTCCACTTTGGGTTGGCCTTTTCAAACAACTCTTTGGTGACATTAATGTCCTCTTCATACTCCAAATACCTATTAGGTGGTAGACCAACTGTTGGAGTCTGATAATTTTTAATACTTTCATGGATCATACGAAATGGAATTCCAAGGCCATCTGCTGCCCAATGATGTTGATCTGGATTTACCCCATTTTCTAGAGAAAAGTTTACAATCTGAGTTTCATATTCATCATGCATCTTTCTTATGAATTTCATATTTTTGAAAAGCATCTGTACAAAATCATCTGAATAATATTCAATGCTCCTTTCTTCGTGTTCATGTGAATCCTGTGGAGGTGAAGATCTTCCACTATCTTCCACAGGTTCTTGCTCCTCTGTTTGCATCCTCACTACCTGTTCTTCATCCTTTTATGTTGAACTTTAATACTTCTATTTAATTATGTCAGATCCATCAGTAGAATTTTGTTTTGAGACATCAACATCTCTTTCTCTGAACTCCATTCACTTCTTTCCTTTTCTATGTCCAAGTACAACTTGTTGTATCCTCTCATGGCATTTATAGCATGCACACCAGCTTGTTTATCTAATTCCTTGGTTTCTTTGAGCTCTTCCTGAAGCTTTTGAATTTCTTTACTCATTTTTTCCATCTCTTCTCAATTCATCTCAATAGGTTGAATTTCTGCTTTCACATGTCCCTCTTCCATCAATAGTTTGTTTATTTCTTCATTAGCTTTGGACATAATCTGATATGAACTCTGAAGTGTCTTGAATCTGCCCTCCATTTTTTTCAGCTCACTTTCCACTTTATTGCTATGTTCCATCTGTTTAGCACATTTATCTTCAAGAAACTAGATTTTGTTTTGATTCTCTATTTCTTGTGCCTCTAATGAGAATATCCTTTTTGTCATAGCTTCATTCTTTTCTTGCAATGCTGTGATCTGATCCTCAAGCTATTCTTTCTCTTTCTTTTGTTCTTCAATGATCCTGCTTCCCTTTAGAAACTCAGACTCAGCAACCATACCTGATATGATCATGTTTCTACTGGAAGGCTTGAATTGCTCTATGTTATTCATAATAATTTTGCATGCAGATCTGATATCTTTGGGTATCCTTTCAAGGCCAATCTCCAGATCTAGTTGCTTTATTTCTAGTTGCTTTATTTCTATTTGCTTTTCTTTGTTCAAATCATCCTCCTTTTCATCCTCTTCTTCATAATATGTCTCCTGATTCATTTCCTTTTCAACTTCTATTTCCTTCTCTCCTACTTCCACTTCTTCTACTTTTCCCATTATCTGTACCTCTTGAATCTATTCATCAGTCTTTAATTCTTCTTCATGGATCACTTCTTCTTGAAACATTTTTTTATTCTAGCTTCTGATCAACCTCATTTTCAGTTTGATCATCCTGTCCCTGCTCATTTCCTTCTATCACTTGATCATCTATATCCATCTGGTCTGCTTCATATTCCACTCTTTGATCGTCCTAATCTGTTTGCTCTTCTTCATGTCCCAAGTCTGAAAGTACTTCTTCTATTTTCTTGTTTACTTCTTCCACTGTTTCTTGGTTATCTTCATGATGATCTTTGAATTCTATCTTCTCTTGGATTTTAGCTTCTTCTTTATCTTTGTCTGTATTCTTTTTACTGAACTGTTGATAGTAGGGCTTCTCTGATGGTTTTGTAACAATGGGTTCTTCTCTTGATGCTATTATTCCTTCTTGCACTCCCTCATCCATAGCCATACTTTCTTTCTTCAATCACTTTGCCTTTCCCTTCCAGACTTCTCTCCCCTTCTTCTATACTGATATGCCCTGATTGCTCATTCACAAAAGATTCACAATATGGTTGTTCTGAAGGTTTAGTCCAAATTAGTTTTGACCCTGTATCTACAACTCCTTCACTGAGTCCTTCATTCCCTATAATACTCTCTTCCAATATTTTTCCTTTACCCTTCAACCTCCTCTTCTCTTCTTCAAGACTGGTTTCCTTTGTGGATTCTTCCACAATCTTGATTCCTCTTGAACTTCCAACCAATTTTCTCCTAATTTATCCACTTCTAATGTCTAGACTGATTTAACTGGTGTGCTTGGCATAGATAAATTTAAACTTCTCAATAAAAAATTCTCAATGTCATTGTCTGAGCTAGAGGAAATTTTTGAAGAAACAACTACTTCAGATTCTCTTCATTTGACCTGAATTCCTTCTTCTATTAAAACTGCTTTCCACTGGCCTTTTTGCTCTACTGATGCTTTTGTTGTCTCTTCAGCCACCTTCTGCTCTAAAGCCTTGCCTTTGTCTTTCTTAGTTGGTCTCTTCTTCTGAACATGATTCTTCTAAATCTTTTAACAACCACAGTGGTTCTAGTTTCTGGAGGTCCGTGCAACTCCTTGAAGTATGCCAATAGCTCCACTTCTTTTTTTACAAACACTTCTTTAGATTCTGCTGTCATCATTTGATCATGCAGTGCTTCATAATGTTCAATCTCTTCTTGCCTCTAGTGAGTTGCTTTATCAAAATAACGTTCCAACCTTTTTTGATATTGGGCTCATACAATGCTCTCTTGTCCTTTCCTTGAGACAAATATGAGTATAATTGTTCTTTTGCTTGTCTGTGGTGGATGAGGCTCCTTGGAGGACTGCACTTCCTTCTGAGCTACTTCATGTTCTTCTTTTGTTGCTTCGTTCTTCCCCAGCTCTACTCTCCTTGGATCCATTCTCCTTTTCTTGCTTGGAATGACCTCTTCTGAAACGATTTTCCTCTTCATACGTGATCCTCTCATACCTATTCTGACTTCATGTTCTTTAACTTGAACGACTTTGGCTGGACTTTTCATTCCCGCTATTAGGCTTCTAAAATAGTGAGCCTCAGGTGTCAACTTCAATTGATCCTCCATGTCTAGAACATGATATATGATTCTGGTCAGAAATTGAGCTCCATTCATAAATTTCATTTGTTGCCAATGCTTAGCAGCTTCCTTCAATTGTTCATGAATATAAGGAGTCACATCCATTACTCCAAAAGGTTTAGTTTTATCTTTATTATTGAGCATAATGAGAGTAACCAGTTTATGGGGCATAGTAGATCTTGGTAACTTAGGAAAACAAAAGAACTGTAAGAACATCCTTGTGGCAAATTCCTCATTCTCTCTGCCCTTGAAATCAATGAATTTGGAGTATCCAGCATAAGTGGTTGCATTATTTTTGACGAAACTTCCATCCAATTTAGTTCCCATAGAATAGAATTGAAGAGTTGTTCTGATGTGTTCTGCTTTGATTGCAATTTGTATATCCTTCCCATGTTTATTTTTTAAACATCTAAAATATGCTTCATTTCCTTTGCCTAGCTCCACCAAACTGGACATGACTTGGGAAAATCTTTCAAAATCTATAAAAAACATGGGTTCTTCCAAAATTTTGTGGAGTCCAACTACCTTCCACCTCTTATAATTGGCAGTCACTCTCTGAAATTTATAGAATTTTTGGCATAGCATTCTGTATTTGACACCTCCGGCCTTCACTATGAAAATATGTTGACCAATAATCCTAATGGTTTCCTTTGTTGGAGAATTCCTCTCCTAATCGCAGCAGAAAGTGTAGAAGACCTTCTCAAGATCAAGACTCTTGCCAACAACTGAGCTTTCAAATGAAAACTGGTACCAACTGAAAAATCCAATGAACTTGAAACTTTGGTCATTCAAACTAGACACCTAGAGCTTTCAAACGAGCTATCAAACACTCAATTTGGAGTAGATTTGGTTTGGAAACTCTTTGATTCAAAATAGACTACCTCTCCACTCAATTAGGCTGAAAACTGGACTTCACTAAAACCTGAATACCTCACAGAGCATAAAGAATTTCATAAACTATTTTAGACAGAGGAAGTACTCAAGATAAGCTTTCCAACGAATGTTTAAACACTAAAATTGGATACATATGTTGAGAGATATGACTCTCACAAGTAGACTATCCAAAAATGGGTGTGCGGCTGGACATACTCTATGAGAGTGAACTGAACGAAATGACTCAAACCAAATGAACTAGCTACAAGGGGACTTCCACGCCTTCTTCCTCTATCCTTGAGTGTCCTCCCTTGCCTCTTTTATAGCCAAGTGACCAAAAACTCTCATGATGAGTTTGAGAGCTCTTCTCCATCATTTCTCTACTACTTTGGACAGCCACTCCTCTTACAGTTCAGTTTTTGCATTTGATTCTCTTTTGAATGATTCTCTTTTGGCCTCCACTACTTGCTGAAGTAAACGCTTCTATTTTTCATTTTTGTATTTTTCCTTCTACTTGAAGAAAATCCTTTTTGCGAAAATATATACGAGCTTACTTCTTTATTTTTAACACTCCCCCTCAAGCTCACATGTGAGCTTGCACCTTCAGCCATATCCTGCAAGTTGATGTCATCCTTGAACCTCTTTAGCTTAGAAGCATCTAGGGACTTTGTAAGCATGTCTACAACCTGGTCATTAGTTCCAATGAACTTTATATCCACATCCTTCCTCAAAACTTTTTCTTGAACATAATGATAATGCACTTCTATGTGCTTGCTTCGTGCATGAAACATTGGATTGTTTGTCAAGTGAATGCTTGACATGTTGTCACCATAAATTGGAATGGTCTCCACCTGCACATCAAGATCAGCCAAGAGCTTCTTAATCCACATAGCTTCACAAGTTGCAAAGGCTAAACCTCTATATTCAGCTTTTGTAGATGATCGTGCAACAGTAGGTTACTTCTTTCAGCTCCATGTGATAGGTTTGCTACCTATCATGAACACATAACCTGAAGTGGATCTTCTATCTTCCTTCGAACCATCCCAATCAGCATCACTGAAGCCCTTTACCTGCAATTCTTCATCATATCTATAAAACAATGCATGTTTGACGGTGTGCTTCACATGTGTAGCTCAAGCGTAAGCACCACCTCCTTTACTTGTCAATCTGCGGAGACGTGAGGACCGGTATGAAGACCACGAGCAAGTGAAGGCACAAGTGCGTGAGTGAAAGCACACAAACATGCACACACATACACACACACGCGCACACGGTAAGATCAAAGAGAGGAACAATGGAAGGATTTTGATTACAAAAAGAAATCTATTACAAAACTGAACTCTACAAGAAGCTAACCCCAAAAATGAGCTCTCTAGCTCTTTATATAGTTTTTTGACTAGTGAGGGTTTGATCCATCGTGGTTGGCTCTTTACTTTGGTGGATGCTACCGGTACTTTCGTCTTCCAAACCCATATCCTTGCAGAAGAGGTTCTTTGATCTTTGTTGGAGCTCTGAGCTTGATTCAGTCCTTTACCTTGCCTTGGTGTCTTTGTTGTGCAGATTGTTGCCTTGAAGTCCCCCCCTGGATTTTTTATGAGGTTAGGCTTGATTGCTTGTGATCCTTGGATTGGAAGTGGTCTTTCTTGAGGATAAGTCGTGGTAGGCCTAGACCATAGATTTTGAAGTCTAGTGTGAGGGGACTGATTTTGTGCAAGGGCTTTCTTTGGTACCCATATCATAGTGCGATTTGGTTGGGCTCTAAGTAATTTCTTGGCCACCCAAATTTGCTTGACATTACCAAGAAAATGTGATTTCTGTTTCTTGATGTAAGGGTCTTTTGAGCCTTCTATGTGAGTTTTTTGAGAAAACTCAACTTTACATGGGGAATGCAACAAGGGTTGATCTTCTATACCTACATCAGACTTATGCAAGGGATCAATGGGTTGTGTGGTTTGAGATTGATCTAGAGATTCATCGAGAAATTTATCCTTATTACACATAGAATCCCTAGGTGTACAAATGGGTGATGGATTGTCATGATTCACCCTAGAGCCGACCTCCTTTTCCACATCAGTGATACACAACATTGGTTGATCATCTCCTTCTTGACCATCTGAGTGTAGATCATCCCTACTTATGGCTTCATGAGGGGAATCCAAATTTACAGGAAGAGAGGGTCCTTTCACATCCCCCAAACACTTGGAGTCCTCCATTTCTCCATTCTCTAAGGTTTCCTGTGATTTACTCAAAGAAGGATTGGATTAAAAAACATGAGTAGAAAGAAAAATTTTTTCATGAAAAGCACGCTCTGTGAAAAGATGATTTTGCCCCCTATTATCATCAGGTGGATAGTCATTAGGATTTTCCATAGACATATATGTAGAAGCACGGATAATAGGTGGAGAAGGCACCTCAAATTCTTGATGATTTTGTGTAATGAACCTTTGGGTGCCAATGATCAAGTCTTCATCTATACAATCCATGACAAAGAATGTTTCCAAAAATTGCATATCATCCACCATAACAGGCAACACAACTTTACCCATGCATTCATAATGTTCCCCATCCATGAGGATAGAAGGATGAGTTGTTGGTTGAATGTTCTCAAAGATAATGGTCACTAGGTCAATATGAATTAAATTCCACTCACAATTAGGATTGATATAAACACCCAACCTTCTATGGTCATATCCTATTCTGATATCCACAAAAGTATTATCATATTCTCTTGTTGCAAATAAGGATCCAACCCCCCTAGACATTTCCCCCGTTTCTTTGACTCCTTGCAATTTTTTTCTAGATGTTTCACCGTTATGTGAGATTATCTCCTGTATTTCATGTTTATCTCCCTCCTTTTTTTCAATCTTAGCCCCTTTTCTTCTATCTTTTGCTTTTTTCTTTCCCATGACACAATTTTCTCCCCCTTGGTATTGCTCAAAAATTCCTTGGGAGCCCCCTTGGTTTCCTAGTCCCACTTGAGGGTCAACTTCAAATTATCCTAACTCAAAATCAACGCGTTATTCTTGAAAAAAATAGTTGAGATCGTGTAGGATTTGAAACGAGCTTTCCAACAAGCTATAGAGCTCAAAAAATGGACTTTGGATGAGAAAGTTGTGTCAAATCAGGCTCCTGGGGGTCAAAACAGGCAAACAGGACCTTTGGAGAAAATCGCGATTTTGTGAACTTTCTGAAAATCGCGATGCTGTGAAGTCAAAAAAACCGCGATGTTGAGCACAAAATCGTGATTTGAAAATCGCGATTTTGAGCAGAAAATCGTGTTTCTGAAAATCGCGATTTTGATCACAAAATTGTGTTTCTGAAAATCGCGATTTTGATCACAAAATCGTGTTTCTGAAAATCGCGATTTTGATCACAAAATCGTGTTTCTGAAAATCGCGATGTTGATCACAAAATCGTGTTTCTGAAAATTGCGATTTTGATCACAAAATCGTGTTTCTGAAAATCGCGATGTTGATCACAAAATCGTGTTTTAGAGAATCGCGATTTTGACTCAGAGAATCGTGATTCACAAAATCGTGTTTTTGACTGAAAATCGTGTTTTCTCAGAATCGTGTTTTTGACATGAAAATCGCGATGTTGAGCACAAAATCGTGTTTTTGAAAATCGCGATTTTGAGCAAAAATTCGTGTTTTCACAGAATCGCCTTTTTCACAAAATCGTGTTTTTGGCATGAAAATCGCGATTTTGTCATAGAGAATCGTGTTTTTCTCAAAATCGTATTTTTCGCTGAAAATCGTGATTTTTGAAAATCGCGATTTTGAGCAGAAAGTCATGTTTTTCACAAAATCGTGTTTTTGCTGAAAATCGTGATTGGTGAGAATCGCGATTTTGAGCAGAGAATCGTGTTTTTTGAGAATCGCGATTTTGAGCAGAGAATCATGTTTTTTTGAGAAAAATCACAGAATCGCGATTCTTTTCAACCAACTTTTAGGCGGGAAAACTGAAAATCGTGATTTTTCAAAAAATTTTGAATTTTCACAGAATCGCGATTTTCATCACAGAATCGCGTTTTTTGGCGGGAAATTCAAATTTATGAGCGCCGGCTATGGCGAGCTCCATATGAGCAGAAAATCATGAAAAAAACACAGCGCTTGCTCTCCCTTGCACCTCCTAACTCCTTCCCACGCAATAATGCATGAAAAATGGTATGAAAATGGTGAAAATGCACTAAAAAACAAGAAATTTCTATGAAGAAGAAGATGGAAGAAGGTGGAGATGATGATGATGATGAAGATGAAGAAGAAAAAACAGAAAATGAACTGAAATGACAGTTTTTTTACCTTCCAACGTCGCAAATCTACGATCTTACCATCACAACGCTCGTCCTCGAAGCACTCTCCCCGGCAATGGCGCCAAAATTTGGTGTAGCTCAAGCGTAAGCACCACCTCCTTTACTTGTCAATCCGCGGAGACGTGAGGACCGGTATGAAGACCACGAGCAAGTGAAGGCACAAGTGCGTGAGTGAAAGCACACAAACATGCACACACATACACACACACGCGCACACGGTAAGATCAAAGAGAGGAACAATGGAAGGATTTTGATTACAAAAAGAAATCTATTACAAAACTGAACTCTACAAGAAGCTAACCCCAAAAATGAGCTCTCTAGCTCTTTATATAGTTTTTTGACTAGTTTTGGCCCTGTCCAGACCTAGTGTCCGGCCTAGTTAAAAATTAGGTTCCAGGGCTTATTTGAGGGCTCAAACGAAGTCTAAAAATTATGAAAATTGGTACGATGGTACTTCTAATACTCCTCAAGCTCGAGGACTCCTCGGCTTGCACAAAATGGAGCTACAAAAATAGAAAATGGTATTTACAATGGTTTTAGTGATGGAAATCACTAGTTTTGTAGGGGATTCTTCTAAAGAGTTGACATGTACTTCATGGAGCTCCCTACTTGCTCCTTCTTCTTGTGTGTGTCCACCTTTCTGATGTGCTTTCATGCTTGTGCTTGACCTTGAGTTCCAACAACATGTCTTAGCACTCGTTTGGCTGAATTTAAATGTTCACTTGTTGGAGCTTGCATAAATTGAGAAAGAACTCCAACAATATAACACAAATTTGGTCTTGTGATCATAGCATAGATCAATGAACCTATAATACTCCTGTATGTAGTTACATCATGTAACTTCTCTCCATCATTTGAGCATAGCTTCACATTTGTGTCCATAGGTTGAGTGAGTGGTTTGCATTTACTCATTCCAAATCTGAAAAGAACATCCAACAAGTACTTTCTTTGCATCAAGTAAATGCCATCTTTCCCGTAGACTATCTCAATGCCTAAAAAGTATTTCAGCTCACCAAGATCTGAAATTTTAAACTCCTTACCAAGTTTCCTTTTGATCTCTTGTATTCATGTAACATTACTTCCTGTTATGATGAGGTCATCAACGTATATGCAAATATATACCTGCTTGCCTTCTTCTTTCTTCATGTAGAGAGAGGGATCTGCATTACTTGGACTATACCCACACCTTGTGAGGTACTCGACCAATCTTTGATTCCAAGCACGTGGTGCTTGCTTCAGCCCATACAAGGCTTTCTTCAATCTACAAACAAAATCTAGATGCTTTCTATCTTCAAATCCAATCGGTTGACTCATGTATACCTCTTCTTGAAGTTCACCATTGAGAAAAGCATTTTTTATGTCAAGTTGGTACAATGGCCATCTCCTTGCTGCACTCACTCCAATCAAGGTTCTGATTGTTCCCATCTTTGCAACCGGGCTGAAAGTCTCTTCATAGTCGATGCCATGAGTTTGCTTGAATCCTTTTGCTACTAGTCTAGCTTTATGCCTAGCTAGAGAGCCATCAGCATTTCTCTTTATTTTAAACACCCATTTATTTCGAACAATCTTCATACCTTCAGCCTTTGGAACTAGCTCCCATGTGTGATTGTCCTTGAGAGCTTTTATCTCTTCTTGCATAGCTTCTTGCCATTCTTTTTGTGTACATGCTTCTTCATATGCATCTGGTTCTTTGTCTTTGACCACCTGTGTCATATATGCAAAATGCTTTGCAATAAAACTATCATAGCTCAGCCTTTCAATTGGATACCTTGCTCTTGAAGACCTCCTTTCATTTCCTTTTGAACATTGCTTCTTCAATCGGTTCAACTTTACCTTTGGTGTGATCACCTCTTTATACTCTTCTTCACTTGCATTTGAATCACTATTTTGGGCAGCACTTTTAGCTTTAGATCTTTCATAAGCTGATGTTGGTGATGAGGAATGACTCCTTAGCCTCCCCTTCCATGTTGAGCTTTCTCCAAGTGATGTAGAAGCTTCTGGACCTAACATTTGAGTGCTTGTTTGCTGAAATTCTTCTTGGATAGCACCTCCATCATCTTCGCAATCCTCTTCAAGAATCTTCTCTTTCCCTTTGTCTCCAAACCATGGTCTTAGCTCATCAAATACCACATCTCGTGAGACTCGTAGCTCCTTTGTCACCGGATTGTAGCACCTGTATCCCTTTTGCTCCGATGAATATCCAATGAAAATACATTTTTCTGACTTTGCCTCCATCTTTGTCCTTAGTTCTTGAGGGATGTGAACATAACACACACATCCAAAAACTTTGAGATGTGTAAGGTCAGGTTTCTTATCGGAATAAACCTCCTCGGGAGTTAGATTATGCACTCCAGCCGTTGTGCACTTGTTCATCAAATAAACGGCCATACTAGTTGCTTAAGCCTAATGGTTTAGTGGCATCTTCATCTCGTTGAGCATGCATCTTGCAACTTCTATGATATGTCAATTTTTCCTTTCAGCTATTCCATTTTGTTGAGGTGTGTACCTACATGTAAATTGTCTCTTGATGCCATTTTCATAAAGGAAATCTGAAAATTCTTTGGAGAAATATTCTCCTCCTCCATCGGACCTCAAGGTTTTTATGTAGCATCCTGTTTCCTTTTCTACCTGTGCTTTAAATCTTTTGAACATGGAGAACACATCTGATTTTTGTTTTATGCAAAACATCCATACTTTTCTTGAATGATCATCGATGATCATCTATTACCAGCCACTGATGGTTGTTGTGATGGTCCCCATACATCCGTGTGTATCAAGTCGAGGACATTCCTTGCCACATAGTTGCTCTTCTTGAATGGTTGTCGAGTTTGCTTTCCTAGTTGGCATGCTTCACAAAACTCATGTAGTCCAGCATCATTGAATCTTGGAAGACCTCTTACCACTTCATGGTTGCTCATGTCCTTAAGCTTGGGAATGTTGATATGTCCAAACCTTTTGTGCCACAAATCGATTTCATCAATCCTCTTGTTTCCAAAATGAATATACATCACCATTCCATGTGGTTGTTGAATGTCCAAGGTGAACATCCTACCTTCTTTCCTTCCTTGAGCAATGACCTTGAATCCTTCTTTTGGATTCTTTATAAAGCAGCCTTTTTCATTGAAGATAACATGATACCCTTTCTCTACCATTTTTCCTACTGAAATCAAATTCTTTGTAATAGTAGGAACATGAAGAACATCATCCAATACCTTTCTATCTCCAAGCTTGATATCTCCAACATGCTCAATTGCGTGTTGAGTTTCATTGCCGGTCTCCACACATCCTTTTCCATTTGGAGCTTGTAAGCTTTGTGAATAAATCTCCTTGGCATGTCATATGGTTGCTGCAACCTGAATCTATGAACCATTTTGGTCATCACTTCTTGAGTTGTCGTAGTCATGCTTCATGGCAAGCATGGTTTGCTTGTCTCCTTCACTTGATGTACTCGCATAGTTATTTTGGCTCCTTTGGTTGCCTCCATTCAGCCTTCCTTTCTTTTGCCAACAATCATTTGCATAATGTCCTAGTTTACCACAATGATAACATGTTATACCTTTATGAGGATTGTATGAACCTCGACCTCTTCCTCTATTTCTTCCTCAATCTCTTCCATGTGTGTTGTCATTTGAGTTGTCCTTGTTGTCCTCCGAGTTGTGTTGGCTGAAATTTGTGTTGTTGTAGCTTCTTCCTCTTCCTCTCGAGCCTCCTCTTGAGTTCCTTCCTCTACCTCTTCCTGCATATAACATTTGACTATGGCTATCCTTACCTTTGTTACCTTCTCCTTGTTGAGCTACCTCTTCAGCCACAAGATTTGGTATAATCTTGTCGAATGTTGGTAGAGGGTCTCTATAAAGAATGTTTGTGATGAGGGGCTTCCACTTTTCTTCACTCCTCAAGCCATTGAGGGCTGTTTGGACGATGTCTTCCTCTTCTATCTTGCATCCAACTGATGCTAGCTGATCTCGAAGCTCCTTGATCCTCAATGTATACTCACTAATGCTTTGGTTTGAGCTTTTCTTCATGTTGTTGAGCTCGTTCTTGAGTTGCATCCTCCGAGACCTTGTTGAGGTAGCATACACCTTCTCCAATGCTTCCCAAACTTCTTTGGCTGCTTCTAAGCTTTGCACATGACCAATCATAGTGTTAGAAATAACTTGTGAGATGAGGAACATCACCCTTCGATTCCTCTCTTCCCAATCAGCAAATTGTCTCCTTTGTGCCGGAGTAAGGTTGGGATCTTCAAGGTCCACCGGTTGTGGATCGTCTCCACTAAATAGAATCCATAAACCTTTACCTTTAAGATATTTTATCATTCTATACCTCCAAGAATGATAATTATCTTTTTTCTAACTTCTCAACTTGTTGTCCTAAATCAGCCATTGAAAACTTCCAAGATTGAAGTTTACCTCAAGTATGTTGTGGCACTCTTTCTTGACTTCACGAAGCTCCCCCTTGATTTGTAGCTTCTCCTTTGCTTCAATTCAGTTCCAATGCTTTGCCTCTTCAAACTCCAATGCTTTGATACCAATTGTTGGAGAATTCCTCTCCTAATCGCAGCGGAAAGTGTAGAAGACCTTCTCAAGATCAAGACTCTTGCCAATAGCTGAGCCTTCAAATGAAAACTAGTACCAACTGAAAAATCCAATGAACTTGAAACTTCGGTCACTTAGACTAGACACCTAGAGCTTTCAAACGAGCTATCAAACACTCAATTTAGAGTAGATTTGGGTTGGAAACTCTTTGATTCAAAACAGACTACCTGTCCACTCAATTAGGCTGAAAAGTGGACTTCACTAAAACCTGAATAACTCACAGAGCATAAAGAATTTCATAAAACTATTTTAGACAGAGGAAGTACTCAAGATAACTTTCCAACGAATGTTTAAACACTAAAATTGGATACATATGTTGAGAGATATGACTCTCACAAGTAGACTATCCAAAAATGGGTGTGCGGCTGGACATACTCTATGAGAGTGAACTGAACGAAATGACTCAAACCAAATGAACTAGCTACAAGGGGACTTCCACGCCTTCTTCCTCTATCCTTGAGTGTCCTCCCTTGCCTCTTTTATAGCCAAGTGACCAAAAACTCTCATGATGAGTTTGAGAGCTCTTCTCCATCATTTCTCCACTACTTTGGACAGCCACTCCTCTTACAGTTCACTTTTTGGATTTGATTCTCTTTTGAATGATTCTCTTTTGGCCTCCACTACTTGCTGAAGTAAATGCTTCTATTTTTCATTTTTGTATTTTTCCTTCTACTTGAAGAAAATCCTTTTTGCAAAAATATATACGAGCTTACTTCTTTATTTTTAACATCCTTAAGCTCTTTATTTATCTATTCTGCTTCAAGAAGTTCTTGTTCTACATCAGATTCTAACTCCAAGACTTCCTCAACTGACTCACTATCCAGAAACCAATGTCCCCTTGACACCCCCACTGATTCAACTTTGAAGTCATGAATGGAAAGTTCTTTTGTATTCACCATCCTATAAAGTTAAAAAACACACCACACAAAGACTTCCACAACATGAGTAATGTTGAAGACATAAAAAGAAAAGAAAGACTTTCTTCATAAGAGAAAACACTTTTCTTCAAAATTCCATCACAAAAATTTTTCAAAATTCAAAAGAAGTGAACATCACATGTGTAGCAAGATGTCTAGTATTTTGTAGTGTTGATTAGAAGAAGATATAAAAATGTTGGAAATAGAAATATTAAAAGTACAATTAAAAGGTAACAATAAAAATTGGAAAACACACAAAAATTACATCATCTCTTTAATTGTACCCTAAATCTTGCTTGTACTTGTAAATGATGCAAAAGAAAAAAAATAAAAAGAATTAAAAAGAACTGAAGCAAGACTTGAAGATTTTTTGAGCTTTTTTGAGGATTTATCAAATTTTTTGTGTTTTTTCTAGCTATTTATTTTCTTCTCACTTTTTTTTTCAATAAATTTTGATTGGTTTTTTTCGTCATTCTTCCTTTGTATTTTTTTTCATTCTATATTTTTCCATATTTTTTTACTGATTTTTTTTCTCTCTTTTTTTTCCTATGATTTTTCATTCATTTTTTTCAATTTTCATCTACCTACAGACATCTGTTAATTCCTATTCTTGGATCCAATATTCCAAGATCTCTGTTGCTCTAGCACAATGGTGAGAACCACATTAAGAAGCTCCACCTCCTTAATGTCAATCCGCGGAAGAGATAGGAGTGATATGAAGATCGTGAATGTGAGATGAAGTGAGAGTGAAGGTGAGAAGCATAGAAATGCACACACGCATGCACACACACTACGAAGAGACAAGCAAGACACAATGGAAGGTGGGAAATTAGCTCTATTACTCAAGAACACTATTACAAGCTCAAAATAGCTCTAAGCTCACACTAGCCAACCTCAAAAATGAGCTCTCTAGCTCTTTTTATAGTTTCTTGACTAGTTTTGACCGGTTTCACATCTAGTGACCGGCCTAGTAAAAAATTAGGTCCTAGATGCTATTTGGAAGGGTAAACGGTATCTAAAAATAACAAAAATTGGTACGCGCATTCTACCTAAGCTCCTCAAGCTCGAGGACTCCTCGGCTTGCACAAAATGGAGCTATGGATTACAAAATGGGGTTTTCTATGTTACATATGTTATAATAGTGATAAAAATCACTGTTGGAGGTTTTTCGAAAGTATTTGAAAACATAATTCTTTGAAAAACGATTCGACTGGCTCCCTGCTTTGTCGTTACATGCTTCTGTGTCGTCTGTGCCTCTGGCTGTTTCCAACACCCCCCTCCCTCTCGCTTCTATCGTCCCTGACAGAACCTTGCTGTGAGGTCTGTCGGATATAGTTTTGTAGGAGGTCTTGAGCGAAGGTGTGCTCAGAGATACGAATGCCTCGGGCCAGGTCTGCCTCGAGTTTCTCCCAGTCGATTGGTTGCGGTTCTTCCGGTGGCGGGAGCTGATAGTGTGTGGAATAGACCATTCGTTCACAGGCAAATAATTGTAATAAATGTGTAGGCCTACTTATGAATACCTCTGAATGGTATTCCCAAAAGCCGGTTGTGAACATCTCTTCGAATGTCTGCTTGTAGCACGCCGGTAGGTACTTTATTCTGCAGTGCCAGGCATAACAAACCCGTAGCGATGGCGTAGTACTCATATCATATACCAGATTGAAATTGCCATGCTCAAAGCCCGGGGTGTTGACATGTGGTGCCTTGACGCGTCGGAAGACTTTAAAAATCATTTGCATCATGTCAAAGATTTTGACAGTCATATGCGCCGCTATATCGTCCATATGATTTAATCTAGGGAGCCAGTGGCGAATTGTAGCCATCATGTAGCCAACAGTTGGTAACTCAATGGGTGGCTTAAAATAGGGGTAATTCAACCAGTCTTGGCACTGCTTATTGTTTTGTACCTTAATAGCAAAGGCAATCCAGGAGTGGCGTCGTGGCACTGGTCCCCAACACGGGTTATACTTCAAGTGCAAAGGTGCCTTTACCCATGTACTCATCATTTCTGGATACTTCTGTAGTAAATCTTTGCGCCACTCTGGTTGATAGATCTCTCCTTGCTGCGCATCTAGTGGCAAATCGTCCTCCTCGAATTGAGTTGCATGCGATGGTTTCTTACCTGTCTCTTTCTCAATGGCTAACTGGTATTCGGCCATTAACATGAAATACGGTTTATACTGTAGCTCATGCCCAGATATGTATCGTCGAGGGGCCAAATGAGCAAAGAATGGAGACTGTAATATTCGTTCTTCTATCATCGCCATGGCGTGTAATTGTGCCTCTACTCTCGCTGAGTGCGTTGTTCCAATCTCCTCAATAGTCTTCATCCACACGAGGGTCGGAAGTTCGTACGTCATCTGACCTTCGGCCGTGACGCGTCCGCCTGGGATGGGTTGTGGCTCGTATGCTTCTTCAAATGTTTCCTCCACCGGGATGGTGACCGTTTCTTCCTCAGCTGGAAGCTCAGGTGGGGAATCTGGCCTTGGTGGCGCTTCGTATACTGCAATCCTTGATTCAAGGGTCGATACCTGGGCCCGTAATGAGTTGAGTTCCTCTAGGAGGTCAGGAGAGGGGTCCACAGGTGCTGGTATGTCGTGGTGTGCCGGTTCTCGTAACTGGAGTAATTTGTGATCTTCTTTGAGTTTCTGTAACTCCTCGTTCATGCGGTCATATTCATCTAGCAATCTCACATGATCGTCTAGCAGCATCCTCATCGAGTCTGAAGGAATGGCTTTGAACCTGCTAGGACTGAGCGGTTGGTCTGGGTGGTCGAGCGCTACTTCTAAGTTTTCTCGGTTCTGATCCTGTAAGCGCTGGTTTTCTTCCTTGGCGGCTGCTAGGTGTCTTCGTAGTAAGCCCATGTTTCGTGTTAGCGTTGCATTGCGGACTCTCTCGGCTCTTAATAAGTTATCCAGGTCAGCAGTGGCTTCCTTGGTCTTTTCTTCACTTTCTAGTTCTAATTTGTGATAAGCCTCGCGTAATTCCTGGTAGCGGGTGTTCAGAGAGGCATTCTCAATAGACAATAAATTAAGCTGCGACTGTAAGTCATTGGTTGTCCTCTGCAGCTGCTGATAATTATCACCAAGAGATGTGAACTCATCTCTTACTTGCGTCATACACATGAACATCTGTCGGAATGCATTATCTACAGTGGGTGATAGTACTAATGGGGTGCTAAATGAAGATGCAGTTGGTGTAGATGCAACGGGAATGGGGAATGGGGATGGGAAGGTGGATGATGTAGTGATTGTGGAAAATTGTGATGTGCCTAAAAATGTTTGGGCCGGGAGTGAAGGTAGTGATGGTGCAGTGGGTGGTGAGATGTCCATGTCAGTGGACGTATCTAGTGCGGTGACCGTGAATATGGGTGTGATCGTGGGTGCTCGTGCTGGTGTAAATACGGGATTTACAAAAGTTGAGGGGTAATTTACAGGGGGGCTGGCTGGAGCAGCTTGGTGGAAAGGGGAAAGAGGGGTTACAGTGGGTCGGGGAGGCGAGACGGGGGAGAAGGTTAATGGTGGTGGGAATGGGAAGAGGGGTCTTGGAGTTGTGGGGAAAGATGGAAAAGATTGATGAAGGAATGGGTTGGGTAGAAAGGTGGGTGTGGGAAGGGGTAGATTAGGGCTAATGGGCGCGGGAATTGTGGGGTAAGTGGTCGTAAAGACGGTTTCTGCAACACCACCGGCGAATGAAGATGTGGGTCTGGGGGAAGGAGGGTGAAGAGGGGAGGTTGGATGGACGGGTGGTGAGAGAGGAGCGGTTGGGGTGGTCGGTACTTCAGTGACTATTGAGGTAGGTACAGTTGTAGCGCGGGGTGGGGAATCTACAATGATGGTTTCTACGGTCAATGAACGTTCGGGGACGAGGCGTGCCTCCCTGGCTTGTTCTGAAGATTGTGCTCCGGTTGGTACACGAATGTATTTGCCGGGCTTTGAAAGTAGTCGTACTCTGCGGGGGTCAAACTGTGGCAGTGGCTTTCGTTGCAAGTACCTGAGTGCCTCGTTGGAGCCTACTGATTGGACTAATTCTTTGAATCCTTTGATATATGCGTCTTCGAATCCGCCTGTGACAAGTTCTTGTTCTATTATTTTTTGGCTCTCTTCCTCTGTCAGCTTCTTGCGTGCCCAAACTTTTTCCATAGTTCTATACAGCTTCTTGATAGCTAGAGTGTAAGCTGCTGCCTCGTAAGTTTCATCTTCATGGATACTTGTATCGCCATGTGTGTTGGTTTGTTGGCCTTGGCCATCTGTCTATTCCTGCTCTTGGGATTCATGTGTTCCCTGGCTAGCTTCGTCGTCTCCTTCGTCGTCATCGGTTGCTGTCCTTTCGTCATCAGAGCTGGACACGACCTGTCCTTATGGCTGATCCCTGGGTGTGGTAGGGTAGCTAGGCCTTTCAAATTCTTGAGAAAACATTTGTCCTTCTGAAAACTGGAACTCATTGGAGAATGCATCGGGCATCTCAAAATCAAACGTTTGGTCCAGTGGCTCTGCTTGTCCTGGTTCTAAATGTGGTATTGGAAAAGAGAAAGCTTCCGCACCGATAGTGGTGGGAAGTTCAGCTGCTGTGGTGATAGGTTCTGTGGTTGTGGCTGCTTGGGGTGCGACAGTACTGGTGGTGCCCTCCGTTACCACTGGTCTAGATAACCTTATGCGAATAGGTTGTACTGTGGGAGTGGCTGCTGTTGGTGACTGCTCTGGAGATCGTTGTGGAGAGGGTGATGCTGGGACTTGTAGGCACGGGATAGTACCTCTCATCTGCTTTCCGGCTCTGCCTTTGCTAGACTTTCTAGCCTTCCTAGTGGTGCCTTTGAATGCTTTCAGTTCCTCACTGGTCATTGCACGCTCTACTGGTAAATCATATGCCAAGCACATATATATGATCCTGGTGAGGGCACAGCACCCATTGATTACCTTCTTTCGCTCCCACCGATGTTGTGCCAAATAGAGCTGATCAATTATCCAGCTGGCTAGATCAACCGTTTGCGGTCCAGTACATGCTAAGTACAATCCAAACCAGATTCTCTTGTGGGGCATGGTAAAACGATCCTGAGCTGGGAAAGCAAAATGCTGCATACATATCCGTAATGGCTTAGAGAGCTCAGGTGTTATAGCAGAAATATCCTCCCACTTAGTTACGTCACCGCGCTTCATCTGCTCTGGGACTAGCCGTTCTTTCTCCGTTGGAGTGTGTTCCATGAATCTTGATGGCCGCTCTGATTAAATCCTTCGAAAGATAAAATCTTTTGTAAGGTGGATCATCCACTAAAGAAGGCAAAATAAAGGTTCCTGGGATGTCCTTATTCTCTGAGGCCAGCAAAGTGGTGATTAAGTAATAACACCTAAAAAGTCAGGTTTGGGCAGAGGATCACTGAAATACTCCGTGAAGCCGGCTCTAGCCCAAACATGAGTTAAGTCCTGGGTGTTCTGTAGGCCTTCGAATTCTCTTGAGAAGAATTGATACTTGCCCCATGTGCGGTCATCAAATGTCATATTTGCTTCAAAACTAGGCCTTGGAACCAGTGAGAGTTACGGTGTATCTTCTCTGTGTATCCCATAGGTGGGTTATCGATTGGCATGGGTCCCGGAAATCCTTGGAACTCTGGCGGTGGAGCGGTCGGGTGGGATTCTGCGCGTAAAACATTGAGGGGCACCGCAGCCACGCTGGGGCCTGCTTCCGATGGTCCTGCTTTGGTTTGCATGATGACTCATGAGCTAATGGAAAAGATCTGCTACAAAAGATTAACACATTAGTATGGAAATTAATTATGATCCCATTAAGGTGAGACCGCAATCCCTTTCCATAACCGATGTGTAACCCGTGTAGCCAAGTGTCGTGAAGTGATTAATGCAATGATTATTTGCAAAACTAATGCAGGTCTCTAGACACCTACATGGTCAGATTATGCATACATTTCTTGATGAGCCGTTATTATGCATGATGTGGGGTTTGGGTGTATGAATTTATACAAGGTTTGGTTGAGGGTGAATTAGTACAAGGGTGGAGTTTAAACGGGGTGGGAAAATTGTTAGATCATGGGTTACAAGAAGACGTCTGGATACGTTTCGGTATCCATTTCCTAAGAGTCTTTGAGTGGGTGGTATGTTTCTGCTGAGGTACAAAAAGTGGTATCGGGTTTGGTGGTATTGAAGGATGAAAAGGTTTCTGAGGGGTATATATTACATGGCTTGAGGGTTGGGATATAATACATTGTTTGGGTACCCAAATCTACATCGGTGTGGGTCTATGGATAAGATATTTCTTGGTGATCCAAATCTGTTGAGTACTGGTACGTGTAGAAGAAGATCGAGGGGACTTTGGATGCGAACTCTGCTTCTGTTGCAACTTTATCCTGTTCTCGTCTGTAGTGTTGCCAATAGCCTGTGGTTGCTGTCCTTTTCGCACCCATATTTGTTTCGTGCCACTTGTTCTGTGATGTTGATACTGCTGCTTTCCTTGCCTTATCTGGTGGTGTCGTCGGTCTGGGTTCCTCTGTTGTGGTTGACTCATTCGTGGTTGGGTTTGAGAGGTCCATTGGACGCTCTGCTTTGGAAAAGAAGGGAGATCCAACACTTGCGTGACCTGCCCATTAGGAAGTGATTCGTTCTTTATCTTTAATCTAGGCCAGTCCGCAGCAAGTTTGGAAGGATGAGCACCGCAGGGTGTTGTGCTCATTCGGCCGCTGATGCAACCCATCTGACCGCTGATTGTGCTCAACTGCCCTAGCAGTTGGGTAGCTGCCCCTTCTAGTTTGCAGGAAGCCCCAGGGAAGATCTCCTGTCGTTCTTCTGATTGAAAATTGTCCCTACCCAAGCCCGAGTGGGTTGGTGTAGACGTAACGTGACTGGTCTGACCCAAGATCTTCCGGTCTTCCGTCGCATGCGTTTCATAGGGTCTAGGGTTACAAACCTCAATCGGAATGTCGTTAGGGAAGTCAAGCGGTATCACTCGCTTCTATTCTAAGGTTCCAATCTGTAAGGAGCCTTGTCTAAGATTTAGGTCCACTGAGTGATCGTATAGCCAATCTTGGCCAAGGATTAGGGGTTCTATCAGGTCGTCATCATGGCACACTAGTAGCTTCGCTGTCATGGTCACATCCTTAATGAGGATAGGAAGGTCCACCTCACCCATGCAAGGGGTTTCCATGCCTCCTAGGCCTATGAGGTATGCCTCAATTGGCCGCATTTCTATTCCTGAATCCTTATAGTGGGACCATCTAATCGCACTAGTCGCAGCACCTGAGTCAATTAAAGCCCTGAGCTCTTGGCAAGGGTTGCCGTGCTCTAACCTGACTGTAATGAATGGTCTCCTGTCCACTATACTAGGATGAGTGGTTGACTTTACTTGACACATGGCCATGGGATATCTGGGTGTAGTTTCCAGATGGTTATAATGTTCTCTCCCTAGTCCTTGTCTTCTTAACTTCATGCGTTTAATGCGTTCTATTGCTTCTGCCTGAGCTTCCGCTCGTATTCTATTTTCTTCCTCCTTACGCTTCTTTGCCAATGTGAGTCGTCTAAGCATATCCTCAGTAAGAGGTTCCTGATATAGCCTGACTCTACAGCCACTAATATAATTAGGCATTATATCTCCTTCTAACGTGGCTAATTGTACTGCTCCACTTGTTGAGAGTCTGTTAATGATCATAGCTCCATAACCTCGCTTTTCTAACTTACGTGCGTGTTGCTTTAGCATATATACTAGAACTAAATCTCCTTCTTTTAGGCCTTTATCTTTCACATGTGCATCAAAATATGCTTTCTGTCGCTTCTTCGCTGCGTATATGCCTGCTGCTGCCTTTAGCCTGGTTTCTCCTAATCGTTCCAAGTCCATTATTCTCGCTGATAATTCATGGCCGGTCCACTGATGTTCTTGTGCAACCTTAAGGGTCGGTATCAAGAAGTCCAAAGGAAGCACAACATTCTGACCAAAAACCATATGAAAGGGAGTTGCATTGAGTACGGTCTTGTAGGCCACTCGATATGCCCAAACAGCGTGGTGTAGCAGTTTGTCCCAATCTGAACGTTTGTTGTTCACGAGTTTCATCAGTACGTTACAAAGGATCTTATTAGTGCTTTCAGCCTGACCATTGGCCTGAGGATGATATGGTGCGGATTTCTTGTGAATCACCATAAAATCCTGTAACAAATATTCAATGACTTGGTTTAGAAAGTGAGTGCCTCGATCGCTCACTAACTCTATAGGCAGTCCATATCTTGTAAAGACATTTTCAAATAAGAATTTTGCAGTTGTGTGTGCATCATTCTTTTTTGTGGCTTTTGCCTCTACCCATTTCGTCAGATAATCTGTGGCAACAATAATGTATTCCGCATGTGTACCTTTTGCAGGGGGGTTAATGGGTCCTACAAAGTCTATACCCCACTTTGAAAATGCACGTCCGCCCATCATGGGTTTCAATGGCATTTCGTCTCTGCGAGTAGGAAACTGAGTTCTTTGGCACACATCACATCTCTTGACATAGGTATGAGCATCCATGTGAAGAGTGGGCCACCATAATCCTGCAAAGAGGATGGCTTTGATTATCCTATCGGGTCCAAAATGACCTCCTGCAACACCTTGGTGTGCAGTCTCTAGTATGCTCAGATAATCGCTCTCATGAACACATTGTCTTAGATATCCATCTCGTCCTCTTTTGTATAGGTTATCGCCAATAAGTGAATAATCTTGAGCTTCCTACTCTAGACTGCGTTGTCGTGCTAAAGTCATTCCTTGAGGGAATGTCTTCGTCCTCAAGTATGTCACTAATTGTTCACTCCAGTCTGGTGTGAGAGACACATGATACAATGTAGCATGCTCTACTGGTGGTCTTTCACAACAAACGTGGCATTCTTTACACAACCTGTAGACATTTGCTTCCATCGTAGGCCAATATACTCCTAGTCTATGCAGAGTCTGTAATGTTCGATGTTTTGAATGATGTTGCTTTAGTGCACCTACATGTGCTAATTGCAACCAATTTAACTGTTCTGATTCATCTACACAACAAGCAAGAATCTTTTGATTATCCTGTTTATATATGCTTCCTGCCATGATTTGATATCTCTGAGATTTGGTAATCTCTCCTTCTTTGATCTTTATCCTAGGATTCTTGGGTCCATATGTGAGAATAGGGACTATAGGCTTAGCCCATTCTGGTGCTATCTCAAGATTAAACAAGTATGCATCTCGTAGATCATCCGCTACTCCTTGAGGAGCTTCTCCTGAGGTTAATCTCGAAAGGTGGTCAGCTCTAAGATGTGTCTTTCCTTTCCTGACTACTACTTCAAAATCATACTCCATGAGTAATAGAAACCAACGTATCAATCGTCCCGTGTTACATGGTTTGTTGACTAGGTACAATAGGGCTTGATGATCTATAAAGAACTTGAATTTGTTTGCCAACAAGTAGTGCCTAAACTTCTTTACTGCGTAGATCATCCCTAATCCTTCTCGTTCCGTCGTGGTGTAATTTCTTTCTGCTGCGTTCAATTGTCTACTCGCGTAAGCTATGGGGAGATCTATGTTACCTTCATTCGTGGGTTGTGCTAACACGCATCCTATGGCGTAATTGGATGCATCCACATGTACATGGAATGGCTTACTCCAATCGGGGGGTTGTCAATATAGGTGCTGAGCACAAGCGTCGTTTGAGTTCATTGAATGAATTTTCACATTCATCTGTCCATTCAAAGTTGGTTAAAAGAGAGTACAAAGGCTTGGCTATGATTGCATACATGTGTATGAATCTCCTATAATAACCGCAATGGCCCATAAATGCCTGTACCTCTTTCACATTAGTTGGTCTAGGTAAATCTGCAATTACCTTCACCTTTTCTTCATCTGTAGAGATTCCATTTTTTGACACAATGTGTCCTAGAATTTTGCCTTGTCTGACCATGAAAACGCACTTTTCTGGGTTCAAACAAACCTGATATTCTCGACATTTGTCAAATATTTGTCTTAACTCTGGGATATGTGTCTGTCTTGCATTTGAATGAGCACATAAGTCATCGACATCAACTTCCAAGCTCTTGCGTAAGAATTCCTTAAAAACATGACACATGAGTCGCTGGAAAGTGGCGGGTGCATTTGTTAAGCCAAATGGCATCACACGAAATGCAAATATGCCCCATTCAATGGCAAATGACGTCTTGTGTTGATCTTCTGGAGCAATGGCTACTTGATTATAACCTGAAAAACCATCAAGAAAGCTGTAAACTTCCTTGCCCGCAACTCTTTCCAATAGATGTTCCGTGATAGGAAGAGGATAACTGTCTCTAATTGTGGCGGCATTAACTTTTTTAAGGTTAATACACACACACAATTTTCCATTCTTCTTGGGCACAACCACAATGGGGGATACCCATTCGGTATCCTCAATTTCGTAAATGAATCCTGCTTCTATCAAGCGATCTATCTCCTCTTTAATCTTCGCAGCGTAGTTATCATTATACGTGTACGGTTTCTGTTTCGTAGGTTTTGCATCTGGAGTCATAGGGATTCTATGAGAACATATATCTGGATCTACTCCTTTCAAATCTTTGTAACTCCAAGCAAAAACATCTCTATATTCGTGCAATAGGGCAACTAGCTCTTCTTCTTCTTCAGTTGTCAAATCATGCCCTATGTATGTACCTTTTTCTTCTTCTCCTTCGATAGCAACTATTATTTTCTTGGTCTTCTCTCGGTTATCATATACTTGTCCGTCATTCGCCTTTCTATTAGGCATTCGTACCATGATTCTTCTATCTTCGATTTCATATTTCTTGAAATTCTCGAGTACTTCAAATAAAGATTCTTCTTTTTCTGACATGGTTTCTTTCTTCTTTCTTTTCTTGCCTTCACTCTTGGTAGTCACTTCTGTGGCTAACCTCACCTCATTCGTAATTTCCTCGTGTCTCTGAGGGTGAGTCTCTACTTCGTAGAAATATTCTTCCTCTGATGCAAAGGGTGGGTCCATGATAATTGATTCTAAATCAAAATCGCTTGCATCCTCAAATGCATCAGTGTTAGGTTCATACTCTTTTAGAATTGCATCGCACATGATTGGCTCTATCGTGAAAACTGATATGTCATAGCCATCCTCGTCACAGTGGGGTGTCCATTGTTCTTCATTGATGGCTACGTCCATGGTTGCTAGGATTTCTGCCCAACCATGGGGTTCAAACTCTTCGTCTGGGAATACTACAGGTGCATAAGCTGGATCTTGAAGTGTTCGTGGATGTTGTTCTGCACCTAAGGTCCTTGCTTCTAATCTTTCTTCCTCTTGTTTGGCTACTTTACACATCCATAAATGAGTATCCTCATGCAACCAAGAAGGATCTGATTCTAATGAGTGCACGGATTCCGTTTCTACTGGTGTCTTATGGATGGTATTCCATTGTATTGGGGGTACATCTTGTTGGAAGATGCATTTTTGGAAACCTTTCTTGAAGGAAAAATATTGTAAAATGATAGAAATTTGTAGAAATATTTATGCAATTGTTGTAAAAATAAGGAAGAGTCTTCCTTATGTAGGATAGAATCTTATGTATTTTTTCTAGAATTTTTGGAAACTCTTAGATAGCATATTTTTAGATTAATAGAGGAAAGGACCAAAATACAAGTGTGAAAGAGGACACTTGAAAATGTATATAAGTCAATTTTCTCTATTATGGAGAGGTTGGTTAGTCATTTGTACATGCTATCAATAGAGAAGAGAGAATTTCTGCTGAAATCGTGTTTTCTGCTGTTATGTGTATTTCCTTTGATGTGAAAGCTTGTTTCTTGCTTAATCATGGAGATTTGTGAGTTTCATTTGTGTAATGCTGAGTAAGATGTATGAAGAGAGATGATTACTGATGTATTGAGTGAAGAAGGATTGAAGAATGTTGCAGAAATGTGAAAATCGTCTACTGGTACAGAATCGCGATTGTCTCGTCTCTATGATACAGGTGATGTTTTCCAATTCTGATTTCATATTTGTATTCTGATGAGAAAATAACATGAATTAGACACAAAGATCATAGAAAATGATGAAGATTTGCTCTAGAAAAGGTAAACCCTAGATATTTCCTCTTCATTTTCATTTTCTCAGAATTCCAGCCATCAATCTCTTATTTCTATGAATCTATCATCTAGAAGGGGCTGTGGTCTTATGGATATTCCTAGGATTGACAAAATAAAGATGATTTGTTGATTCTTTTGTACTTCATGATTGGAGAGGATAACTCCAAAGTCAATAACAAACATTTTTTGGCGCCGTTGCCGGGGAACATTCCAAGAACTTCATTGAAGTTGGACCTTTGCTGGATCTTCTGTTGATGATGGTAACCAACACAAGAAAAAGGTAAAACTCATCAATCAAGGAATGTGCACATGAATAGGTAGATGTCATTGTTTGTCTTTGGGGAAAAAAGAAAGCAATTGATATCTTGTAGAATTGGAAGTGCTGAAATCTTTGTAAATTGATAGTTGCTCATCATATTGTTGAAGTAAAAGTGCAGGTGTATGGAAGATTTGAGACAAGAAAGCTGAAGATGAGGTAACTTGAGTCTATCCTTGCATTTCTAGATTTCTTTTTGCCCAAGTACTAGGCACCATGGGTGATCTTGGGAAGATAACATGGTGATACTAAGGAAAGGGCAGTTAAAGTAGCTAGAAGTAAGTATAAAAGATTCAGGTTGACCAAATCTAAGCATTAATCTTGAGTTGTCCTGCATTTTGAAAAGAAAGATGTGATTGAGTTTATCTTTGCAAAAATTGGTTGCCTTCCATAACACATTTTCAATTGAGAGATTTTCTTTTGCACTTTAGTGATAGCTAAGGACATAGAAACTCAACCAATCAAGAAACATGGGATCAGTGGATCACCAAAACCAGAAACCCTAAGTAAAGTGTTCACCTTTATTTTTAGGGCAAAAATACCAAACGAATTCATAAAACTCATCAAAAACAATCAAACAAATTTCTTTTCTTGTTAGGAAGCTGAAGTGAGGTGTAGTGGACAAGAGTGATTGTGGAAAAGTGGAAAAAAAAAAATGGTCAAAAAACCAGAAAATTAGAAAACACGATTCTCTGCACAGAATCGCGATTTTCTGAAAAAAGTGTTGATTTTGGAGCAACATCTCAAGTGATTGTTGAATTGAAGTTGTTAAAGGGTGTTGAAGGGAATTAAGAAGAAGAGACTACTCAAATTGGCATAAAATTAAAAATATGCAAAAACACGATTTTCTGTACAAAATCGCGACTTTCTGAGCAAGGTTGTGGTTTTGGTGTAATAGTTCAGGATTTGGGTGGATTACAAAAAAGAGAAGGTATTGAAAGAAAACAAGGACAAAGAATACTCAAAATTGCATAACACGATTCTCTACACAAAATCGCGATTTCCTGTAAAGGGAAAGTCTTGTAAATTTCTAGCATATTTGGGTACTTGGAGATAAGCAAGTGTAGTGGAGGTCATTAAGATTGAGTAAGTGAAGTTGAACAAGTGAAAGAGTGAGGAATAGTGGAAATCAGACAAAATCGCGATTTTCTGGACACTATAAAAACCTGAAATTCAAAGAAAAATTCATTTGAGTGAGAGTGAGTGAGAGAGAGAGAGAGCAAAATCGCGACTTTCAGCAAACAGTGGATTTTTGAGGATTCCTCTACCAAGCAAGCAAGGTAAAGACTGTATCATTAATTTGGAATACACATTTTTGCATTAAGTGATGACATAGCACCAAGAAATGAGAAATAACTAAAAATCACGGAATCGCGATTCTCTGTATTTTGAGTTTTTTCATTAGGAAAATCTTAATTTTGCATATAAATGTTTCATTGCATGTTAAAATTTCAGTAAGGCGATTCTGGTGTAGAAAGAAAATTTTGAAAAATCAAAACTTGTAAAATTCAAAAAATCATTCAGAATCGCGATTCTGTAAATCACACACAAAATCGCGATTTTGAACGATTAGGACAACATTGTGATTCCCAGAATGCGATTTTCATAAGAAAATTGTGTTATTAACAATCTGTGAGCAATCACGATTGTCTGGGAACAAAATCGTGAAAAACACGATTTTGAACACAAAATCTTGAAAAACACGATTTTCACTCAAAATCGTGAAAAGCACGATTTTCACTCAAAATCGTGAAAAGCACGATTTTCACTCAAAATCGTGAAAAACACGATTTTGAACACAAAATCGTGAAAAACACGATTTTGAACACAAAATCGTGAAAAACACGATTTTCACTCAAAATCGTGAAAAACACGATTTTCACTCAAAATCGTGAAAAACACGATTTTGATCACAAAATCGTGAAAAACATAGAGATAATCAGAAAACACGATTCTGATCATAAAATCGTGGAAAATCAATACTTTAGGCAGAAAATCGTGAAAAATACAAAAATAGTCAGAAAATCGTGAAAAAAAAACAAAAAACAAATATAGTCAGAAAATTGTGGAAAAAGTAATACCTTAGTTAGGAAATTTTGACAAACACTCTTTTGAGTTTGAGATTGTGAAAATTAATTGAATGTTACTTAGATCTGGAAACAAACTTTCTAAACAAGACCTAATAAGGAAGGAGACAAAGACAGTAAAAGGCAAAGGGCAAGGAAGAAGTTTAGGGCAAGAAAACAACATGGAAAACATAAATGAAACAAATGAGCCTATGGAAACTGGAGATTTTAGAAATATCCTCAAGTACATGTATACAAATAGGTTTGGAACCTATGTATATCAGGATGGAATGCATAAATTTCTCATTAGATTGAGAAATTTAGAAGTTCCCCTGAATATAACTCCTGTAGCTCAATTCAAAGATGGGAGATATGAAGATAGGCAAGGATGTGTGTACATATTCTCTCAAGACCCAGAAAATTCAAATGATCTAGGGCAATGTACTGACAAAGGACCTTGGGAACATAACATGGAGCAGAAAAATTTACCTAGACCAAATGAAAACTATACCGGTAATGAACAACAACATGGGAGGAGGACACAGATTTCCCCAAATCCCTTTGACAAGGAACCAGAAGGATATAATGACTTCCCACTCAGAAGAAGATCCCATTGGCAGCCTCAGGGTAGAATGCTTAGACCATACCAGGTTGCCAAATGTATGAAGAACCAATATGAGGGTTATTCAGATCCTCATGCTCATGCTGTAGAATTTAGGCAATTAATCAGAGCTGAAGAGGTAGAAGATTACAAAGTACAATTTGAGGCATTTGGGCTAACCCTAACAGGACCAGCCTTATCTTGGTTCATTCCTTTGAGAAAGGAAATGTACTAGGATATTGAATCTTTCTTAGAAGCCTTCATTGGGGAATTCTCTAAGACCGGTATAAAACATAGTACAACCACATTGATACATAGTTTCAAACAACAAAAGGATGAAAATGTTAGAGAAGCAGCCAGAAGATTTAAACAATACATTGATAGGTGCCCAAGAGAGGAAGTACCTTCCATGGCAAAACAAGTATCCTTATTCATTGAGGGTTTGAGAAGTGCCCAACTAAGAACCCTAGTGTATTATAGAAGATGTCCTGATTTAGCAACCTGTGTAAAGGAAGCAATAGATTTGGAGGACAACAGAGGTCAAGATCTGTTAGCATTTGATCAACCTAGATCATATGAAGACAAAATTCCTCCAGCAGAAGAGTTGGCTTAGGCTATTGCTAAAGCCCTAGAGGTAAGCACTAAAACTAATCTTATAAACTCGAGGATAAGCACAAATAAAAAATGTTACATTTGTGGAGAAAATCATCTGGCACAACAATGCCCATATCAGAAGCCACCACACTTACAAGATAGGAAGACACTTAAGTACTGTACACTAGAGAGAAAATGGACAAACCATACCAGGGAGGAATGCTTCTATAACAAACAACCCATCAAGGAAAGAGATTATATGGCTCAAAGGGAATCAGGCTATACTGAACAACCAAGACCTGTGCTGGGACAACAACCTCCTATACCAACTAATGTGGTACCAATCAAGTATACACCAATAGAGGATGGGAATTCAAGACTAAGATCACCATATAAGGAAGAATATCGATGGAGTGAGGGATATCAAGAAGATTGGGAAGAATATGAAATAAGAGAACCTGAGTTAAAAGCTCTAGACTTGGGAAATGGGAAAATTGAAATGGACACAGCAACATTCATGTATATTACCAACAATTACATGTCCAACCAAAAACCTCAATTCAAAGGGGGACCAAAGATAACTTGTTATAGGTGTGGAGGAGAGCATTTCATTAGAGACTGTCCGCAACCTCCTACATTGAGAATAGAGGGAGCCTACTGTAAAGATTGTGGCAGAGAACATTTGATAAAAGATTGCCCAAAGAATCCCCAAAAACAACAGAACACACCTAATAACATACCTTTAAAAACAGTTAACATTATGGAACAAGAAGAATTGAGTGAAAATGACCAAGTGGGAATAAATATTATAACAAGGGCTCAAGCCAAACAACAAGGAACAATTAAGGAACAAAATGAAGGTTCAGCCTCGAAGGTGAAGAGAAATAGACAAAAAGGGAAATGGGAAAAGAAGAGAAGGATGGGCGAAAATTTGGAAGAAGACAATCAGGATCAATCCAAAAGTACTTCTCCTCAAAAGACACAAAATCAGTATGAAATAGGAAGTTCTCAGAGTCTAGACACCCTAATTAAAGCATATAAGGGAAGGATTCAGGAAGGACCAAATCCAGCAGATCATGCAGTGGCCTATCCCATACCAGAGTTAGAGCATGAAAGGATGCAAAAGTGCAAACAAATTATTCAGGAAGTACAACTCAGAATGGGGGAAGGAGGTAGCTCGCAGAGAACAGTTGAACAACTTGAGAAAACGAAAACAAGGGAAAATGCTAACAAGAAAGAAAATCCACAAATATCATTCCAGATGATTATAGATGAACAATGTAGCATTACATTCACACAACATGGGAAGAACTGTTGAAACAAAATCCTCACTTACAAAACAAAATGAACAAAGAGGAAACAATACCTGGAAACCTTCATTCACCATTACAAGAATTAGAGGAATTATGGTATATTCCTATTGATAAAATAGGAGGGTATTGTGAAGGGGAAGAAGGAAATTCAACCCTAAAAATACAATATGGAAAAAATTTTGCTAAAGCCATTTTGGATAGTGGATCAGGAGTGGCCATAATGACTAAACAAACTTGGGAGAAATGGGGAAGCAATGAATTACTACCCACTAAGATGAGATTGCAACTTGCATATGGGCATATAGAAAAACCCCTAGGTATTTGGGAAAAAGTAATTGTGGACATATGTGGAACAGAAATAGAACATACTTTTGCCATAGTAGAATTTCCACAATCCACTTCATATGAAATCATCCTAGGAAGGCCTTTCATGAGACAAATGCAAATTGTGCAGGATTGGGGTAATGATTGTATATATCTCCAAAGCAAAGGAAGAATAACAAGAGTGAACTTAAGAAATGGGCACTACTGTGATATATCTCCTCAAGAATGGTACAAAATACATCAAAATGAAGAAGAAAGTGAGGAATCAGAGTTGGAGGATCACATAGAGAGCGAATCAGCAATATGGAAGTGTAACATAATAAGAAACCTCACCAATGGAAAAAGGAGACTGAAAAGAGAAGATTGTGTGGAAGGAAGAAAAGAGCAAGATGAAAGTTATGTGCCACAACAATTTAAGGATGAAGAGTTTGAGCCCTACGGCTGGAACCAAATTTTGGCTACCAAGGACATGTTGAAAGTTTTTCAAGCTCAAGAGTGTGGGAACATGCCCCAAATTGAACCTTCCACATCATCCACAATCAAAGGAGGCTGATTTCCACGAGTTGGAGGCATCAAATCATGCCCATAATGGAAAGAATTTGATTAGAGAAGATTTAGTTCACCTCTTGATGTGATTGGACCTCACTTTTGACATGTATATGCTTTTGATTGGTTAAAGAGGTTAGTATGAGGTCTTTAAAACCTCTAATGAGTTGTATTATGACTTAGAGTCGTGGAAATACGTGCCCAAGCTGCCCCCTCGCTTAAGCACACCCCCTACTAGCTGTTCTCTGCATATTTTGTAGAAATTTCACTTTTACACACTCTATCTATCTAGATGTTTTTGGCAGACCCCCCGGTCTTGTAATTGTTGTTTCTCCTTCATCCGGAATCCATTTGCAATGATTTTTGTCTTGTTGGAAAGCTTATAAGTTCTACTTTGGCTGGTATAAGTCTCAGGTTCCGTGCCTGCACATGTGCAGAGAAATGTCCAGAACAGTGTCTGTCTAGTTAGCTCATACTCTGTGAAGAGATCAAGTTATATGTTTTGTTGCAGCTGGTTGAGGCATCATCCAGTATCCAAATGGAGTGATTTTACTCTCATTTAAAATCTCTTAAAGTCTAGTTTATGCCTGCAAAATTTCATTTTCAATCTCTGCATATACTCAGATAAAATCAGAAAATACAGAGCCTATGTCTGAAACATTTCAGGATCCTAGGAGGGTTCATTTGCTTTTGTTGTGCACATAGGAGTGTTTATCCTCCAACAGTCGTATCAGAGCTATAAGTGGAGTATCAAAGAGAGAAGAAGGAGCTACTGAAGTGAAGTAAAGACTTCATCAAAGTTTCAAGGAAGGAAGCAAAGAACGGGCACGTCAACAACAAGGGGAAGCAAATACATCATCAAATCAAAGACGAAGCTTCATCAAGAGGAGTAGCTCTATTTTTTGAGGTAAAAGCCATCCTTTTCAACTTCATTGCATCAAGGGGGAGGTTCAAAAGAGTTAGGAGGCACCATGGCTGATCTCAATGCTCAGATTGAGAAGCTCGAAAAAGGAAACTACCAACCATGGCGATTTAGAATAAGCAATTTTTTGATGGGGAAAAGTTTGTGGGGACTTGTGAGTGGTGGAGAGCCAAAACCCTACATAGATGAGGTAAATCCAACCAATGACCAGAGAAGAGCAGTAAGAGAGTGGGATGAAAGGGACAAAAGGGTCATTTTCATTTTATCTCAGCATATTAGCAATTCTATGGTAGGGCATATTCAAGATTTCGATACATCGAAGAAGGTGTGGGAGTGCTTGGAGAGATTGTACTCAACCTCCACAAAAGCTAGAAAAATTCAGCTCAAGAATGAGCTAAATAATCTTAGAAAAAGCCCCTCTCAAGGTGCTAATGATTACATATTAAAGGTTAAAGAGCTTGCAGATGCACTAGGGTCAATCGGTTGTGCCCTAGATGATGACGATCTTGTCGCCCACACCCTAAATGGACTTAGGGATGATGAAAAATGGAGGGCTTTCACAACTTCAGTGTATGTAAGGGACTCTCTTCCTGATTTTGATCAACTAATCACTCTCATGGTGACAGAGGAGATGAACCTTGGTGGTCATAATGCCAAGGATAGCCAAGGGCAATTGTTGTATGCAGGTAGAGGAAGAGGAAGACACAACCGAGGTGCTACAAGAGGAAGAGGAAGATATCAAAGCAACCAAGGAGGTCAAGGACAACAAGAAAATGCAGGTCAAAGAGGTGGAAGAGCCACAAATAGAGGAAGAGGTGCAAGATTTGGTGGAAGAGGACAAGCCACTTCAAATGGATGCTTTGTATGCGGTAAGCCCGGTCATTTTGCAAATGAATGCTATCATAGAGCTCAAAGACAAGGGAATCAAAGCAACAACAACAATTATAGAGGGCAAGGTAATTATGCAAACACATCATCCAGCCACGGGAATGATTATTTACTTGCCATGAGGTATGGTGAAGATACAACTCAAGCTAGTGAAGATGTATGGTATGTAGACAGTGGATGTAGCAATCATATGTCATGTCGAAAGGATCTTTTTAGTAATTTGCAGGTCCCAAAGCATCAAGGGCATGTGGAAACAGGTGATAACTCAGGGCATACCATTCAACATGTGGGAGATATCAGTTTGGAAGGAAATCAAAGAGCAAAGTGCTTATCAGAGGTATTACATGTCCCTACTATTACCAAAAACTTGATTTCGGTAGGCCAAATGGTAGAAAAAGGCTATCAAGTTAGGTTCAATGAAAGAGGATGTTTTGTTGAGGATCCAAGGGTAGGTTTCAAGCTCATAGCAAAAGGAAAAAAGCAAGGGAGAATGTTCACAATGGACATAAATCAGCCACACCATTCAATGTATGTCACATATGGAGACAAGAGGATAGCAGATTTGGATCTATGGCATAAACGAATAGGTCACATCAACCTACAAAAGCTCAAGGACATGCAAAGGAGGAGCTTGGTAAGAGGCCTACCAAATTTTACATCTAAAATGTTGCATGAAATTTGTGTAGCTTGCCAACAAGGAAAACAATCAAGGCTGCCCTTCAAGAAGAGTACCTATGTAAGTGCAAATGTTTTAGACCTCATTCACACGGATGTTTGGGGTCCAACAAGAGAAGCATCCCTTGCTGGAAATAGGTATTTTGTAACCTTCATTGATGACTTTTCAAGAAAAGTGTGGTTGTATTGCATTAGAAACAAATCAGATGTGTTCCACTACTTCAAGAAATTCAAAGCACAGGTGGAGAAGGAATCTGGCAAGTTTATCAAAACTTTGAGATCCGATGGAGGGGGAGAGTATTTCTCCCATGAATTTTCTGAATTTTTGCAGGTCAATGGTATCAAAAGGCAATTTACATGCAGGTATACCCCTCAACAAAATCGGGTAGCAGAGAGAAAGAACAGACACATAGCAGAGGTAGCAAGGTGTATGCTCAATGAAATGAATATGCCGCATTGTTATTGGGGAGAGGCTACATATACAGCCACATACATCATGAATAGATGTCCTACATCAGGTATACATCATCTAACCCCTGAGGAAGCATGGAGTGGAAGAAAACCTTGCATTTCACATCTTAGAATCTTTGGTTGTATATGCTATGTACATGTACCTCAAGAGTTGAGGTCAAAGTTAGATGGCAAATCTGAAAGGTGTATTTTTTTGGGATATTCTATGGAACAAAAGGGGTATAAATGCTATAATCCCATCACCAAGGAGCTGAAGGTAAGTAGGGATGTTGTCTTTGATGAGTGAAGCCTTGGTATGCATGCACAAGTCCATTACAGGTTGAAGACATAGGTGAGACAAAATTGAAGAATGATGATAGAGTTCAAGAAAGCATGGATTTGAGTGGTCCAAGCAACTCATGCAAGACAAGGACACCCTCACCATGGAGTGGAAGGCTTAGGGAAAGAGAGACCAGCTCTGAAGAAAGCAAAGTCAAAGGCAAAGAGAAGATTTCAGTTGAAGAAGGAAGCTATGTGGATGAGAGCATGTTGGAAGATGAAGAGATAGAAGAAGTTCAAACTCTAGGAGTGGCTAAACAAAGAAAGAAGATGGCAACCACACCAAAAGGAAGTGAAACAAGGTCTTCAAGAGTAAGATATCCAGTACAAAGGTTAACATATGATAATTTCATTGCAAAGCATTATGCATACATGACTCAGGTAATCAAGGACAAAGAACCAACTAGTTATGAAGAAGCTAAGGATTGCAAGGAATGGCAAGAGGCAATGAAGGAAGAGCTCAAAGCACTTGATGAGAACCATACTTGGAGCTTGGTACCAGCTCAAGAAGGCATGAAGGTGATAGGTAATAAGTGGGTTAACAAAATTAAAAGAAATTCAGATGGTTCCATTGCTAGGTACAAAGCAAGGTTGGTGGCGAAAGGCTTCTCCCAAAGCTACGGGATAGATTATGATGAAACTTTCAGCCCCGTAGCCAAGATGCCAACAATTAGGACTTTGATTGCAGTGGCCACATCAAGGAAATGGAGCTTATATCAGTTGGATGTGAAGAATGCCTTCCTCAATGGAGAGCTTGAAGAAGTAGTCTACATGAGCCAACCTCAAGGATTTGCTAGTATGAGGTACCCAAATCATGTTTGCAAGCTAAGGAAAGCACTATATGGACTAAAGCAAGCCCCAAGGGCCTGGAATCAGAGGTTAGTGGATTATTTATCAAGTTGTGGATACAAAGAAAGTGTTGCAGATCCATCACTTTACATGAAGAAGCAAGGAGACAAGACGGTATACATATGCATCTATGTGGACGATTTGATCATCACAGGAAGTGATATTGCAGGTATTAAAGATATCAAATCAAAGCTAGGAAAGGAGTTCAAGATATCTGATCTTGGAACACTAAAATACTTCTTGGGAATAGAGGTAATCTATGCACACAATGGCATCTTCTTGATTCAAAGAAAATACTTGTTGGATGTGCTATACAGGTTTGGTATGAGTGGTTGTAAGCCACTTTCTCAGCCCATGGAGCCCAATACAAAGTTGGTTGCAGGTCAAGGAGAGGCTATACAAGATATTACACTATATAGAAGCATAATTGGTTCATTAATTTATGCTACATTCACTAGACCTGATCTTGCATATGTAGTAGGTGTTCTCTCTCAATTTTTGCATGCACCTACTCATGATCATCTTATGGCGGCAAGAAAGGTGCTTCGTTACATCAAGCACACCATCAACCAAGGTCTATTTTACTCATATGATGCTGATCTAAGTGTCAAAGGATATAGTGATGCTGATTGGGCAGGTAGCAAGGATGATCGAAGGAGTACATCGGGTTATGTTTTCATGATAGGTACAAAAGTGATCTCTTGGAGCTCTAAGAAGCAACCCACTGTTGCTCTTTCATCCACAGAGGCTGAGTACAGAGGTTTAGCATTGGCTACATGTGAGCTATTATGGCTTAAGAAGATACTTAAGGACTTGGAAGTGGAAGTGGAGGAGTTTCCTCTTTATGGAGACAACATTTCAAGCATCTATCTAGCTAACAATCCCATGTTTCATGAAAGGAGCAAGCACATAGAGGTTCATTACCACTTCGTTAGAGAAAAGGTGATGGCAAAAGAGCTAGATATAAGGTATGTGAACACTAAAATGCAGGTTGCAGACATGATGACAAAGTTTCTTGAAGGTACAAAGCTTGGAGGATTCAAGGAAGCTATCAACATAAGAGACATAGGCTGAAGCAACAAAGGAAAAGACTTGAGCTTGAGGGGGAGTGTTGAAAGTTTTTCAAGCTCAAGAGTGTGGGAACATGCCCCAAATTGAACCTTCCACATCATCCACAATCAAAGGAGGCTGATTTCCACGAGTTGGATGCATCAAATCATGCCCATAATGGAAAGAATTTGATTAGAGAAGATTTAGCTCACCTCTTGATGTGATTGGACCTCACTTTTGACATGTATATGCTTTTGATTGGTTAAAGAGGTTAGTATGAGGTCTTTGAAACCTCTAATGAGTTGTATTATGACTTAGAGTCGTGGAAATACGTGCACAAGCTGCCCCCTTGCTTAAGCACACCCCCTACTAGCTGTTCTCTGCATATTTTGTAGAAATTTCACTTTTACACACTCTATCTATCTAGATGTTTTTGGCAGACCCCCCGGTCTTGTAATTGTTGTTTCTCCTTCGTCCGGAATCTATTTGCAATGATTTTTGTCTTGTTGGAAAGCTTATAAGTTTTAATTTGGCGGGTATAAGTCTCAGGTTCAGTGCCTGCACATGTGCAGAGAAATGTCCAGAACAGTGTCTGTCTAGTTAGCTCATACTCTGTGAAGAGATCAAGTTATCTGTTTTGTTGCAGCTGGTTGAGGCATCATCCAGTATCCAAAGGGAGTGATTTTACTCTCATTTAAAATCTCTTAAAGTCTAGTTTATGCCTGCAAAATTTCATTTTCAATCTCTGCATATACTCAGAGAAAATTAGAAAATACAGAGCCTATGTCTGAAACATTTCAAGATCCTAGGAGGGTTCATTTGCTTTTGTTGTGCACATAGGAGTGTTTATCCTCCAACAGTGGTATCAGAGCTATAAGTGGAGTATCAAAGAGAGAAGAAGGAGCTACTGAAGTGAAGTAAAGACTTCATCAAAGTTTCAAGGAAGGAAGCAAAGAACGGGCACGTCAACAACAAGGGGAAGCAAATACATCATCAAATCAAAGACGAAGCTTCATCAAGAGGAGTAGCTCTATTTTTTGAGGTAAAAGCCATCCTTTTCAACTTCATTGCATCAAGGGGGAGGTTCAAAAGAGTTAGGAGGCACCATGGCTGATCTCAATGCTCAGATTGAGAAGCTCGAAAAAGGAAACTACCAACCATGGCGATTTAGAATAAGCAAGTTTTTGATGGGGAAAAGTTTGTGGGGACTTGTGAGTGGTGGAGAGCCAAAACCCTACATAGATGAGGTAAATCCAACCAATGACCAGAGAAGAGCAGTAAGAGAGTGGGATGAAAGGGACAAAAGGGTCATTTTCATTTTATCTCAGCATATTAGCAATTCTATGGTAGGGCATATTCAAGATTTGGATACATCGAAGAAGGTGTGGGAGTGCTTGGAGAGATTGTACTCAACCTCCACAAAAGCTAGATCAACTAATCACTCTCATGGTGACAGAGGAGATGAACCTTGGTGGTCATAATGCCAAGGATAGCCAAGGGCAATTGCTGTATGCAGGTAGAGGAAGAGGAAGACACAACTGAGGTGCTACAAGAGGAAGAGGAAGATATCAAAGCAACCAAGGAGGTCAAGGAAAACAAGAAAATGCAGGTCAAAGAGGTGGAAGAGCCACAAATAGAGGAAGAGGTGCAAGATTTGGTGGAAGAGGACAAGCCACTTCAAATGGATGCTTTGTATGCGGTTAGCCCGGTCATTTTGCAAATGAATGCTATCATAGAGCTCAAAGACAAGGGAATCAAAGCAACAACAACAACAATTATAGAGGGCAAGGTAATTATGCAAACACATCATCCAGCCACGGGAATGATTATTTACTTGCCATGAGGTATGGTGAAGATACAACTCAAGCTAGTGAAGATGTATGGTATGTAGACAGTGGATGTAGCAATCATATGTCATGTCGAAAGGATCTTTTTAGTAATTTGCAGGTCCCAAAGCATCAAGGGCATGTGGAAACAGGTGATAACTCAGAGCATACCATTCAACATGTGGGAGATATCAGTTTGGAAGGAAATCAAAGAGCAAAGTGCTTATCAGAGGTATTACATGTCCCTACTATTACCAAAAACTTGATTTCGGTAGGCCAAATGGTAGAAAAAGGCTATCAAGTTAGGTTCAATGAAAGAGGATGTTTTGTTGAGGATCCAAGGGTAGGTTTCAAGCTCATAGCAAAAGGAAAAAAGCAAGGGAGAATGTTCACAATGGACATAAATCAGCCACACCATTCAATGTATGTCACATATGGAGACAAGAGGATAGCAGATTTGGATCTATGGCATAAACGAATAGGTCACATCAACCTACAAAAGCTCAAGGACATGCAAAGGAGGAGCTTGGTAAGAGGCCTACCAAATTTTACATCTAAAATGTTGCATGAAATTTGTGTAGCTTGCCAACAAGGAAAACAATCAAGGCTGCCCTTCAAGAAGAGTACCTATGTAAGTGCAAATGTTTTAGACCTCATTCACACGGATGTTTGGGGTCCAACAAGAGAAGCATCCCTTGCTGGAAATAGGTATTTTGTAACCTTCATTGATGACTTTTCAAGAAAAGTGTGGTTGTATTGCATTAGAAACAAATCAGATGTGTTCCACTACTTCAAGAAATTCAAAGCACAGGTGGAGAAGGAATCTGGCAAGTTTATCAAAACTTTGAGATCCGATGGAGGGGGAGAGTATTTCTCCCATGAATTTTCTGAATTTTTGCAGGTCAATGGCATCAAAAGGCAATTTACATGCAGGTATACCCCTCAACAAAATCGGGTAGCAGAGAGAAAGAACAGACACATAGCAGAGGTAGCAAGGTGTATGCTCAATGAAATGAATATGCCGCATTGTTATTGGGGAGAGGCTACATATACAGCCACATACATCATGAATAGATGTCCTACATCAGGTAGACATCATCTAACCCCTGAGGAAGCATGGAGTGGAAGAAAACCTTGCATTTCACATCTTAGAATCTTTGGTTGTATATGCTATGTACATGTACCTCAAGAGTTGAGGTCAAAGTTAGATGGCAAATCTGAAAGGTGTATTTTTTTGGGATATTCTATGGAACAAAAGGGGTATAAATGCTATAATCCCATCACCAAGGAGCTGAAGGTAAGTAGGGATGTTGTCTTTGATGAGTTGAAGCCTTGGTATGCATGCACAAGTCCATTACAGGTTGAAGACATAGGTGAGACAGATTTGAAGAATGATGATAGAGTTCAAGAAAGCATGGATTTGAGTGGTCCAAGCAACTCATGCAACACAAGGACACCCTCACCATGGAGTGGAAGGCTTAGGGAAAGAGAGACCAGCTCTGAAGAAAGCAAAGTCAAAGGCAAAGAGAAGATTTCAGTTGAAGAAGGAAGCTATGTGGACGAGAGCATGTTGGAAGATGAAGAGATAGAAGAAGTTCAAACTCCAGGAGTGGCTAAACAAAGAAAGAAGATGGCAACCACACCAAAAGGAAGTGAAACAAGGTCTTCAAGAGTAAGATATCCAGTACAAAAGTTAACATATGATAATTTCATTGCAAAGCATTATGCATACATGACTCAGGTAATCAAGGACAAAGAACCAACTAGTTATGAATTGAGATCTGATGGAGGGGGAGAGTATTTCTCCCATGAATTTTCTGAATTTTTGCAGGTCAATGGCATCAAAAGGCAATTTACATGCAGGTATACCCCTCAACAAAATGGGGTAGCAGAGAGAAAGAACAGACACATAGCAGAGGTAGCAAGGTGTATGCTCAATGAAATGAATATGCCGCATTGTTATTGGGGAGAGGCTACATATACAGCCACATACATCATGAATAGATGTCCTACATCAGGTATACATCATCTAACCCCTAAGGAAGCATGGAGTGGAAGAAAACCTTGCATTTCACATCTTAGAATCTTTGGTTGTATATGCTATGTACATGTACCTCAAGAGTTGAGGTCAAAGTTAGATGGCAAATCTGAAAGGTGTATTTTTTTGGGATATTCTATGGAACAAAAGGGGTATAAATGCTATAATCCCATCACCAAGGAGCTGAAGGTAAGTAGGGATGTTGTCTTTGATGAGTTGAAGCCTTGGTATGCATGCACAAGTCCATTACAGGTTGAAGACATAGGTGAGACAGATTTGAAGAATAATGATAGAGTTCAAGAAAGCATGGATTTGAGTGGTCCAAGCAACTCATGCAACACAAGGAAACCCTCACCATGGAGTGGAAGGCTTAGGGAAAGAGAGACCAGCTCTGAAGAAAGCAAAGTCAAAGGCAAAGAGAAGATTTTAGTTGAAGAAGGAAGCTATGTGGACGAGAGCATGTTGGAAGATGAAGAGATAGAAGAAGTTCAAACTCCAGGAGTGGCTAAACAAAGAAAGAAGATGGCAACCACACCAAAAGGAAGTGAAACAAGGTCTTCAAGAGTAAGATATCTAGTACAAAGGTTAACATATGATAATTTCATTGCAAAGCATTATGCATACATGACTCAGGTAATCAAGGACAAAGAACCAACTAGTTATGAAGAAGCTAAGGATTGCAAGGAATGGCAAGAGGCAATGAAGGAAGAGCTCAAAGCACTTGATGAGAACCATACTTGGAGCTTGGTACCAGCTCAAGAAGGCATGAAGGTGATAGGTAATAAGTGGGTTTACAAAATTAAAAGAAATTCAGATGGTTCCATTGCTAGGTACAAAGCAAGGTTGGTGGCGAAAGGCTTCTCCCAAAGCTACGGGATAGATTATGAGGAAACTTTCAGCCCCGTAGCCAAGATGCCAACAATTAGGACTTTGATTGCAGTGGCCACATCAAGGAAATGGAGCTTATATCAGTTGGATGTGAAGAATGCCTTCCTCAATGGAGAGATTGAAGAAGTAGTCTACATGAGCCAACCTCAAGGATTTTCTAGTATGAGGTACCCAAATCATGTTTGCAAGCTAAGGAAAGCACTATATGGACTAAAGCAAGCCCCAAGGGCCTGGAATCAGAGGTTAGTGGATTATTTATCAAGTTGTGGATACAAAGAAAGTGTTGCAGATCCATCACTTTACATGAAGAAGCAAGGAGACAAGACGGTATACATATGCATCTATGTGGACGATTTGATCATCACAGGAAGTGATATTGCAGGTATTAAAGATATCAAATCAAAGCTAGGAAAGGAGTTCAAGATATCTGATCTTGGAACACTAAAATACTTCTTGGGAATAGAGGTAATCTATGCACACAATGGCATCTTCTTGATTCAAAGAAAATACTTGTTGGATGTGCTATACAGGTTTGGTATGAGTGGTTGTAAGCCACTTTCTCAGCCCATGGAGCCCAATAAAAAGTTGGTTGCAGGTCAAGGAGAGGCTATACAAGATATTACACTATATAGAAGCATAATTGGTTCATTAATTTATGCTACATTCACTAGACCTGATCTTGCATATGTAGTAGGTGTTCTCTCTCAATTTTTGCATGCACCTACTCATGATCATCTTATGGTGGCAAGAAAGGTGCTTCGTTACATCAAGCACACCATCAACCAAGGTCTATTTTACTCATATGATGCTGATCTAAGTGTCAAAGGATATAGTGATGCTGATTGGGCAGGTAGCAAGGATGATCGAAGGAGTACATCGGGTTATGTTTTCATGATAGGTACAAAAGTGATCTCTTGGAGCTCTAAGAAGCAACCCACTGTTGCTCTTTCATCCACAGAGGCTGAGTACAGAGGTTTAGCATTGGCTACATGTGAGCTATTATGGCTTAAGAAGATACTTAAGGACTTGGAAGTGGAAGTGGAGGAGTTTCCTCTTTATGGAGACAACATTTCAAGCATCTATCTAGCTAACAATCCCATGTTTCATGCAAGGAGCAAGCACATAGAGGTTCATTACCACTTCGTTAGAGAAAAGGTGATGGCAAAAGAGCTAGATATAAGGTATGTGAACACTAAAATGCAGGTTGCAGACATGATGACAAAGTTTCTTGAAGGTACAAAGCTTGGAGGATTCAAGGAAGCTATCAACATAAGAGACATAGGCTGAAGCAACAAAGGAAAAGACTTGAGCTTGAGGGGGAGTGTTGAAAGTTTTTCAAGCTCAAGAGTGTGGGAACATGCCCCAAATTGAACCTTCCTCATCATCCACAATCAAAGGAGGCTGATTTCCACGAGTTGGAGGCATCAAATCATGCCCATAATGGAAAGAATTTGATTAGAGAAGATTTAGCTCACCTCTTGATGTGATTGGACCTCACTTTTGACATGTATATGCTTTTGATTGGTTAAAGAGGTTAGTATGAGGTCTTTAAAACCGCTAATGAGTTGTATTATGACTTAGAGTCGTGGAAATACGTGCCCAAGCTGCCCCCTTGCTTAAGCACACCCCCTACTAGCTGTTCTCTGCATATTTTGTAGAAATTTCACTTTTACACACTCTATCTATCTAGATGTTTTTGGCAGACCCCCCGGTCTTGTAATCGTTGTTTCTCCTTCATCCGGAATCCATTTGCAATGATTTTTGTCTTGTTGGAAAGCTTATAAGTTCTACTTTGGCTGGTATAAGTCTCAGGTTCAGTGCCTGCACATGTGCAGAGAAATGTCCAGAACAGTGTCTGTCTAGTTAGCTCATACTCTGTGAAGAGATCAAGTTATATGTTTTGTTGCAGCTGGTTGAGGCATCATCCAGTATCCAAATGGAGTGATTTTACTCTCATTTAAAATCTCTTAAAGTCTAGTTTATGCCTGCAAAATTTCATTTTCAATCTCTGCATATACTCAGAGAAAATCAGAAAATACAGAGCCTATGTCTGAAACATTTCAGGATCCTAGGAGGGTTCATTTGCTTTTGTTGTGCACATAGGAGTGTTTATCCTCCAACAGGACATAGCCAGTGAGGAGTATGTAGGAGTGGAATTTCAAAATGAAGAAGGGTTTGATATTTTTCACATTAGTATAAACATGATAAGTGTATCAAAAACAGAGGAGGATCAAGATTCAGAAATGGTATTAAAAAAAGGAAAAACAAAATATTTGGAGATAGTAAAAGCTGAAGATGCAATCAAAGATAAAATCTCAGGCAAATACAAGGAACATAAACACATAGAAATGGAAAAGGAACAAGAAATTGAGAAGAAAGAGAAGGAAACAAACAAGGATCAATACTTTGATGTACCAGCAAATTTTAAAACCTATGAAGTAGAAGACAGACTACTTCTAAAAATGAAACCAAAGAGAGAAAAAAAGAAAGGAGAAGCGTATGATAATGAAGAACAAACTAAAAGGATCATGATTACTCAGGAAGAAGGAGAGGAAAGACATATTATAATAGCTGATGATATGACCATAGAGGAAGAAGAAGCACTAAAGAACCTAGCAAAGAATTATAGGGATGTATTTGCTTACAGTTATAAAGATTTAAAAGGAATTGATCCAAAAATCTGTGAGCACAAAATTCCTATGACTCCAGATGCAAAACCTAGTAAACAGAGACATTATACATTCAATGATAAATACTCTGCCAAGATAAAGGAAGAAATTGACAAGTTGTTGGCTGCTAACTTCATTTATGAAATTGAGTATACTGAATGGATATCACCTATAGTTGTGGTACCAAAAAAGAATGGAAAACTTAGGGTATGCATTAACTTGAAAAAAGTGAATGCAGCAACTATAAGGGATAATTATCCATTGCCAATAACAGATCATCTTCTTGAGAGAGTTGGAGGAAAGGAAGTTTATAGCTTTCTAGATGGTTTCTCAGGATACAATCAAGTACCTATAGCCTTGGAGGACCAACATAAGACTGCCTTTTCTACAGAATGGGGGATTTATGCTTTTAGGGTTATGCCCTTTGGATTGACCAATGCCCTAGCAACTTTTCAAAGATTGATGTGTCATATCTTCAAAGAATTCCTGAGAAATGTGATGGAAATCTATGTAGATGATCTGTGCACTTTCTCTTTAAAAAGACAGGATCATTTACAAGATTTAGAAAGAATATTCAGGAAATGCAGGACATACAGAGTATGCTTAAATCCTGAAAAGTGTGTATTTTATATAAGACAAGGAAGAATGTTGGGTCACATAGTTTCAAAAAATGGAATTTCTACTGATGAGAAGAAGATAAAAGCTATAATAGAGCTTCCAAGACCTACAAATGTGAAGGAACTCCAAACTTTTATGGGACATTGTGGGTACTATAGGAAATTTTTTCACAAATTTGCAGATATAGCTAAACCCTTATATGCCCTCATCACAAAGTTTGAGTGGAATAAAGAATGTGACCAAGCCTTTGAAACATTGAAAACTTGTTTGGTGACAGCCCCAATTCTAAAAACACCTCAGTGGGATAAAATATTTCATGTGCATGTAGATGCTTCAAATTATGCTTTGGGATGTGTGTTAGCACAACCTATAGAAGGAAGTAAATTAGATTTCCCAGTAGCATATGCTAGTAGACAATTGAACATTGCAGAAAAGAACTATACAACCACTGAGAGAGAAGGGTTGGGAATGATATTTGCTGTTAAAAAATACAGACATTACCTATTGGCCAACAAGTTTAAATTCTTTGTGGATCACCAAGCTCTACTTTATTTAGTAAATAAACCATGTCATACAGGAAGAATAGTTAGATGGTTTCTTTTACTAATGGAATTTGAATTTGAGGTGGTAGTTAGACAAGGCAAAACACACTTAAGAGCAGATCATTTGTCTAGAATTCAGTCCAAAGAACCTAGTTCACCCTTAGATGATGACCTGCCAGATACATACCTGTTCAAAGTAGAAAGTGTTCCTGAATGGTCCATATCATTAGTTCCTTTGTTAACCATGGGACCTTGTAAGTCATTAGCAAATAACACACATTTGGTGTTACAAAGCAGGAATTTTATGTTACTACCTGGGCATTTGTATCACCTCAATCAGTCAGGTGTACTGGAATACTGTACCCCAGAAGAGGAGCAACATGAATATGTAAGAAGAGCTCATTGCTGGAACCCATGTACTCATGCTTCCAAAATAGTCACTTTAAGCAATCTTGCTAGGATGGGAGTACACTGGCCAAACAAAATTCAAGATGTGGAAAGATATGTTGCTAAATGTCAAGAATGTCAAGATTTGTAGAATTCAGAATTAATAACTCTATATTGGTTTAACAAAAATCCTGAGTGGAGTGAAAACATTGTTGAAGAATTAAGGAAAAAGGAGAAAGGGAAGCAACTTATAGCTGGTACAGATTCAAGAAATTTACAAGAAATCTCTGAAGAATATCAACTCATAGGAGAACAATTATACAAAAAAGGAATGGATGGTTATTTAAGAATATGTGTTCCTGAAGAGAAGTATTTGGAGATGTTGGAAATGGCACACTGTGGAGTGGCAGGAGGACACTTTTCTAGTGATAGAACACCCAAACTCATTTTGTATTCTGGCTTTTGGTGGCCAACTCTATTTCTTGATGCAAGAACTTATGTAAAAAGATGTGACATCTGTCAAAGAGTGAGTCAACCAAATAAAAGAGATAACATGCCATTAATCCCATTAATTTCAGCCAGAGCTTTTAGCAAATGGGGATTGGATTTTATTGGACCTATACATCCTCCAGCTAGACAATCTCATGCAGAATACATATTAGTGGCTACTGATTATTTGACAAAATGGGCCGAGGCCAAAGCCACTAAAAGAAATGATGCTCATACAACTGCTAAATTTTTGTATGAAAATATTGTTACTAGATTTGGACTCCCAATTGAATTAGTAAGTGATAGGGGAACTCATTTTTTGAACCAGATCATAGAAAACATGACCAAATATTTCATGATTCGTCATAGTAAGTCAGCCCCATATCACCCACAAGCTAATGGGTTAGCAGAAAGTACTAATAAAGTACTTTGCACTGTATTGTCCAAATTAGTCAACACAAACAGAAATGATTGGGATTCTCAACTTAATCATGTTCTCTGGGCTTATAGAGTGGCATACAAAACTGCTTTAGGGACTACTCCATTCAATTTGGTATATGGACAAAATGCAGTTTTGCCCATGGAATTTCTTATTCCAACATTAAAAGTGGGTAGTCAATACAATTGGACAGGACATGAACTATCTGAGAGGGTCATAGATTTAGAAAAACTGGGAGCATCTCGACTACAAGCAGTAATGAGTATATATACAGACAAGAGAAGACAAAAAGCCTATCATGATGTGCATATGAAAGAAAAAGATCTTCAAGAAGGAGACTTGGTTCTGGCATACACAGTCAAGGAGCATCAGAAAAAATTTCAAAAGAAAGGTCATGGGCCATACATTATACATAAGATAAGCAAGAGTGGAGCCATTCAAGTAGCTAACATTGATGGAGAAATCATGCCAAATTTTATAAGTGGATGTAGAGTTAAGAGGTATGAGTGTCCATTAAATACTGAGGAATGGAGAAGACTGCAAAAAGCTCAAAATAGGAAAAAAGAAGAAGAAAACATTAGAAAGGAGGCTCAACAAGAAGCAAAGGAGAGAATAAGAAAAATGAAAGAACTTAAGGAGGTGTGTTTATGTGAAAGTACTCTAAAACAAAGAGAACATTTGCTTGTGATAGAAATGGATCATCAAAATGAAAACATAAGGGTTTTGATAGATTCAGGAGCTCAAGTGAACTTGATCAGTTCAGCCTTGATAAATAAATTTAGCATAAAGAGGAATAAAAACAGAATGTTGATTAAAACATTAGAAGGAAAAATGATTCAGAGTTTGTCTTCACTTGTTATTAAAGTTAAATTTAATAATGAATATATGAAGATAGATTGTGAAGAGTGGCCAGATCATTTGATGACTGAAAATTTGATTTTGGGACAACCCTGGCTCAAACAAGGTAAAGTTATTTTAAACTTTGAAAAAATGAAGCTTAATTTGACCATAAATGACAAAAAAATTTTAATGTTTTTTCGTAGTAATGAAAAACAGGAAGTTCATCTAGATGTTCATGACCCAGATATGGAGGGATTTACTTTCTGAATGAAGGACAGGGACATATTGCCACTACAAAATGATCTAGCTTCTCACAATCAAAACCAGCAAGAGAATTCAGGAGTAGAGAAGAATGGTGAGACAAAACGAGGAAGACACTTATTGCCTAATTTGAAACATCAACAAATCAGAACAAGAGGAACATGGAAAGAAGGCATACACCGATATTACTCATTAAAACAGGAAGTTAGAGCAAAATGGGTATGGAGACCAAAAAATGCTACAAGATGTTGGTCTGGGAAGCATGGATGTTTGGATGACATAAGGACAATTGCAGTTAAACATTATTGGGTAAAAAAATCAGAATTATGTCAATGGCAGAAAGATCATCCACATTTGACCTATCTTCAGAATTTCAGAACAAAATATAAAAAAAAAAAGGAGACAAAAGGATGACAAAAGTATTTTTCTTTTAAACCTTTTTTCCTTAAAAGAGAATTAGGAGGGGAAGAAAAGGAGGACAGAGCAGAAAAAAAAAAAAAGAGAGAGAACAAATGGGCAGTGTGTATTTTTTGTTTTTTTTTATTTTTATAAAGCACAAAGCAAGATATAGGGAGGAGGAAAGTAAATTATTATGGAAAATTTGTATTATTTTGTTTCAATTTTCTATGATCATCTTTTGATTTCTATTTTTCTGAAGTTGTTTTTTCATTAATCATTGTTTCCATCATTCCTTTCTTCAAGCACACTAGACATCTTGCTACACCTGTAATGATCACTTTAATTGAGTCTTTTGAAGAAGCAAAATTTATTTGGAAGACTTTCTTTCTTTACTCTCATGACAAGAATATTCCAAAGGAAAACATTAATTTTTCTGGATTTTTGTGACTTATGTGGGTGGAGTTTTTTTGTGTATTTTATTTTCCTCAGAAAATGGTGAATACAAAGGAGTTGCCAATTCATGACTTCAAGGCAGAATCAATTGTGCTATCAAGAGGACATTGGTTTCTGGACAGTGAAACTGTGGAGGAACAAGTGGACTTGGAGTCAGATGATGAGCCAGAAATTCCAGAGGCTGAGAAGGTGGTGAAGGAACTTAAGGAGACCCTAAACATCATTGGCCAACACATATTTACAGTGGGAGTAGGAGGGTATAAATATACAATGTTGTGCCAGGAATTCTACAGATTTCAAAGAGTTGCTGTTAATATGAAAAGATGGAAGGCAGTAGGGTTGCACAGAATATTGGAGGAGCCTATCTTTTTCATTGACTTTGAGAGGGTATCACAAGTAATGAACAGTTTGACAGAAATAGGAAGAGTGAATGATGCCTATTTCAGATGCAAAGTCAAAAACAAGGATAACCAGGAAGTAGGTATCACTATCAAGGGAGAACATATCAGAGCAGCACTGCAATTCTACACAATGGGAACCAAACTTGACCCGAGTTTTGTAAAAAAGAATAAGGAAACTTATACAGGATATATAAAATTCACTGATTTCAAAGGAAGGGAGAATGAGGAATATGCTGTAAGGATGTTTTTACAGTATTTTTGTTTTCCAAAACTACCAAGGTACACTATGCCGCATAAGTCAGTAACATTATTGATGTTTAACAACAAGGACAGAACCAAACCTTTTGGAGTAATGGATGTCTCACCATACATCCATGAACAGCTGAAAGAAGCAGCAAAACACTGGGAACAGAAGAAGTTCATGAATGGGGCCCAATTCTTAACAAGAATCATTTATCATGTTCTAGGGATGGAAGATCAACTGAAATTGGCTCCAGAAGCACAGTATTTCAGGAATCTTATGCATGGAATCAAGAGTCCTCCAAGGAAAATGACTGAAAGGGAAACATAAGGACAAACCCGTATGAGGGGAACAGGTATGAAAAGGAAGATGATATCTGAGGAAGTAATTCCTGTAAAGAAAAGAAGGGTGGACCCAAGGAAGGTGGAACTAGAAATGGAGGAAGCCACAAAAGAGGAACATGAGGAGGCACAGAAGCAGGTTCAAGCCTCTAGTGAACCCACCCCAAACAAGCAAAGAGAAATTATACACCTATCTAACCCAAGGGAATAACAAGAGAGCTATGTATGAAGCACAATACCAGAAAATGCTGGAAGACTATTCATGCAAAGCTACAGACTGGGTTCAGGAGGAGGTGGAGCACTATGAAGCACTCCATGATCAAATGATGACAGCGGAAACTGAGGAGGTGTTTGTCAGGAAAGAAGTGGAGTTGTTGGCTTATTTTAAGGAATTACAAGGACCTCCAGAAACCAAAACAACTGTTGTGGTAAAAAAGAAGGTTCCAAGGAAACCAGTACAAAAGAAGAAATTGACCAAGAAAGGAAAGGGTAAATTCATAGTTGAAACTGTTATCACCAAATGTTGGAAGCAGTCAGAGGCACAGTCAGAGGCACAGACGACGTGGAAGCATGTAAAGACGGAGCAGGGAGCCAGTCGGATCATTCTTTCAAACAACTATGTTTTTATTACCTCTTCAAACATCCAACAGTGATTTTCATCACTCTTGTAACATATGTAATATAGACAAAACCCCATTTTGTAATCCATAACTCCATTTTGTGCAAGCCGAGGAGTCCTTGAGCTTGAGGAGCTTAGGTAGAATGCACGTACCAATTTTCGTTATTTTTAGATACCGTTTACCCTTCCAAATAGCCTCTAGGACCTATTTTTTAACTAGGCCGGTCACTAGATGTGAAACCGGTCAAAACTAGTCTAGAAACTATAAAAAGAGCTAGAGAGCTCATTTTTGAGGTCGGTTCATGTTAGCTTGTTTGAGATTAGAGTTCTTTTGAGCTTGTAATAGTGATCTGGAGCAATAGAACTAATTTCCCACCTTCCATTGTGTCTTGCTTGTCTCTTCATTGTGTGTGTGTATGCGTGTGTGCATCTTTGTGCTTCTCACCTTCACTCTCACATCATCTCACGTTCACGATCTTCATATCACTCCTATCTCTTCCGCGGATTGACATTAAGGAGGTGAAGCTTCTTAACGTGGTTCTCACCATTGTGCTAGAGCAACACCAAATTTGGCGCCGTTGCCGGGGATCGAGTCTAGGACGAATGTGTGATGGTAAGAGTATAGCAAGAAGTGGCGTTGGAAGGTAAAAATTTCAGTTTTTGTTGTTGTTTTTACTTAGTTTTTAGTGTTTTTCACCTCCCCCACACTCCATCTTCATCATCGCATCATCATCTTCATCTCCAAAAAAAATCAGAAAATTCACCATATCCACCCATTCACCTCATTTCCCCTCATTTGTGCATGCGAGAGAGCGAGAGAGAACTTTTGTGCTTGTGTGTGCTTGTGTTTTCTTGAGTTTTCTTGCAGGTACAGAGCTCCAGTGCATCAGGAAAGCTTGGAAAAGGTAAAATTTTACTCTCTGTCAAAGATCTGCCGAGTGTGGCGGACCATCGCGATGGTCTGCAACCTTCGGAATTCTTGGTAGGCGACCACACCACGAGGTAGGCGACCCTTGCGCATCTACGAATCCACAGGCGCATCTCAAAAATTCACACTTTGGTGGACCATCGCGATTGGCTCGGACCATCGCGATTGTGTCGCACCATCGCGATAGGCTCACGCCATCGCGACGGCTCGGCCGGACCATCGCGACGGTCTCGGACCATCGCGACGGTCTCGGACCATCGCGACGGTCTCGGACCATCGCGACGGTCTCGGACCATCGCGACGGTCTCGGACAATCGCGACGGTTCACTTGAGCCATCGGGACAGTCCACTTGGACCATCGCGATTGTTCAGCTGACCCCGGACCATCACGATTGGCCCATGCCATCGCCACGACAGTGCCACGTGTCAAGATAGACCATCGCGACGGTTCATTTTTTGGACCATCGCGACAGCCCAAAATCAGACCATCGCGATTGGCTCACGCCATCGCACTTGTGACCATCGGGACGGTTCACTCCGGACCATCGCGATTGTCCACCTTTGACCGTTGACCCGCGTCATCACGATTGTCCGCCTCATCGCGTCATCGCGATTGTCCGCCTCATCACGCCATCGCGACGGTTCGACCTCACGCCATCGCGATCGTTCACTTCGGGCCATCGCGACGGTTCACCTTGTCGCACCATCGCGATTGTCCAAATTCCACGCCATCGCGACGGTTCGCTTGGACCATCGCGACGGTCCCAGACCATCGCGATTGTGCACCCCCATCGCAAATTTAGGGTTCCATTTTTTGACCAATTTTGGGGGTATTTTTGAGAAATTTTTGGACCATTAGACTCATAGGAGACCCCTTAGCTCATATTTGAAGGAAAACCTGATTGTCAGTTTTTACCCCCCAGGGCCTGAACGCTCATAACTTTTTCATCCGAAGTCCGTTTTTTAGATAAACTATTTTGAGGTTGACCTAGTTTGGGACTAGGAAGCCAGGGGGCAAACATTGAAAATTTGGGCAAAAGGGAAGGGACCTAAAAGGTGTATATACTCAAGTGTTTGATCATCCAACTGTGAATTGGTCTAATATTGGATTTTTCCAGGTCTAGCAAGGGCAATCAAAGGCAAGCAAGCAAGGCAGTGAAGACAGCAGAGCTTGGGAAGCGCGGCTTCTTGGGCGACAGGGCATCAGAGCAACCAGAAAAGCTGACTCGAGGTTGGAAGATTACTCAACCCCCTCAGTCAAATTCTTAGCTTAGGCTAAACGGTAGTTGTGGATTTAAGACGATAGGAACGCCTCAAGTTCAAGATACTTAATTCTTCAAGTTTAAGACTACAAGTAAAGTTGTGTGTGACGAAAACCTAAAGAAAAGAACCTAAGTCTGACGGAACGAGAACTCAAAATCATAACGGAAAGTCGAATTCCTGACGCATATATTAAGACAAGAATCCAAAGAAAATAAAAAATAATCAAGAAAGTAATAACAAAGAACCATTGACGATCTAAGTGTGTAATTGAGTGTGCAAGGAAGAAAATTAATGAACCTTAGATCGGGCAAACATATAGGTAAGTCAGACCGAAGAAGCCTTAGATCATCAGAGGCAAGTGTAAGAACTATTGCTCGATCGTGGGCTCAGCAATTGAATAGTAATTATCCCTACGAGAGCTCAGATACTAGCGAATCAGAAATGGCATTTAGCACAGACAGACCAGAAGGAGGGTCTAATGTAGCATACTTAGAAAAACCTGAAGGACCCTATAGAACGCAATTAGAGTTTCTCCGAACCAACCGACTAGGTGCTCGCATCTATGAGGATGGTTTGCGAAGGCAAGTGGTGCAACTGCACAACCCTGATCAACCCATTGGATTGGAAAGACCAGTGGTGAAATTTGAGAGAGACGTGTACATAGACAAAGAAGGAACCATGTACGTTCTAAGTACGCAGCCAAATGATACTAATGAGTTTGGCACAATTCAATTAGAGACGGAAGCGAAATTTCAAGGAAAAGAACCGTTAGAAGAACCTAGAACACCTAGAGGGAAATCCATATTAACAAGAGTACTCATCCCAGAGTGGATCCCTCAAGATAACAGGAGCACCGAGTTGTTTGTAAATAAAGAGACAGATGAAGCCTTTTGGAGGTACAGAAAGGAACACCATGGTGAGTTAGGCATCATTACAATTTATGAATTCAAGGACCCAGATACACCTGGAAAGGTTGTATACCTGGATGAGACTTCAGAAAGAGTCTTTGTGGTGCCTGACCGCGCTAAAAACACATACACATGGAGAGGTGAATTGGTATTCCCTCCATCTAGAACAAACATGAATACAAGTCAACAAGGGGCAGAAACATCCTTAGCCCATGGACATCAAAGAGAAGGAAATAAAGAGAGACCGGAAGTAAGCTTTAATCACCCCATAGGGAGAGATAGAACAACCACGAACACTAATAGAGCGGATAGACAAAGAGATCATGGAATACTAGGTGGTAGAGATGATTTTCCTCTACCTAGGCCACGTGAACACGCAAGAGTATTGAGACCCACTCAATTAGTGAAATCCATGAAGAATTACTTTGATGGGACGGGAGATCCCTATGACCATGTCGCAGAATTCAAGCAAGTACTAAGAGCAGAACAAGTCGAGGACATGTTCACGCAATACAATGCATTTGGACTAACGTTAAAGAATACCGCTTTAACTTGGTTCCAACCATTGCAACAAAGGCAATTTAGAGACATCCATCACTTTTTAGAGTCATTCATCATTGAATTCTCTAAAAGTGGGATTAGACATGACACGTCTTCGTTGATTCATAGCTTTAAACAAACCCCTCAGGAAACAGTTAGACTGGCAGGATGTAGATTCAGACAATATGTCGAACGATGTCCAATACAAGAGCTACCCTCACAAGCCAAACAAGTATCACTATTCCTAGATGGCTTGTTGAGCGCTAAACTACGCTCCTATGTGTACCTAAAGGAACCCAGAACGCTAGAGGAGTGTGTAAGAATATGTATAGACATCGAGGACAACCTAGGAGATGAATTAGAACTCTCAAAGGTCTACAAGGACTCAGATTGTTCTTCTCTAGCATCCACAAAATTGTCTAATTCGATAGAGGACCTAGCAGAAAAAGTGGCCCAAAAACTAGGAGTTTCTAGTAAACAGGTGCCCAAGCTACCAACTAATGTACGTTGTTACACTTGTGGTGGAAATCATTTGGCAAACGTGTGTCCCAATGCACCACAACCTCAAGCCAACCCTAGTGGCCAATATTGTACAATTGAGAGAAGATACACGAATCATACGGCTCAGGACTGCCCATACAACAAACAAACCGTGAGACAGCACTATCCGCAAGCATACCCGCAGCCAGGTAGGTATCAAGGCCAATACAATGCTCAGCCTTATTACTATAGGCCTCCTCAGAACTACCCATACCAGGCTCAACAGAGACCTCAACCTGTCTTAGCTCAGCAGCCACCCCCACCGGCGAATGTCATCTCAGTCAAATACGCTGCTGCAGAAGAGAACCTAAGTAGGGCCTTAGTGCCTTCTTCACCCTTGATCACAGAAAGTGACCCGAACTCAAAGAGTTTTGACTCTACTCATGTAACTAGTCCACCCGCTTATTACATGGAGTCACCAGAACATGTGGAGACGTATCATTATGATAGTCCACCAATGGAACCTAGTTGGGAGCCAGACTATGCTAATGTGATGTACGCAAACCCAAACCCACGGCCCCAATTGAGACAACAGAGACCACAGGGCCCTAGAGGACCATGCTTTAGGTGCCAAGGAGATCACTTCATAAAGGATTGTCCACATCCCCCAATAGCAAGGCAATCACAGTACTATAACATGCAAGGCTTTTGTGCCGATTGTGGCAAAGAGCACATAATCAAAGATTGTCCTAAGAACCCTGCTAATGCTACAAATGTGACACCGATCAACGTGATAGGTATTGTAAACAACGCAGATGGATCCAACCCTACGTACGTGCCTATCCAAGCTATAACAAGAGCCCAGGCGCTCTTACAAAACCAACAGCTTAATCAAGAGAAAGTAGCCGGAACTAGTGAAGTTGCAGAATCTAGCAGTAAAAAGACAAAATCTTGGAAAGATTCTAGAGAAAGAATCAAGAGAAAATGGAGTAAGAAGATAACTGAGTTGGAAGGAAGTCTAAAAGAGTCGAGAGCCAAAATACAAGAATTGACTTCACAAGAATTAAACCAAGAAAACCCAGCTCTAAAATCAGGATCAGTTTTGGCGAAACCCATACCGGAAGATTTAGACATGATGTTTCGTGCATATCAGGCAAGATTAAAAGAGGGACCTCAAGTAACGGAAATAAGTAAAAACTACCCTCGAGCTGATCTAGAAATTGAGAGAACTAAACTTTGCATGAAGATGGTAGAGTTAGCACAAGCTTTATTCGAAGCCTCTAGATATCTTAATTGGAATAACATGGCAAAACCAGAATTACACTTTCAAGGACTAATGGAGAGGCTAGAACACTTGATAGAAAGCAAAGAGAAAAAGGATCAGCATAGGAACCCTATTGTCACAGAGACACAGGAAAGGAATGCACCATCCCTGTCTCAAGTACCCAATACAGAAAGTCAAGACAATTTGTCTTCCATACATAGGTACTCACATGAATTTTTGAGGGAAATCCAAGAAGAGAAATGGAGAAAGGAACAAGGAACCCATCCTCCTATTCAAGAAATAGACGACTTGCAGGAACAATTTCCCCAAGACATCCCCTCTATATATGATGATGTAGAGGTGGAACAACTGAGTGAACCCACAGGATTTGAATCTAATTCTTTACAAGAATTACCTCAGTTCACGGGACCTTGGGAAGCAAAGTCTATTAGTATGAGAGCAGCCACGATAATAGTGAGGAATGAAGAATCAGTAATCCCAAGAAACACAGAAGTGATCAAGAATACCAAAGTACAGTGTAATCTCACTCTGGAGGAATTGTTAAAGGTAAAACCAGAATTGTGGAAGCATGTAGCAAATCAATTCCCTGAGCTAGCTACCACACCCTCTCAGATAGGATCACATAAGAAGGTACCAGAGATACCCGTGGAAAAGATTGGAGACGTAAGCAAAGGAGAGGAAGGTAACACATATCTTCCAATAACCCATCAGGGCTACACCACGAAAGCCATCTTAGATTCAGGAGCCGGAGTAGCCATCGCTACCACCGCTTTGTGGAAACGTTGGGGTAAGCCAGCACTCAGACCCACCAGGATGAAGCTACAAATGGCTGATGGACACATAGAAAAACCATTAGGCTTACTAGAAGGCATATCACTCACCACTTGTGGTGTAGAATTTGAGCATACCTTCGCCATTTGTGACTTTGCGAAAAATCGTGCTTATGAGATGATATTGGGACGACCATTCATGCGTCAGTTGCAAATTGTACAAGATTGGGGAACTAATTCTTTGTATTTGCAACATTTAGGAGTGACTACCAAAGTCAATCTTAAAGACTATTCACATAGAGACGTACCCCCAATACAATGGAATACCATCCATAAGACACCAGTAGAGACGGAATCTGTGCACTCATTAGAATCAGATCCTTCTTGGTTGCATGAGGATACCCATTTATGGATGTGTAAAGTAGCCAAACAAGAGGAAGAACGATTAGAAGCAAGAACCTTAGGTGCGGAACAACATTCACGAACCCTTCAAGATCCAGCATATGCACCTGTAGTATTCCCAGACGAAGAGTTTGAACCCCATGGTTGGGCGGAAATCCTAGCAACCATGGATGTAGCCATCAATGAAGAACAATGGACACCCCACTGTGACGAGGATGGCTATGACATTTCAGTTTTTACGATAGAGCCAATCATGTGCGATGCAATTTTAGAGGAATGTGAACCTAGCACTGATGCATTTGAGGATGCAAGCGATTTTGATTTAGAATCAATTATCATGGATTCACCCTTTGCATCAGAGGAAGAATATTTCTACGAAGTAGAGACTCACACTCAGAGACAAGAGGAAATTATGAATGATGTAAGGCTAGCCACTCAAGTGACTACTAAAAGTGAAGACAAGAAAAGAAAGAAGAAAGAAACCATGTCAGAAAAAGAAGAATCTTTATTTGAAGTACCCGAGAACTTCAAGAAATATGAAATCGAAGATAGAAGGATCATGGTACGAATGCCTAATAGAAAGGTGAATGACGGACAAGTATACGATAACCGAGAGAAAACCAAGAAAGTAATAGTTGCCATAGAAGGAGAAGAAGAAAAATGTACATTCATAGGGCATGATTTGACGACTGAAGAAGAAGAAGAGCTAGTTGCCCTATTGCGCGAATATAGAGATGTTTTTGCTTGGAGTTACAAAGATTTGAAAGGAGTAGATCCAGATATATGTTCTCATAGAATCCCTATGACTCCAGATGCAAAACCGACAAAACAGAAACCTTACATGTATAATGATAACTACGCTGCAAAGATTAAAGAGGAGATAGATCGCTTGATAGAAGCAGGATTCATTTACAAAATTGAGCATACCGAATGGGTATCCCCCATTGTGGTTGTGCCCAAGAAGAATGGAAAATTGCGTGTGTGTATTAACCTTAAAAAAGTTAATGCCGCAACGATTAGGGACAGTTATCCTCTTCCTATCACGGAACACCTATTGGAAAGAGTTGCGGGCAAGGAAGTTTACAGCTTTCTTGATGGTTTTTCAGGCTATAATCAAGTAGCCATCGCTCCAGAAGATCAACAGAAGACGGCTTTTGCCACTGAATGGGGCATATTTGCATTTCGTGCGATGCCATTTGGCTTAACAAATGCACCCGCCACTTTCCAGCGACTCATGTGTCATGTTTTTAAGGAATTCTTATGCAGGAGCTTGGAAGTTTATGTCGATGACATATGTGCTCATTCAAATGTAAGACAGACGCATATCCCAGAGTTAAGACAAATATTTGACAAATGTCGAGAATATCAAGTTTGTTTGAACCCAGAAAAATGCGTTTTCATGGACAGACAAGGCAAAATTCTAGGACACATTGTGTCAAAAAATGGAATCTCCACGGATGAGGAAAAGGTGAAGGTAATTGCGGATCTACCCAGACCAACTAATGTGAAAGAGGTACAGGCATTTATGGGCCATTGCGGATATTATAGGAGATTCATACACATGTATGCAATCATAGCCAAGCCTTTGTACTCTCTTTTAACCAACTTTGAATGGACAGAGGAATGTGAAAATTCATTCAATGAACTTAAACGACACTTGTGCTCAGCACCTATATTGACTACCCCAGATTGGAGTAAGCCATTCCATGTACATGTGGATGCATCCAATTACGCCATAGGATGTCTGTTGGCACAACCCACGAATGAAGGTAACATAGATCTCCCCATAGCTTACGCGAGCAGACAATTGAACGCAGTAGAAAGAAATTACACCACGACGGAACGAGAAGGATTAGGGATGATCTACGCAGTAAAGAAGTTTAGGCACTACTTGCTGGCCAACAAATTCAAGTTCTTTACAGATCATCAAGCCCTATTGTACCTAGTCAACAAACCCTGTAACACAGGACGACTAATCCGCTGGTTTCTATTACTCATGGAGTATGATTTTGAAGTGGTAGTTAGGAAAGGAAAGACGCATCTTAGAGCTGACCACCTTTCAAGATTAACCTCAGGAGAAGCTCCTCAAGGAGTAGCGGATGAATTACCAGATGCATACTTGTTTAACCTTGAGATAGCACCAGAATGGGCTAAGTCTATAGTCCCTATTCTGACATACGGACCCAAGACTCCTAAGATAAAGATCAAAGAGGGAGAGATTACCAAGTCTCGGAGATACCAAATAATGGCAGGAAGCATATATAAACAGGATAAGCAAAAGATTCTTGCTTGTTGTGTAGATGAATCAGAACATGCAAATTGGTTGCAATTAGCACATGTAGGTGCATTAAAGCAACATCATTCAAAACATCGAACACTACAGACTCTGCAAAGACTAGGAGTATATTGGCCTACGATGGAAGCAGATGTCTACAAGTTGTGCAAAGAATGCCAAGGGTGTTGTGAAAGACCACCAGTAGAGCATGCTACATTATATCACGTGTCTCTCACACCAGACTGGAGTGAACCATTAGTGACATACTTGAGGACGCACACGTTCCCTCAAGGAATGACTTTAGCGCGACAACGCAGTCTAGAGCAGGAAGCTCAAGATTATTCACTTATTGGCGATAACCTATACAAAAGAGGACGAGATGGATATCTAAGACAATGCGTTCATGAAAGCGATTATCTGAGCATACTAGAGACTGCACACCAAGGTGTTGCAGGAGGTCATTTTGGACCCGATAGAATGATCAAAGCCATCCTCTTTGCAGGATTATGGTGGCCCACTCTTCACATGGATGCACATACCTATGTAAAGAGATGTGATGTGTGCCAAAGAACTCAGTTTCCTACTCGCAGAGATGAAATGCCATTGAAACCCATGATGGGCGGACGTGCATTTTCTAAGTGGGGTATAGACTTTGTAGGACCCATTAACCCCCCTGCAAAAGGTACACATGCTGAATACATTATTGTTGCCACAGATTATCTTACGAAATGGGTAGAGGCAAAAGCCACAAAAAAGAATGATGCTCACACGACTGCAAAATTCTTATTTGAAAATGTCTTTACAAGATATGGATTGCCTATAGAGTTAGTGAGCGATCGAGGCACTCACTTTCTAAACCAAGTCATTGAATATTTGTTACAGGATTTTATGGTGATTCACAAGAAATCTGCACCATATCATCCTCAGGCCAATGGTCAGGCTGAAAGCACTAACAAGATACTTTGTAACGTACTGACGAATCTCGTGAACAACAAACGTTCAGATTGGGATAAACAGTTACACCATGCTGTTTGGGCATATCGAGTGGCCTACAAGACCGTACTCAATGCAACTCCCTTTCAGATGGTTTTTGGTCAGAATGCAGTGCTTCCTTTGGACTTCTTGATACCGACCCTTAAGGTTGCACAAGAACATCAGTGGACCGGCCATGAATTATCAGCGAGAATAATGGACTTGGAACGATTAGGAGAAACGAGGCTCAAGGCAGCAGCAGGAATATACGCAGCGAAGAAGCGACAGAAAGCATATTTTGATGCACATGTGAAAGATAAAGGCCTAAAAGAAGGAGATTTAGTTCTAGTGTATACGCTGAAACAGCACGCACGGAAGTTAGAAAAGCGAGGTTATGGACCTATGATCATTAACAGACTTTCGACAAGTGGAGCAGTACAGTTAGCCACCTTAGAAGGAGATATAATGCCTAATTACATTAGTGGCTGTAGAGTCAGGTTATATCAAGAACCTCTTACTGAGGATATGCTTAGACGACTCACATTGGCAAAGAAGCGTAAGGAGGAAGAAAATAGAATACGAGCGGAAGCTCAGGCAGAAGCAATAGAACGCATTAAACGCATGAAGCTAAGAAGACAAGGACTAGGGAGAGAACATTATAACCATCTGGAAACATCACCCAGATATCCCATGGCCATGTGTCAAGTAAAGTCAACCACTCATCCTAGCATAGTGGACAGGAGACCATTCATTACAGTTAGGCTAAAGCACGGCAACCCTTGCCAAGAACTCACGGCTTTAATTGACTCAGGTGCTGCGACTAGTGCGATTAGATGGTCCCACTATAAGGATTCAAGAATAGAAATGCGGCCAATTGAGGCATACCTCGTAGGGCTAGGAGGCATGGAAACCCCTTGCATGGGTGAGGTGGACCTTCCTATCCTCATTAAGGATATGACCATGACAGCGAAGCTACTAGTGTGCCATGATGACGACCTGATAGAACCCCTAATCCTTGGCCAAGATTGGCTATACGATCACTCAGTGGACTTAAATCTTAGACAAGGCTCCTTACAGATTGGAACCTTAGAGCAGAAGCGAGTGATACCGCTTGACTTCCCTAATGGCATTCCGATTGAGGTTTGTAACCCTAGACCCTATGAAATACATGCGACGGAAGACCGGAAGATCTTTGATCAGCTCACTCACGTTACGTCTACACCAACCCACTCGGGCTTGGCTATAGACAGTTCTCAATCAGAAGGACGACAGGAGATCTTCCCTGGGACTTCCTGCAAACTAGAAGGGGCAGCTACCCAACCACTAGGGCAGATGGACACAATCAGCGGTCAGGTGGGTTGCATCAGCGGCCAAATGAGCACGACACCCTGCGGTGCTCATCCTTCCAAACTTGTTGCGGACTGGCCTAGATTAAAGTTAAAGAACGAATCACTTCCTAATGGGCAGGTCACGCAAGTGTTGGATCTCCCTTCTTTTCCAAAGCAGAGCGTCCATCCGACCTCTCAACCTCAACCACAACAAAGTCAACCACAACGAAGGAACCCTGACCGACGGCAGTATCAGAAGACACAACAAGGAAAGCAGTCTAGGCCACCCAAAGGAAGCGGCACCAGACAAATATGGGTGCCAAAAGGACAAAAAGCACCGAAGAACTCCAACCAAGCAGAGATCGAAAAGAAAAAGGCAGAACAGAAACAGAATCAGTATCCACCATCCCCTCGACCTTCTTCTACAGGTCCGAGCATTCGACAAATCTGGATCACCAAGAAATACCTTACCCATAGACCCACACCCACGCAGATTTGGGTACCCAAACCATGTATCATAGCTCAACCCTTAAGCCATGTAATATATACCCCTCACAAATCTTTCCATCCCTCAATACCACCACACCCGATACTACCTTTTGCCCCTCAGCCGAAACCCACCACCCACTCAAAGACTCTTAGGAAATGGATACCGAAGAATGTCCAACCGTCTCCCCCTAACCCCATGTCTGACAAAACTACCCCCCCGACTAACATACAACCTTGTAATAAATCACTAACCTTTAAACCTTGTAAAAATTCACCCACCATCATCACACATCACTCATAATCTCATCTCATCAAGAAATGTATGCTTAATCTGAAACGTGTAGGTGTCTAGAGACCTGCACTAGTGCTGCAAGAAGCATTGCATCCATCACATCACAGCACTTGGCTACACGGGTTACGCATCAGTTATGGAAAGGGATTGCGGTCTCACTTTAATGGGATCATAATTAATTTCCATGCTAATGTGTTAATCTTTTGTAGCAGATCTTTCTCATTAGCACACCAGTCATCATGCAAACCGACGAAGGACCATCAGAAGCAGGCCCCAGTGTAGCTGCGGCGCCCCTCAATGTTTTACGAGCAGAATCCCACCCGACTGCTCCACCATCAGAATTCCAAGGATTTCCAGGGCCCATGCCGATCGATAACCCACCTATGGGCTACACAGAAAAGATACACCGTAACTCTCACTGGTTTCAGGGACTTGCAGGACCCTTAGCGGATGCGGATTTTATATTTGAATCTAATTTGACGTTTGATGACCGCACTTGGGGAAAATACCAATTCTTCTCCAGAGAGTTCGAAGGCCTACAGAACACCCAAGACTTAACTCATGTTTGGGCCAGAGCCGGCTTCACGGAGTATTTCAGTGATCCTCTGCCCAAACCTGACTTTTATAGGTGTTATTATTTAATCACTACTTTGCTGGCCTCAGAGAATAAGGATATCCCAGGAACTTTTATTCTGCCTTCTTTAGTGGATGATCCACCTTACAAAAGGTTTTATCTCTCGAAGGATTTAATCAGGGCTGCCATCAAGATTCATGGAACCCACACGCCCACAGATCGAGAAAGATTAATTCCAGACCCTATGAAACGTGGGGATGTCACTAAGTGGGAGGAGATCTCAGCAATTACACTGGAGCTGTCAAAGCCACTAAGGATATGCATGAAACACTTCGCATTCCCCGCTCAGGACAGATTCACCATGCCACATAAAAGAATATGGTTTGGATTGTACTTAGCCTGTACTGGACCTCAGACTGTCGATCTGGCGAGCTGGATCATTGATCAAATGTATTTGGCACAACACAGATGGGAACGAAAGAAAGTGCTTAATGGATGTTGTGCGCTCACAAGAATTGTTTATATGTGCTTGGCTTATGACTTGCCAATTGAACGTGCATTAACAGGAGAAGAGCTGAAGGCATTCAAAGGACCGACGAAGAAAGCCAGGAAGCCCAGCAGAACACGGGCAGGTAAGCGCATGAGAGGCACCATTCCTTGCCTTCAAGTGCCAGAGTCACCATCGCCACAACCCTCCCCAGAGCAATCACCGACAGAAGCCGCTCCCACAGTACAACCCATTCGAATAAGGTTATCTAGACCAGTGGTCACGGAGGGCACTACTAGTACCGTTGCACCTCAGGCAGCTACAATCACAAAACCCACCACCACGACAGCAGAAGCTCCCACCACTATTGGTGCGGAAGCCTTTTCTTTCCCAATACCACACATGGAAGCAGAACCAATAAACACAACGTTCGATTTTGAAATGCCGGATGCATTCTCAAATGAGTTCCAGTTTTCAGAGGCACAAATGTTCTCTCAAGAATATGAACGCCCCAACTACCCTACCACACCGCGGGATCTGCCACAGGGACAAGTTGTGTCGAGCTCGGATGACGAAAGAACAGCATCTGATGATGATGAAGGTGACGATGAAGCCAGCCAGGGCACGCATGATTCCCAAGAACAAGGACAGATAGACGGCCAAGGCCAACAAACCGATGCACATGGTGACACCAGCACGCATGAAGAGGAGACTTTCGAAGCAGCAGCTTACACGTTGGCAATCAAGAAATTATATCGTACAATGGAGAAAGTCTGGGCACGGAAGAAATTGACTGAAGAAGAGAGCCAAACCATAATCGAACAAGAACTCGTCTCCGGAGGGTTTGAAGAAGTCTACATCAGAGGGTTTAGAGAACTGGTCCAATCCATCGGCCCGGTCGAAGCACTGAGATATTTACAAAGGAAGCCACTTCCCCAATATGACCCTCGCAGAGTTCGCCTGTTATCAAAGCCCGGTGAATATATTCGAGTTCCGGTAGGTGCTCAATCATCCCACCAGGCGCAAGATGTACGCCTACGTCCGGAAAGATCCTTCACCGAAGAAGCTATCCTAGTCGACTCCCCACCACGTACTACCGTTGTACATACTACCACTATCCTTGAAATAACATCCACACCTTCTACTCCTCTCTCACCTCATGTTTCACCAACCCATCCAGTATCCCCTGCAAACCCACCTGCTCCTCCAACAGCCACACCAGTCCACGGCAACATAGCCACCGCCTTTGCCCTGCCCATTCATGCCACCATGCCCGCACCCACCTCACCTCGTCTACATGTTAACCCCTTCATCCCTTCATCCTTCCCATCCTTCCCCCCACCTTTAAGACACCCTTTCACCTTTCTAACCCCACTAACCTTCTCACCCGTTTCACCTCCCCAACCCACTATAACCCCTATTTCCCCTTTTCACCAAGCTGCTCCAGCCATCCCCCCTGTAAATTACTCTACATTTGTAAATCCTGTCTTCACACCTACGCAACCACCCACATACACACCGCTTTTCACAGTCACTGCACTTGACACGTCCAATGACATGGACATCTCACCACCCACCGCACCAGCACCCACTCCACTCACAGCATCATCATATTTAGGTACGTCACACTTGTCCACGATCACCACTGCATCCACCTTCCCAACCCCATTCCCCATTCCCGCTGCATCTACTTCCACTGCATCCTCACTTAGCACTCCATTACTATTATCGCCAACCATAGACACTGCACTTCAACAAATGTTCACATGCATGTCACAAGTACGAGATGAGTTTGCATCTCTTGGCAACAACTATCAACAGCTGCAGAGGACGACAAATGAATTACAGTCGCAGCTTAATTCATTATCAATCGAGAATGCCTCCTTAAATACGCGATACCAAGAACTAAGAGAGGCATATCATAAGCTAGAGCTAGAAAGTGAAGAGAAAACAAAAGAAGCCACTGCTGATCTGGACAACCTGCTTCGAGCCCAAACAATTAGGAACGTGACGCTGACCAGGAATATGGGCTTACTCAGGAGACACCTAGCCGCAGCAAAAGAGGAGAACCAGAGACTCCAAGAGCAGAATAGAGAAAATTTGGAAGCGGCATTGGACCATCCAGAACAACCCTTAAGTCCTAGCAGATTCAAGGCAATCCCATCCGAATCGATGCAGATGTTGCTAGAGGATCACGTGAGATTGCTAGAGGACTATGATCGAATGAACGAAGAGCATCAAAAGTTAAAAGAAGATCACAAGTTACTACAGCTCAGAGATCCGGCACCACAACAAGTACAAGTAGCAGCAGAAGTACCAGAACCTGTGGACCCTGCTCTTGAAATCTTAGAAGAACTCAACGCATTATGGGCCCAGGTAGCCACTCTCCAATCACGCATAGATGTATACGAAGCACCACCACGGCCTAACTCCCCACCGGAGATCCCAGCTGACGACAAGAACATAACCATTCCGGTGGAGGAAACGTTTGAAGAAGCATACGAGCCAATACCCATCCCAGGCGGACAAGTCACGGCCGACGGCCAGATGACCTATGAACTTCCTACCCCCGCGTGGATGAAAACGATTGAGGAACTTGGAACGACACATTCAGCCAGAGTAGAGGCACAGTTGCATGCCATGGCCATGATTGAAGAGAGAATCTTACAATCCCCCTTCTTTGCTCATTTGGCCCCCCGACGCTATATATTTGGGCATGAGCTGCAGTATAAACCATACTTCATGTTAATGGCTGAATATCAGCTAGCTATAGGGAAAGAAACCGGCATGAAACCCACACATGCTACACAATTCGAGCCGGCGGACTTGCCACCAAATGCGCAAAGAGGAGAGATCCATCAACCTGATTGGCGCAAAGACCTACTCCAGAAGTACCCAGAAATGATGAGCACATGGGTGAAAGCGCCTTTACATTTAAAGTATAATCCTTGCTGGGGACCAGTACCACGACGCCGCTCCTGGACTGCATTCGCTATCAAAGTACAAAACAATAGGCAGTGTCAGGATTGGCTGAATTACCCCTACTTCAAGCCGCCCACCGAGTTGCCCACTGTTGGCTATATGATGGCTACAATCCGTCACTGGCTCCCTCGCCTGAAGCATATGGATGATATCGCAGCGCATATGACTGTCAAAATTTTTGACATGATGCAAATGATATTTAAAGTCTTCCGACGCGTCAAGGCACCGCATGTAAACACCCCGGGATTTGAGCATGGTAACTTTGATCTAGTATATGACATGAGCACAACGCCATCGCTCCGGGTGTGTTATGCCTGGCACTGTAGAATAAAATACCTACCGGCGTGCTACAAGCAAACATTTGAAGAGATGTTCACCACCGGATTTTAGGAATACCACTCCGAGGTATTCATCAGCAGGCCCACACATTTATTGCAACTTTTTGCCTGCGAGCGAATGGTTTATTCCGCGCACTATCAACTCCTGCCACCCGACGAACCGCAACCGATCGACTGGGAGAAACTCGAGGCTGATCTGGCCCGAGGCATTCGAGTATCTGAGCACACCCTCGCTCACGACCTCCTACAAAACTACATCCGGCAGACCGCACAACAAGGTTCTGTCGAGGACGACAGAAGTGAGAGGGAGGGGGGTGTTGGAAGTAGTCAGAGGCACAGTCAGAGGCACAGACGACATGGAAGCATGTAAAGACGGAGCAGGGAGCCAGTCGGATCATTCTTTCAAACAACTATGTTTTTATTACCTCTTCAAACATCCAACAGTGATTTTCATCACTCTTGTAACATATGTAATATAGACAAAACCCCATTTTGTAATCCATAACTCCATTTTGTGCAAGCCGAGGAGTCCTCAAGCTTGAGGAGCTTAGGTAGAATGCACGTACCAATTTTCGTTACTTTTAGATACCGTTTACCCTTCCAAATAGCCTCTAGGACCTATTTTTTAACTAGGCCGGTCACTAGATGTGAAACCGGTCAAAACTAGTCTAGAAACTATAAAAAGAGCTAGAGAGCTCATTTTTGAGGTCGGTTCATGTTAGCTTGTTTGAGATTAGAGTTCTTTTGAGCTTGTAATAGTGATCTGGAGCAATAGAACTAATTTCCCACCTTCCATTGTGTCTTGCTTGTCTCTTCATTGTGTGTGTGTATGCGTGTGTGCATCTTTGTGCTTCTCACCTTCACTCTCACATCATCTCACGTTCACGATCTTCATATCACTCCTATCTCTTCCGCGGATTGACATTAAGGAGGTGAAGCTTCTTAACGTGGTTCTCACCATTGTGCTAGAGCAACACCAAAGAAAGGGAGGAAGTAGTCATGGAAGAAACACAGAAGCCATCCATTGTGGAAGAAGTATCAAGACCCACAGAACCAGAAAAAGGAGGACCTTCACACTTCTCATCTGATTCAGATAGTGATATTGAACGTTTCCTGTTAAAGAGTTTAAATTTATCAATACCAAATACTCCTAATGTCATCATACAGACCTCTGAGAAACAAAAGACACCTGAGGAATTGAAGAAGAAGTCTCAGGAGGAACCAATTCAGGAACAGGCAGAAAAACAGATCAGTCTGGAAGATGAAAGAAGGATAATGAAGGGAAAAGCAGTAATGATAGAACAAGCAAGTGAAATAAGAGAAGAAGTCAATTATGGGTGGGTGCATACAGGAATAAAAACCATATGGACAAAACCATCACAGACTCACTTCAAATTGGATGAAAAGTTAGAAGAATTGACAAAGGAAATACAGAAGAGTAGTTCATTTAGAGAACAGAAGGATGTGAATAAGGATCAAGAAATAAAGAAGATAGAAATGGGAAAGAGTGCTCCAAAGGCCACAGGGAAAGTTATGGAAAAAGAAATCATTCAGAGTATAAAGGATGTGCTGCATGATTTGAAGAATAATGAGGAATTCACATCCAATGAGGATCAAGAACAAGAGGTAGCAATGGACCTCGTGCATAGTGATGAACAGGAAGAAGAACACAAAGAGGAAAGAAGTAATGACCAGGTGAAAGATTTGGAAGTAACTGGAACAGTTCTAGCACAGGAAAAGGAAAGACAGGAAGAACAAGCAGGTGAATGTCAGGAAAATTCTGGTCAAGAAACTGAATATGACCAGTTTCAGAAAACTCTAAGCCAGGAGAAGGAGATGCAAACAAAGGAAGGATATTTTTCTGAAGAAACTCAACAGGTGTTGGAGAAATAAAAGGTACAAGAAATAAAGCTCATCTCAGATGTTTTGGAGCAAAAGAGTTCAGGTGTTCAAGAAGACATGGCAGAATTAAAAATACTGGACACTCAGCCAAGCCATGAAGACAATAAGGCCAAAATTATAGAATATGAGGGAGAAGAGGAAGAGGAGAGTGAATGCAAAGAGGACAAACAGCTAGAAACCAAACAAATAGCAATAGAAGGAGGACTGGAAAGAATCCCAAAGAGTATTAGATGAGCATGTCAACTCATTATGAATAATATTGAACAGTTCAGACCCTCAAGCCGAAATATGATCATTTCAGGGATGGTAGCAGAGTCAGAATTTGAAAAAGGCAGTATGGTTATTAAAGAGCATAAAAGGGAAAAGGAGCATATGGCAGAGCAACTAAGGAAGGTGCAAGAGAAGAATGAGGAGTTTTCCAGTAGAATAATTTCTTTGGAAGAGTTGGAAGTACAGAAGCAAAACAAGATTCAATACTTGGAAGAGAAGAATATGCAACTAACAGAGCAGAACGATAAATTGGAAAAAGAATTAAGAACGATTAAGGGGAGATATAGAACTCTACAAACTTCCTATCAGATTTTGACTAAAGCTAATGAAGAAATCAATAAGCTACTATTGGAGGAAGGGCAATTGAAGGAGGGAAGTCAGACAGCCCAGATAACAGAGGGAGAAAAGGAAGGATTACTCAAAAAGATTCAGGAATTACAAAGAGAATTGAAAGAAGCCAAGGAATTAGAAAGGCAGGCTAGTACACATGCTGCTACATCTATGAGAGGCTATAATAAGCTACATCTGGATATGGAAAAGGAAAGAAATGAGTGGCAGACAAAGAGGGAAAAGGAACAGAAGGAGTGGAAAAAGAAAGAGAATTATGGGCACAACAGAATGGAAGTCTGATGTTGACTATAGAAGAATTGCAGAAGAAGTTGAATAAGCCACAAATCCAAGAAGAGACACGTGTGGAAACCACACATGCAGAAGAACATGGGGTAGACAATATTGAGGGAATACAACATGACAATGAACCAGCAGACAAAAGATCAGAAGAAGAATATTCAGAGGATTTTGTGAAGAAATTGCTGACGAGTAGAGATTCTAGAATGGAGTTCATCAGAAAGATGCATGATGAGTACGAAGAACAAATTGTCACATTCACATTGAATAAGGGAATCAATCCAGATCAGCATCATTGGGCAGCAGATGGATTGGGGATACCATTTTGTATGATTTTGGAGAGTATAAAGAACTACCAAATGGCCAGAGTTGGGCTACCTCCAAACAAATACTTTGAGTATGAAGAGGACATCAATGTTACTAAAGAACTATTTGAGAGAGCCAACCCTAAGTGGAGAAATAAATGGTTGGATGCCAACAAAGAATGTAGGAAAATCTGGAAAGAGGCACCTCTTCATTTAAAGATCAATCCAGCCTATTGTCCAGTAGCACGACGAAGAGATTGGACAACTTTTTGGGATAGAAGAAGAGAAGGTCAAATTCCACCAAAGTGGATGAATTTCCCGAAAGTAGCAGGTCCAAAGGCAGGCACATGGCCTACCGAGAGTTATATGGTGAATACTGCTGAGTCTGTAATAACAACATACAAAGATGTCAATGACCTTGCTTGCATTCTACTTATAAGAATAATGAGATTAATTTTGGCATGTATAGAAACTTATACTGACACAGATATCAGAACACTGAATTATATCGGCTTTAATTCTCCAACAGATGCATTATTATTTGATTTGAGCGAAACACCTGACAGAATCTGCTTAATGGCATATTACAGCAGAGTGATATTTTTGGGTAGTCATTACTTGCAAATTTTTGAAGATGCTTTTGATTACGGGTTTTTTGAAAGGGATGCAGAGATTTTTGGAAATTTGTCAGTTATTACTAAATCTAGACTTACGGCATATGAAGCTGCCTATACAGAATACTTGAAGAAGGATGTCATAGATAAACCAGAAGCTGCAGTACAATGGAGAAAGGCATTATTTGAAATGGTGAATAATCTAAATATAACAGAAAGAAAAAGTCATGATTTGCTGTCACAAGTATATCAAAGAAAGAAGAAATGAAAAGAAGTGATCAGTGCAGAGGAGCAGGAAAATCTTTCGTCAGGAGCCGAAAGGCTTAGGAGGGGAAGGATGTTGGAAGATGCATTTTTGGAAACCTTTCTTGAAGGAAAAATATTGTAAAATGATAGAAATTTGTAGAAATATTTATGCAATTGTTGTAAAAATAAGGAAGAGTCTTCCTTATGTAGGATAGAATCTTATGTATTTTTTCTAGAATTTTTGGAAACTCTTAGATAGCATATTTTTAGATTAATAGAGGAAAGGACCAAAATACAAGTGTGAAAGAGGACACTTGAAAATGTATATAAGTCAATTTTCTCTATTATGGAGAGGTTGGTTAGTCATTTGTACATGCTGTCAACAGAGAAGAGAGAATTTCTGCTGAAATCATGTTTTCTGCTGTTATGTGTATTTCCTTTGATGTGAAAGCTTGTTTCTTGCTTAATCATGGAGATTTGTGAGTTTCATTTGTGTAATGCTGAGTAAGATGTATGAAGAGAGATGATTACTGATGTATTGAGTGAAGAAGGATTGAAGAATGTTGCAGAAATGTGAAAATCGTCTACTGGTACAGAATCGTGATTGTCTCGTCTCTGTGATACAGGTGATGTTTTCCAATTCTGATTTCATATTTGTATTCTGATGAGAAAATAACATGAATTAGACACAAAGATCATAGAAAATGATGAAGATTTGCTCTAGAAAAGGTAAACCCTAGATATTTCCACTTCATTTTCATTTTCTCAGAATGCCAGCCATCAATCTCTTATTTCTATGAATCTATCATCTAGAAGGGGCTGTGGTCTTATGGATATTCCCAGGATTGACAAAATAAAGATGATTTGTTGATTCTTTTGTACTTCATGATTGGAGAGGATAACTCCAAAGTCAATAACAAACAATCTCGATGTGAATAGTCTTTAAGATTGACTTTGGTAGTCACTCCTAAATGTTGCAAGTACAAAGAATTAGTTCCCCAATCTTGTACAATTTGCAACTGACGCATGAATGGTCGTCCCAATATCATCTCATAAGCATGATTTTTTGCAAAGTCACAAATGGCAAAGGTATGCTCAAATTCCACACCACAAGTGGTGAGAGATATGCCTTCTAGTAAGCCTAATGGTTTTTCTATGTGTCCATCAGCCATTTGTAGCTTCATCCTGGTGGGTCTCAATGTTGGCTTACCCCATCGTTTCCATAAAGCGATGGTAGCTATGGCTACTCCGGCTCCTGAATCCAAGATGGCTTTCGTGGTGTAGCCCTGATGGGTTATCGGAAGATAAGTGTTACCTTCCTCTCCTTCGCTTACATCTCCGATCTTTTCTACGGGTATTTCTGGTACCTTGTTTTGTGATGCTATTTGTGAGGGAGTAGTAGCAAGCTCAGGGAATTGATTTGCTACATGTTTCCACAATTCTGGTTTTACCTTTAATAACTCCTCCAGAGTAAGGTTACATTGTACTTTGGTATTCTTGATCACTTCCGTGTTTCTAGGGATTACTGATTCTTCATTCCTCACTATTATCGTGGGTGCTCTCATACTAATAGACTTTGCTTCCCAAGGTCCTATGAACTGAGGTAATTCTTGTAAAGAATTAGATTCAAATCTTGTGTGTTCACTCAGTTGTTCTTCCTCTACATCATCGTAAATAGAGGGAATGTCTTGGGGAAATTGTTCCTGCAAGTCATCTATTTCTTGAATAGGAGGATGGGTTCCTGGTTCCTTTCTCCATTTCTCTTCTTGTATTTCTCTCAAAAATTCATGTGAATATTTATGTATGGAAGACAAATTGTCTTGACTTTCTAAGTTGGGTACTTGAGACAGGGATGGTGCATTCCTTTCCTGTGTCTCTGGGACAATAGGGTTCCTATGCTGATCCTTTTTCTCTTTGCTCTCTATCAAATATTCTAGCCTCTCCATTAGTCCTTGAAAGTGTAATTCCGGTTTTGCCATGTTATTCCAATTAAGATATCTAGAGGCTTCGAACAAAGCTTGTGCTAGTTCTACCATTTTCATGCAAAGTTTAGTTCTCTCAATTTCTAGATCAGCTCGAGGGTAGTTTTTGCTCATTTCAGCTACCTGAGGTCCCTCTTTTAATCTAGCCTGATATGCACGAAACATCATGTTTAGATTTTCTGGTATGGGTTTCGCTAAAACTGATCCTAATTTCTGAGCTGGATTCTCTTGATTCAAGTCCTGTGAAGTCAATTCTTGGATTTTGGCTCTAGATTCCTTTAAACTTCCTTCCAACTCACTTATCTTTTCACTCCATTTTCTCTTTATCCTTTCTCTAGAATCTTTCCAAGATTTCGTCTTTTTACTACTAGATTCTGCAACTTCACTAGTTCCGACTACTTTCTCTTGATTAAGCTTTTGGTTCTGTAAGAGCGCCTGGGCTCTTGTGATAGCTTGGATAGGCACGTATGTAGGGTTGGATCCCTCTGCGTTATTTACAATACCTATCACGTTGATTGGTGTCACATTTGTAGCATTAACAGGGTTCTTAGGACAATCTTTGATTATGTGCTCTTTGCCACAATCGGCACAAAAGCCTTGGATGTTATAGTACTGTGATTGTCCTGCTATCGGGGGATGTGGACAATCCTTTATGAAATGATCTCCTTGGCACCTAAAGCATGGTCCTCTAAGGCCCTGTGGTCTTTGTTGTCTCAATTGGGGCCGTGGATTTGGGTTTGTGTACATCACATTAGCATAGTCGGGCTCCCAACTAGGTTCCACTGGTGGACTATCATAATGATATGTCTCCACATGTTCTGGTGACTCTGTGTAATATGCAGGTGGACTATCTACATGCGTAGAGTCAAAACTGTTAAAGTTCGGGTCACTTTCTGTGATCAAAGGTGAAGAAGGCACTAAGGCCCTACTTAGGTTTCTTTTGCAGCAGCGTATTTGACTGAGATGACATTCGCTGGTGGGGGTGGCTGCTGAGCTAAGATAGGTTGAGGTCTCTGTTGAGCCTGGTATGGGTAGTTATGAGGAGGCCTATAGTAATAGGGCTGAGCATTGTATTGGCCTTGATACCTACCTGGCTGCGGGTATGCTTGCGGATAGTTCTGTCTCACGGTTTGTTTGTTGTATGGGCAGTCTTGAGCCGTATGATTCGTGTATCTTCTCTCAATTGTACAGTATTGGCCACTAGGGTTGGCTTGTGGTTGTGTTGTATTGGGACACACATTTGCCATATGGTCACCACCACAGGTGTAACAACGCTTGTTTGTTAGCACCCTAGGTTTGCTAGAAACTCCTAGTTTCTGAGCCACTTTTTCTGCTAGGTCTTCTATCGAGCTAGACAATTTTGTGGATGCTAGAGATGAACAGTCTAAGTCCTTATAGACCTTTGAGAGTTCCAACTCGTCTCCTAAGTTGTCCTCAATGTCTATACAAATTCTTACACATTGCTCTAGCGTTCTGGGTTCTTTTAGGTACACGTAGGAGCGTAGTTTAGAGCTCAACAAGCCATCTAGAAACAATGACACTTGCTTAGCTTGTGAGGGTAGCTCTTGCATTGGACATCGTTCAACATATTGTCTAAACCTACGTCCTTCCAGTCTAACTGTTTCTTGAGGGGTCTGTTTAAAGCTATGAATCAACGAAGACGTGTCATGTCTAATCCCACTTTTAGAGAATTTGGTGATGAATGACTCTAAAAAGTGATGGATGTCTCTAAATTGCCTTTGTTGCAGAGGTTGGAACCAAGTTAAAGCTGTATTCTTTAACGTTAGTCCAAATGCGTTGTATTGCGTGAACATGTCTTCAACTTGTTCTGCTCTTAGTACTTGCTTGAATTCTGCGACATGGTCATAGGGATCTCCTGTCCCATCAAAATAATTCTTCATTGATTTTACTAACTGTGTGGGTCTCAATATTCTTGCGTGTTCGCGTGGCCTAGGTAGAGGAAAATCATCTCTACCACCTGGTATTCCATGATCTCTTTGTCTATCTGTTCTATTAGTGTCTGTGGTTGTTCTATCTCTCCCTACGGGATGAGTGAAGCTTACTTCCGGTCTCTCTTTATTTCCCTCTCTTTGATTTCCATGGGCTGAGGATGTTCCTGCCCCTTGTTGACTTGTATTCATGTTCGTTCTAGATGGAGGGAATACCAATTCACCTCTCCATGTGTATGTGCTTTTAGCGCGGTCAGGCACCACAAACACTCTTTCTGAAGTCTCATCCAGGTATACAACCTTTCCAGGTGTATCCGGGTCCTTGAACTCGTATATAGTGATGATACCTACCTCACTAAGTATTTCGGTCTTGTATCTCCAAAAGGCTTCATCAGTTTCTTTATTTACAAACAACTCTATGCTTCTGTTGTCCTGAGGGATCCATTCTGGGATTAGTACTCGTGTCAGTACAGATTTCCCTCTAGGTGTTCTAGGCTCTTCTAATGGTTCCTTTCCTTGAGATTTTGCTTCCGTCTCTGGTTGAATCACGCCAAACTCGTTGGTATTGTTTGGCTGCGTACTTAAGATGTACATCGTTCCTTCCTTGTCTATGTACCCGTCTCTCTCGAATTTCACCACTGGATGTTCCAATCCAATGGGTTGATCGGGGTTGTGCATTTGCACCACTTGCCTTCGCAAACCATCCTCATAGATGCGAGCACCTAATCGGTTGGTTCGGAGAAACTCTAGTTGTGTCCTATAGGGTCCTTCTGGCTTTTCTAAATAGGCTACATTCGACCCTCCTTCTGGTCTTTCTGTGCTAAATGCCATTTCTGAATCACTAGTATCTGAGCTCTCGTAGGGATAATTACTATTCAATTGTTGAGCCCACGATCGTGCAGTAGTTCTTACACTTGCCTCTAATGATCTAAGGCTTCGTCGGTCTGACTTACCTATATGTTTGCTCGATCTAAGGTTCATTAATTTTCTTCCTTGCACACTCAGTACACACTCAGATCGTCACCGATTCTTTGTTATTACTGTCTTGATTCTTTTTAGATTTCTTTAGATTCTTGTCTTAATGTATGCGTCAGGAATTCGACTTTCCGTTATAATTTTGAGTTCTCGTTCCGTCAGACTTATGTTCTTTCCTTTAGGTTTTCGTGTCACACACCTTTACTTTAGTCTTGAACTTGATAAAATTTAACTCTCTTGAACTTGAGGCGTTCCTATCGTCGTTAATCCACAACACTACCGTTTAGCCTAAGCTAAGAATTGACTGAGGGGGTTGAGTAATCTTCCAACCTCGAGTCAGTTTTTCTGGTGGCCCTGATGCCCAAGAAGCCGCGCTTCCCAAGCTTTATGCCCTTCACTACCTTGCCTTGGTTGCCTTTGATTGCCCTTGCTAGACCTGGAAAAATCCAATATTAGACCAATTCACAGTTGGATGATCAAGCACTTGAGTATATACACCTTTTAAGTCCCTTCCCTTTTGCCCAACTTTTCAATGTTTGCCCCCTGGCTTTCTAGTCCCAACTAGGTCACGTAGTACTCGTAAAGAGCTTTCTAACGAGCTATTAAGCTCAAAAAACGGACTTCGGATGAAAAAGTTATGACCGTTCAGGCCCTGGGGGGTAAAAACTGACAAACAGGTTTTTCTCCAAATATGAGCTAAGGGGTCTCCTATGAGTCTAATCACCCAAAAATTTCCCAAAATAGCCCCAAAATTGGCCAAAAAATGAAACCCTAAAATTTGCGATGGGGGTGCACAATCGCGATGGTCTGAGATGATCGCGATGGTCTGGGACCATCGCGATGGCGTGAGGGTGCACCATCGCGATGGCGTGAAATTGCACAATCGCAATGGTCTGGATTTGCACAATCGCGATGGTCTGGATTTGCACAATCGCGATGGCGTGAAAGTGCACCGTCGCGATGGTCTGGATTTGCACAATCGCGATGGTCTGGATTTGCACAATCGCGATGGTCTGGATTTGCACAATCACGATGGTCTAAAGTGAACCGTTGCGATGGCGTCAGTCAACGATCAACGTGGACAATCGCGATGGTCCAAAGTGAACCGTCGCGATGGTCTGGGCGCGATGGCGTGAGCCAATCGCGATGGTCTGAATTTTTGAAGTGTCGCGATTGTGTGAGGGTGTCGTCGCGATGGTCTGAAATGCACCGTCGCGATGGTCTGAATTGCCACGTGGCACCGTCGGCGCGATGGCGTGAGCCAATCGCGATGGCATGACACAATCGCGATGGTCAGAGACCGTCGCGATGGTCCGGCCAAGCCGTCGCGATGGCGTGAGCCAATCGCGATGGTGTGACACAATCGCGATGGTCAGAGACCGTCGCGATGGTCCACCAAACTATGAATTTTTGCAATGCAGCTGTGGATTCATAGAGGCGCTGGTGTCGCCTACACGCTGGTGTGGTCGCTTACCAAAAATGCCGAAGGTTGCAGACCATCGCGATGGTCTGACACACTCGGAAATTTCTGACAGGAGATGATTTTCTTACCTTTTTGCAGCCTTCCTGATGCACTGGAGCTCTGTACCTGCAAGAAAACTCAAGAAAACAAAAGTACACACAAGCACAAAAGTTCTCTCTCACTCTCTCACATGCACAAATGAGGGGAAATGAGGAGAATGGGTGGATATGGTGAATTTTCTGATTTTTTTGGAGATGAAGATGATGATGCGGTGATGAAGATGGAGTGTGGGGGAGGTGAAAAACACTAAAAACTAAGTAAAAACAACAACAAAAACTGAAATTTTTACCTTCCAACGCTACTTCTTGCTATACTCTTACCATCACACATTCGTCCTAGACTCGATCCCCGGCAACGGCGCCAAATTTGGTGTTGCTCTAGCACAATGGTGAGAACCACGTTAAGAAGCTCCACCTCCTTAATGTCAATCCGCGGAAGAGATAGGAGTGATATGAAGATCGTGAATGTGAGATGAAGTGAGAGTGAAGGTGAGAAGCATAGAAATGCACACACGCATGCACACACACTACGAAGAGACAAGAAAGACACAATGGAAGGTGGGAAATTAGCTCTATTACTCAAGAACACTATTACAAGCTCAAAATAGTTCTAAGCTCACACTAGCCAACCTCAAAAATGAGCTCTCTCGCTCTTTTTATAGTTTCTTGACTAGTTTTGATCGGTTTCACATCTAGTGACCGGCCTAGTTAAAAATTAGGTCCTAGATGCTATGTGGAAGGGTAAACGGTATCTAAAAATAACGAAAATTGGTACGCGCATTCTACCTAAGCTCCTCAAGCTCGAGGACTCCTCGATTTGCACAAAATGGAGCTATGGATTACAAAATGGGGTTTTCTATGTTACATATGTTACAATAGTGATAAAAATCACTGTTAGAGGTTTTTGGAAAGTATTTGAAAACATAATTCTTTGAAAAACGATTCGACTGGCTCCCTGCTTTGTCGTTACATGCTTCCGTGTCGTCTGTGCCTCTGGCTGTTTCCAACAATCTCCTACCTTATGTTCCTACTGCATAGGCTATTGCATTACATAGTCAATTACTTGAGGGAAATCTCTTCCCCTCCTACTCTTTTTCCTAGAAAACGATTTGTGCAAAGTGCATGGGACTAAACTCAAGTGCCTAGTGAATACATGGCATTGTAATGTTGCCCTATTGATGCATACTCTGGAAATGCAATTCTGAACAAAATGTAAATCTAAGGTCTTAGGTAAAAAACCCAAGTGGTTATCCCAAGATGAGGCTTTCCTATCCCTAATCTTTTAATCTTCATATTTCTGCAATTTTATAATGTCTTTGTCTTTGTTGTTTGTCACTTGTAACAGATCTATTTCCTTCATCCAACAAGTTCTTTGTAGTCAACTGTTTTTCCTTTGATTCAAAGAGACTTTTTCCATTGAGTAGTGTTTTGATACTTTGGGTCTCCATATCCACTTTGTCATTAGGTTTGAGCTTTTTTGGATGGTTTTAGGTCTCCATACCCAAGCTTGTTTCCAGCAAGATTGCTTTCTCTCAACTTCCTTCTGCCTACCATTGAATTCTTTTTTGGCATGGAAGAGATTTTTTAGCAGATCCTCCTTATCTTCTAATGGAAAGATAAATCTTTCCAATTCTGAGCTATGAATTTCCTTTTGAACTCCCTGCTCTTCATTACTCAGAAAAGGCATTAAAAGTTTCTTGGCATTCAATTTCAATTGAAGAGTCATCTTTTTAAAATTCATAATTATTTTACCTTGTTTCAACCAGGGTTGTCCTAGAATCATCTTTTCAATCATCATGTGATCAGGCCATTTCTCACAATCTGTTTTCATCTGTTCCTGATTAAATCTAATTGTGTTTGATTGTGAAGAAAAAGTTTGAACTATCTTTCCGTCTAGTGTTTTGATTAGGGTATTACTTATTTTCCTTTTGGCATTCAATCTATCTAGCAATTTAGTACTGATCAAATTGACTTGTGCACCAGAATCTATCAAACCCTAATTTGTTCATTATGGAAATTCATTGTAATCACAGGTAAGTGTTCTCTTACTTTATATGAAGGTTTGTCACACATGAAAACTTCCTTTATTTCTTTGAGCTTCCTCATTCTTTCCCTAGCTTCTTGTTGAGCTTCATAGCTAATTTTTTCCTCTTCTTTCTTTCTATTTTGAGCTATCAATGGGAAATTATATCTCTGTATTCTTCTCCATTCTTGAGCTATCAATGGGAAATTATATCTCTGTATTCTTCTCCATTCTTGAGCTATCAATGGGAAATTATATCTCTGTATTCTACATCCACTTATGAAATTTGGCATGATTTCTCCATTTATATTGGCTAATTGGACAGCTCCATTGGTACTTATCTGACTGATAATGTAAGCTCCATGTCCTCTTTTCTAAAGTTTCTTCTGGTGTTCTTTCAAGGTGTATGATAAGACAAAGTCTCCAGCTTGCAAGTCCTTATCCTTGATATGAATATCATGATATGATTTTTGCCTCTTTTTATTTGCATAGATGCTCATAACAGCTTGAAGTCTTGAAGCTCCAAGTTTCTCTAACTCCAGCACTCTTTCAGGTAGTTCATGTCTAGTCCACTGTAATTGATTTCCCACCTTCAATGATATTGGCATTGGATAAGCTAGCACATGATCTGTAGGGTTTGGTCCATCTTGGATTCTACCTTTATAGGCTTCTATTAGTGTATCCAAGCACTTTGAGTTTTTCATCCCTCCTTGTTTCTGTGTACTTTATTGTTGACTAGGGTTTGAGTTACTATCAGTTTCCTCTTCTAAGGCTAGGGTTTTACCAGCTCTTATCTTTTTCTCCCATCTACCTTTTTGTCTATTTTTCTTTCTCTTTTGGAGATAGATTTTCCTTGTTATCTACAATGTGTGTTTCTACTCTCATGCCTTGTTGCTTGGATTGAGCTCTAGTTATGGCATTTAATGCCACTGGTTCATTTTCACTCAATCCTTCCTGTTCTACTATGTTTATTGCTTTCAATGGTATGTTACTAGATGTATTTTGTTGGTTCTGAGGGTTCCTTGGCAATCTCTGATTAAATGCTCTCTGCCATAATCCTTACAAAAAGCTCCTTCTACTCTTAGTTTTGAAGGTTGTGGAGAATCCCTAATGAAATGCTCTCCCCCACATCTATAACATTTTACCTTCTAACTTCCTTTGAATTGAGATCTCTGATTGGACATGTAATTATTTGTTATGTACATGAATGTAGTTGTGTCCATTTCTATTCTTCCATTTCCCAAATCTAAGGCTTGTAAGTCTGGTTCTCTCATTTCATTTTCCTCCTAGTCTTCCTTGTATCCTTCAAAAGAATGATAATCCTCCCTAAAAGATGGTCTAAATCTTGGACTTTCCTCTTCTATAGGAGTGTATTTCACTGGTACCACATTTGTAGGCAACGGTGGTTGTTGCCCCAATACAGATCTAGGTTGTGGATTGTGTTGGTTCATATATTCTCTCTCTCTTACAAGTTGTTTAGTGTAAAAGAACTCCTCTCTAGTATGGTTTGTCCATTTTTTCTCTAAAGTGCAATACTTGAGTGTTTTCCTATCTTGAAAATGTTGAGGTTTATGATATGGACACTCATATGCCTCATGATTCTCTCCACAATTGTAGCACTTCTTATTTGGTGTCCATCTTTTATTTACCAAATTTGCTTTTGTGCTAACCTCTAGGTCTTTGGCAATGGATTTTGCTAACTCCTCACTGGGTGGAATTCTGTCTTCATTTGTCCTTGGTTGATCAAATGCCAACAAATCCTGTCCCCTATTGTCTTCTAAATCTATTGCCTCCTTGACACAGGCCCCTAAATCAGGACATCTCCTATAGTACACTAGGGTTCTCAATTGTGCACTCCTCAATCCTTGTATAAACAGAGACACTTGTCTAGCCATTGAAGGTACCTCATCTTTGGGACACCTATCAATATACTGTTTGAACCTCCTAGAAGCTTCTCTCACATTCTCATCCTTTTGTTGTTTGAAACTATGTATCAGTGTGGTTGTGCTATGTTTGATACCAGGTTTTGAAAACTCACATATGAAGGCTTCAAGGAATGACTCCATATCTGGGTACATTTCCTTTCTCAAGGGTATGAACCAAGATAATGTACTAGGTCCAGTGAGAGTTAAACCAAAGGCTTCAAATTGAACTTTATAGTCCTCTACTTCTTCAACCCAGCTGTCTGAACTCTGCTGCATGAGCATGAGGGTCTGAGTACCCTTCATACTAATTTTTCATGCATTTTTCCACCTGATAGGGTCTAAGCATTCTCCCCTGGTTTTGGCATGGTTGTCTCATTCTAATGGGAAAATCAAGTATTTCATCTCCTTCTCTTTCAAAAGGGTTTGGAGAAGTGTGTGACCTCCTTCCCTTTTGTGTTTCAATACGAGTCTGATTTCCACTTGGTCTTGGCATGTCTGTTTGCCCCAATTCTTGATCCCAAGGTCTCTTATCTGCACATTGACCAAGATCATTTGAATTTTCAGGGTCTTGTGAGAATATAGACACAACCTTGTCTATTCTCATACCTGCCATCTCTAAATTGTGCCACTCGCATCAAATTCAAAGGAATTTCTAAGTTTCTCAGTCTGATGAGGAACTTATGCATGCCATCTTGATACACATAGGCTCCAAACCTATTTGTATACATATATTTGAGAATGTTTCTAAAGTCATTTGTATCTTGAGTTTCATTTGTCTCCTTTAGGTTCTCCATGTTGACTCTGTGTTCCAATTCTCCTTCCTGAGAATTACTCAGATGTATATTCCCTCCTGATGACACTTGTGTCTTAAGTGCAAAGAGCTTGGTGCTTGATCTCAAAATCATCCACTTGCCTAGAATTTTCTTTGAAAATTGCTCTTGCTTATGTTTTCCAGGTCAAACCCTAATTTTCTCTTTTCTCTTTTTTTTTATGAGTTTTCTTTCAAATTTTTCTATGTTTTTTTTTCTCAACAGTTCCCACTTGAAGTTGTGTTTGAATTCGTGTGTTTAATGAAAATCATGTTTTTACCCAAAAAATCACAATTTCCAAGTTGTAAGTTGATTTCCTCTATTTGGATTCACAATTTTCAACTGAAAATCGTGATTCTCGAGCCCAAAAAATGTATTTTCTAAGTTAAACCTCAAAAATCACAATTTTATAGGACTCTATATATTCATAATTTTGGTTTTCCTTAAAATTTATGCTAAATATCTGTTTTAGTTGAAAATCGTGGTTTCCACGATTCTCTAATAAAAATCGTGTCTTTTCACGATTCTGATCAAAATATGATTAGTTTGCTTGGGTATTTAATTTTTAAGTGATATCACCTTTTGTGATCCAAAATCACGTTTTTTCACAATTTTTTAAACACAATTGTGTTTTCTACGATTTTGGTGTCAAAATCGTGTTTTTCACAATTTTTGACCAAAATCGTGAAAAAGGTGTTACTCATGATTTTGGTTGACAATCGTGTTTTTTCACGATTCTGGTGTCAGAATCGTGTTTTTAACGATTTTGGACCAAAATCATGTTTTTCACGATTTTGGTTGACAATCATGTTTTTTCACGATTATGGTGTCAAAATCGTGTTTTTCACAATTTTTTACCACAATCGTGTTTTTCACGATTTTAGTTGATAATCATGTTTTTACACGACTTTGATCAAAAGTCGTGTTTTTCACGGCTTTGATTCAAAATCATGTTTTTTCACGACTTTGAACACAAAGTTGTATTTTTTACGATTTTGAGCTCAAAATCCCGATTTTCATGATCCTATGATTTCCAGACAATCATGATTGCTCACAATCATTAAAAACACGATTTTTTGATGAAAATCACATTCTAGAAATCGCGATTTTTGGTTCTTGGACAGAATCGCGATTCTGTTCAAAATTTGTGAATTTTTTGAGTTTTGATTTTTTTGATTTTGAGTGCAAAAGAAATAATGCAAAACTTCAAAAAATGCTATGCAAAACACAAAAAAATAGAAAATTATGATTTTCATGTTTTCCTATTTCTACTGATTTCTTTTAACAAAAACACGACTTTGAAAATTATCTAATGCAAAAAAATGTTGTACAATCAATACCTTGCTGGATTGCAAAATATGCACAATTCTGCTAGCTGCTAAAAATCACGACTATTTGCTCACTCTCTCTCTCTAGCTCTCACTCACTCTCTCTCTCAATGACTTTTGAAATGAACTTTGTGCTTTTAGAGGCCCCAGAAAATCGCGATTGTGAGTGACTTTAAGAATCTAAGTTCCAAATTTGATGATTCTTGCTCCCATGCAAAATCATGACTTCACTTATGACATCCCATTCTCAAAAGCAAACTTTACATGCTTCTTCACACTGATGAAAATTGCGATTTTGTGCCCAAAACCCAAATTTGATGATTTTGTGCTCAAAACTTACTCAAATTTGATTTCCTTCAAATTTGCAATGTATAAGACCTTTAATGACTTACCTAGATGCCCAAAAGTACAAATGAAGCAAATTCACTATCTTATTGAAAATCACGATTCTGAGATGAGAATCGTGTTTTTCTAGAACTCCTTGAAAATTGAATTTTTTGACTCTTCTTCCCGCTTGATCTTTTCAAATGTTCTTCAATCAACTCCAAACTAATTATCACCTGCAATTCATCAAAACTCAACAAATATTTAAAAAATAAATAAAAAGGAAATGGAAATGAAAAAACAAACATTTTTTACTTTTACTTGAAATATTTTGATTTTAGTTTTCTTCAACTTATCCTCATCCACTACTCAACACACACCTCATACATCACTTCATTATAGAAAAGAAATTTGTTTGTAGTTTTATCAAATTTTTATGATTTTTTTAGTATTTTTTATCCTAAATCAAGGATAACACTTCACCTAGGGTTTCCTTTTTTCAAGATCCACTGATCTTTGGAAATATGATTGGATGCACTCACTATACTTGCAATCTCACAATGGGAATAGGGCTTCTTAAGAAAATATGTGTTGGCAAGTGCAACTATCAATCTATGCAAAGATAAACGCAACACCTTTCCTTCAAGTTCCCAAAATAACCTTACTAAAAGACAAGCAATTCATCTAGGACAAGCAAATGGAACAATCAATTTGCACATAACTACTTTACATGACTTTCCTCATTGCAAATATGTTGTCTTTCCCAAAGACCAACAAAATTTCTTGGTACTTTGTCAAAAAGAAATCTAAATGTGCAAAGACTCTACAATGTGTTCAAATACCATCAACAATGGAAGATCCAGAAAGGTCCAAGACTTCAATGAAGCTTTTGCTTTCTTCCCCGTCAGCGGTGCCAAAAATGTTTGTTGTTAGCCTTTGGAGTTGTCCTCTCTAATCATTATAGCACAAAAGATTAACTAATACTTCATCAAATTGTCAATCCGGGAAGTATGCAAAGACCATAGCCCCTTCTAGTTAATGGAATCCAAGAATAAGAGGAAACATGACTGAGTTCTGAGAAATTATTGAAGATGAAGATGGAAAACTAGGGTTTTGAATATCTTGAGCTATACAATAGAATTTTCAATGATCTTTGTGCCTAAAGTGTGTCATTTTCTCTATAGATTACAAATATAAAGTTAGATTTCAAAAAAAAAAACAGTACATGTATCACACAAACGAGACAATCATGATTTTGTAAAAACTAAGAATTTTTATTTCCAACATTGATCTCTTCCAACACTCACTCAATAGATTGATAAAAACCTCTCTTCATACACTTCACTTAGAAATACACAAGAAAAGATCACAAATTCCATAGATTTCACAAGGGAAAGACTCAACAAATCAAGAAGATACTCAAGAGAAGCAGAAACACGCTTTTCTACAAGAAACTCTTCACATTACTTGAGTAGCATGAGTAATAGTAGCAACAACCTTTACAAAGTAGAAGAAATTATCCTTTATACTTTTTCAAGTGTCCCTTTTCACACTTGAAATTTGATCCTTTCACTTTCAAATCTAGAATATGCTACTCTAGACGTTCTAAAAATTCTAAGAAAAATATATATGCTTCTACTTTACATGAGGAAGACTCTTCCTCTTTTTTACATCGTTTCGAATAATTATAACTACATGAAAATGTCAAACTATAAGAAATTTCTTTCAAAAATGCTTCTTCCAACACACTCCCAACAACAAGGGTCTATCAAGGACAACAAATGTGGTAGAGGGGGGGTGTTGGTAGTAGCCAAGGAAGTCAAGGCCTTATGAGACAAGGAAGCCACCAAAGGGAGTGAGAACAAAGGGAGAGCCAAGAAGGACTAAGCACACAAAGCAGACAATGGAGATCCTATACATAGAATAAGATGCATGTGAATTTACATATCTTCATTGATATGCATATACACACACACACACACACATATATATATATATATATATATATATATATATATATATATATATATATATATATATATATATATATATATATATATATATATATATATATATATATATATATATATATATATATATATATATATATGCACAAACATAATAAATTATGCATTTGCATGCATATTTATGCATATACATAGATTTATGCACTAAGGTGCATGGGTAGTTACTTACATGTCTTATTCAAAGTGTAATTGTTGGAGTTAGATGTCTTGGGAATCACGTGAACAATACAAGGAAGAAGAAGAAGCTTGGAGCACAACACACAATACTGAAGGTATTACCACTAGAATGTACAAAGATAAGTAGCCCATTAAGGCAATAGGCATATATACATGCCGGGGGAAAAAACCTCCTAAAGAGGGAAAAAAGTGCCCTGATAGTCCTAGAGTGATCACTTACATCACTACCTAAATATATCAACAAACTCCCCCTAGGATTGATGCAGTGAACAGGGAGCTGGCACTCATGTATAAGGAAGTGCCAAGCTATGTGGAATCAATCCACAAAAGGAAGTAAGCCCAAAGATTTGTGGAAAGCTTCAAACTTCTCCGTAGGCAAAGCCTTCATAAAAAGGTTTGCAATGTTCTCCTGTGTGGGCACATATGCCAAGCTAATCTCCCCAGCAGAGACTCTCTCCATGACATAATGATAATGCAACTCAATGTGCTTAGTGCGAGCATGGAACACAGGGTTCCTCGCAACTGCCAATGCGCTCTGACTCTCAGTGAAGACGGTGGTGGCAGAAGACTAACCAACACCCAAATCAGCCATAAGGCGTTTGAGCCACACACACTCAACACTCGCGTGAAAGCTACTCTATACTCAACCTCACAACTGGAGGTGGCCATAGTAGGCTGCTTCTTGCTCAACCAAGATATACATGACCTACCAAGCATGAAGCAAAAGCCACTAGTGGACACACGAGTGTCATAGCAACTAGCCCAATCACTGTCAAAAAAGCATGCAAATCTGGTGGTAGTGATCCCTCCTTGGGATAAAACAATTCAAGTAGCCGGGTTCCACTCAAGTAGTGAAAGATGCACTTAACCGCCTGCCAATGCTTGACACCTAGGCAATGCATAAACCTACTCATCTGTGAGACAGTAGACTCAATATCTAGCTAAGTAATGCATAAGTAAATCAAGCATCCAATAGCTTGCTGATAGAGAACAACATCAAATGCATCTCCAACATCATGAAGACTCAATCGTAAACCTCTCTCCATAGGAGTGGAAATAGGCTTACAGTGTTCAAGGCCAAATTTCTGCTATAATGTGTCAATATATTTCCTTTGAGACAAAGCCATTCCACCATCAACTTGCATAAACTGAATGCCCAAATAGTGATGCAAATGCCCCCAATCAGACATCTCAAATGAGGTATGCAAATCAGCCTTAAAATCCGCAATATGTATGTCATGAGGACTACTGAGCAGCATGTCATCAACATACACCACAATGATCAGAAGCACATCATTAGCACGCTTAACATATAAGGTGCTTTTAGTTGGATTGTTCTCAAAACCATGTGCAATGAGATAGGCATGTATCGTTGCATACCAAGCACATGGTGCTTGCTTTAAACCATATAATGCCTTTTTTAACCTACACAACTGGTTCTCATGCCCTTTCTGCACAAAGCTACGGGGTTGAAAAACATACACTTCTTCATGCAAGTCACCATTCAAAAATGCTATTATAATGTCCAACTGATGTACATTCCAACCATGATGAGCTGCAAGTGCACAGATGCTATGAACAGTAGTCATTTGACAAGTAGGAGCAAAAGTTTCATCAAAATCAATGCCTCTTTCTTGACATAACCCTGCAACAAGCCTAGCTTTATACCGGCCAAACGTTCCATCTGGTTTATGCTTTAGCTTGTATACCCACTTAGTGTCAATGGCCTTCTTGCCACGAGGCAAGTCACATAAATACCATGTACCATTTTTCATGATAACATCATATTCAAATTGCATTGCCGCCATCCAATGTTCAGAATTTTGTGATTCATCAAACAAAACAGGTTCAGTCTCATCACAGAGATTAGAGGCAGCCATAACATAGCAATCTGATGCAAAAGAGGCACTATGAGAGCCTGAGTGAGTACGATATGACAGAGGTGCATCTAATTTGCTCTCGTACAAGGTTTGCACTTGCCATTTTGGCATAGTTTTTGCTGCTCAATATTAGCTTTCTCATCAACAAGTGCATCATGTAAATGTGCATCTGAAATGGAATGATCTACATCATCACATGAAATCTGCAAAGGCTGAGAAGTTACCTCATTAGGACTAGCACTAGACTATCCACTTGTAAAAAGAGGCAACAAAGTAGCATACATGTCTTTGGAGCTAACAAATGTCTTCTTTGTACATGAAAGCAATGGCTGAATAACATCTTCCACAAAAACAACATCAGGGCTAACCAAAATGTGTTTAGTTTGTGGATGATACAGATGATAACCTTTACTTTCAGAACTGTACCCAACAAAAATACATTTTACTCCTTTATCATCCAATTTTATGCGATGTTGTTCAGGCACTAATGCATATGCCAGACAACCAAAAACACGTAGATGAGCAACATGGATTGCAACCATGCCAAGCCTCATATGGATTGATAGACTACAGTGCTTTAGTGGGATACCTCTTCAGTACATATGCTGCACACATAATAGCCTCAAGCCAGAAACTATGTGGTAAAGCCTGAATCTTGACTATACACCTAGTCATCTCCATGAGTGACCTATTCTTTCATTCAGCAACTCCATTCTCTTGAGGTGTATATGGCATTGTACACTGATGTTTTATCCCATGTTCAGCTAGAAATGCATTAAAGTCAGAAGGCATATATTCCCCACCTCAATCAGAACAGAGGGTGCCTGTTTTACATGCTGACAAGGCCTTCTTAAGTCTGCGTACATGATGTGGAAACCTCTCATCTTCAAAGGCTTGGGCGTGCTCCACGAAGACTACCTGTTCAAGCTCTCCATTTAGGAAAGCATTCTTCACATCCAACTAGTACATCTTCCAACCTTTTGAGGCTGAAATTGCAATCAAATTTCTCATGGTGGACATCTTAGCTATTGGAATAAATGTTTCCTAAAGTCTATGCCATAGGTTTGAGCAAAACCTTTGTCAACCAGCCTTGCTTTATACCTAGAGATGCTCCCATCTACATGCCTCTTTAGCTTGTACACCCATTTGTTGCCAATGACTTTCATGTCCTTTGCTCTTCGCACCAATGACCAAGTATCATTTTCTTCAAGTGACTTGACTTCCTCCTCCATAGCTTCAATCCATTCCCTATTCTTATTTGATTCTTCAAAAAAGTTTCGTTCTTCACAAGCTATAGCTTGACTCATGTAGGCATAGTGTCTTGCAATGAATGAGCCCTAAGTTAACCTTTGAATAGGGTATTTAACCCTATTGGATGACCTTACCTCACCATTACATGGTAGGAATCTCCTCCTCCTTGGTTTAGATGCTTTAAGTCCTAGAGTTTCTAATTTTTCCATATCTTCATCACTTGTAGATTCCATGTCTACCCATGGATGGTCTTCGTCATTTGCCTTTTCCTTTCCTTTGCTACTTTCTTCACTTGAATGAGCTTCATTCCTTGTCCTTCCATGCCAAGCTGATGTAATACTCTCCTCTGATGGTGTGCTTGAAGTGGTTGGACCACTCATCTCCATGCTTTGTTGTTGCTCTTTGAACTTCTTCTTGGCTTAATATGCATCATCCACCTATACACATCTTTGCTACCATACCAAGGCAGCAACACATCAAATATTTACATCCCTAGATACCTTAAGCTCTTTGGTGCGAGGGTTATAGCATCTTAAACCCTTTTTCTTTGAAGAATATCCAAGAAATATACACCTATCTGCCTTAGGGTCTAACTTGTGTCTCAATTCTTGAGGTATGTGAACATAACACACACAACCAAATACTTTGGGTTTCTTACCAAACCAAGCTTCATAAGGTGTAACTCCATGTACTCCTGAGGTTGGACACCTATTCATAATGTATATGTATGTATTTGTTGCATCAGCCCAATAAGAGTTAGGAACATTCATTTCATTTAACAAAGCTCTAGCCACGTCTGCTATGTATCTATTCGTCCTCTCTGCCACCCCATTTTGTTGAGGTGTATACCTACAAGTGAATTTTCTTTTGATGCCATGGTCATGTAAAAAATCTGAAAATTCATTTGAAAATTACTCTCTCCCTCCATCCGATCTGAGAGTCTTTAGATACTTCCTTGTTTGCTTCTCCACTAGGTTTTTAAACCTCTTGAAGCGGTAAAACACCTCTGACTTTGACTTCATGCAATACATCCAAACAAACCTTGAATGATCATTAATAAATGTGACAAAATATCTATTACCCCCAATGGATGGCTCCCTTGTAGGTCCCCATACATCTGTGTGTATGAGATTCAACACTTCATTGCTCACATGTGCTCCCTTCTTGAATAGCAATCTACTTTGTTTCCCTAATTGACAAGCATGGCACAAATGTTGCATATTTTGAGATGTAAGATCAAGTAGACCATTCACCAAACCCTTTCTTTGCATGTCCTTCATCTTTTGTAAGTTTATCTGTCCAATTCTTTTATGCCATAAGTAAATTTATGCAATCTGTTTATTTCCAATTGACAAATAGATAGTGTGAGGGGTTGATGGCTTTACCTCCATGGTGAAGAGTCTTCCTTGCTTCTTTCCTTCTGCTATGAGCTTGTAGTCATGCATGGGGTCTTCAACAAAACATCCTTGATCATTGAACCTCACCTCATAACCTCTTTCAACCATTTGACCTACTAAAACCAAATTCTTTGTGATGGTTGACACATTCAACACATCCTTCAACACATTAGAGCTTTGAGATCCATTCAATGCAACATCTCCCACATGTGTAATCTTGTGTTTAGTGTCATCCCCTGTCTCTACATGTCCTTGAGTGATGGTTGAGTGTAAATTAAAGAAAACATATTTATTGCAACTCATATGGTTGCTACAACCACTATCAATGTACCATGTAAAATCTGAATTGACTCTTTCACTTGAACCATACATCATAAGCAAGTTCCCATTTTCTGAATTTGCTAAAGTACTAGCATATTTACCTTGGTTCCTTTTTTATGCTTGATTGCCTCCTCCTTTGGACCAACAATCTCTTGCATAATGGCCCAATTCTCCCCAATTGTAGCATTCTCCATTGGATGTTTCTCTTCCATGTGATCTTCCTCCTCTTCCTTTACTCCTTCCTCTTCCTCTTGATCCATAGCTTTGGTAGGAGCCTTCTTGGTTGCTTGATCTTGAGTTTGACCTTCCTCTCCCTCTGTCTTGGGAGTTTTGTCCACCTCTTTTGCCTTTGCCTCTACTTGCATAGAAAACTTGGGCTTGGCTGCCCTTTGATTGTGAACCTCCTTGGTTCATCTCCTTAGTTACCATCAATGTGACTAATTGATCAAATTATGGTAGGGAATCCCTCACATAAACTGATGTGGTGAATGTTTTCCACCTTTCATCCTCTCTCAAGCCATTGAGAGTGTGCGCGACAAGATCCTCATCTTCAATTGGGCTCCCAATTGAGCCTAGGGCATCTACAAGCTCCTTAACCTTCAAAATGTACTCATTTATGTTAGTACTTGGTGCTTTCCTAAGATTATTTAGCTCATTCTTGAGTCGAATCTTCCTTTCCTTGGTTGATGAAGATTACAATCTCTCCAAGGTCTCCCAAACCTTCTTGGATGTGTCCAAGTCTTGTATATGCCCTATCATGCTATTGCTTATGTGTTGGGATAGAATGAATATGACTCTCCTATCCCTTTCTATCCATTCATTAAGTGCCTTGACCTGCCCTTGAAGTGGTGCATCATGTACATGAGGCATTGGCTCCATGCCGCTCATTAATCCCCACAATCCTCTGCCCATAAGGTAGTTGCTAACTCTAAATTTCCATGGTTGATGATTGCCATTCTCTAACTTCTCTATTTGTGCATTATAATCAGCCCTATTGAGCTCTAAGATGCTCCTCTAGCTTCTCCTCAAGTGTTTTTATGATTTAGAAGGTGTGGATATTACCTTTTGATGCTTTTCCCTTGCAAACCTTTGACTAGTTGAGATCTCGATCGATGTAGCCCCCTTTCGATGTCTTCTTGCTTTGATGAGTCCCACTTCTGCTTCCACGAGTTGTCTTGATCCCTTCAAGTCTTCAATATTATGCCACTGATGTCTCCAAGCCTCCAAAATGGCTCTGATACCACTGATGGGGGATGATTCTAACACCCCAATGCAAAAATGGAAGATGACTGCCCTCCACTTGGTCCACAAGCAGTGATATATGCTCACTATTCTGATATTTTCTCTGCACGAGTACAGAGACTTAAAATAAAAATTTGCAAACATACGTTAGACTATAAGAGCTACCCAACAAGGTTTAAATAATCCAAAATGGATATTCCAGTTGGGAGAACCAGCCTCTGCAAAATAGGCTGCCTATTTGCAACACTCTACCTATGTGCAGAGATATACCTTCACAAAGTTGGCAATTTCTCACAGCTCACTCAGCCAAATAACTTGAAACTTTGGCAAAGTTCAGGGAACTATATGAGAGACCAAATGAACCTTGAAATCAATGAAAATGAGTACAATCGCATCACTAAACTAAGTGGGAAATGCATGGAATTCATACAACTCAAGAAACAAAGGCGGGATGATGCTTATATAGAGTTTTACTTTTCCTACAATCTAGCTAACCAACCATCAATGAGTGTATGTTGGAAGCAGCCAGAGGCATAGAAGACGTGGAAGCATGTAATGACACAGCAGGGAGTTAGTGGAATCATTTTTCAAAGAATCATGTTTTAGAAATACTTTTTGAAAACCTCCAACAGTGATTTTTATCACTAATGTAACATATGTAACATAGAAAAACCCTTTTTTTAATTTCTAGCTCCATTTTGTGCAAGCCGAGGAGTCCTCGAGCTTGAGGAGCTTAGGTAGAACAAGCGTATCAATTTTTGTTATTTTTAGACACCGTTTACCCTTCCAAATAGCATCTAGGACCTAATTTTTAACTATGCCGGTCACTAGATGTGAAACCTGTCAAAACTAGTCTAAAAACTATAAAAAGAGCTAGAGAGCTCATTTTTGAGGTTGGTTAGTGTGAGCTTAGAGTTATTTTGAGCTTGTAATAGTGTTCTTGAGCAATAGAGTGGATTTCTCACCTTCCATTGTGTCTTGCTTGTCTCTTCATTGTGTGTGTGTGTATGTGTGTGTGCATCTTTGTGCTTCTCACCTTCACTCTCACTTCATCTCACATTCACGATCTTCATATCACTCCTATCTCTTCCACGGATTGACATTAAGGAGGTGAAGCTTCTTAACGTGGTACTTACCATTGTGCTAGAGCAACACCAAATTTGGCGCCGTTGCTGGGGATCGAGTCTAGGACGAATGTGTGATGGTAAGAGTATAGCAAGAAGTGGCGTTGGAAGGTAAAAAAATTTCAGTTTTTGTTGTTGTTTTTACTTAGTTTTTAGTGTTTTTCACCTCCCCCACACTCCATCTTCATCACCGCATCATCATCTTCATCTCCAAAAAAATCAAAAAATTCACCATATCCACCCATTCTCCTCATTTCCCCTCATTTGTGCATGCGAGAGAGTGAGAGAGAGCTTTTGTGCTTGCATGTACTTTTGTTTTCTTGAGTTTTCTTGCAGGTACAGTGCTCCAGAGCATCACGAAAGCTTGGAAAAGGTAAAAACTTCACTTTCTATCAGAGATTTCCGTTTGTGTCAAACCATCGCGATGGTCTGCCAAGTGCGGAACTTTTGGTAAGCGACCACACCACGGGATAGGCGACACAAGCGCACACACGAATCCACAGATGCATCTACAAAATTCTCATTTTGGTGGACCATCGCGATGGTCTCAGACCATCGTGATTGTGTCACACCATCGCGATAGGCTCACGCCATCGCGACGGCTCGGCCGGACCATCGCGATGGTTCGCGGACCATCGCGACGGTTCATTTGGACCATCGCGACTGTTTGGTTGACCCCACACCATCGCGATTGGCTCACGCCATCGCGCCGACGGTGCCACGTGGCAAGCTAGACCATCGCGACGATTCACACTTCACGCCATCGCGACGACACCCTTACACCATCGCGACAACTCGAATTTTGGACCATCGCGATTGGCTCAAGCCATCGCGCCCTGACCATCGCGATTGGCTCACGCCATCGCATTTGTGACCATCACGATGGTTCACTTTGGACCATCGCGATTGTTCACGTTGACCGTTGACTGACGCCATCGCGATTGTCCACCTGATCGAGCCATCGCGATTGCTCACTTTTGGACCATTGCGACCGTGCACTTCAGACCATCGTGATTGCTCACCTTCACGCCATCGCGACGGTCCCAGACCATCGCGATTGTCTCACACCATCGCGATTGTGCACCCCCATTGCAAATTTTAGGGTTTCATTTTTTGGCTAATTTTGGGGCTATTTTTGGGTGATTAGACTCATAGGAGACCCCTTAGCTCATATTTGGAGAAAAACCTGTTTGTTAGTTTTTACCCCCCGGGGCCTGAACAGTCATAACTTTTTCATCCGAAGTCCGTTTTTTGAGCTTAATAGCTCGTTAGAAAGCTCTTTACGAGTACTACACGACCTCAACTATTTTTTTCAAAAAGAATACGTCTATATTTAGATAGGCTATTTTGAGGTTGACCTAGTTTGGGACTAGAAAGCCAGGGGGCAAGCATTGAAAAATTGGGCAAAAGGGAAGGGACTTTAAGGGTGTATAAGCTCAAGTGCTTGATCATCCATTTGTGATATTGGGCTAATATTGAAATTTTCCAGGTCTGGCAAGGGCAATCAAAGGCAACCAAAGCAAGGTTGTGAAGGGCATAAAGCTTGGGAAGCGCGGCTTCTTGGGCATCAGAGCAACCAGAAAAGCTGACTCGAGGTTGGAAGATTACTCAACCCCCTCAGTCAATTCTTAGCCTAGGATAAACGGTAGTATTGTGGATTACAGACGATAAGAACGCCTCAAGTTCAAGAGAATTAAATTTATCAAGTTCAAGACCAAAGTAAAGGTGTGTGACATGAAAACCTAAAGGAAAGAACATAAGTCTGATGGAACGGGAACTCAAAGTACCACGGAAAGTCGAATTCCTGACGCATACATTAAGACAAGAATCTAGAGAAATTTAAAAAGAATCAAGAAAGTAATAACAAAGAATCATTGACGATCTGAGCGTGTACTAAGTGTGCAAGGAAGAAAATTAATGAACCTTAGATCGGGCAAACATATAGGTAAGTCAGACCGACGAAGCCTTAGATCATCAGAGGCAAGTGTAAGAACTACTGCACGATCGTAGGCTCAACAATTGAACACTAGTTATCCCTACGAGAGCTCAGATACTAGCGAATCAGAGATGGCATTTACCACAGACAGACCAGAAGGAGGGTCGAATGTAGCCTATTTAGAAAAACCAGAAGGACCCTATAGAACGCAACTAGAGTTTCTCCGAACCAACCGAATAGGTGCTCGCATCTATGAGGATGGTTTGCGAAGGCAAGTGGTGCAAATGCACAACCTCGATCAACCCATTGGATTGGAACGTCCAGTGGTGAAATTTGAGAGAGACGCGTACATAGACAAAGAAGGAACAATGTACATCTTAAGTACGCACCCAAACAATACCAACGAGTTTGGCGTGATTCAGCCAGATACGGAAACTAAATCTCAAGGAAAAGAACCATTAGAAGAGCCTAGAACACCTAGAGGGAAATATGTACTGACACGAGTACTAATCCTAGAATGGATCCCTCAGGACAACAGAAGCATAGAGTTGTTTGTAAATAAAGAAACTGATGAAGCCTTTTGGAGATACAAGACAAAACTACTTAGTGAGGTAGGTATCATCACGATATACGAGTTCAAGGACCCGGATACACCTGGAAAGGTTGTATACCTGGATGAGACTTCAAAAAGAGTCTTTTTGGTGCCTGACCACGCTAAAAACATATAACATGGAGAGGTGAATTGGTATTCCCTCCATCTAGAACGAACATGAATACAAGTCAACAAGGGGCAGGAACATCCTCAGCCCATGGAAATCAAAGAGAGAAAAATAAAGAAAGACCCGAAGTAAGCTTCACTCATCCCATGGGGAGAGATAGAACAACCACGAACACTGATGTAGAGGAAGAACAACTGAGCGAACACACAAGATTTGAATCTAATTCTTTACAAGAATTACCTCAGTTCACAGGACCTTGGGAAGCAAAGTCTATTAGTATGAGAGCACCCACGATAATAGTGAGGAATGAAGAATCAGTAATCCCTAGAAACACAGAAGTGATCAAGAACACTAAGGTACAGTGTAATCTCACTCTGGAGGAGTTATTAAAGGTAAAACCAGAATTGTGGAAGCATGTAGCAAATCAATTCCCTGAGCTTGCTACTACTCCCTCACAGATAGGATCATGTAAGAAGGTACCAGAGATACCAATAGAAAAGATTGGAGATGTAAGTGAAGGAGAGGAAGGTAACACTTATCTTCCAATAACCCATCAGGGCTACACTACGAAAGCCATCTTAGATTCAGGAGCCGGAGTAGCCATTGCTACCACCACTTTATGGAAACGTTGGGGTAAGCCAACACTCAGACCCACCAGGATGAAGCTACAAATGGCTGACGGACACATAGAAAAACCATTAGGCTTACTAGAAGGCATATCTCTCACCACTTGTGGTGTGGAGTTTGAGCATACTTTTGCCATTTGTGACTTTGCAAAAAATCATGCTTATGAGATGATATTGGGACAACCATTCATGCGTCAGTTGCAAATTGTACAAGATTGGGGAACTAATTCTTTGTACTTGCAACATTTATGAGTGACTACCAAAGTCAATCTTAAAGACTATTCACATAGAGACGTACCCCCAATACAATGGAATACCATCCATAAGACACAGGTAGAGACGGAATCCGTGCACTCATTAGAATTAGATCCTTCTTGGTTGCATGAGGATACTCATTTATGGATGTGTAAAGTTGCAAAACAAGAGGAAGAAAGATTAGAAGCAAGGACCTTAGGTGCAGAACAACATCCACGAACCCTTCAAGATCCAGCCTACGCACTTGTAGTATTCCCTGACGAAGAGTTTGAACCCCATGGTTGGGCAGAAATCCTAGCAACCATGGATGTAGCCATCAATGAAGAACAATGGACACCCCACTGTGACGAGGATGGCTATGACATTTCAGTTTTCACGATAGAGCCAATCATGTGCGATGCAATTTTAGAAGAGTGTGAACCTAACACTGATGCATTTGAGGATGCAAGTGATTTTGATTTAGAATCAATTATCATGGACCCACCCTTTGCATCAGAGGAAGAATATTTCTACGAAGTGGAAACTATCCCTCAGAGACACGAGGAAATTATGAATGATGTGAGAATAGCCACTCAAGTGACTAGAAAAAGTGAAGGCAAGAAAAGAAAGAAGAAAGACACCATGTATGAAAAAGAAGAATGTTTGTTAGAAGTACCCGAGAACTTCAAGAAATATGAAATCGAAGATAGAAGAATCATGGTACGAATGCCTAATAGAAAGGCGAATGACGGACAAGTATATGATAACCGAGAGAAAACCAAGAAAATAATAGTAGCCGTAGAAGGAGAAGAAGAAAAATGTACATACATAGGGCATGATTTGACGAAGGAAGAAGAAGAAGAGCTAGTTGCCCTATTGCGCGAATATAGAGATGTGTTCGCTTGGAGTTACAAAGATTTGAAAGGATTAGATCCAGACATATGCTCTCATAGAATCCCTATGACTCCAGATGCAAAACCGACAAAACAGAAACCGTACACGTACAATGATAACTACGCTGCGAAGATTAAAGAGGAGATAGATCGGCTGATAGAAGCAGGATTCATTTACGAGATTGAGCATACCGAGTTGGTATCCCCCATTGTGGTAGTGCCCAAGAAGAATGGAAAATTGTGTGTGTGTTAACCTTAAAAAAGTTAATGCCGCCACGATTAGAGACAGTTATCCTCTTCCTATTACGGAACACTTATTGGAAAGAGTTGCGGGCAAGGAAGTTTACAGCTTCCTTGATGGTTTTTCAGGCTATAATCAAGTAGCCATTGCTCTAAAGGACCAACACAAGACGGCTTTTGCCACTGAATGGGGCATATTTGCATTTCGTGTAATGCCTTTTGGGCTCACAAATGCACCCGCCACTTTCCAGCGACTCATGTGTCATGTTTTTAAGGAATTCTTATGCAAGAGTTTGGAAGTATATGTCGATGACATATGTGCTCATTCTAATATCAGGCAGACGCATATCCCAAACTTAAGAGAAATATTTGACAAATGTCGAGAATATCAGGTTTGTTTGAGCCCAGAAAAGTGTGTTTTCATGGTCAGACAAGGCAAAATTCTAGGACACATTGTGTCAAAAAATGGAATCTCTACGGATGAGGAAAAAGTGAAGGTAATTGCGGATCTACCTAGGCCGACAAACATCAAAGAGGTACAAGCATTTATGGGCCATTGTGGTTATTATAGGAGATTCATACACATGTATGCAATCATAGCCAAGCCTTTGTACTCTCTTTTAACCAACTTTGAATGGACAGATGAATGTGAAAATTCATTCAATGAACTTAAACGACGCTTGTGCTCAGCACCTATATTGACTACACCAGATTGGAGTAAGCCATTCCATGTACATGTGGATGCATCCAACTATGCCATAGGATGTGTGTTAGCACAACCCACGAGTGAAGGTAACATAGATCTCCCCATAGCTTACGCGAGCAGACAATTGAACGCAGCAGAAAGAAATTACACCACGACGGAACGAGAAGGATTAGGGATGATCTACGCAGTCAAGAAGTTTAGGCACTACTTGTTGGCCAACAAATTCAAGTTCTTTACAGATCATCAAGCCCTATTGTACTTAGTCAACAAGCCATGTAACACAAGACGACTAATACATTGGTTTCTATTACTCATGGAGTACGATTTTGAAGTAGTAGTCAAGAAAGGAAAGACACATCTTAGAGCTGACCACCTTTCAAGATTAACCTCAGGAGAAGCTCCTCAAGGAGTAATGGATGATCTACCAGATGCATATTTGTTTAACCTTGAGATAGCACCAGAATGGGCTAAGCCTATAATCCCTATTCTGACATACGGACCCAAGAATCCTAGGATAAGGATCAAAGAAGGAGAGATCACCAAATCTCAGAGATATCAAATCATAGCAGGAAGCATATATAAACAGGATAATCAAAAGATTCTTGCCTATTGTGTAGATGAATTAGAACATGCGAATTGGTTGCAATTAGCACACGTAGGTGCATTAAAGCAACATCATTTGAAACATCGAACACTACAAACTCTGCATAGACTAGGAGTATATTGGCCTTCGATGGAAGTAGATGTCTACAAGTTGTGTAAGGAATGCAATGTTTGTTGTGAAAGACCACCAGTAGAACATGCTACATTATATCACGTGTCTCTCACACCAGACTGGAGTGAACCTTTAGTGACATACTTGAGGACGAAGACATTCCCTCAAGGAATGACCTTAGCTCGACAACGAAGTCTGGAGCAGGAGGCTCAAGACTATTCACTTATTGGCGATAATCTATACAAAAGAGGACGAGATGGATATCTAAGACAATGTGTTCATGAAAGCGATTATCTGAGCATACTAGAGACTGCACACCAAGGTGTTGCAGGAGGTCATTTTGGACCTGATAGGATAATCAAAGCCATCCTCTTTGCAGGATTATGGTGGCCCACTCTTCACATGGATGCTCATACCTATGTTAAGAGATGTGATGTGTCCCAAAGAACTCAATTTCCTACTCGCAAAGATGAAATGCCATTGAAACCCATGATGGGAGGACGTGCATTTTCTAAGTGGGGTATAGACTTTGTAGGACCCATTAACCCCCCTGCAAAAGGTACACATGCTGAATACATTATTGTCACGACGCATTATCTAACCAAATGGGTAGAGGCAAAAGCCACAAAAAAGAATGATGCACACACAACTGCAAAATTCTTATTTGAAAATGTCTTTACAAGATATGGATTGCCTATAGAGTTAGTAAGCGATCGCGGAACTCACTTTCTAAACCAAGTCATTGAATATTTGTTACAGGATTTTATGGTGATTCACAAGAAATCCACACCATATCATCCTCAGGCCAATGGTCAGGCTGAAAGCACTAATAAGATCCTTTGTAATGTACTGACAAAATTCGTGAACAACAAACGTTCAGATTGGGACAAGCAGTTACACCACGCTGTTTGGGCATATCGAGTGGCCTACAAGACCGTACTCAATGCAACTCCCTTTCAGATGGTTTTTGGTCAGAATGTTGTGCTTCTTTTGGACTTCTTGATACCGACCCTTAAGGTTGCACAAGAACATCAGTGGACCGGCCATGAATTATCAACAAGAATAATGGACTTGGAACGATTAGGAGAAACCAGGCTAAAGGCAGCAGCAGGAATATATGTAGCGAAGAAGCGACAGAAAGCATATTTTGATGCACATGTGAAAGATAAAGGCCTAAAAGAAGGAGATTTAGTTCTAGTACATACGCTGAAACAACACGCACGGAAGTTAGAAAAGCGAGGTTATGGACCTATGATCATTAACAGACTCTCAACAGAACCTCTTACTGAGGATATGCTTAGACGACTCAAGTTGGCAAAGAAGCGTAAGGAGGAAGAACATAGAATACGAGCGGAAGCTCAGGCAGAAGCAATAGAACGCATTAAGCGCATGAAGCTAAGAAGATAAGGACTAGGGAGAGAACATTATAACCATCTGGAAACTACACCCAGATATCCCATGGCCATGTGTCAAGTAAAGTCAACCACTCATCCTAGTATAGTGGACAAGAGACCATTCATTACAGTCAGGCTAGAGCACGGCAACCCTTGCCAAGAGCTCAGGGCTTTAATTGACTCAGGTGCTGCGACTAGTGCGATTAGATGTTCCCACTATAAGGATTCAGGAATAGAAATGCAGCCAATTGAGGCATACCTCATAGGGCTAGGAGGCATGGAAACCCCTTGCATGGGCGAGGTGGACCTTCCTATCCTCATTAAGGATGTGACCATGATAGCGAAGCTACTAGTGTGCCATGATGACAACCTGATAGAACCCCTAATCCTTGGCCAAGATTGGCTATACGATCACTCAGTGGACCTAAATCTTAGACAAGGCTCCTTACAGATTGGAACCTTAGATCAGAAGCGAGTGATACCGCTTGACGTCCCTAATGGCATTCCGACTGAGGTTTGTAACCCTAGACCCTATGAAATGCATGCGACGGAAGACCGGAAGATCTTTGGTCAAATCAGTCACGTTACGTCTACACCAACCCACTCGGGCTTGGCTATAGACATTTGCCAACGAGAAGGATGTCAGGAGATCTTCCCTGGGGCTTCCTGCAAACTAGAAGGGGCAATTACCCAACCGCTAGGGCAGATGGACACAATCAGCGGTCAGGTGGGTTGCATCAGCGGCCAAATGAGCACAATACCCTGCGATGCTCATCCTTCCAAACTTGCTGCGGACTGGCCTAGATTAAAGATAAATAATGAATCACTTCCTAATGGGCAGGTCACACAAGTTTTGGATCTCCCTTCTTTTCCAAAGCAGAGCGTCCAATGGACCTCTCAAACCCAACCACGAAGGAGTCAACCACAACAGAGGAACCCAGACCGATGACACCACCAGACGAGGCAAAGAAAGCAACAGTATCAACATCACAGAACAAGTGGCATGAGAAAAATATGGGTGCCAAAAGGACAACAACCACAGGCTATTGGCAACACTGCAGACAAGAACAGGACAAAGTTTCAAAAGAAGTAGAGTCAGTATCCAAAGTCCCCTCGATCTTCTTCTACAAGTACAAATATTCGACAAATTTGGATCGCCACGAAGTATCTTATCAATCGACCCACACCCATGCAGATTTGGGTACCCAAACAATGTATATAGCCCAACCCTCTAGCCATGTAATATATACCCCTCAGAAATCTTTCCATCCTTCAAGACCACCAAACCCGATACCACTTTTTGTCCCTCAGCAGAAACACCCCACCCACTCAAAGACTCTTAGGAAATGGATACCGAAACGTATCCAGACGTCTTCTTGTACTTATCTAACAATTCTCCCACCCCGTTTAAACTCCACCCTTGTAATAATTCACCCTCAACCAAACCTTGTAGGAATTCATACACCGAAACCCCACATCATGCATTATAAAAGCTCATCAAGAAATGTATGCATAATCTGACAATGTAGGCGTCTAGAGACATGCATTAGCTCTGCAAAAAAATCATAGCATCAATCACTTCAAGACACTTGGCTACACAGGTTACACATCGGTTATGGAAAGGGATTGCGGTCTCACCTTAATGGGATCATAATTAATTTCCATACTAATGTGCTAATCTTTTGTAGTAGATCTTTTCCATTAGCTCGTCAGTCATCATGCAAACCGAAGAAGGACCATCAGAAGCTGGCCCAAGCACACCAATGGCCAATATAGGAGAATTACTCGCGGAATCTCATCCGACTATGCAACCACCAGAGTTTCAAGGTTTTCCAGGACCCATGCCAATAGACGATCCTCCTAGAGGATATACTGAGAAGATTCATCGTAATTCTCACTGGTTTCAAGGCCTAGCAGGACCATTAACAGATGCTGATTTCATATTTGAGGCCAATTTGGCATTTGATCTTCGCACGTGGGCCAAGTACCAGTTCTTTTCAAGAGAATTTGAAGGACTACAGAATACACAAGATTTAACGCACGTTTGGGCACAAGCAGGATTTACAGAATATTTTAGTGACCCTCTGCCTAAACCCGATTTTTACAGATGCTTTTACCTAGTAACCACCTTGACAGCTTCAGAGAACAAGGATCTACCCGGCACATTCATGTTACCATCCTTGGTAAATGACCCTCCATTCAGAAGGTTTTATTTGTCTAAAGATTTAATTCGTGCAGCTCTCAAAATACATTGAACGCATACTCCGACGGAGCGAGAACGGCTAGTTCCAGAGTCGATGAAACGTGGTGATGTAACTAAGTGGGAGGATATTTCAGCTATAACCCCTGAGCTCTCCAAGCATTGCGGATATGCATGCAACATTTTGCTTTCCCAGCTCAAGATCGTTTTACCATGCCCCACAAAAGAATCTGGTTTGGCTTATACTTAGCATGTACTGGACCCCAAACGGTTGATCTAGCTAGATGGATAATTGATCAGCTCTATTTGGCACAACATAGATGGGAAGGAAAGAAAGTCATCAATGGGTGTTGTGCACTTACAAGGATTATATATATGTGTTTGGCATATGATTTACCCATTGAGCGTGCCATGACCAGTGAGGAACTAAAGGCATTTAAAGGAACCACAAAGAAAGCTAGAAAGGCTAGCAAAGGCAGATCCGGAAAGCGGATGAGAGGCACTATCCCATGCTTACAAGTCCCAGAATCACCCTCCCCACAACCATCTCCAGAGCAGTCACCGACAGCAGCCACTCCCACAGTACAACCTATTCGTATCAGATTATCAAGACCAGTTGTAACGGAGGGCACCACCAGTACTATTGCACCTCAAGCAGACACAACCCCAGAACCTATCACCACAGCAGCAGAACTTCCCACCACTATTGGTGCGGAAGCGTTCTCTTTTCCAATACCCCATTTAGAAGCAGAACAAGCAGCGCCACTGAACGCAACGTTCGATTTTGAAATGCCCGATGCGTTCTCCAATGAGTTCCAGTTTTTAGAAGGACAAAATTTTTCTCAAGAATTTGAAAGGCCTAGCTACCCTAGCACACCCAGGGATCAGCCACAAGGATAGATTGTGTCTAGCTCTGATGACGAAAGAACAGCAACTGATGACGATGAAGGAGACGATGAAGCTAGCAAGGGAACTCAGGAATCCCAAGAGCATGAACAGACAGATGGCCAAGGCCAACAAACAGACACACATGGTGATACAAGTACCCATGAAGATGAAACTTGTGAAGCAGCAGCTTACACACTGGCTATTAAGAAGCTGTATAGAACTATGGAAAAAGTTTGGGCACACAAAAAGATGACTGAGGAAGAGAGTCAAGCCATAATAGAACAGGAACTTGTCACAGGCGGATTCGAAGACGCATACATGAAAGGATTCAGAGAGTTAGTCAAATCAGTAGGCTCCAACGAAGCCCTCAGGTACTTGCAAAGAAAGCCACTACTACAGTTTGACCCCCGCCGAGTACGACTACTTCGAGTACGACTACTTTCAAAGCCCGGCGAATACATTCGTGTACCAACAGGAGCACAGTCTTTAGAACAAGCCAGGGAGGCATGCCTCGTCCCCGAAAGCTCGTTGGCAGCAGAAACCATCCTTGTAGATTCCCCACCCCGCGCTACCACTGTACATACCTCAGTCATCACTGAAGTACTGACCACCCCAACCGCTCCTCCATCACCGCCAGTCCATCCAGCCTCCCCTCTTCACCCTCCTTCTCCCCGACTAACATCTTCTATCGCTGGTGACGTAGCAGAAATTTTTTTTACGACCACTCACCCCACAAGTCCCGCACCCACTAGACCTAGTCTACCCCCTCACACATCCACCTTTCCATTCAACCCATTTCTCCATCCAGCTTTTCCATCCTTCCCCACAACTCCAAGACCCCTTTTTCCATTCCCACCGCCCTTAACCTTCTCCCCCGTCTCACCTCCCCGACCCACTGTAACCCCTCTTTCCCCTTTCCACCCAGCTACACTAGCCAGTCCCCCTGTAGATTACTCCTCAACCTTTGTAAATCCCGTATTTACACCAGCACAAGCACCCAGAGTCACACCCATATTCACGGTCACCGTAATGGACACGTCCAATGACATGGACATCTCACCACCCACTGCACCATCACTCACTTCACTCACAGCACAAACATATTTAGGCACATCACAATTTTCAACAATCACCACAACATCCACCTTCCCAACCCCATTCCCCGTTCCCTTTGCATCTACACCCACTGCATCTTCATTTAGCACCCCATTAATACTATCACCCACTGTAGATAATGCATTTCGATAGATGTTCATGTGTATGACGCAAGTAAGAGATGAGTTCACATCTCTTGGCGATCATTACCAGCAGTTGCAGACGACAACCACTGACTTACGATCGCAGCTTAATTTATTGTCTATTGAGAATGCCTCACTGAACAGCCGCTACCAAGAATTATGAGAGGCCTATCATAAATTAGAACTAGAGAGCGAAGAAAAGACCAAGGAAGCCACTGCTGACCTGGATAACTTATTAAGAGCCCAGACAGTCCGCAATGCAACGCTAACACGAAACATGGGCTTACTCAGAAGACATCTAGCAGCAGCAAAGGAGGAAAACCAGCGCCTACAGGATCAGAACCGAGAAAACTTAGAAGCAGCTCTTGACCACCCAGACCAACCTTTGAGTCCTAGTCGGTTCAAAGCCATTCCCTCAGACTCGATGAGGATGCTGCTAGAAGATCATGTAAGACTGCTAGATGAATACGATGGCATGAATGAGGAGTTACAGAAACTCAAAGACGATCATAAACTACTCCAGTTACGAGCACCGGCACACCAAGACATACCAACACCTGTGGACCCCTCTCCTGACATCTTAGAGGAACTCAACGCATTACGGGCCCAGGTATCAAACCTTGAATCAAGGATTGCAGTATATGAAGCACCACCAAGGCCAGATTCCCCACCTGAGCTTCCAGCTGAGGAAGAAACTGTCACCATCCCGGTGGAGGAAACGTTTGAAGAGGCGTACGAGCCACAACCCATCCCAGGCGGACGCGTCACGGCCGAAGGCTAGATGACTTATGAACTCCCGACTCACGCGTGGATGAAGACAATTGAAGAACTTGGGACAACACACTCAGCTAGAGTAGAGGCACAATTACATGCCATGGTGATGATAGAAGAAAGAATTTTACAGTCTCCATTCTTTGCTCATTTGGCCCCGCGAAGATACATATCTGGGCATGAGCTACAGTATAAACCATATTTTATGTTAATGGCCGAATACGAGTTAGCCATTGAGAAAGAAACAGGTAAAAAACCGTCACATGCGACTCAATTCGAGGAGGACGATCTACCACTCGATGCGCAACAAGGAGAGATCTATCAACTAGAGTGGCGCAAAGATTTACTACAGAAGTATCCAGAAATGATGAGTACATGGGTAAAGGCACCTTTGCACTTAAAGTACAACCCATGTTGGGGACCAGTACCACGAGGCCGCTCCTGGACAGCCTTTGCTATTAAGGTACAAAACACTAAGCAGTGTCAGGACTGGTTGAATTACCCCTATTTTAAGCCACCCATTGAGTTACCAACTGTAGGCTACATGATGGCTACAATTCGCCACTGGCTCCCTAGATTAAAGCATATGGAAGATATAGCGGCGCATATGACTATCAAAATCTTTGACATGATGCAAATGATTTTTAAAATCTTCCGACGCGTCAAGGCACCTCATGTAAACACCCCGGGCTTTGAGCATGGCAATTTCGATCTGGTATATGATATGAGTACAACGCCATCGCTACGGGTGTGTTATACCTGACATTGCAGAATAAAGTACCTACCGGCATGCTACAAGTAGACTTTCGAAGAGATGTTCACAACCGGCTTCTGGGAATACCATTCAGAGGTATTCATAAGCAGGCCTACACATTTATTACACTTATTTGCCTGTGAACGAATGGTCTACTCCACACACTATCAGCTCCCGCCACTGGAAGAACCGCAACCAATAGACTGGGAGAAACTCGAGGCCGATCTGGCCCGAGGCATTCGTACCTCCGAGCACACCCTCGCTCAAGACCTCCTACAGAACTATATCAGGCAGACCTCACAACAAGGTTTTGTCAGGGACGACAGAAGCGAGAGGGAGGGGGTTGTTGGAAGCAGCCAGAGGCATAGAAGACGCGGAAGCATATAATGGAAGAGCAGGGAGCTAGTGGAATCTTTTTTCAAAGAATCATGTTTTAGAAATACTTTTCAAAAACCTCCAACAGTGATTTTTATCACTAATGTAACATATGTAACATAGAAAAACCCTTTTCTTAATTTCTAGCTCCATTTTGTGCAAGCCGAGGAGTCCTCGAGCTTGAGGAGCTTAGGTAGAACAATCGTATCAATTTTCATTATTTTTAGACACCGTTTACCCTTCCAAATAGCATCTAGGACCTAATTTTTAACTATGCCGGTCACTAGATGTGAAACCGGTCAAAACTAGTCGGGAAATTATAAAAAGAGCTACAGAGCTCATTTTTGAGGTTGGTTAGTGTGAGCTTAGAGTTATTTTGAGCTTGTAATAGTGTTCTTGAGCAATAGAGTGGATTTCTCACCTTCCATTGTGTCTTGCTTGTCTCTTCATTGTGTGTGTGTATGTGTGTGTGCATCTTTGTGCTTCTCACCTTCACTCTCACTTCATCTCACATTCACGATCTTCATATCACTCCTATCTCTTCCACGGATTGACATTAAGGAGGTGAAGCTTCTTAACGTGGTACTTACCATTGTGCTAGAGCAACAGTGTAGGTGCACTTTTTGGTGGCTGATTTGATGAGATTTGAATTTGATTGAGTTTGGTGTAGCCTCCAACTTTATTCCATGATTTTGGATCCTCCTTTTGGATTGGTCCACTTGCAAAACTCATGGTTCAGCCTTTTTGCATGATTGAGACTTGATTTTCAACAAGTCGGACACTTCCAGAATTGGAAGTATGGCACAAAAGGTTAGCACATATTGGTGAAAGATCATTAAAGCAAATTTGTAGGGACCAAAGTGTACTTGGACTCCCTAATTTTGTTCAAACAACACGATTTATAAGTGTAGTGCATGTCGATTTGGAAAGTCTCACAGGTTACCATTCATGAAGAAAGGGTATACGCATGGAGATCTCTTGGATTTGGTTAATATAGATGTATGGGGACCTAGCAAGGATGCTTCAATATCAAGATGAAGGTATTATGTCTCCTTCATTGATGATCGCAGTAGATGGACTATATTATATTTTATGAAACACAAAGATGAAGTCTTTTCATGCTTCAAAAGATATTTGGCTCTTGTGGAGAATCAAACAGTTAAGACATTAAAAAGGCTAAGGTTAGATGGAGGGGGAGAGTACTTCTCCCATGAATTTGACTCCTTTCTTCAAGAGAGGGAAATCAAAAGAGAGATCACTAAAATCCTTAACAAAATGGAGTGGCAGAAAGAAGGAATAGGACAATTGTTGAAGCTACAAGGTCTATGCTAAATGAGAAGCAGTTACCTAAGTACTTATGGGTTGAGGCTGTATCCACAGTCACTTATTTGATTAACAGGTTACCTTCAAAATCACTTGATGGCATGACACCATATGAGGCTTGGAATGGAAGAAGACTAATCTTGGATCATTGTAAGATTTTTGGATGTATTGCTTATGCTCATGTTCCTTCACAGGTTAGAGGGCAGATGGATCCCAAAGCAGAAAGGTGTGTATTCATTGGATATGACAACAATCAAAATGGCTATAGATTATACAACCCAACAAACAAACGATTCTTGGTGAGTAGAGATGTAGTATTTGATGAGAATAGTTCTTGGTATGAAGATTGATGTAGAAAGGTCAAATTACCTTATGATCTTTAAGAAGATTTTCCAAAACTTGTTAAGGAAAATCCTCCTAAAGTTGAAGAGCAGGATACCTCCAAAAATGATGAAGCAACTCAGTATGAAAAACGCAAAATGTGGAAGTCTAAAGGTAAAGCAAAAATGCGGGAACTTGGACAAGAGGAAGAATCATCACATCATGGCCTAAGGAGGTCCATGAGGGAGAAAAGAAAACCAAAAAGGTATGGGTTTGATACTTCTCTAGTCACTAAACATTCAATCTATCTAGCACAGGACATAAATCAAGAGGAACCCTCAACATTTGAGGAAGCAAAGAAGAAATCAGAATGGAAGCATGCAATGGAAGAAGAAATTGAAGCTCTTGAGGAAAATACACTTGGGAGTTAGTTCCTAAGTCTCCATCAATGAAAGTGATAGGTTCAAGATGGATTTACAAATTGCAGAAGAACTCAGATGGCTCCATTAGTAGGTATAAGGCAAGGCTTGTGGCAAAAGGCTTTGCACAAACTCAGGGAATTGATTATGAGGAGACCTTCTCTCATCTGGAAAAGATGCCTACAATTAGGGTTCTGCTTAGTATTGCTACTTCCAAAGATTGGAAGATACTTCAATTGGATGTAAAAAATGCATTTCTTAATCGATGGACAACAGAAGAGGTGTACATGGCACAACCACCTGGTTTTGAGAATCACATATATCCTGATTATGTGTGTAAACTTGAGAAAGCTTTATATGGACTCAAACAAGCCCTAAGGGCTTGGAATCAGAGGCTTGTCTCATTCTTGCAAGACAAAGGATTTCAACCTAACAAGGCATATCCATCACTCTTCATCAAAAAGAGTAATTCTGAAGTCGTCTATTTATGTGTGTACGTGGATGATATTATAGTAACAGGAAATATTGCAGATGGGATCAAGAAAGTCAAGGATCAGATGAAAGAAGAGTTTAAGGTAAGTGACTTAGGGTCACTTACATATTTCCTAGGATTGGAAGTGGTATACAAAGATCATGGTATATATCTTACTCAAAGAAAGTACATTAAAGGCTTGTTGACAAAGTTCAAAATGCAAGATTGCAGGATTGCAGGTACTCCAATGGAGGTTGATCATAAACTGAGCTCGCATGAAGCTGAACTCATAGAAGATGTCACAGGTTATCAAAGCCTTGTGCGTAGTTTGGACTATGCCACATTAACAACAGTAGATATATGTTATTGTTGGGGGATTCTTGTGCAGAAAGGGATTTGAGCGTTTGTAGAAGAAGGGAGAAAGATAAGAAGAAAGATATAGACATTGGAAGCTTCTGTAGATTGATTATAAGGAGGAAAGTACAATGGTGATGTACAATACAACCCAAGTGCTTTCTATGCAAAATCCTAAAGAGTGCATAATCACAAAGTACAAAATACCCAAGGTTCTTGTTGTTGCCGACCTTCTCTGCACTAGACCTCCACCTTCTCCAAGATTGCACTTGTGCACACCTTGCACTCAAGCTTCCACTAGGGGGAGGGATGGATACCTTTTGTCGGTGCGTGCACAACTTCAATGGGACCTTACGACCTTTGGTTGTATGCTTAGCACTTCTTTGCACACTTCTTAGTCACTCTTCATGCACACCTTGCACTTCACTTCTCTACGTCGCATACTGTAGATGTCTCTTCCACTTCTCTTGCTTAGTCTAGAGTATGCTCACCTTGCTTAGTCTTCAAAGAATAATGCCTTGCCTTGATTTGAGTGTCGGTTCACGTACGCTCTTAACTGCTAGAGTGTCTTGGTGCTCACTTTGATGTCTGAAAATTGTCTCCAAAAGTGGGCAACCAACGAATCCCTGTTTTGTCCTCTAATGACTTTAGAATAAAACAAAATTTTAATTAGGGGGCCATACTTTCACTTCTGTGTACGCTACCACTTCACATACCTTCACATTTTGCCTTTTAATTCTTCAAATGTGCACCTAGAGAGGGTTCACTTGAACCTTCCAAACACTTTAAAAAACACTTTGAACCTTAGAGAATGACAAAAATAACTCTGCAACCTGCAACCAACTTTCTACAATTTTACCCTTTGTGAATCAATTAATTGTGCAGTACCTGTGCACCTTGACACCCACCTTTGAATGCTTTGACTTCACCCATGTTGACCGTTGACCTTGAACATGTTGACTTTGACTGGTTTGACTTTGGCCTTTTGACATTGATTGTAGTTGACTTTGAGCAATATGATTTTTATGGGCTCAACAGTTATAGTGTGAGTGTGCTAAGTCAATTTATGCACACACCCAGGAAACCTCACATGGAAGCTGCCAAGAGGATACTCAGATATCTCAAAGGGACCATGAATGAAGGATTATAATACTATTATGTATCTGATTTAAGATTGAAAATGTTCCTTGATGCAAATTGGGCTATCTCCAAGGAAGACAGAAGGAGCACCTCAGGATATCTTATATTTACAGGATCAAAACTTGTCTCATGGTCATCTAAGAAGCAACCCACAATTGCACTCTCTTCTACTGAAGCTGAATACAGAGGTCTTGCTATAGCTACTCAAGAAGCAATGTGGATGAAGATACTATTCACAGATCTTGGATTGGAGATGGGAACTCCAAGTATTTTTGGTGACAACATGAGCTCCATTCACTTGGCTACCAATCCAATTTTTCATGCAAGGAATAAAACATCTTGAAGTACATTATCACTATGTAAGAGAGAAGATTAAAAGCAAGGAAATTCAGCTATCTTATGCATCAACCCATCAACAATGTGCAGATATCTTAACCAAGGCACTAGATGGCACCAAAGTTAGCAAATTTAAACGTATGATTGGCTTGTAGGTAATTGTTAGCAGTAGACAAGGGAGTCAACGAAGATCTGGCAAATAGGCCAGTAATTTTCCTCATGAAGAAGCAAGTACGAGCACTCAACGCAGATCTAGCACTAAGGCAACCTTTAAATTTTCAAATCCTTTACACCCATTTAAAGTGATTTTCATCACTAAACACCATTGTAAATACCAATTCATCTTTTTGTAGCTCCATTTTGTGCAAGCCAAGGAGTCCTTGAGCTTGAGGAGCTTTAGAAGTATCTACCTGCCAATTTTCGTATTTTTTAGATATCGTTTGAGCCCTCAAATAAGCCCTGGAACCTAATTTTTAACTAGGCCGGACACTAGGTCTGGACAGGGCCAAAACTTAGCCAAAAACTATAAAAAGAGCTAGAGAGCTCATTTTGAGGTTAGATTGTAATTGAAACAAACTTGTAAGAGCTTTTGAAAGTAATCTAAGAACTCCATTGATTCTCCCTCTTTGTCTTGCCGTGTGTGCACGTGTGTGTGTATGTGTGTGCATGCTAGTGTGCTTCTCACTCACGCACTTGTGCGGCCACTTGCTCGAGGTCTTCATACCATCCTCACGTCTTCCCGGATTGACATTAAAGGAGGTGCTACTCATCACTGAGCTACACCAAATTTTGGCGCCGTTGCCGGGGACCGAGCTTTGAGGACGAGCGTGTGATGGTAAGACGTAGAGTTGACGCGTTGGAGTTGTAGGTATTTTCTTCACTCTCCTCGATTTTCTTTTACTTTCTTCGCCATCTTCATCACCATCATCATCATCACAATCACCCACCTCCATCTCCATCATCGTGAAAATTTCTGTTTTTTCGATCATATCACCTTCCCCACCTCATTTCCCTCATTTCACGTGTGAGAGAGAGCGAGAGAGCGATATTGTGTGTGCGGATTTTGCATGTTTCTTGAGTTTCATTGCAGGTTCTTGCTGTATCATCATCCCCAGCTTCCTGCGCAGGTACGAAAATCATCGAAACTGTCTCGCGGTCGCAGGCTTCTGTCGATCGCGACTGACAGAAATTTTTGGCTTTTCACAAAATTGAGTGCACCACTAGAACAAGCACAAGGAGCACATCCTAAAACACTAAAAACAGTAGAAAAATTCGAGGTTTTCTATCAATCGCGACCGACAGCCTCTGTCAATCGCGACCGACAGACCCTGTCAATCGCGACCGACAGACTCTGTCAATCGCGATCGACAGACATCCATGATCGACTGACTGCCACGTAGGACCCTGTCAATCGCGATTGATACCATCGATCGCGATCGACAGCCACGACCGACACCTCTATCAATCGCGATTGACACCATCGATCGCGATCGACTGAAATTCCACGATTGATTGACTTTTACGCGTAGCCACGTGTCCATCGCGACTGATAGGCCCCCGATTGACTGAAATTTCGGCGAAAAAACCGGAAAACGTGTCGATCGCGATTGATAATGTCGATCGCGATTGACAGCCACGATCGACTCTGTCGATCGTGATTGACACTGTCGATCGCGATTGACAGCCCCGACGGACACCTCTGTCAATCGCGATTGACAGACCTGTCGATCGCGATTGACAGGCTTTTCGGCCAAAAAAATTAGGGATTTTTATTTCAAGTTTGGAAAAATTTTGTGGCATTTTTGTCAATCCATTAGCATTTTGTGAGGTTCCTACACTTGTGATTTGGAGAAAATCCTAGGATCTGTCGGCCAGATTGAATCTTGATTTAACCCCCTAAACCCTGAACAGTCATAACTTCTTCATACAAAATCAATTTTTTGAGCTCTAGGGCTTGTTGGAAAGCTCGTGACATATACTACATGCCCTCAACTGTTTTTTATAAAGATAATGCATTGATTTTCAGATAGAGTATTTTGAAGTTGACCATACCCAGGGGGATCAAAGTCAGGGGTCTTTAGGATTGTTTTCTTAAAAATCACAATGCAAGTTTGTGTTTGTGCTACAGGAATGAAAATCATTGGTTCTGTCTTTAGAATTTAAATCTTTGAGCTAACTTTGGAACTCTTACAGATCTATTGAGAGCTTCGAAAGGTGTCTAAGCAAGTGTAAGTGCAAGCTTGGGAACACACTTCCTGGGCACTCAAGGGCAACCAGGCAGGAAACAAAAGGTTGGAAACTCGTAACCTCCTCTGTCAATTCATAGTTTAGGCTAAGAACGACGAGAGGTAGGAGTAAGTCAGGGCGACGATAGGCAGGTATCAAGTTGAAGACTACCTAAAAACTCAAGTTCAAGCTAGAAACCTAATCTCTGTACTGTCGATAACATAAAGGAAAAGAACCTAACGTGGAACGATCAACCTGAAAGTACGAAGAACATTCAAGTATTCCTGACGACGTAATATCAGACAAGACCTTAAACACGAGGAATAACTAAAAAGAACCAAGCGACTAATATAAAGTAACCAGCAACGAGGTTGTACTCTGGGCAAAGAATTGGGCTACTTAGATAGGCATATGAACCTTAGATCAGGACGACATCTAGCAAGGGAGAGACAAAGCCTTAGATCTTCAGAGGCTAGTGTTAACCACACTGCTAGGTCTTGGGCCCAGCAGTTGAGCCACCACTCGTACTACCCTAGCTATGAGACCAGTGAGTTAGAGATGTCTCAAGGCATGGACAGACCTACGGGAAGTTCAGGAGTGCCATACTTGTACAAGGTAGAAGGCCCTTACAAAACACAGTTGGAATACCTTAGGACCAACCGATTAGGTGCTAGCATCTATGAGGACGGCCTGGGAAGATCCGTGGTCCAGATTAAAAACCCTGACCAATCCATAGGACTAGAGCACCCAGCTGTCAAGTTTGAAAACGGTGCATACCTGGACAAAGAAGGAACCATATACGTAGTCACCAGTCACCCAGATAGGACAGATGAATTTGGGAATGTAATTTCCGAAGCGGACTTAGGTGACTTGGAACAAGGAAACATGGGTGTAGAACCTAGAACCCCTCGAGGCAAATCTGTTCTCACTAGGATTATCACACCTGAGTGGGTTCCCCAAGACAACAAGAGCATAGATTTGCTCCTCAATCGAGAAACTGACGAAGCCTTTTGGAGGTATAAATCTAATCAGCCAACTGATATAGGAAATATCATGATCTATGAGTTTAAGGATCCGGATAGCCCAGGTAGAGTGACCTACTTAGATCACACTTCGGAAAGGATCTTTGTGGTGACAGAAAATGATAGGCATGCTTACACTTGGAAGGGTGAATTCATTTTCCCCCAACCAAGATCGAATGTATCCTATGGTCACCCTGGAGCTGGAACATCCCAAGCTCATGGAATGCAAAGAGACAGAAGTAGAGATAGACCAGAAGTCAGCTTTGCCAACCCAGTGGGAAGAGAGAGAACGAGGACGGAAACAAATAGAGTAGAACCTGAGATACTTAGAGCTCATAGGAATCAAAGAAACGCGAATGAGTTCCCTCTGCCGAGACCTAGAGAGCACACAAGAACTCTGAGACTGACCCAGCTAGTTAAGTCCATGAAAAATTACTTTGATGGCACAGGAGATCCCTATGATCATGTGGCGGAATTCAAGCAAGTCTTGAGAGCTGAGCAAGTGGAGGATCTATTCACACAGTACAATGCCTTCGGTCTAACCCTTAGGAACACAGCACTTACATGGTTTCAGCCATTGGATGAGCGACAATTCAGGTGTATAGACCAACTCCTAGAAGCCTTCATTGTAGAGTTCTCTAAGAGTGGCATAAGACACAATACCTCCTCATTGATTCACAGCTTCAAACAGACTCCCCAAGAGACTGTAAGATTGGCAGGAAGAAGATTCAGACAATATCTCGAAAGATGCCCTGTTTCGGAGCTACCCACATCTGCCAAACAAGTAGCCTTATTCCTTGATGGATTGCTGAGTACGAAATTGAGATCCTATGTGTATCTGAAGGACCCTAGGACCATAGAAGAATGTGTACGCATGTGCATTGACATTGAAGATAACCTAGGGGAGGAACTAGAGCTTTCCAAAATCTACAAAGATTCAGATAGTGCATCTAGTCACTCTTCCATGCAATCCACATCAATTGAGGAACTTGCCGAAAAAGTAGCTCAGAAATTAGGTGTAACTAGCAAACAAATCCCAAGGTTTGCTCCTGTGAAAAGGTGCTATACATGCGGTGGTGACCATATGGCGAATGTCTGCCCTATTATGGCTCAGCCCCAAGTAAATCCTAGTAGCCAGTACTGCACCATAGAACGGAGATACACCAATCACACCGCACAAGATTGCCCATACAACAAGCAGGCAGTTAGGCAACCCTACCCTCAGCCCTACCAACAAGGCAGATACCAGAACCAAAATCCACCACCACAATATGCTAGACCCCAACAAACCTACCAACCACAATATCAGGCCCAACAGAGACCCCAACCGGTGCTAGTTCAACAACCTCCAAACCCAGCTAATGTGATTCCGGTAAAGTATGTTGTCGCAGAAGAAAACCTGAATAGGGCCATAGTACCAGTAACCCCATTGATCTCAGAAAGTGACCCGAGTGACCATAGCTTTGATTCTACACATGTCAAATAGTCCCCAGGCTTACTACATGCAGTCTCCAGAACATGGTGAGTCCTACTATAGTGAAGAGCCAAATGAAATAAGTTGGGAGTTGGATTACACGAATGTCATGTATGCAAACCCCAACCCTAGGCCTCAACCTAGGCAAGTAAGACCTCCATTCCCAAGAGGACCATGCTACAGATGCCAAGGAGATCACCTCATTCGTGATGGCCCCTTACCTCCACCCACACAACCCCAGTCAGTGACGATCCAAGGCTTTTGCCAAGATTGCGGAAAAGAGCATCTCTTGCGAGATTGCCCTAAAAATCCTAATAATATGCCAAAAATCACTCCCATTAATGTGATTGGGTTGGTTGTAGATTCCTCAGGAAGTGTCACTTCCACTGCACCAGTACAGCTAGTCACTAGAGCCCAAGCACTGCAGCAAAACCAGGGTGTAGGTCAGGAAAAGGGCCCAGAGGCTAGTGAAACTGAGAGCATAACCAAGAAAAGGACTAGAGCTTGGAAAGATAGTCGGGAAAGAATGAAAAGACAATGGGCTAAAAAGATGAGTGAACTTGAGGAAAGCGTAAGAGAAACAAGAGCCAGGATAACCGAACTCACAACTCAAACTCCCTCTCACACTACTCCACCACCACCATTCCCATCTCCATCCGACCCACCACCTTCCAACCCACCTCACCTAAAACCACCACCCCCTAGAGTAGGATCAATCCTAGCAGATCCCACTCCCGAAGACCTTAATATGATGCTTAAAGCATATCAGGCCAGAATCCAAGAAGGGCCAACCATAACCGATCATGAAAAGTGCTACCCTAGAGTCGAGCTAGAGCTTGAACGAACTAAAATTTGTGCTAAGATGGTAGAATTGGCTCAAGCCATGTTCGAAGCTAGCCACCTCTTTAATATCTCTAGCTCAGCTAAGATGCAGTTACACTTTGACGGACTGCTAGAAAGAATAGAGAGGCTAATTGCACAATCAGAAAAGGAACCTGCCCCTCAAAGAAAGGAAAGGGCAAGGGAACGGACAAGCCAGCCTCTTCAGGAAGCCCATGTGCCTCCTCAAGAAGCTTATCTTCCCCCCCAAAAGGCAGATGAGCCTCCCTCGAAAGCTTATGTACCTCCACAGGTTGCCTACATTCCTTCTCAGGGAGCGTATGAGCCTGCTCGGAAGAGTAATAGAATAAGTAATCCTCCCCAGGAAGCTTGTGCTCCAGCCATCTATGAGAACAAGGAGAGAGTCAACGATAGAATAAGCCCTCCTTCCCAGGTTGCTTATGTGCCTAATTCTACGGAGCTAGATACTTCTTCTTCTATGAATCGGTTTGCACCAGACTTCCTACGAGAGATTCAAGAAGACAAATGGGATAACGAAAGTGAAGTCGCCCCTCCTTTTGAACTTGTGGATGATGCACACGATCAATTCCCACAAGACATCCCATCTATTTACGGGGAACATGAGAGTACTCAGTCGCACGAGAGATTGGACTTTGAGTCTAATTCCATACAAGAGCTACCCCACTTCACAGGCCCATGGGAAGCAAAGTCCACGTGTATGAGAGCACCCACAGTCATGGTAAGGAACGACGACTCAGTCATACCTAGGAACACGGAGGTAGTAAAGAACGCCAAGGTGCAGCGCGATCTCACTTTGGAAGAACGGCCTAAGGATAGACCAGAAGCGCGGAAATATGTAGCTAGTCAAGTAACTGAAGTTCCAAAACCACGTTCCCGGGTAGGATCCCATAGGACAGTGCCAGAAATTCCCTTGGATAAGATAGGAGATATGTGTGAAGGTGAAGAAGGGAACACCTATCTTCCCATCACCTACCAGGAGTACACCACCAAGGCAATTTTGGACTCAGGTGTAGGAGTTGCAATTGCCACTACTTCCCTTTGGAAGCGTTGGGGCAAGCTAGCACTCAGGCCAACAAGAATGAAATTGCAAATGGCCGATGGTCACATAGAGAGACCCTTAGGACTGCTAGAAGGAATAACTCTCACCACTTGTGGTGTTGAGTTTGAGCATAGCTTTGCTATATGTGACTTCAGCAAAAACCATGCCTATGAGATGATTTTGGGAAGACCATTTATGCGACAGTTGCAAGTAGTACAGGATTGGGGAACCAACTCCTTGTATTTGCAACACTTGGGTGTTACGACCAAAGTCAATCTCAAGGATTATTCTCATAGAGATGTCCCTCCTATCCAATGGAATCCCATCCATAGAGCCAAAGATGATACAAAATCGGTGCATTCCATAGGGTCTGGATCCTCATGGATGCATGAAGACACTCACTTATGGATGTGCAAGGTAGCAGTAGAAGAAGAGAAGAGAGAGAAAGCCAGAGAGGTAGGTGCAAAAGAAACACATAGATCAATTCAAGACCCAGCCTATGCACCTGTAGTTTTTCCTGATGAGGAATTTGAACCCCATGGCTGGGCAGAAATTTTAGCAACAATGGACGTAGCCATCAATGAAGAACAATGGACACCTCACTGTGATGAGGATGGCTATGACATTTCAGTCTTCTCCATAGAGCCAATCATGGGAGAGGCAGTTCTAGAAGAATGCGAACCTAGCCCTGATGCATTTGAGGATGCAAGTGACTCCGATCTAGAGTCAATCATATTATGGACCCACCATTTGCATCAGATGAAGAATACTTCCATGAAGTAGAATTTCAACCCCAGAGGCATGGAGAGATTACAAATGATGTAAGATTAACAACACACGTGACTCCGAAGGAAGAAGGAAAGAAACGAAAGAAGAGAGAAGTCTCACCAGAAGAGGAAGAATCTTTGTTTGAGGTCCCAGAAAATTTCAAGAAGTACGAGATAGACGACAGGAGAGTCATGATAAGAATGCCGAAACGAGAGGCACAATCAGGAGAGGCCTATGATAACAAAGAAACTACCAAGAAAATCGTAGTGGCCCTAGAAGAAGGAGAGGAGAGATGCACATACATAGGCCATGACCTAACAGAGGAAGAAGAGTATGCGCTAATTGCCTTGCTAAGAGAATACAGAGGTGTATTCGCTTGGAGTTACAAGGATTTGAAAGGTGTCGACCCTGACATATGCTCACACACCATTCCCATGACTTCAGATGCCAAACCCTCGAAGCAAAAGCCCTACACATATAACGATAATTAGGCTGCTAAGATCAAAGAAGAGATAGATCGACTGGTCGAAGCTGGATTTATCTATGAAATTGAACACACTGAGTGGGTATCCCCCATTGTTGTGGTGCCCAAGAAAAATGGCAAGCTGCGTGTGTGTATTAACTTGAAGAAGGTTAATGCAGCCACGATTCGAGATAACTATCCGCTTCCCATCACAGAACATCTCTTAGAAAGAGTGGCAGGCAAGGAAGTCTACAGCTTCCTTGATGGATTTTCGGGCTACAATCAAGTAGCCATAGCTCCAGAAGATCAGCATAAGACAGCATTTGCCACAGAATGGGGCATTTTCGCCTTCAGAGTAATGCCATTTGGGCTTACCAACGCACCAGCTACCTTCCAGAGGCTGATGTGCCATATGTTTAAGGAGTTCCTGAGGAAGAGTTTAGAAGTCTATGTGGATGATCTTTGTGCTCATTCCAACATTAGACACACTCATATTCCTGAACTCAGGCAAATCTTTGACAAATGTAGAGAATATCAAGTCTGCCTAAACCCAGAAAAGTGTGTTTTTATGGTCAGGCAAGGCAAAATTCTAGGACACATAGTGTCAAAGAATGGCATATCTACTGACGAAGAGAAAGTGAGAGCCATAGCAGAACTACCTAGGCCAAAGAATGTCAAGGAAGTACAAGCTTTCATGGGGCATTGTGGTTATTACCGACGATTTATACACATGTATGCTGTCATTGCAAAGCCCATGTACGGACTTCTGACAAACTTTGAGTGGACGGATGAATGTGAGAATTCCTTCCAGGAGCTTAAACGGAGATTATGTTCAGCACCAATCTTGACCACACCAGATTGGAATAAACCATTCCATGTTCATGTGGATGCATCCAATTATGCCATTGGTTGTGTGCTTGCACAACCTACTGGTGAAGGTAATATGGATCTTCCAATTGCCTATGCCAGTAGACAGTTGAATGCGGCTGAACGGAATTACACCACTACAGAGCGAGAAGGCTTAGGCATGGTTTATGCAGTTAAGAAATTTAGACACTATTTGCTTGCAAATAAGTTTAAATTTTTTATTGATCATCAAGCATTGCTATACCTCGTAAACAAGCCATGCAATACAGGAAGATTAGTGAGATGGTTTCTCTTGCTAATGGAATATGACTTTGAGGTAGTGGTAAGAAAAGGTAGGACTCATTTGAGAGCTGATCACCTCTCTAGGCTCACATCGGGAGAAGCCCCACAAGGAGTGTCAGATGACCTTCCTGATGCTTACTTGTTTAATTTGGAAGTTGTACCGCAGTGGGCTAAGCCATTGGTACCAGTATTGACATACGAGCCTAACCATCCAGTGGTAAACACACGAAATAGAGAAGTTGTAAAAGCCCAAAAGTACCACATCATGGCTGGAAGCATGTACAAGCACACAGATCAAGGGATCTTGGCTTGTTGCGTAGAAGAGGATGAGTACGCTAAATGGTTGCAATTAGCACATGTAGGTGCGTTAGAGCAACACCATTCAAAGCAACGAACTTTACAGACTCTAAAGAGATTCGGAGTGCATTGGCCAACTATGGAAGCGGATGTCCAAAAGTTGTGCAAGGAATGCCCAATCTGTTGCACTAAACCACTAGTGGAACACGCCACTCTTTATCAAGTATCCATTGTGCCAGATTGGAGTGAACCTCTAGTATCCTTCCTAAGGACAAACACATTCCCTCCAGACATGACTCTGGCGAGGAAAAGGAGTTTAGAACAAGAAGCCCTGGATTACTCACTCATTGGTGATAATCTATATAAGCGTGGTAAAGATGGTTACCTGAGGCTATGTGTCCATGAAAGTGAATATCTGAAGATCTTGGAAACTGCTCACCAAGGTGTAGCAGGAGGACACTTTGGACCGGATCGGGTGATCAAGGCAATACTATTTGCGGGCTTCTGGTGGCCTACCCTTCACATGGATGCACATACCTATGTGAAACGGTGTGATGTCTGTCAGAGGACTCAGTATCCTATACGCAAAGATGAGATGCCACTGAAACCTATGATGGGTGGACGTGCATTTTCTAAGTGGGGAATAGACTTTGTAGGTCCTATTAATCCCCCAGCTAAAGGTTCTCATGCGGAATACATCATTGTTGCAACAGATTATCTAACTAAGTGGGTAGAGGTAAAAGCTACGACAAGGAACGACGCTCAGACAACTGCTAAATTCTTGTTTGAGAATGTATTCACAAGATATGGACTACCTATAGAGCTTGTAAGTGATAGAGGCACTCACTTCTTGAACGAAGTGATTGAAAACCTACTCCAAGAATTCTTGGTAATACACAAGAAGTCTGCCCCTTATCACCCTCAAGCTAATGGACAAGCTGAGAGCACTAATAAGATCTTATGCAATGTACTGACAAAATTAGTGAACACTAAACGCTCTGATTGGGACAAACAGCTACACCATGCTGTTTGGGCATACCGAGTGGCCTACAAAACGGTACTCCAAGCCACTCCCTTTCAGATGGTATTTGGCCAAAACGTTGTGCTACCGTTGGACTTCTTAATACCTACGTTGAAAGTAGCACAAGAGCAAGAATGGACTGGTCATGAGCTCTCCTCTAGGATCTTTGACCTTGAACGATTAGGAGAAACAAGACTGAGAGCAGCGGCAGGAATATATGCAGCCAAGAAGAGACAGAAAGCATACTTCGATGCCCATGTGAAGGATAAAGGTTTGAAAGCAGTTGATCTAGTTTTAGTCTATACACTGAAACAACACGCAAGGAAGCTAGAAAAGAGAGGCTACGGACCTATGATCATCAATAGGATCTCCACGAGTGGAGCAGTACAATTGGCCACATTAGAGGGTGATGTTCTCCCAAACTATATTAGCGGTTGCAGAGTCAAGTTGTATCAGGAACCCCTCACGGAGGAAATGCTCAGCCGACTCAACACTGCTAAGAAACGCAAAGAGGAAGAAAAGCGAGTTCGAGAAGAAGCTCAAGCAGAAGCTTTAGAACGCATCAGAAGGATGAAGTTACGAAGGCAAGGTAGAGATCAGCCTAGAGTGAATGACTATGCAGATCAAGGATATCCTATGGCCATGTGTGAAGTTGCAGGAACAAGCTCGCATAGGATAATTGACAGACGTCCTTTCTTAACCCTAGATATAGGACAAGGAAAGAATGCAAGGAACGTAAGAGACTTGATTGACTCAGGCGCAGCCACTAGTGCTGTTAGAGTGTCTTACTGTCAAGAGTTACAGTTAACTGTCAATCCTGTGGAAGCATATCTCATAGGATTGGGAGGCGTGGAAACCCCTTGCATGGGCAAGGTGGAACTTCCCCTCTACATTCATGATGAGGAAATGACTGTTAAAGTACTGGTGTGTCAAGATGAGGATCTCACTGAACCTCTTGTCTTGGGTCAAGATTGGATCTATGACCAAGCAGTCAATTTAAACCTAAGAAGTGGACTTCTCCAGGTTTGGGTCAATCATAGTCGAGTTACAGTAGAATTAGACAATGGAGCACTCAAGGAACTAGGAAAGGCACAGACTCCTGGTCCTTCCAGGGGTACACATGAAGATGACCATGTTGTTCTTGTCCAAAACCATGTGTTGCAGAGGAATGATATTCGCAAAAAAGGAGTCAGGGATGCAACGGAACTCCCTTCTTTTCCAAAGGCCAGAAGGAGGCAGCAACCCAAGGTGGATCAAAGGCAGAAGAAGCAGAGTACTACCTATGTCCGAGATCAAAAGTACCTGCGTAGCAGAATGTCCCAGAAAGTAAACCATGTGTGGGTGCGGAAAGGCGAACAACCGGTTGCACCACCGCCAACTACACGGGCTAAGTTTCTTCTTAATAACCAACAACACGACATTAACAAGAAGTCTTGCAGAAATTCTCCTGCTAACGTGAAATCTATTTGGGTGCCCAAGAAGTCGATGAAGGCTAGCCCACAATCACGACAAATTTGGGTGCCTAAGGCTTGCTTGCGGGTGCAAGTAGCTACGCCGAGGCCACGACCTATACAGCATAACCCATCTACTCGTACAGCCAGTATTCACTCATTCTCAACACTCACGAACACACCAAGGCCCATGAGCATGCATATAATCAATTGTAAATGGGTCCCTAAAAGGCCTCATTTTCAAACCCAGATACCGATAAAGCTCTCTAGAGTCTCTACGAAACCAAAAACAAAGCCCATTCAATGCATTTGGCAGCCTAAGACCTGTAATAAACCCCCCGACCCCAATTTGTAAATTCATCCCCACTTACTAACTTCATTAGTCTCCTAGGACCACCCAAGCATTAACTACACACACGTGCACCGAACACTTACTAACCCATTATTCGCTCCCGACCCTCATGTTAATATTGTGATGGGAACAACAACGGTCCTCCCCTGTCCTGTGCAATATTAACACATGTTTGTATATTCTCACAGAGACAGGCAGCAAGAGATAAGATGGCAGATACGGTTGGAACTAGCTCCCAGGCCGGCACCAGCCCCCAAGTGGTGGACATCGAAAGCCTTCCAGTCGAGGAGGAATTAACGGAAAGACCAGTGGCATTACGAGCATTGCATGCCATACCAATCCAGAATCCTCCACAGGGTCACACCATGCCGGTGGGCAAAACCTCACACTGGTTCAGTGACGTGGCTGGACCCCTGGGTGAAGGCACATACATGTGGGAGTCCGAGGTAGAGTTCAATGGACGTTGGGGCAGATACCATTTCTTTACGAGGGAGTTTGAAAAGCTGCAGAATAATGAAGGATTGAAGTCGATATGGAAGAAGGCTGGGCTTTATGATTACTTCAAGTTCCAACTACCAAAGCCGGATTTTCTAAGGTGCTCATACTTAATTAGTACCCTCACTCCCATCACTTCCGCTTGACTATCAACTTGGTGAGAGAAGCACTCGACATGAGAGGTATGCACATCCCAACAGAGAAAGAGACTATGGTTCCAGACAATATGAAGAACAGAAATCTGACGAAGTTGAAGGACATGGTTGCGATGACACCTACGATTGCCATCCACTTACGCATGGTCATGCAACATTTCGCCTTCCCCGCGCAGGAGAGGTTCACAATGCCTCCCAAAAAGATCTGGTTTAGCCTCTACCTGGCGGATGCTTTTGAGTTGACCATCAATATGCCCCACTGGATTATCGACCAGATTCATATGGCTCATCAGAGATGGTATAAGAAGCAAAAATCTGTGCTGTATGGTTGCTGTGCACTTACAAGAATTGTATACAGATGTCTCGCATATGATGTACCGGTGGAGAGGGCTCTGATCTGGTCCAGAGCATAGGAATTTCAACGCAGATTGTCAGCTGTAGGGCCTCCCTCAAAGAAGATGAGAGGCGCCGTCCAGATGCCTTGTGCACAAGCTCGCAGTGCAACCCTGACGCCTGAGACAACCCCAAGACTTCCCCGACGAGTGCAACCATTTACTATCAGGTTACCCAGGCACAGCACAGATGGCCCTAATCTTGTGTTTCCACCAGTACCGACTGATTTGGAATTCCCGCATGGATTCACTCTGGAGGATCTAACGGACGAAGAAGTTGCAAGAATCATAGATGCTGTAAATGCGGAAGTTGAAGAAGAGCAAGCCGGTGGACAGCAGACTGCCCCAGACCAAGCCCAGCCCAGCCAACCGGACGTAGTCAATGTGGACGATGAAGAAGAAGCTCATGAGGAGGCACAGGGTGGACAATCAGAAGTAGAAGAACAAGAGTATGATCAAGAAGTCCTACAAGTACTGGAAGGTGCCCCCGCCTATACTAACGCTTTAAAGAAGCTCTACGATACGATGAACCGAGTCCAAGAGCAACACAGGCTATCATTAGCTGCAGGTAAAGCCCTCATGAACCAGATTCTGGAGGAGGAAGGCGTGGACGAGCAATACCGTGCCACCCTGGAAATGATATCAGATGCTTTGGGAGTACCTGAAACGGTGCACACTGCACTAGCGCAATCACGAAGGACAGAGAAAAGATATGGAAGACGCCCCCCACGAACAGGAAAACGAATGAATGTATTAGGTTCAGGACCACAAGGCACTCCCACAACCACTGGCACAGCACACACTGTTCACGACACCGAGGAAGCCCACACATCGAGTGCACCTCCATCACCTCCCTTGCCACCTTCTCCCCCACATCCACCCCATTCACCTCCCTCTACCACTGTAACCTCTACTGTCACCACTTCCGAACCCACTACACACACCGACGCACAAACCCTCAGTCAACCCACGTACTCTATCTCCACTGAACACATAAGTCTAACCACAGCCGCGGTAAACCCCACTATTCCCATCACACTTCCTGGGAGTTCACAATTATACACACCTCTATACACGTTCACAACTATCACCGCCACCACAATCCCCATGTTCATAGTCACTCCCATCACTGCCTCCACTTTTGAATCCATGGAGGTATCACCCACATCTGCACCTCTCCCACCCCCCATTTACCCACAATCTCCCATTCCCCCACCTCCCCCCTCACCCTTCTCCAGCACTGCATCCACAATTCCCTTTCCCTTTCCCTTCCCCGTTGCATTCAACACCATTTCTCCCACCATTCCTTTTAATAATGTATGTAATAATATGTATCAATGCATGTCCCAACTTCAGCAACACTACCAACACCTTGACAACCAACATACAAGGCTCTTCCGAAGCCACGAAGATCTCCAAGCACGATGTAGGGATCTTGAAGAGCAGAAGCAGCTACTACAACAGCAGCACGTGACATTACAGGAGCAATACGCACAATTAGAAGCCAACCCACCCCAAGCAGATGATGAAGAACGACGACACATGGACGAGCTGCTACATTCTCAGATCACGGAAAACCTAAAACTTCGACGGAACTTGGGCCTCCTCCGCAAGCATATGTCTACAGCGCTAGAGGAGAATAAAAGATTACAGAAACAGAACGAAGAAAATCTGGAGGCGGCCATGGAGGGTTCCCCACAGGAAATTGACCCAGAGTGATTTAAGTCCATTCCCTCTGAGAATATGAAGGTGGTGTTAGAAACTCATGCAGATCTAATGGAGGCCCATGCCGCTTTAGAAAAAGAGAGAGATGAGTTACGAAGACAGTTGGCCACCCGACAGACAGAACCCAGCCAGAGCATAACCGCAGAAGAAACAGCTGAAGAGGTCACTAAACTCCGGGCCGAACTTGAGGAATATCGCAGCAAGGTCATGCAATATGAGCGTCAGCCCTCCCCTCTGGTAGAGCCCGAGCCTGACGATCTTGTGCCAATTGAAGTAGAAGAAACATTCGAGGATCCCTATGTCCCGATGCCAACACCCGGAGGTAAGCGAACGGAACAGGGCATGGACACAATTGAAATTGAGACACCTGAATGGATGCAAAAATTAGAGAAAGTAGCCACGACGCATGATGACAGGGTGGCAGTCCAAATCGCATTGATGTCAAAATTGGAGGAGGTTGTAATAAAATCCGATTATTTTAAGAATCTCTCACACCATAGGTGGATCGGCCCATCGGACGACCTGTATGTTCCTTTGTGCGTGCTAATGGCAGATTATAATGCGGAGATCAAGCACCACACCTCAAGGGAACCAACCTCTGCCACACAATTTGCACCTGACGACATCCCCGAAAGCGCCAAGCAGGGACATATTCGCCAACCCACGTGGAGAATTAGGCTGTTGGAAACATACCCGGAAATGGTAAGAACATGGAACAACATGCCATTGTACATCAAATATAACCCATGTTATTGCCCTGTATTTCGAAGGAGATCATGGCCGAAGTACACACAAACAGTGCTAACAATTAAAGGATGTGAGAAGTGGCTCAATTATGTGTACTTCGCACCCCCGAAGGGCCCATCTACTATGCTGGTCACCTTCAGGACCTTCAAAAATGTCAAGGAACCGCATCTCTCAGCACTAGGATTTAATGAAGGTAACCAGGACCTTGTATACGACATGAGCACAACCCCATCGATTAATGTTGTGTATGCATGGCACGCTCGCATCAAATATCTACCGGCCTACTTCAAACAAATGTTTGAAGAGATGTTTGTCACGGGATTCTGGGAATATCACTCCGAGATATTCATTCCCAGACCATCCCATCTCTTGCAGTTGTTTGCAGTGGAACAAGCTCTCCATTCCGAAAAGCTACGTATACCACATCCAGAGGTTCCTGGGCCGGTAGACTGGGATGCTCTTCTGACAGATTTGGCCAAAGGGTTGAGAATTGCTGAACATCACTTAGCGCAGGATGTCGTCGAGTACTACATCCAAAAACCCTCTCAACAAGGGTCTGTCAGGGACGACAGACGCGAGAGAGGGGGGGGTGTTAGCAGCAGACAAGGGAGTCAACGAAGATCTGGCAAATAGGCCAGTAATTTTCCTCATGAAGAAGCAAGTACGAGCACTCAACGCAGATCTAGCACTAAGGCAACCTTTAAATTTTCAAATCCTTTACACCCATTTAAAGTGATTTTCATCACTAAACACCATTGTAAATACCAATTCATCTTTTTGTAGCTCCATTTTGTGCAAGCCAAGGAATCCTTGAGCTTGAGGAGCTTTAGAAGTATCTACCTGCCAATTTTCGTATTTTTTAGATATCGTTTGAGCCCTCAAATAAGCCCTGGAACCTAATTTTTAACTAGGCCGGACACTAGGTCTGGACAGGGCCAAAACTTAGCCAAAAACTATAAAAAGAGCTAGAGAGCTCATTTTGAGGTTAGATTGTAATTGAAACAAACTTGTAAGAGCTTTTGAAAGTAATCTAAGAACTCCATTGATTCTCCCTCTTTGTCTTGCCGTGTGTGCACGTGTGTGTGTATGTGTGTGCATGCTAGTGTGCTTCTCACTCACGCACTTGTGCGGCCACTTGCTCGAGGTCTTCATACCATCCTCACGTCTTCCCGGATTGACATTAAAGGAGGTGTTACTCATCACTGAGCTACAGTAATCTTGGAAGATTGAAGACCTCAAGCGCACTTGACTTGAGGGGGAGCTATTGGAATGGCAAGTCTAAGTGGTGGCTTGAGTCATCAAAAGACATAGGAATATAAAGGACATGCCAAACCTTTGTAGATTTCACTTGTGAACTCACCCTTGTAAGTTTTGAGTTTCTACTTGATGTAAAAGTGAAAGAATCTAAGTGGTTGAGACCACTTGATGAGTAGGAAAGAGAAAGCCACAAATTCATGAGTTAGAGAATCAATCACTAAAACATTTGAGATTGATTTTAGGTGAGATTCAAATTCAAATTTGGGCTCCAAACATCACTATATATACATGGTTTTTAGTCGCAGTTTTTGTATCTCCATTCACAGGGCTTCATGCCATATCAGAGTGTGGTCTCAAGGCACACATATGTACTAGTAAGTCCATTGTACTTTACAATCAATATACATTTATTTTCCTGATCATTTGTGTCCATATCTTCATGCTTATGTGAGTGTACTATTCACTACCACACTTCTCTGTGTTTCAATTAGATAGTAGAGATGATTTCTCTAAGCATGGTGCATCATTTTCAGTGATTCAATTGGTAACATTAGCTCTTTATATCTACTACATACTCACAAACTTTCATTTCATTTGGAGTTCAAAACTTTGAGATATGTTCAATTGAAGTCAGTTGTGTCTGTGCATCATCTAGCTCCTAAAAAGTTAGGATCACATACCTGACTTATTAAACTTATTTCTCTTAGTATGGTTATTTATTTTTGATGAAATGACTCCTAATAGGTTGCGTTTTTTCCTAATTAGATTCCTCTAAAAGTTCTCTAGTCAATTGTAACTAGAGAATGAGCACTGAGTGAAATACTAAAACACTCTTGACCAAAATAGAAAGTTTCTTCATGTTGACTATTAGTCAAACTAGTCTATCTTGATTCAATCTTTTGAGAGTGATCTTCCAAGGTACATAGGGTGTCTAATACATCCATTGAGAAGCATGTCCCTGGAGTTTATTTGGCTGGTGTAGTGCAAAGTTTCTGCAGCACCTTTTCATCTTCTCCAAGTACAAATCCATCTCTTCACATGAGTATCATACCAACCATCCAGTCAGAGTTACATAAAGCATGTAAATCTGGCAGTAGTGACCCCCCCTTGGGATTAAAAAATCCAAGTACTGAGGTACCACTCAAGTAGCAAAAGATGCGCTTAACCGCTTGCCAATGCTTGACACCTGGGAAATAAATCTACTCATCCATGAGACAACAAACTGAATATCTAAGAGTAATGCATAGGTAAATCAAGCATCCAACAGCCTCCTGATAGAGAACATCATCAAATGCACCTCTAGCATTATGAAGACTCAATCGTAAACCTATCTCCATAGGAGTGGCAATAGGTTTAGAGTCTTCAAGGCTAAAATGCTACAATTATGTCTCAATATATTTTGACAAAAAGCTCTTCTGCCATCAACTTGCATAAACTGGATGCCCAAATAATGATGCAAACACACCAAATCAGACATCTCAAATAGGGCATGCAAATCAGCCTTAAAATCAGCAATATGCTTGTCATGAGGACCAGTGAGAAGCATGTCATCAACATACATAACAATGATGAGAAGGACATCATTAGCATGCTTAACATATAAGGTGCTCTCACTTGAATTGTCCTCAAAACCATGTGCAATATTATAGGCATGTATCTTTTCATACCAAGCACATGGTGCTTGCTTCAAACCATATAATGCCTTCTTCCTCCGCAATATCATCTCTCTCATCAACAAGTGCATCATGTAAATCTGCATCAGAAATAGAATGATCTACATCACACTCCAGCATGAGATTCATCAGAACATTAGAAATTGTCTCGCTCTTTCAAAGAGGCCCAAAGCACCATAATTCTATGATTGTATCATTTTTAGATTTGCATCTCCAACAAAACCCAACTCGCATAGCATGCCTCTTCAGAAGCTATCTCATGAAGCCTTGTATTGCTCCCTCCTCTACATCCTTCAACAGCTACACACCTCTCTATTTTTTCCTGTTAAAAACCCTTGATACCTGCCATAGAATCACCACAACCCCGCCCCCCTAAAAAACAAGATGCCCTCTTCCCGTGCATAATAATAGGGCATCCCCAAGCAATGCTAGTGACACTAAAGAACCTCATTCCAAAATGAATCATAAAAACCCTCCATAGACCCTAATTTCTTCTTCATAGCATATGATATCCTGCCATGACATTCCAAGTTGCATCCGTTGATTACTTTGAGCGAATAAGCTTAGAACCTTTGCAACATTCCTAACATCATTGTTGCTTCTCGAGACCTCAATCTTTAAAAAGGGGGATGAACCTGGTCGATAGTACATAATGGGATTTTTTTTGTAATGCAAACCTATTGGAGCAAGAAAAGAACTATCAATATTTGTTTGCCATTTCTTCGAGTTGAACACCTGCTCATCAAGGATTTTTCTCAAATCATCAAGTTTTTCTTCAGATAAGTCATTGTCCATGTCACTCATTATTGGTGCTGGAAACCAAAAATATGGCCTGAAATCATTTATGATGCAGCATATACGTTTTCCATCCCACATAACTCCATATAAATGCACCAACATTGGAAATCAATGCTCTTTGATGCTCATCCTACACAATTATCCTCCCTTTTGTCCAGAGTTTGCTTTTAGCACCGCTGATTGGTTGCTCACCTTTGCCGCATACCTAAATTAAGCACACATGTTGTGAAATAAACACCTATTAGTACACCAAAAAATCAACCACAACCGGGGCTAACAATGGATTTCACAGGGTTTCATATCATCTAATGGGACCACATATTTATGGTGGTTATTTTTAATTACAAGCTCATGGAAGGACTAGTCCTATAGCACTTTGGCTTGCTTTAGCCAAGGTCGCCCAAAAAAGAGGTTGTAATCTATGCTAGATTCAGGGAGTTCCATAACAACAAAAGTCATTTTAAACACTGCACCCTGCAATGTGATAGGGATGTTACACACTAAACCCACCGGGTGGACTCTGGACTCTTGACTGATCAAGCATTCTTACAAAAAAATTGACCAATTCTATATTATTCCAACCCAACGTTTTGTAGATTCCTGTTGTAGCTATGTTAAATATGGACCCACCATCAATAAGGAATTGCAAAATTTTATGATTCTTAAACCAAACAATAATTAGTGGGACTACATATTCTACCATAGAATCAGACTCCAGGTTGATCGTTGTTGTGGTTGGTGTTGGAGTTGGGCTTGGATCAATTTGTTGTTGGAACTGTTATCGAATGCCATGGACTAACATTAGTAATTTTCCCAATGGAATAGTAATCGAGGCCTTAACTAAAATATCCCACACCAAACTTGGACTAGGCAATTTCGGTGCGATTTTGGGTGAGTTGAGTGGTTGCACGGTCACTGGTTCTGGTGCAGACTTCACTGGCTGATCCTCTTTTGTCGAGTCATAGGTATGTGTTGCTCTAGCACAATGGTAAGCACCACGTTAAGAAGCTTCACCTCCTTAATATCAATCCACCAAAGAGATAGGAGTGATATGAAGATCGTGAATGCAAGATGTAGTGATCAGAGTGAAGGTGAGAAGCATGGAGATGCAGACACACATACACACACACAAGAAAGAGACAAGCAACACACAATGGAAGGCTGAAAGTAGAATCTATTGCTCAATAACACTCTTAGAAACTCAAAATAGCTTTAAGCTCTTCTCAACTCATACAAGCTAACCTCAAAAATGAATTCTCTAGCTCTTTTCATAGATTCTAGACTAGTTTTGACCGGTTTCACATCTGGTGTCCGGAACAGTTAAAAAAAAGGTTCTCGGAACTATCTGGAGGTTTAAACGAGATCTAAAAATAGCCAAAATTGGTATGCTTATTCGACCTAAGATCCTCAAGCTTGAGGACTTTTTGACTTGCACAAAATGGAGCTAATAGTTACAAAAGTGGATGTTTTATGATCCATATGGTACAAAAGTGATGAAAATCAACGTTTGGTGTTTCGAACAAGTAATGTAAAACATATTTCTTTGGAAAAAAGTAGATTGCATGGCTCCCCATGACTCTTTGTAGTCCGCCTTCACATGCTACCTTTGCCTCTATGCCTTTTGCAACTGCCAACACCCCCCATCCCTCTCGCGTCTGTCATCCTCGACAGATCCTTGTTGTGGGGTTTGCGTGATATAGTTTTGCAAGAGGTCGTGCATGAGGGTGTGCTCCGTGATGCGAATCCCTCGGGCGAGATCAATTTCTAGCTTTTCCTAGTGGATGGCCTGAGGTTCATCAGGAGGGAGAAGTCGGTAGCGTGCTCAATATACCTGTTGTTCGCAAGAAAATAATTGAAGTAGATGTGTAGGCCTACTCATAAAAACTTTGAAGTGGTACTCCCAGAAGCCGGTCATGAACATCTCTTTAAAGGTCGTCTTATAACATGTGCGTAAGTACTTTATATGGCAGTGCCAAGCATAACACACCCAGAGTGATGGCGTAGTGCTCATATCGTACGCCAAGTCTTGGTTACCATGCTCAAAGCCCCGGGTGTTTGTTGACATGGTGCTTTGATGCAGCAAAATATCTTAAAATTTGTCTGCATCATATCAAATATCTTGACAGTCGTGTGTGCTACAGTGTCGTCCATGTGTTGTAATTGGGGGATCCAGTGGCGAATTATGGCCATCATATAGCCAACTATAGGGGGCCTGCAGGGTGGAGTGAAGTAAGGATAATTAAGCCAATCTTGGCATTGATTATTATTTTGAAACTTGATGGTGAATGCCTTCCAGGAGCGGCATCATGGCATAGGACCCCAACACCAATTCTACTTTAAGTGCAGTGGAATCTTGACCCATGTGTGCATCATCTCCGGATATTCTTGTAGGAACTCTTGGCATCAATTTAGTTGAAAACATTTACCTTTTTGCGCTTCTGATGGCTGGTCATTGGGCTCCAACTAAGTTGCATGTGTTGGTTTCTTTCCCATCTCTTTTTCAATTGCCAAGTGATATTCTATCATCAGCATGAAGTATGGTTTATATTGAAGCTCGTGGCTGGAGATGTACCTTCGAGGGGCCAGGTGAGCGAAATAAGGTGATTCTAATATTTGTTCCTCGATCATGGCCATGGCATGTAGCTGTGCTTTGACCCGTGCAGAGTGGGTTTTACCAAGTTCTTCCATTGAATTAAGCCATGCAAGTGTAGGAAGTTCAAAAGTGTCGGGGCCTTTAGTTGTAACACATCCGCTTGGTATTGGTTGTGGTTCATAGGCCTCTTCATATGTTTCCTCCACCGGTATAGAAATAGTTTCTTCCTTGATCAAAACTTCGGGTGGGGAATCTAGCTTGGGAGGCTCCACGTGAGCTACAATCTGTACTTGAAGAGTAAGCACCTCCATGCATAGAGTATTGAGTTCCTCAAAAAGCTCTAGGGGGTGACTTCAAGGGCTGGTTGTGGTTGTTGAGCAGGTTTCAGTAACAGTAGAAGTTTATGATCATTCTGCAGCTTTTGTTATTCCTCATTGATCTTATCATAGTCCTCTAGGAGTCGTGCATGATCTTCTAAGAGCATTTGCATGGATTTGGAGGGTACTGCTCTAAATCGACTGGGACTAAGGGGTTCATCTGGTCTATCTAGAGCTGCTTCTAGATTCTCACAATTCTATTCCTATAGCCATTGATTCTCCTCTTTCGCAGTTGTGAGATGGTGCCCTAAGAGACCCATATTTCTAGTGAGCATGGTGTTTCTTATGGTTTGGGCCTGTAACATATTCTATATATCCGTAAGTGCTTCTTTAGTGTTTCATTCCCATTTTAGCTCTAAAGAATGATAAGCTTCTCGTAAATCCTAATGTCGCGCATTGAGGGAAGCATTCTCGATTGTTAAAGAATTCAACTGTGCCTGGAACTGTGTAGTGGTGTGTTGTAGTGCTTGGTAGCTACTATCGAGAGATGCAAATTCATCTCTAACTTGGGTCATACAAGAAAACATTTGTTGGAATGTAGTGTCGATCGTGGGTGACAATATTGATGGTGCAGTGAGTGTGGGTGTTGAGGCAGTGGGAAGGGGAAAGGGGGATGGGAAGGTGGATGGAGTGGTGACCATGGAGAAGTGCGATATGCCTAAATGTGGTTGGGAAATAGATAAGGTGAGTGCGGGTGCAATGGGTGGTGAAATGCCATATCATTGGATGTGGTATCGAGTGCAGTGAAAGTGAAGAGTGGTGTGATGGTGGGTGCATGATTAGGTGTGAACACAGGATTTACAAAAGTGGACGAATAAATTACAGAGGGTGTCACATGGATTGTTTGTTGGAGAGGGGAGGATAAAGGGGATGTTGCGAACATTTGTTTTATGTAGGGTACAAGTTTCAAATTATGTAAATACCTTTGGGAAGTCTTCAAATACTTCAAGAAGGCTCATATTATTCATAAAATGTAGCAAAAATACCACGTGAGTTCTAGAACATGGTGAGTCAAATTAGTGAGTCACAAGGGAGTTGCAGTGGTGTCCTAGTGGAAGGCCGATGTGGCTAGTTCTCAAAGTCCATCAATACTTTGCTTATTTGAGCACTTGAGTCATGTAATACCTCCATCCAAGTGTCTACCACGAATTTACATGTATTAGGAAGGTTTTAGATTAGTTTCCCATGCTATAAAAAGAGGAGAAAAGTCGTGATCTTGTGGGATGTCCAAGAGAGTCATATGTGTATCTCTATGCTCTTGTAGTTTTGTATGCAGAGATTGCAGAGCTTGTATCTCCCTCATTATATATCCAAATTACATGTTTGATAGCTCATTTGAAAGCTCTTACTGTCTACTTGCTTCCTGTAAATTTGCATAATCATTTTAAGTGTGAGCTGAGAGCAGTACTCTCTACAAGTAGTGTGTGTTCTCTGGTTTTACCCCCTACTGAAGGTCTCCATTAAACCTCAAACTTGTAGAGGTCATATCTCCTTTTGTATGTATCCAAAGCATGTGTTCTTTGGCTTTAAAAAGCTATCAAAGTCTACATGTATTCTAGAAAGTTTAAGATTCATTGGATTTATGAGTTAAGAGCAGTAGTCTCTGCAAGTGATGTGTGTCCTCGGGTTCATCTCTGTTTCAAGGTCTCCATTAAAGCTGCATATTGCAGAGGTCATAGCTCATTGTGTATTTATCCATTTGAGGTGTTCTATAGCTTGTTTGAAAGCTCTTAGAGTCTAGTTTATGTGTGTGGAACCGTTTTGGAAAATTCTAAGTGATTAAAGAGCAGTTTGCTCTGCAAGAAAACTGGTCTGTGCATACAAGTTTGTGAAAAAGTCAACTAGGTCTTGTTGGGTTTCACCTACTTCTAGCTGTACTTTGGAGATCAATAAACTCCAACATTGGTATCAGAGCAAGTACTTGGAGGCTTGGAGAAGGTTATCATACCTTGATGAAGAATTTGAAGCTATCAAAGAAGCAGTTCATCATCAACACTACACAAAGGTAGAAGAAGATCGCAAGGAGGCATCTCAAGCAACATCCAAGCAAAGAAAGGTGCACATACCTCATTTACAAGGTAAATATTATATTTCTTCTCATCACACACATTGGAAAGAAGGCTTAAAGGAGGAGGCTTAGCATTTGTATTATGGGAGACCAACATGCACAAATGGAGAAGCTTGATAAGACCAATTATCAAGCATGGAAGTTTAGAATCACAGCATACTTGCAAGGTAGAGGCTTGTATAGTTTGATTGATGGAACGGATATCAAACCTATATTACCAGAGGATCCAAATCAGCATCAATTGAGGGAGTTTAGACTTTGGAATGAAAGAGACAAAAGGGTTATATTCATTTTATCACAAAATATTCAAGATTCAATGGTAGGACACGTACAAGATCTAGACACAAGTAGAGATGTTTGGCTTGCATTGGAAAGGTTGTATGCTACAGGTACAAGAGCAAGGAAGATTCAACTCAAAAATGAGTTGAATAACATAAAGAAAGATACAAGGACATCGGTCGATGATTACTTGTTGAAGGTTAAAGAGATTGCAGATCAACTAGGATCAGTTCAAGCTCATGTGGAGGATGACGACTTGGTTGCACATACTCTCAACGGACTCAAGGATGATGAGAGATGGGAACCATTCATTACTTCAGTTTATGTTAGAGGAGAATTACCAGACTTTGATCAGCTTGTTGCTCTTATGGTCACGGAGGAGATGAATCTAAATGGTTCTACTTCAAATCAAAAAGGATCTCAAGGACAAGCTCTTTATGTAGGATCATCAAGAGGTGGAAACAGAGGAAGAAGAGGTTCAAATAGAGGTCGAGGAAGAAGGAGCGATGATCAAGGGACTTCAAGTGGCTTCTTCAACACAAGAGGAAGAGGAAGATCAAGCGCTAGAGGTACGAGAGGCAACTACAACTACAATCAAAGACAAAGGAGTGAAGATAACAACAATTGCTATATATGTGGAAGGTATGGACACTATGCCAAAGATTGTTATCAAAATGAAAATAATCAAGGTGGTAATCAAAGAGGAGGATATTCAAGAAGAGGTAAACAACAAGGAAATTATGTGGTTGAAGGTAAAAGTGATGATTATGATTCTCTTCTTATGATGAATGTAGAAACTAAGATGAATTGCAATAGTGATGTATGGTATGTAGCTAGTGGTTGTTCTAACCATATGTCACATGATGCTTCATGGTTTTCTAATATGCATAATCCTTCATGTAAAGGTCATGTTGAAACAGGAGATGATACAACACATAAGATTATGCAGGTTGGAGATGTTGTTATGCAGGATAAGAGCAAGACAAATCGCTTGAAGGATGTACTTTATGTGCCAACAATTACTAAGAATTTGATGTCAGTTGGTCAAATGGTAGAAAAAGGTTTGCAAATAAGATTTAATCATGCAGGTTGCTTCATTGAGGATCCAAAGCAAAGGAGGTTAATTGCTAGAGGTCAAAAACAAGGTAGATTGTTTAGATTCAAGGTAAACCCAAATCATACAAACTATTTCTCTTATGGTATGCATCGGATAGCAGAGCTTGATCCATGGCACAAAAGGATTGGACACATGAATGTACACAGGTTAAAGGAGCTATCAAAGAAAAGGATTGTTGAAGGATTACCTGATCTTACTAAGCAACATATGGTGCATCTTTGTGAAGCATGTCAAATGGGAAAGGAGAGTAGACATCCTTTCAAGCATTCAAGCTAGGTAAGTAGTGGATTGCTAGACCTTATACACACGGACATATGGGGTCCTACTAAAGAGGCATCCTTGGCTGGTAATAAGTACTATGTATCATTCATTGATGATCATAGTAGAATGACATTTGTGTATTTCATTAAACATAAGAGTGAAGTCTTTGATTGTTTCAAAAATTTTAAATCATTTGTCGAGAAGCAAACAGGAAGATATGTTAAGAAGCTAAGATCCGATGGAGGGGGAGAGTATTTCTCTCAAGCTTTTACTGATTTTTTGTATGATGAAAGTATCAAAAGAGAAGTTACATGCAGGTATACTCCACAACAAAATGGAGTTGCGGAAAGAAGAAACAGAATCATAGCAAAAGCATCTAGAAGCATGCTAAATGATATGTGTTTGCCTGATTCTTTTTGGGCTGAAGCTGTTAGCACAAGTGTGTACATTATGAATAGAGTACCTACTGCTGGAGTTCATCATTTGACACCATATGAGGTATGGCATGGAAGGAAACCAAGTGTAAGTCATTTGAAAGTATTTGGTTGTGTATGTTATGTACATGTACCTAGTGAGGTGAGATCTAAACTTGATGCGAAATCTGAAAAATGTATATTTATTGGTTATGCCGATACTCAAAGAGGATATAGATGCTATAATCCTCATACCAATAAGGTTGTTGTGTCAAGAGATGTAAACTTTGATGAATAACTTTCATGGTATGCAGATAAGAATTGTTTGCAGGTCATGGATGAAAATGAAGAAGGTGTGGTTGAAGGAGATGAATGCATAGTTCAACCATCAGGAAGTTTAAATGATGAAAGGAGTGGTTTGGATGAAGAAAGAGGATCACCTTTCAATGGAAGATTAAGGCAAGAGTCACCTCCAAGTGTTAAAAATAAAGGTAAACTCAAACTTGTTGAAGTTAATGATGAAGGAGAGCAAATTAGTGATGTATGTGAGTATGAAAAATCATCAAAGGTTCCTAATAAGAAAGGAACAGCACCTACATTGGAGGTAAGAAGAACTTCAAGAGTAAGTAAGCAACGTCAAAGGTATACTTATGAATCTTTTATGAATACTCATTATGCTTTTATGACAAAAGTTGAGCAGGAAAATGAACCCACATGTTATGATGAGGCAAAAGGAGATGAAAAGTGGAAGAAAGCAATGAGAGAAGAAATGGAAGCACTACAGGATAACAAGACTTGGAATTTAGTTCCAAAGACACCAAAACAAAAGGTAATTGGTTGCAAGTGGGTTTTTAAGATTAAAAGAAATAGTGATGGTAGTGTGTCAAGATATAAGGCTAGACTTGTAGCAAAAGGATATAATCAAACTCAAGGTGTGGACTATGAGGAAACATTTAGTCCAGTAGCAAACATGGAAACGGTAAGAACTTTGTTGGCTTTAGCTGCAATTAAAAGGTGGAATATATATCAACTCGATATAAAGAATGCCTTTCTTGATGGTGAGTTAAATGAAGAAGTGTATATGTCACAACCAGATGGTTATGTGGATGCAAAATGTCCTAATCATGTATGCAGGTTAAAGAAGGCATTGTATGGTCTTAAGCAGGTGCCAAGGGCATGGAATGCAAGGTTGGTAAAATATCTTATGCTGCAAGGATACATAGCGAGTCATGCTGATCCTTCACTTTATGTAAAACATGTAGATGACATGTGTGTCTATGTATGCATTTATGTGGATGACTTGTTGATTAGAGGGAATGATGCAAAAGAAATTGATGAGATAAAAGCTAATTTGGGAAAGGAATTTAAAATTTCAGATCTTGGTTTGCTTAGATACTTTCTTGGGATTGAAATTGTGTATAGCGATGAAGGTATGTGGTTGATACAGAGAAAGTATATATGTGATATGCTGAAAAGGTTTGGTATGCAGGAATGTAAATTTGTTTCTACTCCAATGGAATGTAATGTAAAGCTGAGTGCAAAGGAAGGTGATGAGTTGCATGATATGAATGTATATAGATCCATGGTAGGATCTTTGATTTATGCAACAAAAACTAGACTTGATATATGCTATGCAGTGGGAGTATTGTCATAGTTTATGCATGAACCTAGAGTACCTCATATGCATGCAGCAAAAAGAGTGCTTAGGTATTTGAAAGGTACCATGAACGAAGGATTATTTTATAGTCATGATGCTGATCTAACTCTTAAAGTCTTTAGTGATGCAGATTGGGCTGCAAGCAAAGATGACAGAAGATCCACAAGTGGATATGTGGTAATAGCAGGAAACAAGACATTAACATGGAGTTCAAAGAAACAGCCTACAATTGCTTTATCTTCTACAGAGGCTGAGTATAGAGGTTTAGCATTGGCTACTACTGAGGTTATGTGGTTTAAAAAGCTATTTCATGACTTGAATGTGCAGGTTGATGTACCACTGATATATGGGGATAACTTGAGCAGCATTCATATGACCTCAAATCTTATTTTTCATGCTAGAACAAAGCATATAGAGGTTCACTATCATTATGTTCGAGAGAATGCCATAAACAATGAAGTACAAGTTTCTTTTGTGGGAACAAAGGATCAAGTTGCAGATATCTTCACCAAATCCTTGGATGGACCAAAGCTTCAAAGATTCAACTATATTCTTGGCATGAAGGAAATACCCTTTGAAACTTGAGGGGGAGAATGTTGCGAACATTTGTTTTATGTAGGGTACAAGTTTCAAATTATGTAAATACCTTTGGGAAGTCTTCAAATACTTCAAGAAGGCTCATATTATTCATAAAATGTAGCAAAAATACCACGTGAGTTCTAGAACATGGTGAGTCAAATTAGTGAGTCACAAGGGAGCTGCAGTGGTGTCCTAGTGGAAGGTCGATGTGGCTAGTTCTCAAAGTCCATCAATACTTTGCTTATTTGAGCACTTGAGTCATGTAATACTTCCATCCAAGTGTCTACCATGAATTTAGATGTATTAGGAAGGTTTTAGATTAGTTTCCCATGCTATAAAAAGAGGAGAAAAGTCGTGATCTTGTGGGATGTCCAAGAGAGTCATATGTGTATCTCTATGCTCTTGTAGTTTTGTATGCAAAGATTGCAGAGCTTGTATCTCCCTCATTATATATCCAACTTACATGTTTGATAGCACGTTTGAAAGTTCGTACTGTCTACTTTTTGCCTGTAAATTTTCATAATCATTGGATTTGTGAGCTGAGAGCAGTACTCTCTGCAAGTAGTGTCTGTTCTCTAGTTTTACCCCCTGTTGAAGGTCTCCATTAAACGTCAAACTTGCAGAGGTCATATCGCCTTGTGTATGTATCCAAATCATGTGTTCTTTGGCTTGTTAAAAAGCTATCAAAGTCTACATGTATTCTCGAAAGTTTAAAATTCATTGAAGTTGTGAATTAAGAGGAGTAGTCTCTGCAAGTGATGTGTGTCCTCGGGTTCATCTCTGTTTCAAGGTCTCCATTAAAGCTGCATATTGCAGAGGTCATAGCTCATTGTGTATTTATCCATTTGAGGTGTTCTATAGCTTGTTGGAAAGCTCTTAGAGTTTAGTTTATGTTTGTGAAATAGTTTTGGAAAATTCTAAGTGAATAAAGAGCAGTTTGCTCTGCAAGAAAACTGGTTTGTGCATATAAGTTTGTGAAAAAGTCAACTAGGTCCTGTTGGGTTTCACCTACTTCTAGCTGTACTTTGGAGATCAATAAACTCCAACAGGGGATATATTGGGGCGGGGAGGTGACACTGGTAAGAAGGTCATTGGAGGTAGAAATGGGAACATAGGCCTTGGAGGGATGGAAAATTTAGGAAAGGATGGAGTGAGGAATGGTTTGGGTGGAATGCTGGTAGCTATAGGGGGGAGGTTAGGTGGAATGGTTGCAGGAAGAGTTTGGGGTGTTGAGGCAGCGATGGCTTCTGCAACAATACTTGTTATAAACGTGGATGGTCGAGGTGAGGTGGGGTGTACTGGGGAGACTAGATGTATGGAAGGTGAAAGAGGAGCACGTGATGTGGTGGGGATTTTGATTGTGGTTGTGGATGTTATAGTGGAAGGATGAGGGAGGGAGTCAACGACGATGGTCTCTTCTTCTAGCTAGGTTTCCGTCGTGGTTTTAGGGATGACTTGAGCTTCCTTGGCTTGCTGCAAAGATTGTGCATCCATGGGTATGCAGATGTACTAGCTTGGCTTGGTCATTAAATGGATGCATCGAGGGTCAAACTTTGGTAGTGGCTTCCTCTTCAAATAATGGAGTGCTTTAGTGGTTCCCACGGATTTGACTAACTCTTTAAAACCTTGAATGAAAGATTCTTCAAAACCTCCACTAACAAGTTCTTGCTCGAGAATTGCTTGAATTTGTTCCTCAGATAATTGTATGCGCACCCATACAGCTTGCATATCGCAGTATAAATTCTGAATTGCCAAAGTATAGGGGGCGGCTTCGAATGTGTCTTCTTCATGAGTACTCGTGTCACCTTGAGCTTTGGTTTGCTACTCTTGCTCTTCATTTTACACATCCTCTTGAGAGTCATGGCTATCCTGACTGGCTTCATCATTGCCCTCATCATCATCGATCTTTGTTCTCTCTTCTTCTGATCTGGAGACTACCTGTTCTTATTGATGGTCGGGGGTGTAGTGGGGTAGCTTGGACATTCATACTCTTGTGAGAAAAAAATGCCCTTCTGAAAATTGAAACTCGCTGGAGAATGCATCATGCATTTCGAAGTCAAAGGCGGTATTAGTGGGCTCTGCCTCCAAGTTCGGTATGGGGAAACTAAAGGCTTCTGCACCAATAGTGGGGGGAATTTCTCCTACTATAGTAGTAGTTTCTTGAGAGGTGGTTGCTGGAGGAGTAACCGCACTGGTAGTGCCTTCTATGATAATGGGTTGTGAGAGGCAGATAGATATTGGGGGTATAGGTGGGGAGGGGTTTCCATTGGAGACTGTTGAGGAGATTGTTGGTGCAATTCACAACCCTACACATTTGGCTTGTATTTCATACACATATGAAGATGCATAGGAATCAATGCTAATGGTTAATTACCATTTTATCTTTTTGTAAAAGTCATATTTGACTTGGAATCTTTGTAAACACCTACCAAGAAAATCTCATGAAAAGTTAGAGCTTTGATTGATGGAATATCTCCTATAATGGAGGATCACTTTTTAGAGAGAGCCAAAATTTGATTTCAAATTCAAATTGAATGTAAACACTTATATAAACCTCTAAGAAAAAGTCACGTGGAGGACTAATCAATCTCGAGCTTCTCATTATCATTTTTGAGTGTGTGTGTGTGTGTGTGAGGCCTACACTCTAGCTCACACCTATCTACACCATTAGGCAATGATCTTCATGCCTATGGCATTGTACAACATTGTTCATCAATACATATATCTACATTGTTCATTTCTTAGTTCTCTATCATAGTCTCTGAAAGTCACACAACTTGTGGAAATCATATCTCACTCATTTCATGACAAAATTAAAAGATCTATAGCTTGTTGGAACCAACCCAAAGTATTCTACATGCTATCAAAATGTTAAGGATTTCTATTCAGCCATTTCAGAGAAAAGTCCATTGAGGTGATCACTGGTCGAAGTCTGCAACAATCCTAAAATATCGGGGGTAAAGGTTTACTTGCTAAATTGATTTCTTTGAGCATAGTTAATCTTTTTAAGTGATTCCATTTGGAATAGTTAGCTTGTTAAGCTAATTAGATACCCCTAAAAGGAATTTTTCCAATTCCTGTTGTGCTGGTCATAATCAGCAAAAGATGCAGTAGGTATATGGTAAAAAATAAAAGGTTTTCTTGAAGACTTGATGTTCAAAGTTGTCTGTTTTGATTCATCCTTTTCATACATCATTTCCAAAGTACATAGGCCAGTTTATGATGTCATTGGAAAGCTAAGAAGGTCCACTTATCAACTATGAAGCATCAAAGGGCTGGTACAAAGCAGGATTTGGCAGTACCTACTCATCATCTTGAAGTGTCCATCCATCATTCCCAACAGTGGTATCAGTGCAAATTTAAGGTAAAATGGGAGATGGTTTTCCTTCATTTATGGATAAATTGGACAGGAACAACTATTAGGAATGCTCTCTAAGGATGAAGACATACCTACAAGGAAGGAATCTTTATGGATACATCTTAGGAGATGAGGAATTGCCCTCATTCAAAACCAGAGGACTACCAACAAAGGAAGAACATGAAAAGCTCAACACATGGTGTGCCAAGGATGCATTAGCCATGTCTTACTTACTCAACTCCATCTCTGATTTTCTTTTGCCACGTATTAGAAACTGTAAGACATCCCAAGAGACTTGGGAAACCTTGTCATCCTATTTCTCTTCCAACACAAGGGCCAGAAAAAGTCAATTGTGGATTGAATTCATCACACTAAGGAAGCAACCTAAGCAGGCTATTTCAGAGTTTGTGACCAAGATTAAGGATGTAGCAGATCAGTTAGCAAGCATAGGAGAAGAGATTGAAGAAGAGCAGATAGTAAGGCAAGTGCTCAATGCGATTAAAGCTGATGACAAATGGGAAAGCTTCACCACTGCCATGGACCTATACATGGACATGCAGATTCCAATTCTTACAACTCTCATGGGACAATTGTTCACTCATGAAGCCAAGCTCAACAAGAATGGAGACTCATCCAAAGGTAATAGCTCTTCTACCCTATACACTGATAAATAAAGATAAAGGAAAGAACAAGAAAGGAGAGGATGAAGGCACTACCTCCCAAGCCAACTATGCAGGGAGAGGTAGATCATCAAGAGGAAGGGGCAGAGGAGGTAAGCAAGGTAGGGGGAGATCCTATAACTCCTCACCATGCAACATTTGTGGTTTATCAAATCATACTACAGATGAGTGTTTCAGGAACTACAAGAATCAGAGAGGTAGAGGATATCAAAGAGGTGGATACTCACAGTCAAGAGGCAGATTCAACCATCAACAAGGGTACAACAACAACTACAACAATAAGTACAATGCGAATAACCAAGGAGGATTCAAATCCACAAAAGATTACAACAACTGTACAGTAGAGCAAGATGATTCTCTTCTGATTATGAACATGACTTCAAAACCAGGTACAAATGATTACCATCTCTTCTACATTGACTCAGGATGCTCAAATCATGTGGCTCGCAATGTAGCTCTACTCTCTGACCTTGAAGAACCAAAGGGTAAGCATCAAGTACAAACAGGTGATGACACCAAGCACTCAGTAGTTAAAGTTGGAAATGTTAAGACTTGTGATGGAAATCAAAACTTATTGAGTTGGGTACTATATGTACCAACCATTACCAAAAATTTGATAAGTGTTGGACAGATTGTGGAGAAAGGTTTGCAGGTTAGATTCAACCAATTTGGAGCATTTGTGGAGGATCCCAAGCATGGGTTCAAGAGAGTGGCTAAAGGAGAAAAGACAAGTAGACTTTTTACTTTTGAGCTAGAAGACACAAAGAATATTGCACTCTACAATTATAAAGATCAAACACTTTCAGAACTTGAAATTTGGCATAAGAGATTAGGGCATGTAGGAGAAACAACCTTGAAACAAATATGCAGGGATCAATGTGTAATTGGAATACCCAATGTTTCCAAACAACACATGATTTATAAATGTGGTGCTTGTCAATTTGGGAAGTCTCACAGGTTACCCTTCTCAAGGAAAGGCTACATGCATGAGGACTACCTAGAACTTGTTCATACAGATGTATGGGGACCAAGCAAAGACCCCTCAACCTCAAGATCAAGGTACTATGTATCTTTTATTGATGACTATAGGAGGTGGACTGTATTGTACTTTATGAAGCATAAAGATGAAGTGTTCAATTGTTTTAAAAAATATCTTGCACTTGTTGAGAATCAGACAGGAAGAAACCTAAAAAGGCTAAAGTGAGATGGAGGAGGTGAGTACTTCTCCAATGAGTTTGAAGCATTCTTGCAGGATAGAGGAATCAAAAGAGAAATCACCACAAGGTATACTTCTGAACAGAATGGGGTAGCTGAGAGAAGAAATAGGTTGATTGTTGAAACATCTAGGTCAATGTTAAATGAAAAAAAATTACCTAACTACCTATGGGCAGAGACTGTATCTACTGCCACTTACCTCATAAACAGATTGCCATCTAAATCTCTTGATGGGATGACCCCTTATGAAGCATGGCATGGTAAGAGACCCTCACTTGATCATTGCATAATATTTGGATGTGTAGCATATGTACACATTCCTTCTCAGATAAGAGGTAAGCTAGACCCTAAGGCTGAAGTGTATCTTTATTGGATATGATCTAAATCAGAAAGGGTACAGGTTCTACAACCCTGCAAATAAGGGATTCATGGTTAGTAGAGATGTTGTCTTTGATGAAAATGATTCTTGGTATGAGAATGAATGTACGAAGTTTAAACTACCCTATGACTTGGAGGAGGAATTTCCAAGTCTTGCTAAGGAGGAACCCACTCAGAATTAAGACACCACTTCAGATGATGAAGACATTATCAATCTTGAAGAATTCAAGGCATGGAAGTCCAAAGGCAAACTCAAGATGAAAAAACTTGAAGATATACCTGAATCTTCAAATCAATCAATCAGAAGATCACAAAGGGAGAGCAAAAAACCTATCAGATATGGGTATGATACCTCTCTTGTTACTAAACACTCTCTTTATCTTGCCAAAGATTTGTCAATTGAAGAACCATGATCATATGAAGAAGCAAAAACTAAGACAGAATAGAAGGAAGCTATGGATGAGGAGATTGAAGCACTCAAGGAAAGTGACACATGGGAACTAGTACCAAAGAAAGAGGCTATGAAGGTAATTGGATCCAGATGGATCTATAAACTCAAAAGAAATTCTGATGGATCAATAAACAGGTACCAAGCCAGATTGGTGGCCAAGGGTTTTGCACAAACCCAAGGCATTGACTATGAAGAAACATTCTCACCTATGGCCAAGATGCCAACCATCAGGGTATTGGTAAGTGTGGCTGCATCTAAGAATTGGAACATGTATCAGCTAGATGTAAAAAATGCTTACTTGAATGGATGGATTTCAGAGGAGGTATATATGTCACAACATCCTCGCTATGAGGATCCCAACAAGGTAACATATGTATGCAAGTTGAATAAAGCTCTTTATGGATTAAAGTAGGCACCTAGGGCATGGAATCATAGGTTAACCACATATCTTCAAGACGAAGGTTTTGTCATGAGCAAGGCAGACACTTCTCTATTCATCAAGAGAAGTAATTTAGAAGTAATATATCTATGTGTATATGTTGATGATATCATACTTACAGGTAATGATGTCAATGGAATCAGACTAATCAAGAACCAGATGATGAAGGAGTTCAAGATCAGTGATCTTGGTCTACTAAAGTATTTCCTTGGACTTGAGTTAGTTTATACTAACTCTGGAATCTATATTACTCAAAAAAAATACATGTAGGATATGTTGAAGAAGTTGCATTTGTAGGATGCCAAAGTTGCAAGTACTCCAATGGAGGTAAACCTAAAACTAAGTGCCCATGAAGGTGATGAAATTGATGACATTACAGGTTACCAAAGCATAGTTGGAAGCTTGAACTATGCTACCTTAACAAGGATAGATATTGCATATGGAGTTAGTGTGCTAAGTCAGTTCATGCACAAACCAAGGCTACCTCACTTAGAAGCTGCCAAAAGAATTCTAAAGTACCTCAAGGGTACTCAACATCATGGTTTGTATTTTCCTTACACATCAGACTTGGATATTAAGATCTATTCAGATGCTGATTGGGCAGAAGCAACCTACTGTTGCTTTATCTTCTACAGAGGCAGAGTATAGAGGATTGGCAAATGCCACCCAAGAAGCCATATGAATCAAGTTATTGTATACAGAATTGGGTTTGTATACTACCTCATCATTGACCTTTGGAGATAATACAAGCTCACTTCACCTTGCAGCTAATCCTATTTATCATGCTAGGACCAAGCATATAGAGGTCCATTACCATTATGTGAGAGAGAAGTTATTAAGCAAGGATATTCAACTAACATATGTATCAACCACCATGTAGTGTGCAGATTTGAAGACTAAAGATGAAGACCAAGCCAAAATGTTTGGCTTGAGGGGGAGCTGTTGGTGCAATTCACAAGCCTACACATTTGGCTCTTATTTCATACACATATGTAGATGTAAGAGGCTTGAGGGGCTAATCCATCTCCATAGGAATTATTGAGTACGGTTATGGTCCTTAAATCTGTGCATACTTGATCGCCTCCTCAAACGTCTTAGGTGCATTCCTTCTGACTTCCCTCTTTATGGTTTTATCTAAGCCCCTAACAAACCCTCTGGTCTTCTGGAAATCATCTAAGCCCTTAAGTTTCAAAATGATCTCTCTATAGTGGGATAGGTAGACCGTAAGAGGCCTACCTCTCTGTGTAATCCTATCCCACTCATCCCAATTCCTCTCCTCCTCATTCTCAGGAAGAAACTCTTTTAGAAAAAGAGTCTCAAAGTGAGTCCAGTCAGTAGGGATAGAGTTCACCTCCTAAAGACTCATCTACCACTTGTAAGCACGTGGGCCAAGGGAGAGACTCGCCTCTGGCACACAATACTCTAGTGGGATGCCCTTCAATTGATGCAAATCATGCCACTTTTGTAAAAAAGTGTAGATAGCATCCTTGTTCCTATCTTGGTCAGCCCCCGTAAAGGTAGGTGGCTTCAAGTCTTTCAGGAGGGGAGCTTCCCTAGAGCTCTCTCCTTTGTACTTACTAGGAAGAGAAGTATCTTTCCTAGTGAGCTCTAGAGGAACATGAGGGGTCTCTTTTTCCTTCCTAGCTAGGAAAGAGGTGATGCTAGTCTGAAGTGAGATCATTTGAGACTTAAGCTGTTGTATGAGAGATGTAATGCTTCCAAGATCTCTCTGTAATTTAAGGGTTTGCTCTTTCAAATCTATGAATTGGTCACGAGTAACGAACTCATCTAAAAGTTCCTCATATGTATATTCCTCTTGTTGAGGCTCTTTCTCTTCTAAGTTTTCTTCTATTTCTTGCCCTAATTCTACTTCTTCCATTCTAGAATCAGGATCCTCTAGTTGCTCTTTAGATGGAGAAGTATGTTCAACTATCAGTTTGCCTTTCGATTCCATGTTTTACTTCCCTTCCCCCATTTGCTAACTAGAGTATATGAAAATGAATGGAAGTAAGGCTTAAATATGCAAGAAGAAGAGAAATATATCACAAGAGCACTTTGCTATTACAAAATGAAGCTGCGGAAGCGAAAGCCAAGTGATCCTCGACGCTTTAGGTCACTGATTTTGAATCCTCGCTAGTCCCAAACAAAAATTGGAAATGTCCGGTTGGTCCGGGGAGGTTCTAAACACCAAAAACCATAAAAAACAATGCCAAAACCACGTAGCAATAGCCCCAACCAAGAAAACTGAGTAAAACTGAGCAACTTCTGAGATTTGACAATCCTTGCCAGTCCAAGAAATGTAGCCCAACACCTGTACTTCAAAGATTTAAGACTATCCCAAGTGAAAAAAGTGAATTTGGACACCAGATGATGAAAAACTAGGCCCGGGAGTGGCCACCTAGTTCCTGCTGAAGTGCTGCAGAAAGATTTTGGTTGACCAAATCTCATCCAAATCCAATAGCAATTATCTCTGGAAAAATCTTATGAGTGTAGCTTCGTAACATGACAAAAAGTTTTAAAATCGGACATCGTATGAGCAAGCTATGGTACGGAGAAGTTGGGTATGTCACAAATAGGAAGTGGAAAAACTAATCTTCATGGAAGGGTGACTTTGAGAAGCTCCAAACTGAGAAACTGAAGCTTTTTGAATCAACCCAAAACCCGTATCCCATATCCACAGCCATAATACATGTATGCATCATCATTTTTGGAAAATCTTGATCCAAGGGGTCCTTTTTCCTCCCCTAATTCCAAAAAAAATACTCAAAATAAACTTGGTCTTTTTAATTTTTTAACTCCTTCTTCCTTAGTCCATTCCTCAACTCACACGCAGGCATCAGTGGAGTAGCAGTTATCCCATATGCGAAGTATGGCCGCCTGGAGACTCAATATGTATAAGAGGCTTACTTCACCATTCTCTCATCCAAGAGGAAGAGTGGAGAGAGATGGGAGCTCGAAGCTGCCCTCTGCGTGCGCTTCGTCTGAATGTATGTTGATCTTTGTCCACACGTGTGCGCTCGTCTGTTGATAGTGGCCTGTTGGCTCCGATACCAATATCAAATTCTGCCGCTCCCGCTCCCTGTTGCTCTCAATGAAACTCTTCAGTTTTGAACTTCTTGTATGCACAATTCGAGGTCTCTCAATGGTGCCGTTTCTACTCAATGCGTTATTCCTTAGATGTTGCCGCCCAGCTACGTGATGCCTTCATAATCTCTCTCTCTAGTTTCCATACAAAGTATTAATCATGGCCTCTCACATGAGTGCCACTTGGCACTCATGTGAGTATCCTTCTTTAGATGACTAAGGGGTGGTTCACACCCGTTACTCTCACCTCATAGAGGAATATACTCTTCATAACAATTTGCATGTGCTCGTGATGGGGGGAATACTAACTCACCTCTCCATGTCTGGCATATTTTGACACTACAAATACTTGTTCTAAAGTGTTGTCTAGGTATACAACCTTTCCAGGTGTATTAGGGTCCTTGAATTCATAAATCGTAATGGAGCCTATCTCACTAGGTTGTTCCATTATCTATCTCCAAAATACTTCATCAGTGTCCTTGTTCAAGAACAATTCAACGCTTCTATTATCCTGAGGGATCCATTCTGGGTTTAGTACTCTTGTCAGTACAGATTTCCCTCGAGGTGTCCTAGGTTCATCTCCTAGTGGTTCTTTTCCTTAGGTTCTTGCCTCCGCCTTGGGGCTTACAACACCAAACTCATTGGTATGATTAGGTTGATTACTTATGATGTACATTGTTCCTTCTTTGTCTATGTAAGCATCTCTCTCAAATTTCACCACTGGATGTTCCAATCCAATGGGTTGGTCAAGGTTATGCAACTGAACCACTGATCTTTGCAAACTATCCTCATAAATGCGAGCACCTAGATGGTTGTTCCGGACATATTCTAATTGGGTTTTGTAGGGTCCTTCTAGTCTTTCTAAGTATGCTACACTTAGCCCTCCTTCTAGTCTTTCCATGCTAAAAGACATTTCTAACTCACTGGTATCTGAGCCTAAATCGTAAGGGTCGCTATTCAATTGTTGTGCTCATGAATGTGCAGTAGTTCCCACACTTGCTTTTGATGATCTAAGGCTTTGTCGATCTGACTTACCTATATGCTTGTTGGATCTAAGGTTCATGAATTTACTCCTTGAATCACTCAATACACACTGTCGTCATCAATGTTCCTTTGTTCTCAATCACTTATCTTGTTTTTAATTCCTTTAGATTATTGTCTTGTCTCAATGTATGCGTCAAGAATCGAATTTTCATTGTAATTTTAAGTTCTCGTTCCGTCAGACTTAAGTTCTTTCCTTTATGTATTTTTCATTTTGCACACTTTTGTCTTACTCTTGAACTTGAGAAATTAATCAAGTCTCTTAGACTTGATGCATTCCTATCGCAGTCCTTATTCAATCCACAATGCTATACGTTTAGCCTAAGCTAATGATTGATTGAGGGGGTTGGGTGTTCGTCCAACCTCGTGTCAGCTTCTTTGATAGCTCTAATGCCCAAGAAGTTGCGCTTCCCAAGCCTTGCGTACTTCACCTACCTTGCTTTGATTGCCTTGGATAGCTCTTGCTAGACTTGTCGAAATCCAAAGTTTAGAATAATTCTTAAATTGGTGGTCATACACTTTGATATATACACCTTTAAGGGTTCCTTTACCTTTGGCTAAAATTCTTCAAATGCCCCCTTGCTTTCTTTGTCCCATAGATGGGTCAACCTCAATTTATCCTATCTAAATATCAACATGTTATTCTTACAAAAAACAATTGAGGTCATGTAGGGTTTGAAAAGAGCTTTCAAATGAGCCCTAAAGCTCAAAAAGCGAACTTTGAATGAGAAATTTATGGACGTTCAGGCTCTCAGAGGTTGGAATGATAGTCAGGCTATTCTTCCAAATATGAGTTAAAAGGGTCTTCAATATGCCTAATCACTCACAAATTCACTCAAAATAGGCATTATACTTGCAAAAATCAAAACCCTAATTTGGCATTTCACGCAAACAATAGTGATGATTTGAGGTAATCATGATGGCCTGAGACTGTCGAGATGCTCTAGTTGAACCGTCGCAATGGTCTGGAACCATCATGATGGTCCGAGGGTGCAAGGCATCATGATGGTCCACAATTGAGTCATCGTGATCTAACAAGCAATTGCAATGGCACAAGCCCATCGTGATGGTCAATGGTCAACAGAACCATCACCATGGCATGAGCCCGTCGTGATGGTCAGGAGGCATCATGATGGCTTGAGCCAATCATGATGGTGTAAAATTTGAAGTGTCATGATGGCGTACCTGTATTGTTGCGATGGTCTAGAGGACACATGGCAAGTGGTCACTGTGATGGTGTTAGCCAATCGCGATGTCGTGGGGTCGAGGGGATCATCGCGATGGTCAGTGACCGTCGTGATGGTCCAACTCAACCGTCGTGATGCCATGAGACCATCACGATGGTCCGACTGAGCTATCACAATGGCGTGAGCCAATCGTGATGGTGCGACACAATCGTGATGGTGTGAGCCCGTCGCAATGCTCCACCAAACTATGAATTTTCAAGATGCACCTATGGATTCGTGTATGTGCAAGTGTGCTCGATGCCATGATATACACGCTTACCAAAAATGTCAAACTTGTCAGACCATCGTGATGGTCTAACACCTACGACAGATCTGACAGAAATTTGACATCCTCACCTATTTGGAGCCCTTCTTCTATTTTGGAGCATTGTATCTGCAAGAAAACTCAAAAAGACACACACCAATGCAAACTCAAAAGCTCTCTCTCTCTCTCTCACACACATGTGCAAATGAGGGAAATGAGGAGGATAGGTGGATATGGTGAAATTTTTTATTTTTTTGGAGTGGAAGAAGATGATGCATTGGTGAACGAGGAGCGTAGAGGAGATGAAAAACATAATGAACTACTCAAAAACAACAAGAAAAACTGAAGTTTTTACCTTCCAATGCCAATTCTTGCTATACTCTTACCATCACGCATTCGTCCTAGAACTTGATCCCCGACAACGGTGCCAAATTCGGTGTTGCTCTAGCACAATGGTAAGCGACACATTAAGAAGCTCCACCTCCTTAATGTCAATCCGCGGAAGAGATAGGAGTGATATGAAGATCGTGAATGCAAGATGTAGTGAGAGTGAAGGTGAGAAGCATGGAGATGCACACACACATACACACACACATACACACACACATACAAGAAAGAGACAAGCAAGACACAATGGAAGGTTGAAAGTAGACTCTATTGCTCAATAACACTCTTACAAACTCAAAATTGCTCTAAGCTCTTCTCAACTCATACAAGCTAACCTCAAAAATGAGCTCTCTAGCTCTTTTTATAGATTCTAGACTAGTTTTGATCGGTTTCACATCTAGTATCTGGTATAGTTAAAAAATAGGTTCTCGACACTATTTGGAGGTCTAAACGAGATCTAAAAATAGCCAAAATTGGTATGCTTGTTTTACCTAAGCTCCTCAAGCTCGAGGACTCCTCGATTTGCAGAAAATGGAGCTAACAATTACAGAACTGGATGTTTTATGATACATATGGTACAAAAGTGATGAAAATCATTGTTTGGTGTTTCAAATAAGTAATGTAAAACATATTTCTTTGGAAAAAAATAGACTACATGGCTCCCCACAAATCTTTTTAGTCCGCCTTCACATGCTACCTCTGCGTCTCTGCCTTTGGCTACTACCAACAGTATGGGATCTAGGAAAACTGGCCATTCCTCTTGAGACCACTTGGATGCCTTAACAAATGTTCCTTGTTTCTCTTTGAAACCTGACTCAAACACTTCTATAGAAAGATGGAGCATTTTGCCCGATCGTGTCTGTACTACTGTTGTTTAGGTGTCTACTGCCATAATGTAGACCATATTCTCCATAATGTAGACCATATTCTCCATAATGTAGACCATATTCTCCATTGGATTTTGCCGATTCTTTTTGTGTTTATCGTATTCATGAGCCTCCTTGTAATGTCAACATATATGGCCAAATTCTCCGTAGAAATGGCATCGTGGTGGGGGTATGACTGTAGTGTTACCTATGGGTCCCTAGGTCCATCGAGGTTGATCGAAATTCTCTGTCGGAGTTACTTTGTTATTGGTATAAGCTAGGTTATGCTGCATTTCGTAAGTGGGGTGGGACATAACTTGTAGCTGGTTCCCCCTTCTCTTGAAGCATGGCATTGACAGCGAATTTATTCTATGTTTTTGCATTATACAAATAGGACTCTATAGAGTGACTAGTGGTATCACAGATAGCACAATAGATTCGATTAAGTGCATAGTGGGATGCCACATGGCCAAGATTTTACATTTTGTACAATAAACGTGCTTCAAGGGGTTACCACTTTTACTTTTATTAGAATTCAGCAATTCCAAGTCTTCTATAAATCCTTTGACTTTATTCTCCAACAATGTCATTGCTATAACTACATCTAATGTCATGCCACCGCCACAATGCATGGTCATGATCTGCCTTAACTGAGGGTTTAAGCCATTAATAAACCATTGAGTAATAACATCATCAGGGAGATTCACATTGGCGCGTGGCAACTATCGTAAATGTGTGCGGAACAGAGTAGCATAATCCTACATGCTTTGATTCATTTTTTGCCTCTTGTTCTATAAGTAATTGAATATTTTTGTGGCATTCTTCTTCAATTTGAAACATTGGAGAAATGTGTTCTTTACATTGTCCTACCATCGAAAATGATTAATGTCGAACTCAGTGAGCCAATGTGCCACTTCATTAAGTAAGTTGGATTGAAACACTATGGCTTTGTACGCTGGATCCTCTAGGTTGTTCAACACTGTGTAATTCATTTCAAAAGTGCACACGTGCACATCTGGGTCATCATCAGGAAACCCACCAAATTTATCATATATGACTCTTGCAATTGGTTGTCTCAGTTGACCTTCTTATTGTCGTTGCTGCTATTCATTTTGTGTGTGTGCCATGAGTTTTGGATTTGGATTTGCAGGTTTTTCAAGTTCATAGGTACATGTTGATCCTGTGGGTTGATCTGATTCACTGATATCTGTTGATTTGTCTAGTCGTTCGAATTCACGAGTAGAGAATAGGTTTTCTAGAAATTTTAGGTTTAATCTTTGGGTTTGTTTCCACTCTTCAAATAGGAAAGCAGAATAGAAAGCCTTCGTATTGCTCCAAAACTTTAGGGATTCTTCTTTAATGAGTTGTTCGATAGGGGTACTTGGTCTTAGACTATGATCAACTATTTTCTCAACAGGTTCAACAGACCTATTAATATCTTCACCAACTCCTTCGGTCATTTTCTTCGGCATTGGAGCACTATCAAAGTCGATAATACTCCTTCGGTATCAATACTAGACAAGAAATTTTCATCCAACTATAATGAACTGAGTTTCGATATACTTTGCAAACCAAAAATGAGGAAATTCTATGGTGCTACACTACTACTCGGTACACCCTTCCTTATAGATGTAATGCCTTCAGTATTACCCCATAGTGGTGTTCCTAATGTCCTATTAACTCTCTAGGGTGTTTTGTCGCTTTGATATTTGGGGTAGGTCTCTCTAGAGCGCATTACAGGCATGTGAAGAATAAAAGTGTGTGCCAAACTTCTCTCAAAAACTAAATTCCAATTCCCACAAATTGAGCTAGTGTTAAACCTCTATTCTAACGGACTATGTCCGGTGAGACACCAGTAATAGATTAACTTGCAAGGTTCTTGGGATGGTGAGATTTCTGTAACCAAAATCCCTTGATATTTTTCCACTACTAAATTGGAATGTAGAATCAACTATCCAATGAAGGGGCTCTTGGAGTTAGATGTCTGCGGAAGCACGTGAATAGCACAAGGAAGAAGAAGAACCGTGGAGCACAACACACAATACTAAATGTATTACTAGAGAATGTACAAAGATAAGTAGCCCATTAGGGCAATAGGCGTATATACAAGCCGGGGGAAAAAAACCTCCTAAAGAGGGAAAAAAGTGCCCCGGCGGTCCTAGAGTGTTCACACACATCACTACCTAAATATATCAACAAATCCCCCCTAGGAGTGATGCGGTGAACAAGTAGCTGACACTCATGTATAAGGAAGTGCCAAGCTATGTGGAAATCACTCCACAAAAGGAAGTAAGCCCAAAGCTTTGCAGAAAGCTTCAAACTTCTCCCTAGGCAAAGCCTTCGTGAAAAGGTCTGCAATGTTCTCCTGCGTGGGCACATATGCCAAGCTGATCTCCCCAGCAGAGAAACTCACCCTGACATAATGATAATGCACCTCAATGTGCTTAGTGCGAGCATGGAACATAGGGTTCCTCGCAACTGCGAATGCGCTCTGATTGTCAGTGAAGATGGTGGTGGCAGAAGACTGACCAACACCCAAATCAGCATAAGACGTCTGAGCCACACACACTCAACAGTAGCTGTGAAAGCTCCCCCATGCTCAGCCTCACAACTAGAAGTGGCCACAGTAGGCTGCTTCTTGCCCAACCAAGATATACATGAGCTACCAAGCATGAAGCAAAAGCCACTAGTGGACACACGAGTGTCATAGCAACCAGCCCAATCAGAGTAAAACAAAACATGCAAATCTGGCGGTAGTGATCCCCCCTTGGGATAAAACAACCCAAGTAGCCAAGTACCACTCAAGTAGCGAAAGATGCATTTAACCGCCTGCCAATGCTTGACTCCTCGGCAATGCATAAACCTGCTCATCTATGAGACAACAAACTGAATATCTGGCCGAGTAATACATAAGTAAATCAAGCATCCAACAGCCTGCTGATAGAGAATAGCATCAAATGCATCTCCAACATCATGAAGACTCAATCGTAAACCTGTCTCCATAGGAGTGGCAATAGGCTTACAGTCCTCAAGGCCAAAACACTTCAATAATGTGTCAATATATTTCGTTTGACACAAAGCCATTCCACCATCGACTTGCATAAACTGAATGCCCAAATAGTGATGCAAATGCCCCAAATCAGACATCTCAAATGAGGCATGCAAATAAATTTTAAAATCAGCAATATGCTTCTCAATAGGACCAGTGAGCAGCATGTCATCAACATAGACAACAATGATCAGAAGCACATCATTAGAATGCTTAACATATAAGGTGCTTTCAGTTGGACTGTTCTCAAAACCATGTGCAATCAGATAGGCATGTATCTTCTCATACCAAGCACATGGTGCTTGCTTTAAACGATATAATGCCTTCTTTAACCTGCACACCTGGTCTTCATGCCCTTTCTGCACAAAGCCACGGGGCTGAAAAACATACACTTCTTCATGCAGGTCACCATTCAGAAATGTTGTTTTAATGTCCAGGTGATGTACATTCCAACCATGATGGGCTGCAAGAGCACAAATGCTCCAAGCAATAGTCATACGGCATGTAGGTGCAAAGGTCTCATCAAAATCAATGCCTCTTTCCTGCGCATAACCCTTTGCAACAAGCCTAACCTTATACATGTCAATTGTACCATCAGGTTTATGCTTCAGCTTGTATACTCACTTAGTGCCAATGGCCTTCTTGCCAGGAGGCAAGTCACATAAAGACCAAGTACCATTCTTCATTATTGCATCATATTCAGATTGCATAGCAGCCATCCAATTTTCTGAATTTTGTGCTTCATCAAGCAAAACAAGATCATTCTCATCACAGAGACTAGATGCAGCCATAGCATAGCAATCTGATGCAAAAGAGGCACTATGAGAGCCTGATCGAGTATGATATCAGAGAGGTGCATCTAGTTTACTATCACGCAAGGTCTGCACCAGCCATTTTGGCATAGTCCTTGCCTGCTCAATATCAACTCTCTCATCAATAAGTGCATCATGTACATCTACATCAGAAATGGAATTATCTGCATCATCACATGAAACCTACAAAGGCTGAGAATTTGCCTCATTAGGACCAGCACTAGACTGTCCTCCTGTAAAAAGAGGCAGCAAAGTATCATACATGTCTTTGGAGCTAACAGATGTCTCCTTAGTACATGAAAGCAATGGCTGAATAGCATCTTCCACAAAAACAACATCACGGCTAACCAGAATGCATTTAGTATGTGGATGATACAGACGATAGCCTTTACTTTTAGAACTGTACCCAACAAAAATACATTTTACTGCTTTATCATCCAATTTTCTATGATGTTGTTTAGGCACTAATGCATAAGCCAAACAACCAAAAACATTCTGATGAGCAACAGATGGCTTGCGGTCATGCCAAGCCTCATATGGAGTGATAGACTACAACGCTTTAGTGGGACACCTGTTTAGTACATATGTTGCACACATGACAGCCTCAACCCAGAAACTATGTGGTAAAGCCTGACTCTTGACCATACACCTCGCCATCTCCATGAGTGACCTATTCTTTTGTTCAGCAACTCCATTCTGTTGAGGTGTATATGGCACTGTACACTGGTGTTTTATTCCACGTTCAGCCAGAAATGCATTAAAATCAGAAAACATATATTCCCCCCCTCGACCTGAACGGAGGGTGCCCATTTTACATGCTAACAGATTTTCAGCCAAAACCAAAACCTGTTTGAAGCACATGAACACTTTAGACTTTGCCTTCAATGGATATACCCATGCATGCCTAGAAAAATCATCGATGAAATTCACGAAGTAAAGATAATTCCCAAAAGAAGGTGTCTGCATAGGACCACAGACATCACTATGTACAAGCTGCAATTTTGAGTAGCCCGAACTGAACCATCTTTTGGAAAGGAAGAACACTGTATCTTGCCCAAAATACAGCCTTGACAAACATGTTTTCCAGGTGCATCAAGTTTGGGCAAAGAGGAAACCATTTCAGATTTCTGCAAGCATAGCAAACTAGCAACATTCAGATGACCAAAGCATGCATGCCAAAGCTTTGCATCTGACATAGCCTGAGAATCATTTACTGCACATGCCAAATCATTTACAGATCTTTCATAGTCTATGAGCTTATATAGCCCACGACATAGAATGCCAGAAGCAATAATCACATCACCATTTGAAAGATCATGAACTGTACACCTGAGCAGTAGTCAAAACTACCATCAGCAGTAGTCAAAATGATCTTACCAACTCCCATAACAGGATAAGAGGAGTTGTTGGTGCATGTAATAGTATTCCCTGTAGGGGCAGGCCTGAGTGAAGAGAAGAAATTGCGTTGTGAGGTAATATGTTTGGTCGCCCCACTGTCACAGTACCAAACATCTGAGTCTACTACAGACATGCACTCCTCATGAGAAGATGGGTCAAAACTCCAAACAGTAGTAAATGCCCATTCTTCTTCCTGCACAAGATTAGCAGACTCCGTTTTTGGTGTAGAGGCTTTTGCAACAACCATTCTAGCCTCTTTCTTCTTTGCCTCTTTTGCAGCCAGTTTCGGAGAGTTCTTTATTATATGCTCATTCCCTTTACAGTACTTACAAAACAATTTCTGCTTTTCTGATTTTTTCTCATCTTTGTCTTGGTTCTTCGAATGTGCAGCATTTGTAGATTTTTGCTTAATAGTAGAAGAGCTCTGTTAGTCGGCCGCTGGATGGGGACATGTAAAACCGAATCTTGTACACGCACGCGCGAAAAATGGTTACGCGACAGTTGTAATTTCCTATATAAAGCAATGTAAAGAGAGTGAGACACGACGATTCTTGGAATCACCAGACTGTTCGTCCGGGTGTTCCTCAGAGCATTGTTGTAACACTGTTTGTGAAATCTCTGAGTACTCTGGGTATTGTGTACGATTTCGTATCGTGTTGTCTGTTAGTACTGTGGTTTACCGTAACGGGTGTTGAAGTACCAGACTGTTCGTCTGGGGGGGGGGGGGGAAGAATTTCTACGCATTGCTGTAACGATTGTTTGTCTAAGTTCTTGAATCCTCTGAGTATTCGGTACACCTCTGTATCTTGTTATCTGTGCGGAGTTGAGTTAGCGTGACAACTTGCCTGATGACTGGGTTGGGACATTGCAGGTACCTGGCTGGTTAAGTTGAAATCTCTGTCTTGTTCTGACGGTTGTTATAGATACTGACGTGGGTGTTAGTTTAATAGATGTTCAGTAAGATCTCTTGGTGATGGTCTGAGTCGGTTATCTTGCAGGATCTTATTGTTATGATCTACTAATTAAGTGTGCAGTGCTGTTGCTATACCTGTAAGGTGCATCTGTTGAGTAGAGATAGTGTGAATGCGATACTGTTCTGAGAACTCTGAGTGTAATCGTTGTTATTCGGAGTTGTCGTTTAGACGTACCTTTTCGATAAGATGGAAGTGCTATTCAAGTTTATCACAGTACAGTAAGGTAGAATAGAGCAGTAAACCCTTTTAGGGTAGTTGGGAGCCTTGAACAAGTTTGACTATGAACTGTAAGATTACGAAAGTAGTTGAGGTTCGATAGAGTTGGACCGCAAGGCATTGTTAGGTGTAAAGTGGTTAGTCTGGAAAAATCAAGTCTAAGGGCCTCTGTTTTTACAGACCCCTTCCACTCCCAAGAACCCACTTAGGTCGGTTAAACACTCTTATGATAGTTAGAATGAAGCGGTTTAACATTTTAACATTTAACACTGCCGCCGTCTGTGGGAAAGTGGCATCAAGATCGTCATTCGTCTGTCAGAATCGAACATCAAGATTACCGTTCGTTTGTCGGAAGTAGCAACAGAACCAGATTGTTGCAAACTTGCTGTGGAAATGTGATTATAGAATTTTAATCGATAGTGATACTACGCGATTAGTACAAAAGATGATACATGCCAGTTACTCGATCCGGTGAAACGTATCCCAAGAACCATCAGTCTGGAGTACTTAATGTACTAAAGACAACTCTAGGAGGTAGAAGTACAACTAGGTCTGACCCAGTTGTCAAGAAAGTCAAGAACGTTAGAACTGATTCCGGTCATATTCCGGTGGAACGTGTTACGCCTCTGGTACATTCTGGTACTATTTCGGCACAGTCTGTCGAGGATATAGTAACTCCAAAATCTACCAAGACGTAGTCTGAAGCTAGTTTAACAATGTTGGATAAAGATTCAAATTTGTTTACGATTAGAAACACGTTAGCCAAAAAAATTGGCGAAGGCAAAAAAACACCTTATTCTGGCATAAATTCGGTACATTCTAGTGACATTTCGGTAACAGAATCACAATTTTTCGGCGACGGTTTACCATTTTTTGATGAATCTTCAGCCCAACCACCGCTTTTTGGAGTAAGTTCCCCTACACTTGACATCAAGAAGGAAGGAACTTTGTTCAAAACAGAGATTCAAAGCATACTGAGCAAGATCATCGCACTGGAAAGTGCACCATCCGACGATATAGATTTCGATAGTTAAGATATTCAGCTCCGAGATACAGAAGATAGTTACAATACACTCACCATGAACGGGCAACAACAACAACAGCAGCAGCAACAATAGTTATGTCCACCCAGGCCGCCTCCAACAGGAGTGACGTACACTAAATTTGGTGGATTCCGAGGAGATGATCCGGAGTCTCACATATGCACATTCGAGATAAGCTACGCAGTTCTCAACCATCCACCGGATCCGGCGTATAAAGCTATTGTCTTCCAATCTACACTGGTCAATGAAGCAGCTAAATGGCTTACAGAATATGATATTAATCACTTCGGCACCTATGAAGCAGTACGAGATGCCTTTTTGCAGCGACTCAGGCTAAAGAAGAATGCAGCCGAAATTTTTGACTATCTGCAAAACAACAGACAGAAGGTAAATCAAACAGTACAGGAGTACGCTACCCTACTCAGGACACATCTAAGGCAGTTGCCACCAGCACATGCCAACCTATCGGACGACGTTATTACTCAGTGGTTTATCAATGGCTTGACTCCATAACTGAAATAGATTATGATCATACGCTGTGTAGGAGCTATGACACTAGATGCAATGATTGCAATGGCTCTACAGCTAGAAAACAAGGTTGGAGGATTTACAGAAGATCTGGAGTGGTTAAAAACAAACAGAAATGTCACCGAAGATGTGACCAAACAAGTGTACTGCATCACATGCAAGAATTCAGGCCATACTAGTGCCACTTGTGCACTTCATCAGCTATTATGTGCTATTTGCAACACTACCGGACACACCACCGAAAACTGCGCATACAACACCAAAGTGCAAGGAACAGCGACTGTCAATGCAATTATATAGGAACCAGGACAGCCAGCCAATCACTATGTGCCTTCGCAAATGAGAAACAACCAGCAACAAGGATATCGAAATTATAGAGGACAGAGAAATAACAATTATAATGCAAACCACTGGCAGACCGGACCGCCACCGGAAAATCCCTATCTACCACCACCACGCTGTCATTTTTGTGGTGAATTTGGTCACATTAGAAGATTTTGTAAAGATGCAGCTGAGTATGATCAGAGGAAGAAAGAACGTCAAAATCCAATGGCTAATATGGTATAAATTACACTAGTGGAAACACACGCTACAGTAATTCAGACCCCCTCCGATAAACAACTACAGCCGGCAGCAGAATTATTTGAACCAGGTATACGCAAACAACAAAGGATGTACAACAAAGCTAGTCAATGGACCACCGCAGAACCCCCAGTCTTCCCAAATCCTATTCCGGTAACCCAGACTCCGTTAACCGAAGAAGGAACACAACAATAGGATTCCAATTCAGCAACAGGCACATCATCAGTCGCAGGCACATCATCAGCAACAGGCACATTATCAGCAACAGGTATATCATCAGCAGCAAACACATCATCTTCAGCAGACGCATCATCTTCAGAGTCTGTGGAAACAATCCAATCACAAAAGGCCTGGGAAATTTTATCTAAAGCATCCATCACTCTTCCTTTGGGTCAATTACTTGCACTAGTACTAGGAGTTCGACAGCAATTTCAACAACAGTTCAGTCCTGTGCCTTCCTGCATTCCGACGACAGCAACAGTACAACCGGAACCCGATTCTACGGTCGATCATTCAATTCCTTTAATTACGGTATGGTATAAGAATCATAAAATCACACAGGTACTAATTGATGGAGGATCTGGAGTCAACCTTGCTACTGCTGCACTATGTAAAAGGTTAGGGTGGACCGAAATCAAACCAGTTCAGTTTTTTGTCAGAATGGCCGACCAATCAAGAGTCCATCCCATTGGACTTGTACGAAATGTACCAATCACTTTACAAGGAACAACATTTAAAATGACCTTTGTCATACTAGATTTATCGGAATCCACTCTTGATTACAACCTCCTTTTCGACCGACCTTGGCTGACGCACACTAAGGTGATACAGGATTGGTCTGCACAAGAGCTCACTTTCAAGGATAAAAATCGTAAATACATTGTAAAATTAGATGCTATACAACCTTGCGAGTTGCATGCTAGACCATATTTGGCAGAACCAGTCCATATGTTAGATGGATTGTCAGATGATGAAGAAGAAGAGTTTCTGAAAAATAATATTGACTTGATCTCCCTAGGAACTGTTGATCTACAATCTGTTGTAGATAATTGGAACCCTGCAGTTTGTACAGTAATGACTGTAACAGAAGAAGAAAAGAAGGAAGATACTGCTGCTATAGATGATACTCAACTGCAACAACTTTTTAAGCCAGCTGACGATACAGAGAAGCCTCGATAATTTTATGTCCCAGAAGATCAGTTAATCACTTATAATTTAGGCAATGAAGATCATCCACGTCATGTGAAGATAAAGCGAAACTTACCGGAAACCTTTCAAGCAGGCTTAATCCAGCTACTCCGAGAATTCTCTGACGTCTTTGCATGGGATTCCAAAGATATGAAAGGATTGGACCCGCACATCTATCAGCACACAGTCATGCTGAAGCCGGAAGCAAAACCGATCAAGCAATCCAGCTACCGGATGAATCCAAATTATGCATCACAGGTAAAAGCAGAACTCGATAGGCTATTGAAGGTTGGATTCATTGTACCCGTAGAGCACGCTGAGTGGATCTCACCAATTGTTATTGTTCCGGAAAACAATAAGCAGTTGCGAATATGTGTAGATTACCGGAAACTGAACGCAGCTACAGTTACTGATCCTTTTCCGATCCCTTTTCTTGACACAATGCTTGATAGAGTAGCAGGACATGAAATGTATTCATTTTTAGATGGGTACAGTGGGTATAATCAAGTTAGAATGGCTGAACAGGATATCTCGAAAACCGCCTTCATTACCAACTGGGGTGTTTTCGCATGTACTGTTATGTGGTTTGGATTAAGGAATGCCCCAAGTACATTCCAAAGGTGTATGCAAGAAATATTTTCTCCTTATCTCACCTCTTTTATGCAAGTTTACCTTGACAATTTTTCAATTTTTGGTAAGATGATAGCACACCTGTTCCATTTACGGTGCTGTTTTCAGAAATGCAGAGAATACAGACTCTGTTTGAACCCAAACAAATCTGTGTTTGCGGTTTCATGTGGCAAGCTACTTGGTCACATTGTATCTGCACAAGGCATACTGGTGGATCCAGATAAAATTTTGGTAGTATTACAAGCTCCGGTGCCCACTACACCGAAGGAAGTTATGCGCTTCATGGGCCAAGTAAGATGGCATGGACGACACTTACGGTGGCTTGCTCATTTGGCAATACCACTGAACAAGCTAATCACCAAGACTCCTCGACAATTTGAGTGGACTCAGGAGTGCCAGATAGCATTTGATCATTTAAGAAATTTATTAACACAAGTTCCCATCTTACAGCCGCCGGACTGGGATCGCCCATTTCATGTATTTGTTGATGCTTCAGATATAGCAATAGGAAGTGTTTTGATGCAACAAATTGATAAATGGTTCAGACCAGTGTATCATGCAAGTCGAAGATTAGCCCCTGCTGAGAAGAATTACTCTGTAACAGAAAGAGAATGTCTAGGGCTAGTATATTCTGTCAAGAAATTCAGACATTATTTGCTGGGCTGTAAATTTACCTTTCATGTAGATCATGCTGCACTTGTCTATCTAGTTCGGCAACAACATCTAGGTGGACGATTAGCACGATGGGTTCTACTTTTACAAGAATTTGACTATGAAGTTATTCATCGGCCAGGCAGTTCACATGCCTTAGCAGATTTCCTCTCCCGCTTAGATTCCGGTGAAGCTCCGGTAGGTATAGATGACACAACTCCGGCGATTTATGTCTCTGAACCAACGAATGATGAAATTACAGACCCACCTATACCATCTACATATTATGATCAGATCTTGACCTTTCTCACTGATGGATGCCTTCCCTCTCAGACTTCTACGGTAGTATGCAGAAAAATTGCAGTCTTTTCCCGTCGATTTCGATTAATTGCTGGAGTATTATACTATCTGGATCATACCAAAATTTTACTTCAATGTATTCCACCGCATGAAGTTAACTCAGTTATTACTTTGGCTCACTGGATTCCTTCCGGTGGCCATTTTGCAGCAGACTTAACACACCGAAAAATTCTGTAGAGTGGTTTCTGGTGGCCAACTATGTACAAAGATGTATCAAAGTTTGTCAAACAATGTGATACTTGTCAAAGATCTGGACAGCCCCTGCAACGTCATCTTTTTCCTCTGCAACCCATCTTACCATTGGAACCTTTCCAGAAGTGGGGTCTAGATTTTATCGGTCTGATTACACCTCCAGTAGTCTTCAGTAACAACCATTACATACTGACCTGTACAAACTATGCAACCAGATGGGCAGAAGCCTGGGCTTTATGGTCTGCTACAGCTGTTACGGTAGCAAAGTGTCTGCTAACCGATGTCTTTCCACGTTTTGGTTTACCACTAGAACTTGTTTCAGATCAAGGCACTCATTTTGTAAACAATTTAATGAAGGCACTTACACAGTCGTTCCAGGTCACACATAAGTTTAGTTCTCCTTATTATCCTCGTGCAAATGGCCTGGTTGAAAGTACAAACAAATCTCTGATGAATATGCTCCGAAAACTCATTTTAGAAGCACCGGAAAGATGGGATCAATTGCTACCTGCAGTGTTATGGGCATATCGGACTACATACAAGGTAACAACCAGATTAACACCTTTCAAACTAGCTTATGGATTAGAAGCAATAGCACCAATGGAGACAGTTATACCAAGTTTACGAGTAGCAATCGCTCAGAAGCTGCTACCGGAAGACTCACTGGCATTTCGGTTAAATACACTCAGAGAGTTAGACGAGCAACGATGGCACAGTTATTTAACTATGCAGGAAGTACAATTAAGACAGGCTCAGACGCATGATCGAAACTTGAAAACTCCAGTTTTTACGGTGGGACAACTTGTCCTTTTTTATAGTGCAAAGTCAAATCGGTCTGCTGGTAAATTCAAATTACGATGGTATGGCCCTTACCGGATTTCAGAACAAGTGGGCCCAGCAACTTTTCGGTTGACTACGTTGACCAGAAATCCTCTTCCGAAAGTAATCAACGGTTCGAAGCTGCGACCATACCAACACGCATCTAACCCGCACTGAAACGTTTTTCGGTGGGCCGCGTCGTTTGGCACTCGCTTTTCTTTCCTTTTCTTTTCCTTCTTTTATTTTTGCGTACTTAATAATTCAAGTCTGTAAATATCTGAGTCTTGATGAATAATTATGTCATTAGCCACCCTGCCCTTTCCAGCTGCTAACGCACATCAAAGTTAAATAATTATCATTATAACACCGCACGATGATTAATCATCCTTCATTACCCTCCACCGTGACGCATCTATTTAAACTTTTCTATTTCGCCGAAAATCGCTAGTGTGTTTGCGTGCTTGTATGCTTGTGAATTCCTTGTGTATCTGCGTTGTGTGATTACTGTCTTTGTTGCGCTTTGGAAGCTTTGGCGAATTACGTCGCCTTCCGTAATGGAATCCTTGCCGACGTAGGAGAATTCCTACGCAACCGTGGGCTTGCTAATTTCGCTGAACTGCCATGGCATTCAGTGGAATCCCACCCTTTCTTTGCCAATATCATATCCGCCATCGCCAACATGCCGGCTACAGAATAGAGTTGGCCAATCACAACCTTGCCTACACGGACCGTAATAACCCTTCACTCATTCGCTGAGTCATTTCGACTCCCTGTGCAAGGTAGACAAAAGGGCCCTAACCTCCCCGAAGCAACAATGAGAGAATTATTCCCTAGGTATTCATCGAACGAGTACGCGATTTTATGTCGACCAGAACCAGAAAGATCAGCACTACAGTTCTTAGTTGCAATACTAAACCTACAGAAGCGCACTTACGGCATATCCCGGCCATTTTACTCGGCCATAGACTTAGCTGCCCGAGAACTAGTGAACTTTGCGACCTATTTCTTCCAACATATCCACAAGGAGTGTGTAGCAATAATCAAGCAGGTGAACAAAGGAGGCATGCCCAGGTCCCGATTACCGCACATACTCTCATTTCTCTTCCCGGCAATCCTTGCAGCCCAACCACCACCTCGGGGGCCCATTCTAAGACATGAGGAGTCGATACAGCTGCTAGAGGACGATGAAGAAGAAGATGAAGAAGAACTCAACCAGTTATTCCGCTGGAAATGCATCAGAATCAGCTCGTCTGAGAGTGAAGCACAGAAATCAATCGGAGAAGATAAATAAGGAGATAAAAATGAAGAAAAGCAAGAAGAAGACACATTCCATGACACCGCCACATCCATGCAGCATGAGTCATTCGCACAGTCATCATCATCTGAGCAACACGAATAGGAAAAGCAGACGGAAACAGAAATAATATCGACCGAAGAAGCTTCTCAGCAACAAACTGAGCAGGAACAACAAGGAGGTGAACAACAAATTGCTAAACATGTTTTCAAAGAGCTACTCAAGGCCGTTGAGTCAACCGTCACGGACATCGAAAAACCAAATAAGGTAACAGAAACTACCTCTGCCATTCCCACTCCACCACCGGAACCTCCACTAAACCCAAACCTTCCTATTCCACCCAACGCACCCATCGAGCCCATAGCTTCTTCTGCCTCATCCCCCAACTACTCCCCTCTGACATCACAACAACTTACTGCAGCGTCTTCCCAACCTCGCCCCCCTCTTCCACCACCCTCCACACCAGTATTTGCTCAATTAGAATCGATGGGTCAGATGCTAATCGAATTATCAAGACAACTGCCGCAACAACTGAAACAGATTACAGAAACTGTTCGCGAAGATTTCCAGCACAAATTGGAATTCATGGAGGCAGACATCACACCCCTCCAAGAAGAACTACAGGCCGTGAAGACCGAAAATCATGCGCTGCATGAACAAGTACAACAGCTACAGGCCAGAATCCAAGAACAAGAACAACTAACAGCCCAGCGAGATGAAGCCCTGGCCGAGGTAAAAGAAAAAGAAGAATTACTACTCGTTGCAGATGCAGAGACAAGCAAACTGAATCAATTACTCAAAGAAAAAGAAGAGGCAACGAAGGAGCTAGGCAATTTACTAGAAGAAATCAGAACGAATCTAGCCGAGGAAGTAAAGAAGAGCCAAGAACAACAGAGGGAAGCCAAATTGACAGAAGACGAACTCCATAGAACAAGTGAGGCTATAACAGATGTCAACAGAATACTGAAACATTACCTGACAAAAGAAGCTCAAGCACAGAAAGAAATCGCACAGCTCCGACGAGAAAGAGATGCCTATTCAACAACAATACAGTATCAAAACCAAGAAATTGAAAGGCGAGAAATTCAACTGAGCAATAAAAAAGAACGAGTAATCGAGATGCAGAGGCAGGTTGCAGAAGTAAAAGTTTCAAGAGATGGAGCTTTATCTAACGAGTTCTACCTACAGGAGGCCTTTTTGCAAACTCAGGCCGAAATTTTGCTCACCGAAGCCATCTCTCGAAGCTCTGTTAGAATAGATGCGCAACTAATAGAACCAGATACCCTTAAACAAATGTTAGAAACACTTAAGAAAAAGATCACCCGAACTTTTAGACTAGCCGGGAATATGTACTTAGAAAGAATAGTAGACGAACAGTAAGTGTATACATGCGGGTTCGAAGTCCACCGTGCGTGCCAATGTTAGTCGACCGCCAGATGGGGACATGTAAAACCGAATCTTGTACATGCACGCGCGAAAAATGGTTACGCGACAGTTGTAATTTCCTATATAAAGCAATGTAAAGAGAGTGAGACACGACGATTCTTGGAATCACCAGACTGTTCGTCTGGGTGTTCGTCAGAGCATTGGTGTAACACAGTTTGTGAAATCTCTGAGTACTCTGGGTACTGTGTACGATTTCGTATCGTGTTGTCTGTTAGTACTGTGGTTTACCGTAACGGGTGTTGAAGTACCAGACTGTTCGTCTGGGAGGGGAAGAATTTATGCGCATTGTTGTAACGATTGTTTGTCTAAGTTCTTGAATCCTCTGAGTATTCGGTACACCTCTGTATCTTGTTATCTGTGCGGAGTTGAGTTAGCGTGACGACTTGCCTGATGACTGGGTTGGGACATTGCAGGTACCTGGCTGGTTAAGTTGAAATCTCTGTCTTGTTTTGATGGTTGTTATAGATACTGACGTGGGTGTTATTTTAATAGATGTTTAGTAAGCTCTCTCGGTGATGGTCTGAGTCGGTTATCTTGCAGGATCTTATTGTTATGATCTACTGATTAAGTGTGCAGTGTTGTTGATATACCTGTAAGGTGTATCTGTTGAGTAGAGATAGTGTGAATGCGATACTGTTATGAGAACTCTAAGTGTAATCGTTGTTATTCGGAGTTTTCGTTTAGACGTACCTTTTCGGTAAGATGGAAGTGCTATTCAAGTTTATCACAGTAAAGTAAGGTAGAATAGAGCAGTAAACCCTTTTAGGGTAGTTGGGAGCCTTGAACAAGTTTGACTATGAACTGTAAGATTACGAAAGTAGTTGAGGTTCGATAGAGTTGGACCGCAAGGCATTGTTAGGTATAAAGTGGTTAGTCTGGGAAAATCAAGTCTAAGGGCCTCTGTTTTTACAGACCCCTTCCACTCCCAAGAACCCACTTAGGTCGGTTAAACGCTCTTATGATAGTTAGAACGAAGCGGTTTAACATTTTAACATTTAACAGCTCCATTTTCCTTTGCACATCTGACTAGCTAGGAAAGCTTGATCTGCAACACGCATAATGGACCTGTTCTTCCTGGACTGATCTTCCCGCAACAGAATAGAGACTAACTCCTCAAATGACAAGGCATTTGGATTGCCTTTCATCATCAACGGAAGAGTAGGAGCAAAACTCTGATATGAATCAGGAAGACCATTCAGAACAGTCTGCATAAGTGAGCTATCTGGTATAACCTCATCAGCAGAAATCAACTGTTCCTTCAAGTCTTCGATCTTTGTTAGGAAACTGTCCATAGAATCACCTTCATTCATGTGCTCACTCTCCAACTGATTTCGTAGGTAAGCAACACGAGCCTCATTCCTAGCTTGGTATAATGTGGTAAGTGTATCCCAAGCATCCTTAGCTGTTATGCAAGAGCAAATGTGAGGAATAATGGCATGTTTGACACACAAAGCTATCAATGCATGTGCTTGGGCATCTCTGCCATCCCAACGAATCTGCTCTGCAGTAGGTGTAGCAGAAACTACAGCACGAACAGGAATATCTAGAATACCATCATCTTCAACACCTTCTACATCAGCTTCAGTACCTGCAGTTGTAACAATTGCAGGTGTGAAAGGATGTTTTTCGACACCCTCCACAATGTTCCACAGTCCTTTTGCAACCAACACATGTCGCATCATATAAGCCCATAACAGGTAGTTGGTACCATCCAACTTATCCTCCAGCCAATATATAGAATATATCACTGCTTTCAGCCATGGCCAGTGACTAAAATACCTTGATGCAGAAAATTGATTGTATCTCAAAAAGTTGAACAGAACTGCCTAGAGGAATTCTACTAAACCTATAGCAGACTTTGAGACACTTATATTGGCGAACAAAAACTGGTATATACCTTTGGCACAAAAAGATGAAATAGCCTGCATAAGCACTGTGATAGTGCGTTTGGAGGCCAAAAGGAGCTCAGATCACGATTTTGGCACCACAAAGCGAAGCAGTTTTGATCTCAGAAACACCTTGAGTATGCTCACCAAATTTCATGTGAATCTGAGATTGCAAAGGGAGGAGTGTCGACGGCACCCTAGATGAAGCGATGACCTGCTCTGATACCAATTGTTGGAGTTAGACGTCTGCGAAAGCACGCGAACAACACAAGGAAGAAGAAGGAGCTTGGAGCACAACAAACAATACTGAATGTATTACTAGAGAATGTACAAAGATAAGTAGCCCATTAGGGCAATAGGCGTATATACAAGTCGGGGGGAAAAAACCTCCTAAAGAGGGAAAAAAGTGCCCCGACAGTCCTAGAGTGTTCACACACATCACTACCTAAATATATTAACAGGGGCAAACTAACTACAGTATTTTACTACCGAGTGCTATGCAGATTACTTGCCGTTTGTAAAATAATTTACTTCACAATGACTAATTAACACACAATCAAATACTTGACACTAGATCAATTTAGATAATCAATAGACCGAATATAAGAGCAGAAATAATGACATAGTTATACAATGAATTCCAATATCCACTCTGTGTGCTAAAGATCAGCCACACAGACACCTGACACTAGCTTCATGGCCTCATGCCGGCAGCATGCCTATGCACCTCTCTCTCTGCTACATGCATCGACGTTCTTTTATTAAGATGAAAAGTTACAATCTTTCAATTCTACGTGTTCGATGAGAGTGTTCGATCTATATTCTAGTTAATAATTACAAAATTATCTTATGTATCTGATGGCCCTAACAAGAGGCTTATCAATATGAAGCCCCTTCACTTGAATTCAGTTTGGAACCAGATTATACAAATATCATGTATACTAATCCAAATCCCATGCCCCATACTAGGAACATTAGGCCACAAGTTCCCAATGGACCATACTTTAGATCCAAGGAGATCATTTTGTGCATTAGTGTCAAATCTCCCAACCTCAAGACAACCTCAATCCATTATGATCCAAATATTTTGTTGAGAATGTGGCAAGGAGCATCACAATCATGATTGTCCTAAGAACCTAGCCAATGCATCAAAAGTAGCACAAAGTAGCACAAGTCTAATATGTGGTCGACATAGTGCAAGGATCCAATGGAAGTTTTGTGAAGGTGGCTCTAATTTAGGCACTTACTTCCACAAGCTGTATAGCAGGACCTTAGAGCAAGAAAATGAAGCAAACTCTAGTGATTGAGGTGAACTCTAAAAGAAGGCTAGAGAGTGCAAAGAAACCAGAGATGGAGAGAGCAAAAATAGAGTTTTCAAAGAAGCTAGTAAAGCCAGGAGGAAGTCTTGAGAAAACTAATTCAAAATTTTAAGACCTTACATCTCAAGCTCACTCACAGATAAAACGACTACCCCACCTCCTCATTTGAAAAGTGGGAGATAAGATGGATGTCTCACATCTCAAGCTCACTCACAGCTAAAACCGCTACTCCACCTCCTCGTTTGGAAAATGAGAGATAAGACGGATGTCTCAATATGTCAATTGTGTATTTTAATCTTTTAAACTTAAATGGAAGAGTAACTCCAAGAGCGAACTTGCAACAAAAAAAATTGCGTTTGTGTGGAGTGTAGAGTGGTTATATACCATGAGCTTTGGGATTGGTCGAGCAAAGCTCAAGCCCCCTAGACCGTTCGGCGTGACTCATGGACGTGAGAGGTGAAGAAAATCCCTTGAATGCATGTGTTGTTCTTTATTGTTTTTTTTTTTGAGAGTACAATGAATTGAAAACACAATGAATGCATGTGTTGTTCTTTATTGTTTTTTTTTGAGAGTACAATGAATTGAGAACACACTCACTCACCTAACAAGGTAGAGGCATCCATCTTTAAAGAACTCAGAAATATGTCGAGCCAAGATTTGAACTCATGACTCCCTTCCAGACATTCAAGAAAAACAAGAAATCAAACCAGTAGGCTACGTGGGCATTGTTTTTGTTCTTTCAAACACATAAAGAAGGCAGGTTGTTCTTTGTTCTTTCAAAACCATAAAAACAGTATGCTGTTTCGACGTGCGGTTTGGAAGCATGGCATTATGTATAGCGAATCGCGATTCACGATGCGATTACATTCTGACTTCTAATCCCATTTAAACTTCAGATCTATTTTTTTTATATATATTTTTAATTTTTTTTTTAAATGGAGGCTCGGCCGAGGCCTACTCCCCGGACTTTAACTTTGAAATTGCAACTGTACAAGGAAGGGCATAGTACCCATGGGACCCCCCGGTCACAACTATCGCGGGGATGGTCAAACGATGGCCAACAGCCACATACAACAGTTTCTAGGATTCATATGTCCCTACATGTTGCTACGAGGGCTTGAACCCTCGCCCCCACCTCAAGAGGCGAGAGGCCCAACCACCAGGCCAGTGAACCGGGACTGAGTTAAACTTCAGATCTGTTTTTTTTCCAAAATGGAGGTTCGGCTGAGGCCTACTCCCCGGGACTTTAACTTTGAAATTGCAACTATACAAGGAAGGGCATAGTACCCATAGGACCCCCCTTATCCCACAAGAACAGGGGTTTACAACTGGGTTGAACGGTGGTCACAACTACCGCGAAGATGGTCAAACGGTGGCCAACAGCCACATACAATAATTTCTGGGATTCATATGTCCCTACATGTTGCTGCCAGAGGTTGAACCCTCGCCCCCGCCTCAAGAGGCGAGAGGTCCAACCATCAGGCCAGCGAACCGGAACTTCAGATCTGTTGACTCAATTTCGGCTTGTCAGCTTAAATGTGTTGACTGAGTTAACGCGTGATAGGTACCAATGACCATTCAGAAAGTTATTCTTTAGGCTTGTTCTTGCCCTCGAGCCTCCGGTTCGGATCAGTCACAGGCGGCGGAAGCCACAAAATTATTCTACTGTTGACGAATAACGACGAGCATCACATGTGACATCACCGTCCAACTGCAACTAGACACGCTCATCCGCGATCATGCTACTGCTATGGAGTCCATCTTTGATTTCTCCACCAAAAATATCTGTCACGATGTAAGAGTAATGTCATGGATCCTTACAAGTCTGATTACAGTGCGGTGGCAGCTCATGCGGAGTGTCTCACATGTCTGTGCGTGACATATGCGCGCGCGCGCGTATCTGTGCGTGCGCACGCGTCTTCCAGCTCCAGCCACAGGAGAAGAAGCTCAACCTAAGAAAAAGCGATTCGCTTGATGGTGGGAACTGACTCGACAATGATGCGCATCGGTTTGAGTAATTGTAGTTGAGTGTCTTCGTCCACGGACGCGTTTGTTTCTCCATGTCTATGCATGTCTATTCCTGCGGTAAAGCGGATGGAAGCTCAGCTCCAAGTGCGAATGAGGAGCAGTGAAAACACTACTTTATCAACATCAATCGTCGTGGAAAGATGAAGACAAGGAGAACATATGAGGCGAGAGTGGCCGGACGTCACGCCATTTTCTTTGGCTCTGCTCCGACTTGCTCCACACGCCCTCTCTACTTTCCCATTCGGCAAGCTGTTTCCTGTCCATGCTGCACTCAAAGCTGGCATGTATAGCGGAGCGCTCGAAGTGCAACGCGCTCTCATATCTTATAGAAACGCGGAATAGTGCACAGTGAGCAGAATCGCTGGAGGTGACCTACAATCGGAAGGTCTACGCCTGGGAATCCGCTCAAAAGAAACAGACGATCGATGTCAAGCATGAGCTAGCCCGACCAATAGAAAGTCTGTCGCTTGTGCACTGCATTTGGACGTGAAGCGAACGCAAGCGGCACTATAGCTCACAAACTACAGGACAACCGACATTTTTCTGACAAGACCTTCTCTCCAAAACGAACAAATCTGTCATGCTAATAGCGCGGTAGGGATGCCATCATGGCATCCTTGCCTATGCATCAATTCAAATAGCCTCATTTCTTCTTCGTACAGACTAATTTTAGAGTCTATTTACTTGTCTTGAGCAGGTGATTTCTACCTGTTTCAAGTTCGTCCCTCTTCATCAGCCCTTACCTGGACACAACGGGAATGAACTGCATCCGTGCGCAGATGACATTTTTTCATGGAGTTATTTAACCTTCAAAAGACGCTGTATAGTGTCACTGCAGTGGTTGAAGTGCCTCCTCAACACCTCCATCGCTAAGCGTCTAAAGAGCGCACCAACAAGGCTTGCAATTCGTTGAAGCAAAACACGAGCTATGTTAACAAGATCTACGCCACAGACTTCGAGACGCTTATACTGGCGAACGGAAACAATTGATTAAAAGATTAAAATAAACAATTGGCATACCTGGCATTCCATCTACTTATCTCTCACTCTCCAAATGAGGAGGTGGGGTAGCGGTTTTAGCTGTTAGTGAGTTTGAGATGCAAGGTGTAATAATTTTGTATTCGTTTCCTTGAGACTTTTTTTTTTTTGAAAAAGCAAGAAAATTAGATTAATGGAGGGAGTACAAACTGTGCAAGGGGCAAGAGCCACCAGTACAACCAATTACAAGAATAGGGCCATATCAAGCCTCTGGGCAGAGTATAACGAGGATATACTGCTTCTCCATTTGGAGAATTTATAAGACTTTAACAATGTGAAGATGCTTTCCTTGTGATCAGGAGCAGTTTTAATACACTGGGTACAATTAATAGAAGCTTTTTTGAGAGTTCTAGAGAGAGAGGTGAGGAAATTTCTATTTCCTTTTCCATAAACCACATTATTTCTACTACACCATATATGCCATAGGACATGGCCTCTCCATATATTCCAGAGCAGAACATCTTTGTTCTTACAGCTTCCTATGATGACAGATTCCTGAGTAAGACCTGGAAATCTTTTGGATTGAAGATAAAGCTCCACACTGGTCCAAAATCGTCTGGCATGAAGGCAGTTAAAGAACAAGTGGTTAACATCCTCCTCCTAGCTCTGCTAGCTTCTTTGACAACTTTGTTTTTGCTCTCTTCGTCTCTAATTTCTTTCCACTCTCTAGCCTTCTTTTAAGGCTCAACTTAATCATTAGATTTTACTTCCTTCTTTGACAACTTTGTTTTTGCTCTCTTCGCCTCTGATTTCTTTCCACTCTCTAGCCTTCTTTTAAGGCTCACCTTAATCATTAGATTTTACTTCCTTTTCTAGTTCTAATGTCTTAACTTGCTATATAGCTTGTGCTGAAGTAAGTGACTGAATTAGAGCCACCTTTGCAAAACTTTCATTAGATCCATGCACTATGACGACCACATAGTCTTGTGCTACTTTGTGCTACTTGGATGCATTGGCTAGATTCTTAGGACAATCATGATTGCGATGCTCCTTTGCCACATTAACCTCAACAAAATATTTGGATCATAATGGATTGAGGTTGTCTTGCGGACGGAAGATATGGATGTTGATATATTTAGGTAGTGATGTGTGTGAACACTGTAGGACTATCGGAGCACTTTTTTCCCTCTTTAGGAGGTTTTTTTCCCCTGGCTTGTATATACACCTATAGCCCTAACAAGTCACTTATCTTTGTATATTCTGGTGGTGATACATTCAGTATTGTGTGTTGTGCTCCAAGCTTCTTCTTCTTCCTTGTGTTGTTCGCATGCTTCCGCAAACCTCAAACTCCAACAATTGGCATCAGAGCAGGTTGCCGCTTCATCTAGGGCTTCATCAACACTGTTTATACGTTACTATACTTCGATAAAACACAACACCAAATATCCAAAGGAATGGGCACGGGAACGGGGATTATGACTGAAACACTACAATCATGACATGCATTTGCATTCCTTATTATAAACTTCACTGCATAGACTTATAGCACAATTACACTGCATATTACTCAGAGATTTTCGGATACACAGACCATCTTCAGAGACAAAAGGATCTGGCACAATAAGATATTCGTTTGATTAATAAGATTATTGATTATGCTTTCATCGAACCCATCATACTGAATGAATAGTGCGATTACACATCAATAGCACATAGCATCATCTAACTGACTTTTCGAACTAAACCATTCCATAGCGACTTCTTCCAAACTCCATTCTCTGCAACATAGCATATCGTAATGAACTACACCATACATTTCCTCGTGAATCACACTCTCTCTTATGGCACTTTCCACTTTGGTAGCTTTGGTTTTGACCTGAGTCAGCTTATTTCTTCCATCATTCTCACTTTCTCTGCTTCCTAATTATCTTTTTTTTTGAGTGAGGGCAGTGAACTTCTTCATCAACGCATCTAGCTTTACTACATCCTATTGAATTCCTTTGGCTAAGTCTCCAAAAATTTCTAGATAGACCAGTTCATTTGGGTACATCCATGGATAAATATAGTTAGTGCACTTTATTGGAGATAACTTTACTCGGTCGTCATTGTGCTTCCATCTGTCATTTAATCCACAACAGGAAAATGTATGTAATACCAGAAATTTATACGATGTCTCTGTCATACGATCCTCTTGTTCCTACTACTACTGGCGGCGTTCTTCATGAGCTTTTGAATTCCTTCTTCTTTCCTCTTCAGCATGGCATTAGTTCTCTTTTTTTTCTTCTTGTCTGTTTCGTGTTGCCTCTTCCTCTCTTCTTGCTACCTCTTCCTCTCAGCTTCTTCCTCCGCTGCTTCCCTCTCAACTTCTTTCCTATGATTCTCCTCTACCTATTGTCTTTGGGACTGCTCTTCTTCATCTCTATAATTCGTTGTCTGGTCTTGGGAAGTCCCTTCTACTCATTTCCTCTTTGTAGCTCTCTTCCCAAGGATTTGAAGGAAAACCTTCACTGTGCATATTGTGTATTCTCGAGGTAAAAACACCATATTCTTTCTAAACATCAAAGTAAATAGGACTTTGACTTTTGAGTCTGAACTCTGAAATAACCTTCTCACCTCCTTCTTTAACTTCCAAAAAATGATTTCAACCTAGTTCACTTGTGTTTGGCCGATTCCTTCATCAATGTGAACAACTGTTGAGATACCCCATAATGCATTGATTGTAGATTTACAATCATCATCATTAAAAGTAATCATCGCTTAATTGGATTGTCTTTCGAAAGCTAGATAAATCGATATTCTCAAGAACAGGGTTTTCCTAGTAACCGATAAATTTTTACTGCATCCATAGGCTCTGTATTAGCTATAATTCTCGTGCTAGCTGCATGTAGTCATTTTGTGATCAAGGTTGGTGATAGTTGGAAAGTGTCTTGCCCTATCCATAGGCTTATCTCCTAGATGTTGAGATCATTACCATTGGTTTATCTCGCTATCTCCTTGGTGATGTCTTTCATCTATGGATGGGGATGAATGCTCCTCCAATCCAATAGTGCACATTGTAGAAGTCCTCTACATTCAAACCATTCCTTCTGTTCCTAAAAGAATGTCTCTGGTATATTCACAAGATGGAAATCGGAGAAAGTGACCGCCATATCTGCACTTCTGCTTCATTTGGTGATAACTGTAAGATAATGTCGCTCTATTTTCTCTACTCACTCTACTTCCAGCTTAGCCAAATAAGTCAGATTTGGCATGGTCCTCAGCCTCTTTTGGCCCACGTTTTTGTGTTGAGAGCATGGGGTTTGCATCATTATTACCCTATTTCTTCTAGAGACTTTACACCTCCTACAATGATAGAAAAATATGGTAATCATGCTCATCTAACTCTTGTAGCTGATCCATCCAATAAGCGAATGAGTCTTCGGATACCAATCACTTCTAGATTGCAATTCGGAGACTTGGAACTCCAAACTCAAATGGAAAGGTCACCTCCTATTCCTAAACCAATTTGAAAGGAGTGTTGCGAAATAAAACTTTATAGGATGTCCTATATGTCAGAAGCATCGTGGAGAGAATTATTTCCCACTAATCTGTAGAGTCCAATAACATCTTCTATAACATATGCAACAAGACCTTATTGGTGCTTTCTGCCAATCCATTTGCTTGTGGATAATATGGAGAATTGAACTTGTGCTTAATCTGATATTCAAAGGTTAGTTCCAAAATTAACTGATTCAAAAAATAAGTTCCCTTGTTTGACACTAATTCTAGAAGGGGACCGTATCATGGAAAAATTTCATTATGAAGCTTCTTGGCTATAGTGCATGCCGTAGCTTGTTTAGTCACCCAAGCTTCTGCCCATCTTGTATAGTAATCCTTGCAAGTTAAAATATACAGGGCTTCCATTTGTGCTGCTAGTATTGATTGGACCAATAAAGTATAGGCTCCATTTCTGAAAGGGCTACAATAGAAGAATATGTTGCAACAGGAAGTATTGACTGTCTTGAGGTTTGCCAATTTGTTAACATGGATCATAATTCTGCACTACATTTTGAACATCCCGGTACATGTTTGGCCACTAGAGTCCAACCTATTGGATTTCACAGACTGTAATAAGATGACTGAAGTGCCCACTTGCATCACTTGCATGAGCTTCAGAGATAACGACGATGACCTCATGTGGAGGTACAGAGCGTAACCATATTCCGATTGGATCTTTGTGGTACAAATATCCCCTAATAATAGTAAATCTACAACTTTGGAGACCTAGTTTCTTTTTGGCCACGAATGCCAAATGGGATGGGGCAATTGCATTCACTAGAAAGCTCAACATATCTTCGTACAAAGTTGGGGAAGTCTGAGGAGTGTTTTTGATCTCTGCCACCATAAAAACCTCTACATCCAAAAGAGCATCATTGACTCCCTTTGGTGGTTCTCCATGATCAATGCGAGACAAAAAACCATCAATGGCATGGTTGGCGCATGGGTGATGGACAATGTTATATTCAAATTCTTGCAGCAAGAGCACTCATCTTGCTAGTTGTCCTAACAAATTTTTTTGTTTCACCAAATACAATAGGGCATTGTGATCCACGTCGAAAGTGAACAATTGTCCTAGTAAATAATGGCAAAATTTCTTTATGGAGTAGATTAAGCCAAGACATTCATATTCCATGGTTGAGTAATTTTGCTCTATGGATGTTAGTCATCAACTAGCATAATAAACTAGTTGAAACCAATTGCGCTCCTTCTACATTAGCACATTGTCAATGGCTTTATTTGAAGCATCCACAAACACATGAAAAGGTTGTTTCGAGTCCAGAGCTTTCAAAACTAGCATAGGGGCTAACATCTTCTATAGTCGCTCAAAGAGAAGCTTTCTTCCTCCGTCCACACAAACTCCACCGGTCGGACATGCACTAACTTGTTCCGTGGGATGGCAATATGTGCCAATCCTTGTAGATGTCGACCATTGCCATCATACATGCCCGAGGAAGCGTAAAACATCTTTCGAGTTTCGTGGTATTGGGGCTTCCAATATAACTTTAACCTTATCGGGGTCGACTCCTATGCCTTTCTCTGAAATAATGTGTCCTAGTAATGTTTAGCATTTGACTGCAAAGGTGGATTTGTTAGGGTTAAGGCAAAGATGTATCTTCTTGTAGGAATCAAAGCATGCATGTAAGTGCTCCAAGTGCACGAACATCTTCTCGAAAACTGAAACATCATCCTAGAAAATTTGCATAAAGGATGTAAGGTACGGAGTGAAGATTTGTTGCATGCAACATTGAAAAGTGCTTGGTGCATTTCGTAAACCAAACCACATGATAGTACAGGGGAATACTCCCCAATTCGTAATGAATGCCATTTTAGGTACAACTTCCTCTACCATTCCAACTTGATTGTATCCACTAAAATATTGACGAAAGAATACATTTCGTGGCATGCTACCTCATCTAACATAGTGTCTAGAAATGGCAATGGAAAAGAGTCTGGTATTGTCACTGGATTCAGTTTTTTCTAATCCATGCAAATTCGCAATTACTTGTTCTTCTTAGGTACCATGACGATTGGAGGAACCCATTCCAAATTTTATACGGGTACAATATATCCAACTTTGATTACCTATCTAGCTCATACTTCACCTACTATGTAAAGTTCAAATTCATTTTGTATCATTGCTGCATTACTGGGGTAGCATTTAGTTTAAGTAGAATTTGGTGATGGTATAACTTTGGATCAAGACCCTTCATATCAGCATATGTCCATGCAAATACATTTGTATACTACTGCAATAGAGCAATCAACACCATCCAACATTTTGGAGCAAGTTGTATACAAATTTAGAAGGGTTTAGGATCAATCGTAGTTCCAAGATTCACCACTTCCAAAGAATCTTCCTCAACACGAATTTTCCCTAGCTCCATGGGATCTTTCATTATTGTTTTTGCAATATCCCCTTCTTTTGAGTCCAAGAGTTTTGTGTAGACAATGGCCACCATGTCATCATAGACTCCACTGATGATTGAGTTTACATCCACAACCCCGAAGGATAAGAGATCTCTATTGGCTTTGAGAAACTATCGCTCTTCGTCTTCCTCTAGTCCATCTAGCATGTGAGGAGGTTCCACCAATATGGCTTTATGTTTTGGAAGACAATATTGTTCCTCTTCTAATGGGACTGAAAATTTAGCATGCCCTTTCCTAATAGTGATTGTAATAAAGTAATTCTATGATCTAAGGGTCTGATCGGTTCAGACCGATCTGAAATCGGACACTGTTTGGTCACCCATGTGTATGACCAAAGATCTTGAGTCTAGATTTACTAGGAGGTCTTGTGCTAGTGTGAATAAGTGATCCACTTAGCTTAGTGGTTGGGTGTGAAGGAGGAGGTATTGGGTTCAATCTCCATGGGGTACATGGGCAGATTATTTTGCCCAAAGAGATCTAGAGCCTTCTAGAAGCATCCACTTGAGTTAACTCGAGTTAATTGGGACACTTGGCGCACATGTAGTTACATGGCCATCACATAGATGGTTAGTATCCACCTGCCCAAGAAGGCAGTCCCCTGGAGAGAGCTATATATAGAGGCATTTGGTTGGGAGGAGAGTCATCTCTCTAGAATGAGGTGGTCGCAATCCCTAGTTCTCTTGTAGTGATAGTCTTCTCGTCCCAATTCTTTCCGACCTTACCATTCCTTAACGAGGGTTGTCCCAGCAGTAAATTGTAATCTAGATTCTATCCTTTGAGTTCCAGTACTACAAATGTAATATTAAACATCACCTGAGAAATTTTGATAGGGATATCTTTAATTAGCCCCACCGATTGCACTCACGATTGGTCCACCATCCGGATGAAAAATGGAGCTGGCTCAATACTATTCCAACCAATTTGTTTGCATGTAGTTGTGGAAGCGATGTTAATACTCGATCCGCCATCAATCAGGACCTTGGGCATGGCTTTATATTCATACCAGAAAGTAATTGTGGGAATCACATAATCCACTATTCTATCCAAAATATCTTTTACCATAGTAACCGAAGGTTCCAGACTTAGAGATGATGAATATCTTTCTTGTAATTGCTTTAATAATTGCTTTCAAAAAGCCAGAATGAGTTCCAGCAAGGATCCTAGTGATAAATTAATATGTGAATCTTGCAATAACTCACAAGAACTATGGTCCTCAAATGCTCTGGGATCAAGATCACTCTGTTTGCATATTGACCCGAACCTCTAGTTTCAAAATCTGATGGCAATCTCTTGATCATTAGGCAATGACTACTGAACTTTTAGAACTACAAATTCAGATGGATGTCTGAAATTACCCTTTTCCTTTTCCGCTTCATTAATCTAATGAGTGGGTATAAAAGTCTTCTTATGGATTTTACTATGTTGTTCTTTACTATAAGGTTCCGTTGGAACCAGCTTAGGAGTCACATAATACGATGGGTACTCCTGGGTCCAATATACTGCTTTTTTAAACCTTCACTTCTACTCTGCTATACCAGATGATCTGATATTTAGCCGCTATGATATTCATGCTATGCGACCACCAATGCTGAGGGTTCCAAATACTCTAAGGTCACCACATCAGCCATGGGTGCCTTAGCCTCTTATTTTAGTTGATCATATTCTTTGGCTTCTTCACATTCCCATCTTCTATGTCCGTATTGCAAACAAAACTGACACTATACCAGTCGATTCCTTGAATTGCTCAAGCATGGCTGTCTAAACCTCCAATCTCCACCTAACTCGTCAAACTTTTGACGGGACAATTTCCATTGTTCTAGAAATTGTTGTGGACCTGAGTACTACAGTGGTCTAGATACTCTAACATCTTGGCTATCCTACCATTGTCCGGATTAGACTGGTGGCTTGTATCCCATCAAATTTCCTTTCCATCAAGGGTCATCTACTTGTGCTAAAGCCACTAATGTGTTTTTTGCATTAAATCTGCATTCTTCTGTGCTCTGATTATTCTTATTGCAAATTGCAAAATATAACTAGTTCAGGGCATAATCAATAGTTGTTGATGCAATTACTCCAAGCCTAAATGCTTGGTCACTTATCCTAAAGTTCATATGTGCATTCATGTATTAGCACATGAATGATCTCTTGTAACAGATTGATTTCTTAATCCTTGTAAAAGTGCATATGTGGAATGACTTCCAATTACAAGTTCTTACGAGAATCTTTCCACAAATTATTTGGTGAGGATTTGTAGCAAATCAAGTGCTAAAAATTTGGAACACTTTAGATAAAAACACAAATTCAAACTTGAATGTTGGCTCTAATAAAAGGCTATAAAAGAGGACTATCTAGTCACGTGGAAGGAAGCTAGATATAGTAGAGATTTCAAGGGAATTCATGAGGCATGTTGAGCTTACATTATAGCTCTTCCATTGACCTCACATTTTGCAATCATTCATTACCAATGTCAATGTAATTTATGTGCCTTAATACATATAATCTTCCCATATCTCATCTCTTCTACTTTGTCATATACTACTCAAAATAGTGAGCTTCTCTGATCTATTTCTCAGCGTGTACTTGATCGATTCCAGTGATTTAATTTGATATAGATTTGTTAGATAGTCTAGTTGAGTACTACAAAGTTTCATTTCAATTGTGCCATTCTCCATTTATGTGCAAAAATTACTCTTTGGTCTATATACTATTAACTCCCTAAAATATCGGGATGCATCCCTATTTTGCTAAGTATAATTCTCTAAGCATAGTTGATCATTTCAAGTGAAATAACTTGTGAAAGTTAGCTATCATAGTCAATTGGATATTCCCAAAAGGATTTTGTTCAATTGTTACCAAGAGAGGATTACTGTTCATTTTCTTGAGCAAGCATATTGACCAAAATAGCAAGTTTTGGTTCATAGTGAAAAGTCCAAGTTATCTATTTCGATCCAATGATTTTAGGACCATCTTCCAAAGTATTTGCGTGATCATTTGGGATTCCTAGAAAGCTCAAGAGGTCTACTTTACATTTCTCAACTCGGTTTTGGCTGGTGTGAAGCAGGAATTTGTAGCACCATCTCGTCTTTGGAAGGTGTCCACCATCTCCTCCAACAGCGGTATTAGAGCAACATCAAGGTAAAATGGTGGACGGATTTCCATAATTCATTTACAAATTGGATAGGGACAATTATCCAGCTTGGTCCCTAAGGATTAAGGCTTACCTCCAAGGAAGAGGCTTTCATGGATACATATCTGGAGATGAAGAAACGCCAACCTTTACAAGCAAAAACCAACCTACAAGAGAGGAGCAAGAGAGACTAGCTGCATGGTGTGCAAAGGATGCTCTAGTCAGGTCTCACATACACAATTCAATATCTGATTTTTTGTTACCTCATATTAGGAATTGTAAGACTTCCCAAGAGACTTGGGAAGTACTATCTTCATACTTCTCATCAAGTAGAAGGGCTAGAAAGAGCCAACTTTGGATGGAGCTCACAACCTTGAAGAAGCAACCAAAGCAAAGTGTAGCTCACTATGTGACCAAGATGAAGGATGTAGTTGATCAACTTAGGAGTATTGGAGAAGAAATAGAATAGGTGTAGATAGTAAGGCAAATCATAAATGGCATCAAGGCTGATGAAAAATGGGAGTCTTTTACCAGAGCAATGGACCTATATATGGACATGCAGATACTTCACCTCAATACATTGATGCAGCAACTCTTCACACATGAGACAAAGCTCAACAAGAATGGAGATACTTCTAGAGGTAATAAATCTTCTACCCTTTACATAGATAAAAATAAGAGTAAAAATAAAGGCAAAGGTAAGAAGAATGAAGAAGATGCAAGTATCTCCCAAGTGAATTTCACAAGTAAAGGAAGAGGTACTAGAGGAAGGAGTAGAGGAGGAAAGCAAGGCAGGGGTAGACCATACAATTCTTCACCTTGCAAATATTGTGGCTTGAGCAATCATAGCAGAGATGAATGCTTTAGGAACACAAAGAATCAAAGAGGAAGAGGCTTCTACAGAGGAGGCTATGGACAATCAAGAGGCAGGTTCAATAATGGAGGAAACAACTACCATCACAATTACAACCAAGACTACAACAACTATACAGATGATCAAGAGGTTTCCCTATTACTCATGAATATGACAACCAAGCAAGGTAGAGATGATGCGTACCTATTCTATATTGATTCTAGTTGCTCCAATCATGTAGCAAGCAATGTAGCATTATTGTTTGACCTTGAGAAACCAAAAGAAATCATGAAGTTCAGAGAGGTGATGACACTAGGTACTCAATAAAGAAGATTGGAAATGTTAAAGCATCTGATGGTAACATGAATCTTCTAAGCAAGGTATTGTATGTGCCAACAATAACCAAGAATCTAATTAGTGTTGGATAGATTGTTGAAAAGGGTTTAATGGTTAGATTCACAAGGCATGGAGCATATGTGGAGGACCCTCAACAAGGCTTTAAGAGGTTTTCAAAAGGTGAGAAATATGGTAGACGTTTTACCTTTGAAGTTGAAGATACAAGAAATATTGCTCTCTTCAATTATAAGGACCAAACCCTATCTCAATTGGAGATATGGCATAAAAGACTAGGACATATACGTGAAAGGACATTGAAGCAAATATGCAAGGATCATAGTGTGCTTGACATCCGAAATGTGTTGAAGCAACACATAATTTATAAATGTGGAGCATGCCAATTTGGCAAGTCACATAGGCAACCATTCAACAAAAGGGGATACATGTATGAAGACTACTTGGAGCTTGTACACATAGATGTGTGGGGTCCCATCAGAGAGCCATCAATTTTAAGGTCAAGGCATTATGTTTGATTCATAGATGACTATAGTACGTGGACAATCCTTTATTTTATGCAACATAAAGATGAAGTATTCACTTGTTTCAAGAAGTATTTGGAATTGGTTGAGAATCAAAGCAGTAAAAGTTTGAAGAGGCTCAGATCTCATGGAGATGGTGAGTATTTCTCACATGAGTTTGACTCCTACTTACAAGAAAGAGGCATAAAGAGAGAGACTACAACAACGTACACTCCTGAATAGAATGGAGTGGTAGAGAGAAGAAATAGATTAATAATAGAGGCTGCAAGATCAATGTTGAATGAGGAAAAACTCCCTAATTATCTATGGGAAGAGGCTATTTCCACAACCACTTACCTGATCAATAGGCTTTTATCCAAGTATTTGGATGGGATGCCACTTTATGAGGCATGGAATGGTAGAAGACCTTCTTTAGATCATTGTAAGATCTTTGGGTGCATTGCTTATGCACACACACCCTCACAAATTAGAGGAAATCTTGATCCAAAAGCTGAAAGATGCATATTTATTTGCTATGATCAGAATCAGAAAGGATATAGGTGATATAATCCCTCTAACAAAGGATTTAGAGTTAGTAGGGATGTGGTATTTCATGAAAATAACTCTTGGTTTGAGGATGCTTGCAAGAAAATAAAGCTATCCTATGATTTGGAGAATGATTTTCCAAATCCGACCAAACAGGAACCACATACATCAAAGGACGTCAACTGAGAAGATGAAGAACAAATTGATTTTGAAGAATTCAAATCTTGGAAGTGTGAGGGTGAAGTAAAGTTCAAAAACTTGGAAGAAATTCCAGAGTCATCCAATCAAGCACTTAGAAGATCTCAAAGGGAAAGTAAGAAACCTATAAGGTATGACTATGACACATCACTAGTCACCAAATATTCTATATACACAGCTAAAGACTTTATTTAGAGGGACCATCTTCATTTGAGGACAAGGAAGAAGAGTGGAGAGAAGCTATGCAGGAGGAAACTGAAGCACTTCAAGAGAATATCACTTGGGATTTGGTTCCTAAAAAACCATTCATGAAGGTAATAGGATCCAGGTGGATTTACAAAGTGAAAACGAATTCAGATGGCACAATAAACATGTATAAAGAAAGGCTAGTAGCAAAGGGGTTTACTCAAACCCATGGAGTGGATAATGACAAGACCTTCTCACCTATAGCCAAGATGCCAACTATCAGAGTCTTAGTAAGTATTGTTGCTTCAAAGAATTGGAACTTATACTAATTAGATGTTAAAAATGCATTCCTTAATGGGTGGATCTCTGAAGAGGTCTACATGGATCAACCACTAGGATATGAAGACAGAGACATAACTAATTATGTATGTAAATTAAGGAAGGCAAAGCAAGCTCTTAAAGCTTGGAACCATAGGCTGGTCACATACTTGCAAGACCAAGGTTTTGTTGCAAGCAAGGAAGATTCCTCTTTGTTCATTAAGAAGACTAATTCAAAGATTATTTATCTATGTGTTTATGTGGATGACATTATCATTACAAGAAATGATGCCAGTGGCATCAAGAAGATTAAAACCTAGATGACAAAGGAGTTCAAGATTAATGATCTTGGGTTACTTACATATTGTCTTGGTTTATAGATTGTTTATATAGATTTTGGTGTTTTTATTACTAAGAAAAAGTAGATCCATGACATACGAGTGACATTCAAAATGGAAAATGCAAAAATTGCAAGAACACCCATAGAATTGAACCACAAACTTAGTGCTTATGAAGGAGAGTTGCTTGAAGACATTATAGGTTATCAAAGTCTTGTTAGGAGTCTCAATTATGCAACCTAACAAGAGTGGATATATGCTATGGGATGAGTACATTGAGTCAATTCATGCATACATCAAGAGAAGCTCACATGGAGGCTACCAAAAGGATCTTAAAGTACTGGAAGGGTACCATAAATGAAGAGCTATTTTATCCATTTATATCTGACTTGGATATCAAGCTATACTCTGATGTAGATTGGGCTAGCTCAAAAGATGATAGGAGGAGCACCTGTGGCTACTTATCTTTTGCGGGGTCTAAGTTGATTTCATGGTCATCAAAGAAACAACCAATTATGGCATTGTCATCAATTGAAGTTGAATATAGCGGCTTAGCAAATGCAAACAAGAGGCAATGTGGCTAAAGCTACTCTACTCAGACTTGGGGCTACATACATACACTCGAATGATCTTTGGAGATAATACTAGATCATTACATTTGGCTACTAATCATTTGTATCATGCAAACACTAAGTACATTGAAGTGCATTATCATTATGTGAGAGAGAAGCTACTTAGCAAGGACATACAATTATCCTATGTATCAACAAACTTGCAATGTGCAGATATTCTAACTAAATCCTTGGATGGAACTAAATTGAAGAGGTTCAAGATGATGATTGGATTGCAGGAAATCAAAGAGATTTGAAGCCTAAGCATGTTAGGCTTGATGGAGAGTTGCTGGTGCAATTACTCTAAGCCTAAATGCTTCGTCACTTATCCTAAATTCCATATGTGCATTCATGTATTAGCACATGAATGATCTCTTGTAAAAAAATTGTAATTATGAGTTCTTAGGAGAATCCTTCCACAAATTATTTGCTGAGGATTTATGGAAAATCAAGTCCTGAAAATGTAGAACACTTTTAAGTAAAAACTCAAATTCAAAATTGAATTGTAGCTCCAACAAAGGCTATAAAGAGGACTATATCTATTTTTTCTTTAATAGCGGGTTGTAGTCCGTCTACAAAAATTCCTGTAGCATCTCTTCTAAAGGACACTTATCTCAAGGGAGTTCCCACACCATAGATCTGAATTCTAATGCATATTGCTCTACCATTCCTTTCTGCATCATGCATTGTAGAGTGGCATACAATTCCAAAATGCTTTTGGCAGTCCAAAAGCATTCTAAGAAAGCTTCTTTTAACTCATCATAAGATGAGAAATTATGTGGGGGATACTCGATGAGCCACTTAACTTCATCTCCCACCATAGTCACTTGGAACACCCGAGATTTATGTTCATCATCTTGTAGACCTCGATGATTGCAGACCCATGTGTTCTTGAATGTGTGCACATGCACATCCGGATCTTCATCCATTCTGCCATAAAAATGTGTATAATTTAAACCTCAGAGTGGATTTCGGTGTGCCAACATATTATCAAATTCTTCCAAGACATTGAGTTGAGTGAAAGGGACTAGGGCTAAGGCTAATTCTGGTTGGGGTTCGCTGCCACCATGTTGACCAAATTTCAGAGGGTATTTGTCTTCCTAGTGTCGGCACTGTTGGTCGGTTCTGCTGGATTCCCCTCGTCATGAAGCCTTGGCTAACTTTCTATTCTTCCACTCAAAATTCAATCTTGCAAGACATTCAGAGACAACACACCATTCTCCACCCAGTACAACAACTCTTCCACAATACTAGTTGCTTCAGCAGTTGAAATATCTTCAAGATGTATTGTTTCTAACATTTGCTTCATAAATTCATCCAAATAGTTGTAATGGTGATTTTGCTTAAGATATGCCATCCCACTTTGTAACAACATCAATCTATCTGGTGATGTGTTTCATCATTGAGCCCATCCCATCGTGGTTGCTAAATGTTTAGACGTTAGTGTGCTTTGGTAAAACACAACACCAAATGTCCAAAGGAATGAGCATGGGAATGGGGATTATGATTGTAACACTACAATCATAACATGCGTTTGCGTTCCTTATTATAAACCTTACCGCATAGATTTAAGTACAAATACACTGAGTATTACTCAAAGATTTTTGGATACACAGACCACCTTCAGAGACAAAAGGATTTGGCACAACAAGATATTCATTTTATTAGTAAGATTATTGCTTACACTTTCATCAAACCCATCATATTGAATGAACAGTGTGATTACACATCAATAGCATGGAGCATCATTTGACAAACTTTTTAGACTACACCATTCCATAGTGACTTCTTCCAAAATCTTTTCTCTGCAACCTAGCATATCTTAATGAACTACACCATTTGTCTTCGTAATCTTCGCATTGTTCCATACTTCAGAATAAGCAAACTACACCAGAAATTCTAGACTTGGAAAACTATTGAGATCTCCATAAAAATCCCTTTTCCCTTTACAAAATATATTTACAAAGAGTTTTGGTCATCCACACCGGCTACTAACAACACGCCTCCCATCACACTCTCAAAATTGCATGAAATTTGGTGAGCATGCTCAGCCAAAATTGCAATCTGAGCTCGTTTCAGCCTTTGAATGCACTGTTGCAGTTGCAAGCAATTTTTTCTTTTTGTGCGAAGGATATATACAGGTTTTGGTTCGCCAATATAAGCGTCTTGAAGTCTGCTAGAAGTTTAGCAAAACTCGACATGATAGTTATATTTAACTTTTTGAGATACAATCAATTTTCTGCATGAAGGTATTATAGTCAGTGACCATGGCTAAATTTAGTGATGTACTCCTTATGTTGGCTGTTGAGGATAAGTTGGATGGTACCAATTACCCATTATGGGCTTAAATGGTGCATCATGTATTGGTTGCAAAAGGACTATGGAATATGGTGTATGCTATAGAAAAACATCCTATTACACATGCAAATACAATTGTTGAACGTGATGTAGATGGCATTGAAGATGATGATATTCTTTCAATTCTTGTTCATGCTATGGTTCTTGCTACACCTACTGTAGAGCAACTTCATTGGGATGGCAAAGATGCTCAAGCTCATGCATTGATAACATTGTCTATCAAACATGCCCTTATTTCCCACATTTGCTCCTACAAAACAACAAAGGATGCTTGGGATACATTAACCACTTTGTAATAGGCAAGGAATGAGGCTCGTGTTTCTTACCTCCAAAAATAGTTGGAGAGTGAGCACATGAATGAAGGAGATTCCATGGATAGTTTCCTAACAAAGATCAATGATTTGAAGGAACATTTGATTTCTATTGATGAAATCTTACCTGATAGTTCACTTTTGTAGACTGTTTTGAATGGTCTTCTCGATTCATATCAAAGTTTAGCTTCTACTATTCATTTGATGATGAAAAGCAATCCAAATGCCTTAACATTTCAGGGGTTATTCTTTGTTCTATTGCAAGAAGATCAGTCTAGGCAGAACTCGTCCGTTATGCATGTTGTAGATCAAGCTTCCCTGGCTAGAAAAAAGGGGAAAGGAAAATGGAGCTCTTCTACTAGCAAGCAAAAATTTGCTAATTCTACACAATCAAATAAGGATGACAGAGACGCGAAGAGAAAAGAAAAGTAGAAATTGTTTTGAAAATAGTCTAAAGGAAATGATCATGGCATAAAGAGCTGTCCAAAAGTGGCTGCTAAAGAGGCAAGGAAGAAAGAGGATGGAATGATTGTTGGAGAGGCCTCTACACCCAAAACAGAGTTTGCTAATCTTATGCAGAATGACGAATGGGCATTTTCTATTGCAATTATGACCTATCTTCTCATGAACAGTGTTTGTCTCTAGTAGACAATTTTTTGGTACTTTGATAATGGGGCAACCAAACATATTACCTCACAGTACAATTTCTTCACTTCTCTCAAGTCTATCTCTACAGGGATTACTGTCACATGCACCAACAAGCTCCTCTTATCTTATCATGGGAGCTAGTAAGATCATTCTGGCTACTGTTGTGGTAGTTCTTTTACATTGTCAGATGCTTTATTTGTGCCAAGGATCAAGAATAATCTTTTATCAGTTTAAGCTTTAGCCAAGATTGGATTGGTTGTGAAATTTATTGATGATCGATGTATAGTTCATGATCTGTCAAATGGCAACATGATTATTGTTTTTGGCTTTTTATGTCGTGGGCTATATAAGATCATAGACTATGAAAAATCTCTAAATGATTGAGCATGTGCAATACATGATTCTATGGCTATGTCAGATGCAAAGTTTTGGCATGCATGCTTTGGTCATCTGAATTTCGCTAGTTTGCTATGCCTGTAGAAATATGAAATGGTGTCCTCTCTTACCAAACTTGAGGCACCTCGTAAACATATATGTGAAGGTTGTAATTTGGGCAAAATGCAATGTTCCTCATTTCCAAAAGATGGTTGAGTTCGAGCTACTTAGAAATTGCAGCTTGTTCACAGTGATGTCTATGATCCTATGTAGACACCCGCTTTTGGAAACTATCTTTAGTTCATGACTTTCATTGATGATTTTTCTAGGCATGCATGGGTATATCCGTTGAAAGCAAAGTCCGAAGTGTTTATGTGCTTCAAATAGTTTTTAGTTTTGGCTGAAAAACTACCAGCATGCAAAATGGGTGCCCTCCATTCTGATGGGGGGGGGGATATATGTCTTCTGGCTTTAATGCATTTCTGTTGAATGAAAGAATAGGTCACTTATGGAGATGACGAGGTGTATGGTCAAGACTTAGGCTTTACAACATAGTTTCTACTTGAGGCTGTCATGTGTGTAGCATATGTACTTAACAATTGTCTCACGAAAGAATTGTAGTCTATCACTCCATACGAGGCTTGGCATGGTCATGAGCCATCTGTTGCTCACCTATGCATTTTTAGTTGTCTAGCATATGCATTAGTGCCTAAACAACAATGTAAGAAATCATATGATAAAGCACTCAAATGTATTTTTTTGGGGTATAATTTTGAAAGCAAAGGCTATCATCTGTATCATCCATAGACTAAACACATTCTGGTTAGCCATGATGTTGTTTTTATCGAAGATGCTATTCAACAATTACTTTCATGTACCAAGGAGACATCTGTTAGCTCCAAAGATATGTATGATACTTTGGTGCCTCCTTTTATAGGTGGACAATCTAGTGTTGGCCCTAATGAGGCAACTTCTTAGCCTTTACAAGTTTCATGTAATGATGCAGATCATTCAATTTTTGATGCAAATTTACATGATGCACTTATTGATGAGAGAGTTGATATTGAGGAGGAAAACTTATGCCAAAATGCCTGGTGCAGACTTTGCGTGATAACAAATTAGATGCACCTCTCTCATATCATACTTGTTCTATCTCTTATAGTGCTTCTCTTGCATCATATTGCTATGCTATGGCTGCTTCTCATCTATGTGATGAGAATGAGCATGTTTCCTTTGATGAAGCACAAAATTTTGAAAATTAGATTGCTAATATGCAATCAGAATATGATGCTATCATGAAAAAGGGTACATGGTCTTTATGTGACTTTCCTCCTGGCAAGAAGGCCATTGGCACTAAGTGGGTATACAAGCTGAAATGTAAGCCTAATGGAATAGTTGATAGGTATAAGGCTAGGCTTGTTGTACTTGCAACTCATCATGGTTGGAAATGTACATCCGTTGGACATTAAAAGTGCATTTGTGAATGGTGACTTGCATGAAGAAGTGTATGTTTTTCAGCCCTATGGCTTTGTGCATAAAGGACATGAAAACCAAGTGTGCAGGTTGAAAAAGGCATGTTATGGTTTGAAATAAGCACCACATGCTTGGTATGAAAAGATACATGCCCAATTGCACATGGTTTTAGGAACAATCCAATTGAGAGCACCTTATATGTTAAGCATGCAAATGATGTGCTTATGATCATTGTTATGTATGTTGATGACATCTTGCTTACTGGTACTCATGAGAAGCATATTGGTGATTTTAAGGCTGATTTGCATGATTCTTTGGGACGTCTAATTTGGGGCATTTGCATCATTATTTGGGCATTCAATTATGCAAATTGATGGAGGAATAGATTTGTATAAAAAAATATATATTGACACATTATTGCATGGTTTTGGACTTGAAGACTGTAAACATATTTCCACTCCTATGGAGATAGGTTTACGATTGAGTCTTCATGATGCTAGAGATGCATTTGATGTTGTTCTCTATCAGTAGGTTTGATGCTTTATTTACTTATGCATTACTCGGCCAGATATTCAGTTTTCTATCTCATAGATGAGCAACTTTATGCATTTTCCATGTGTCAAGCATTCACAAGCACTTAAGCGCATCTTTTGCTACTTAAGTGGTACCCAACTACTTGGATTGTTTTATCCCAAGGGGGGAACTCTCATGTGAGATTTACATGCTTTTTTTGAATTGACTAGGCTAGATGTTATGACACTCGTGTGTCCACTAGTGGATTTTGCTTCATGCTTGGTAACAAGAAGCAAAAGTTGACTTTGATTGGGTTGGTTGCTATGACACTCATGTGTCCACTAGGGGCTTTTGCTTCATGGTTTTTTTTTACTTTGATTGGGCTGGTTGCTATGACATTCGCACTACACATTTCTCATAGTTCTAGACGTGTTATGGGTGTTTTTTGCACTCCATACCTTGGCCTAACCATGCACTTTGGCTTGTAAGACTTGTTCATAAGGGTAGAGCATGATAATGTGTGCACATATGTCTCTTGCTTGACATGTCGCTAGTTGCAGTGGCTATGCTCTTGGAGTTGGACCACTCTATCCAAAGGGAGGTGCTATCACTTTAGCATTATGGAGATCTACATGGAGATTGTTTATGGATTGAGTCCTTATTTTTAGACTTTGTTTTGATGTGTTGGCCTTGATGCGAGGGACTTACTTGTTGCATTTGGTTTTGTTGAGTGTGGTGGAACCAGTGTCCTTGGGCATGAGTGATGTGGAGGCTCATGGATTGAAGCACTCTTAGAGATTAGGTGTGTCCCTTTGATTTTATGACATGTTGTATAAAGGTTCCCGGCCTATAAATGGTTGCCATGTAATTTTCATTTTGTTAAGGGGGTAGCACCAATCAAGGGATATTGGTAGTTCGGGTCCACTATGTGTGCTAGTTTTAGAGTGGCATTATTTTAGTTTAATTCATGCTCAATCGGAAGCTTCTAAAAAGGGTTGCAATGAACAGACACATAACCCATATGAATGGCTATGTGCAATTTTGTATAAATATGTTCTTTGTTAATAAAGAAACACACACATTGGAATTCAAGCATGTTGATTTTTCGGGTATGGTTCTCTCCCTCTATCTTCTATCTTGTTGTTGATGTGCATTAGTATTTGGCTATGGAAGGACTTGTGTAGGATGGACCAGCTACTCTGCAACAAGACAAAGAAAGAGGTAGCGCAATAAGAACCACAAGGTAGAGGAAGACAAGGAACAAGATTAAATGGAGATCGTGAATAAGGCCAAGGAAGAAACTTCTCTTCATGAATAGGAAGAGCCAAGTTCAAAGGAAGAGGAGGAAGGTAAAAACACAATCAAGACAACAATAACAACAACAACAACAACTTAGAAGGATTCTTTATATCTGGCAAGTATGGCTAATGTGCAAGGGATTGCTATCAAAGGGAAAAGATCAATGCATCATACAAAGGACAAGGAACATATGCATCTACTTCAAATGTGAGTGAAACTATGTTAGCTATGATGCAGATGAGTGACTACAAGGAACAAGGGTGAAGCAGATGGTACATTGATAGTGAATGCAGCAATCACATGTGTTGCAACAAGGATTCGTTTTCAAACATGCATCTACCATCAACCAAAGGGCATGTGGAGAGAGGTAATGATAACCCCCATGCTGTCATAGACATGGGTGATGTTATGTTCGATGGTTCCCACAAGGCTAAGTGTTTGAAGGACGTTCTTGAAGTTCTCACATTCATAAGGAATCTTGTTTCTATGAGTCAAATGGTTTAGAGAAAAGCAGAAGGGATATTTTGTGTAAAACTTTAAGGAAGCATACAGATTAGTAGCCAAAGGTAGGAAGCAGGGAAGACTATTCACATTGCACGTGAAGCCAATCTTTAACCACACTAGTTACTTCACATATGAAAGTAGAAGGGTAGCAAAACTAGACCTTTGGAACAAAAGGTATGGGCATATCAATACTCAGATATTGAAGGATATGAATATGAAGAGGATAGTTCTAGGGTTAACAAACCTTCAGAATCAGAATCTTAAGAATTTATGTGAAGCTTGTCAATTCGATAAGCAGACTAGGTTACCTTTCAAGAAGAGAAATTTTGTGAGATATCATCCACTTGACCTGGTTCAAACATATGTTTGGGGGCCAACAAAGGAGAATTCAATTTTAGGTTATAGATATTTTGTAACTTTTATTGATGATTGCACAAGGATGACTTGGATTTATTGTATGAAGCACAAGTCAGATGTCCATTGATATTTTGAGAAGTTCAAAGCTAATATAGAGAAGGAATGTGATACTGTGTATCAAATGTTTAAGATCATAAGGGAGAATACTTCTATCATGAATTCAGTGATATTTTAGAGTCAAATGGCATCACGAGGGAAATCACATGTAAGTGTTAATAAGTCATTCATTGTCTAACATAAGCTTCACAAGGGGATCATCAGGATAGAAGAAATCATGAGGAGCCATGTTGTGTGTCCTCTTTTAGGCTACATGCATGTGGAGAGAGAAGCGGAGATGGAGAAACGTTACAATAAAGTCAGTTATTTCACTTTCTAGATTTGTGCGCTTGAATGATGTATGCGCGTACAATGTGTGTGTTTGTCGATACGTGCTTTTTCTTTTTGAAAACAACAGGAAATATAAAATTGATGCAGGTCAAAGAAAGAATTACAACTGAACCTCAAAAGAGGTCAAGGCCAATCATAAACAATCTATCCCCAAAGGTAGGAAGGGGCCTCATCTTAGGAAAGTGTTTACAAAATCACTTAAAATCGTGATCATGCCAAGTCTGGGTTTGGAGTGAGATACATGCATACCTGGTAAAGCTTGATTAGCAAACATCGAGTAGAAGCCTTGTTGCTGGTTCTGCAAAACTTTGGCATACGACAACTCACCTTGATTTTGCTGCATAGCATTAGGATTCAGACATACCTGCCCTTCTATGACCTTCGCATTGTTCAGGTTAACACCCACCGGCTGCTGCTTGCTGTTACCTACCTCAAAGACGTGCTTATGCATTGTGTGAGAGACAAAGAGTTAGTATGGCTACCCAATTTTGATTTTCACCGCCCATCTTTCTCCTTGGCCTGATCGGTCACACAAGGGCTTGATGGATAGCTCTCCTTTAATTGAATCGGAGAGAGAGAGAGAGAGGGAGAAACTATGCATTGCAATAGCGAGTGATGATAGAGAGAAGATGTAAATTGTGTGTGTAAGAGAGAGAGAAAGAGAGAGAGAGAGCAGTATCGACGTAATCTATGACAGTGAGCAGCACACAGTAGGTGGAGATGACATCAGGGAATCGGCAAGAAGGAGATGACTGTTAAACACATCGTCAAACAATCGGTGGCCTTTGATTTTATTTTTTTTCTTTTGAGAGTACAAGGTCGTAAGTTAGAGAGAAGATGTCAATTGTGTGTAAGAGAGAGAGAAAGAGAGCAGTATCGACGTAATCTATGACGGTGAGCAGCACACAGAGTAGGTGGAGATGACATCAGGGAATCAGCAGAGAAGGAGATGACTGTTAAACACATCGTCAAACAATCGGTGGGCTTTGATTTTTTCTTTTTTCTTTTGAGTACAATGAATTGAAAAGACACACACCCGACCTCGTAAGGTAGAGGCACCCATCTTGGGGAACCCTGAGGCATCCATCCATAGAGGAGACTTGAACCCTGGCCATCTGTCTAAAAGTACAAAGCACATCCGCTAAACCACGCCCTCTCAATGCGACCTTTGATATTAGATGCATCTTCTAAGAAAAGAGTGAGCCATCCAATTATAAAAATATAAAATATCTTATCGGCCTAAGGACATTTAGCAGTGCTTGTTGGTGCCTTCTACCGTCTACGCAAGCACTCTCACAAAAGCATTATGAAGGTCGGCTGAGATGGAGACAAATGAGGAAAGAACAGGAATAGAAGAAGAAGCGATGGTTGCATGGGAGAGAGCGAAACGGGAAGCACCTTCCAACAGAAGTAGTACCCACAAAGTCACATCATCAATCGAAATCAGGATGATCTCGAGAACGCGGAGGCGACAAAGAAAACTGTCCATATGCAGCATGCTCACACACTAAATTGCAGATGACACTCTCCGCGGTCCTCAAATCAAATGAACTTGTATCATATGCTTTTATCAGTTTTGTTGTATGTCATTTAAGTTTGCCGAGCGTACAAGAGCCCGAGTAGCTCTCAAAGGGTAACCTGAAATGTGTATGAGATGTACATAATATTTTTGTGATTTGTCTTCACATGACCTTTTTGACCTCTGGGCCACAATCATATACACATCATGATCATATGATCGTCTTTAAAATGATGTTTATGTGGCACTCAATCAATATATGGTCTTCATTAGAAAAGATATCTTCTTTTTATGACCGAGATGTACATTTCATTTTATATCACCGTAGCTTGGAAACACAAAACAGCTTGTTTTGACTCACAATGGCAATTTTTTACATCTGAGTTTTTTGTATAACCCACAAGCATGATGTCTTTTCGACATCAAGACATCAACCGACATCAAGACATCTCGCTTTCCCTATTTTCTATTGTTCTTCATAGAACATGTTATATCTACCGCAGGTGGAAAATGGATATGATTGCGTTGAGTTGTGAGATGATCCTACTAGCATTTGATGCATTGATTCCCTCCGTTGGTTGATGTTTTATCACTAGAATATATGAGTCATATATCGATGCTAGCCATACTGACAGTCATACCCCAACATCAGTATGACCGTTCAAAATGTGTGGAAGAACCATGCTAGCCATACCGACGGTCATTTGGGCATCATTATTACCGTTGTAGGAAAGTTGTCACTGGTGTAAGCATTGGAAAATGTCATTTCCGGTATATGCATCGGTATATGTGTCAACATATGCATCCGTATAAGTGTTGATAGTCCCAAGGAAAATACTGACGCTCATATTGACGCATATACTGATGGACTGTTTTAGAAATCTGAGAGCAAAAAGTCGACACTCATTTGTTTTGAGCTGCAATTTGTTATAATCGAATTTGCACACGTGCATCGTGCTCATCGTATCAACACAAAGATCTCTCTCTCTCTCTATACACACAAATCTCTATCTCTCTCTCTCTCTCTTGCATCTTGGTAAGTGATGTGTGCACTCTTTCACCCTCTCTCCTTCTCTATCTTTTCTCTTTTGTAATTTCTCTTTCCTTTTGTTTTGGAGGAGCTTTTTGGCATTGCTTTTTTGTGATTTGATGAGAGATGACATTGATTGTGCTTTGACGAGTGATCTGATGGAAATTACATTGATGTAAGTGATTTATTTACATGGATGTATTGTTTTTTTCTTTTTAGAGAGAAAGATAGAA